>OU426920.1:12444139-13670606 GCA_911387795.2 Apamea monoglypha
GTAGCTATTTATTCATAGTTATTTACTAGGTGTTCAACCAATCTATCACAGCCAGTTGACCTTTACTTTGTAATAAAATAGTGTTAATTTCCTGATTTATTGTTGTCCCATTGAAGACAAAAGTCGAACATTTTGATATATTGATGTTCAGAGTACTTTCATTTCAAACAAAGCAATAAACATGCTATTTTTAATAAAAATATTATTCATATTATTCTTGATATCTTGGTAACCATAACTTTTATCAATATTAAATCTAAACTAATATTATAAAGAGAAAAGATTTGATTTTCTGTATGTTTGTTTGTTACGCTTTCACGCTGAAACGTTCACGTCACGTTTTACGTTCGAGGCATGTGGTTTATTTATAATTAAAAAAAAAAAAACACAAATACCAGCCAAACTGCTGAACGTGAACGTCACTCATCAACCCCAACCCTACTACCATTACCCTTATCAATATTGATAAAGGTAATCTTGTCATTGATATAGCAGTACCTATTATTACTTATTAAGTGAATATGGGCAATATTAAATATTTTTTGTTGTTTAAAGTAGAGTGCAACTTTTTGCTTTGCAAATATTACATAAAATCAAAATGATGTAAATAAACAAACGGATACATTCCTGAAGCTGTACATAGGCAGATAGATACAGCCCAATGCAAACTTTATGGCGGCTCGGAACATGAGGCGAGTCGCTGCGCATTAACAAATTCATGGGTCAGCGGGGGTGAGGACTGGGGAACTGCGCAGCGAGTAGCGCTCTTCAGAGCCGCCGTAATACATTAGTATAATATTACTCATGGTCAATATGACTCATAGTTTAGAGACGTAAGTAACAGTTCGATTGTCGCCTAAAGTTCACTGTTCCTCATTGTTTACAAATAAAAAGATAAACAATTCTATAATTTATTCTGTATTTCTACATTCCACCTCTACATTTCTGTTTTCCTGCGTAGTCTACCTTTGTCATCTAAGCGGATTATTTATTCTCCCTTTGAAGTCTTCAATGCTAACTAATAGAATTAACTATTATAACTATACGAATTAATAGAATTAACACGTAAGTATTGTATAATGTATGCCGATTTGCCGTCGACGGATCAGAACAGTTACCTCTGTTTCCCTCCGATGACGCGTGTTGCTCGTGTGTATGAACAATAAAGAAAATTGTGTGTGAAAGCAACGAGAAGACGAGAACATATATTAATATATAAAATATTTTTCTCATTCATCGGGATATCTTGATGATTCTGAATACGGTACTGTCACAATATCCTAATCTACTGACACACTGTAGTTGTGCAGTGACGGTTGTTTTTATCATTGGTGTCATTTGTTTATATTCATTGAGAGTTATTTTGAATTCAGTTAAGTAACTAAATACCAATGTAGAAAACATTATTTATATTACTGGGCCAGTAGGTTGGCCCGGCAACCTTGTAATTATTATGCGTGGATTAATATTATTAATAAAACGAGTATTATTTATACGAGCAAATCACGTGTGACGTATTAATTCGTACTGAGAAGTAGGTAACAATATCCACTGATTTTTGGTCTAAGATTGTCGTGTTTGTCGTCAAATCTTTAATGTTTCGAATAATATTATACATATAGATTAAGAATATTGTTAATTAATACATACATGTTTTGCTTAATTATTTCCTACTTTTAGAATTTTTAAGAAGGTTTTTGTAGAGTATCTAGCAAATAATTATAGTAATTAAGAAATGGAACAGTTAATTACAGTAAACAAAGACGAAGTAATAGATATTTATATGTTATAGTTGGGCCACTAATACGAGTATAAGTTTAAGTGTGACCGGTTTTCGGCCGTGTCGCTGTGTTAAAAAGATTCTAACAGATGGTTAATCTCAATAAATAATTTATAATATTAGTTGTCTTTGACATATCTCGGGACCCTGGGGTCCCGGAACTTTGAAAGGCGTACTAGGGGCCAAAGCCAACTCGCAGAGGCCCTTTACACAATTCTAAATGATGAGGAGGCACCAACCGTCTATTATCCCTGTATGCACCATGCAAGTGCACCCAAGGACAACCCCCGGTTGGTGCAGGACTATTGCAGAACATGGAAACAAAATATACTAGGCTATGGGTTTCAGTGGCTATAGTGGATCCGTTACCTTGAACTATTGAAGGTCTATGTCCCCTGCCTGACCAATGATAATTATAATATTCACAGATGAAATGGCAGGGGGTGACTTGCACGCTCAATAATGGGCCCCCGAAAACAGTCGCTAGCACATAGTGTCGTAGCGACAAGGGGGCAACACGTCCTGAGGTGCTTGTGAGGAGTGGAGAGGTATTCCACAGCTATCAGGACAATCCCGGAAGTACGGTCAAGATCCCTACCAGCATCTTACTGGAATACTTCCTTCCTCCGAGCACGTTTGCTCTTGCGAATCTCCACTCAAGCCAGCCAATAAAGGCAAGAATGAGGTGGGAGCTCTGTTCCTCGTCAGTGTTCACTCCAGCCGGCCAATAAAGGCAAGCCAGAGGTGAGGAACAAGACTTCTCCCGGGAGATAGGGTCCGTGGGGTCGCTACTGCCCAACAGCTCGCCACAAGCCCTGCGGGTTTCTGTATCTCTCTTGGTCTGGTTCCTCACCCTAGGTCTGATTCGGCAAAGTACACTCTTCCGTCACAGACCTAGAGTTTAGAGCGCGCAAGCCCCAGCACGACGTCAACGTAGAGATACGGCGGTGGGGTTATTATTATTATTATTATAATAGTACCTACCCTATATCCATAGATTTGTACAATTGCAACTCCGCACACTATGCTTAGTATTCGAATAAGTTAACTGGCTAATAATTTAATCATACTATTGTGGTATTTGTGTTTTGTTTAGTTTTCAACCTTACAGCCTACATTTTAAAGTTGAAAAGCACATATCAAATCACAGCCACTTGTTGAAATTATTATCAAAAGTGGTAAAGAACTAATTACAGTAATTAGTTTTGCTGGCATAACCGTTCTTCTGTTAGTATTGAATATTAATGGGGTCGGTACAATTAGTAAACATTGAGTTCATACCATGTGCAAGTCTTTGTGTCTTTGGTACCTACAGGAAATTGTGGTTAAAGTCCGTCTTAAAATAAACTTAACCAAGGATTTTTCTGACACTTAGATTGTAGGCAAAAATAAATCTATTATAATAATTAATAGAATGCATTTTTTCTCAAAAACGCCAGCTAATACAGGAAACGAACATATTATACACACACTGGCAAAATTAGAGGAACACAAAAAAAATACATTGTTTTTTGAGATTGTATGTCTATTATTTAATGTTTTTACTTCATTTGAGTCTGTTCGTTTATTTTCGTTATTTTTCGTTACGCTAATCTTGCTACTCGAAGGCTCACCTCAAGTTTTGGTGCTTTTGCTGCCATGTATGACTTCAAACCAACTTCATTTAACCTTCTCCTCACTGTTCATTCACTAACACGTACGTTACGTACTTCTTCCAAGACATTTTGGGTCTGAACAGCCGTTTGACGACGATTTCTTAAAGTTTGCATCCTTATAAAACGGTTGTCTACGGCACTGGTTGCACGATTTCTGCCTTGCTTCGCCTGCGCACGTAAGATCCTATCTGTCTGTATCGTTGCACATTACGGTGGATCACGGATACTGATACACCCAACGTTCGACTGACTGAACGGTAGGTGTGACCTTCCTTAATCATTGTTACAGCCCTGGCGACTTCAGTTGCAGGCAAATCACTCATTCTGTATGCAATACAATGTTAACTCTCCAAACAAAACAAACTTAATGTCTGTAATGAGCTAGGGACACCATTGACTGCATAGACCAACTTTCTTATCAAAAACACTTAGAAGCTTAAAGTGCCAACAAACACTTAAGAGGGTACAATTTCTGTTAGAGGGTTGAAAAATGACAAAAAGCCCATAATGTTATATGAAAAAAGGGGACCACTTCCAAATAACGGAACCACTTGTCGAAATACCCACAAGTTAAAAAAAAGCACTTTTTATTTATGTTCCTCTAATTTTGCCGGTGTGTGTCGGAGTCGGATAATATGACAATTAGATAAAATATCTATTTCCATGCGAATTGTAAAGCTATAATATACTTATGAATTAAAATCACGACCGCTTAATTATGTAAATACTAAACATTATATAATCACGCGGAACGATGATAATAGGATCAGCTGGATTTTACATTTTGTTATCATATTTCAAGTTTTAAGTGGCTTAAAATACCTACGTCTAAGAATTGAAACTACTGTAATATTGCCATTGATAACTCTTGAACGGGGTTTAGATGTGCTGATCGCGTTCAGTTTTATTGAAGAAATTAGCCTTTAGTCTCTTACTGTATCATTTTTTCTTAACATGTTAAGATTAACCTTCACTGTCACAATTACTATCACCTATCACTGTGTTATTAACATGAATTGCTGAATAAGATTAAAAAAGTAATCGATTCTTCTTTATTAATCTTATTTAGCATTATTCTAATTCTTTTTATAGTAGTGTTCCATCATCTGCTGTCTTAATTCTGCTGTAATTTTCATTACCGTCACCGTTTGATTGTCTGTAATGATTGTTGTCCACTGCTAAACATAGATCGTATTTATAAATCAGCTTATCTATTTTATTGTGGTTAAATATGTATATAGTATTTATTTACTATCCATAAAAACGTATACTTATGTAGGTATGTGTTTTATTAACCTATTGAGCGTTGAGGTTGAGGTCAATGTTACAGTAACCGAATAAGTATAGCAAAAAACTCAAGGGCGTTAGATAAAACGAATTATCAATTACGACAACATTATACTGTGATTTATAACTGTATCTTATAGCATTCATATACATTTTGAACCGGCTAACACAATATCAAATCATTAAAGGTCCTAATATGCAGCCTTGAGGCATCCCTGGGAATTAGTATGAGTTTGTACTACCCACCTAATTCGAAATACCTTGGCCCACCACATGAATATGAAATAAAAGAATAATTAATTAGTTCCTGTCAACAATGGCCTGTTATATGCCCTTTAACATCCATCGTTAACATTAAATCATAGACATTTATAGTGTTTCAACTTTAAAATAACATAGGTATGGACATTTGTGGAGCACGTGTCAATGTATGTCACATAAAGGGGGCCTTAACGCCTAAACAGACAAACAGTAGGCATAGTTGTTGTGGTTTAGCATGGCAATCGCAGTCATTGACCCACATACATTTTTTGGCATTCTTCATTTCAAAAACGGAAATAAAGCGTTTAATGTCCTGAATGAAAGAAACAACTATCGTGAATTCGTGATCCTCAAATACCAAAGACATTAAATTATTATCTTAAATCTCTTTGTCAAATACTAATAAAATATTTTTTGTGTTTTACTCTATCGAACTTTACACACTGGTGATAATAAATAAATAAACATGACCTGCTTACGTCTATCTCCGACTATTTCTTTATTTGGATGGTGCTACTAAACACGTTTATTTTTCGAACTCCCCATAGAGTAGTTATTTAAAACTGGTTCAGATGGTGCATCGACCCCATTCGACTTTGATTACCGGTCCTCGTACTAGTTTTAATATCACAGTTTTATTTCAACTGATCATATCTCTGTTCAACTGCATCTACCAGGTAGGGCTGGGACAGATTGAATGTGGAAGGCAGGGAACCGGCGGGGTAATTGCGTAACACACTAACAGTAGCAATAGCTTTCATTATTGACAGTTCAACAACATTCATTGCGTTATTTATGTTTTTGAGCAGACCCCAGTTTTCGTACATAATTATGAAGCAATGGATTAGCAATATCCTTCGAATGATTCCAACGCAATTAGGGCGCAGGTGTCTTGTCGCGATTTGGGAGAGGACTGCGATATCCGGCAAAGGACCGCGATAGTTATAGAAGAGTTGATAGATTGACCACTGACTACAATGTTAACCTGCTAGTTTTCAGATAATTCGGTGCCAGGTTACCTGGAAGATATCGGAGAGAGCGTTAAGGGCGCTCGTTGTTTGTTTTGTCGTGTTAAATGCGTTTTTTTAAGTTTTGTATTTTCTGATTTACGCACAGCTACACATCGAGCTAGAAAAAAAAAAAATAGTTCGCGCTTGACGTAAATTGACGTATTTTTAGTAGCCATGTTTTTAATCACGTCTAAACTGTCTATGGAGTATGTCAATTTGACAGGACTAAACTAAAATTTATCTACTGTCCTTTTCTTAATGAAATAGAAAAAAAAGATACACTGAACTTATATTTAGTTTAGTTTGTGAACAAGGGACTCGGCACCGTTTATGTAATTTTGTTGTCTTTCGAACGCAGCTGAACGAAAATGCGCATTAGTTAGATAACTATTATGTGTAATGTTTGGGACGTGCTCTTTTAAGTAAGTTAATACATTGTTATGTACGTGCTACGGCGGTGTAAATTATATTATGCGTCACAATTGCACACGTTTATCGTAGAGTGGGCGGAAAGCAAAAAGTGCGCATTAAAAAGGACGAAGCAGGACAGCACAGCAGGACAACAATATAATAATAATTTTATTCCTAACAGTTAGATGGAAATTGCTTTTTTTGTAATTTTAGTTTTGATGAAAGTCATTATCATTACATAATCAATTTACATTGTACCTATGCAAATTGATTATGAAATGACTTTCATCAGTATGAATAAAAAGTTGAATTAACTGACCTGGTGATCCACAACGCATAGGTAACCACAACACAAGTCACATAGTCACATCACAAGGAGATTCGAGAAAGCGTTTATGAACATTAAAAAAACATAGTGGCAATAACAGAAATACTTTACCATATTCGTGTGATAATAAGATGCATTGCGTTTTGCTAAATAAATAAAACCCCACACATTCACAAGCAAGGAAACAAAACACTACTGTTATAGAAAATAACTAATTTCTATTGACATGCCCACTACTGAAAGTGTTTGCTTTAGGTAATAACCAAAAAGTTTAGTATTTAAACATTTTAAAATACTGGCACACAGTGGGGCAAAAAATGCATTAGAAGCCAAATATTCAAAGAAAAATAATAAAAATAAATGTTTAATGGCATTTAATCATAATTTTGACCAGTTGTGGCCAGTTATAACTGTAGGTTATGTCATTCATCTAACTAAAGAGGTCGCATCTAATAAAATAACTTAAAGGCTCGATAAAAGGAAGACATAAAAAGGGCTAGCCATTTTCATGACTTTAATATTTGTTGTATCTAGGGACGATTTTACCTTTTGGAATAAAAGCAATTAAGTGTGATACATTTTTAATTCCTGTTTTAAAAGAAGCACCCGAAATATAACAAAACCGAGATAATGCATTTAAATCTGCCTAGTATTTTCCTAACTTTGTTGGGGTCAGCTCTCAATCCAACCGGATGCAACTAAATACGCGAATGCCTATCTAACCTCTACAACCCAGTTACTGGGAAACACGATACCGTATGGTAAAACTGGTTGTCAGAGGTTTTGGTTTTCTGACTAACTGTCAAAGATGTACGAATGACAGCTAGACAGAAGCCCAGCAATAATGAGGGATCCTAAAATGTAATGGATGGTCATCAATCCGCGGACCGACCGCTGCAAGCGTAGCTTAACCTTAGATTAAACCGCTATTATTTAGCCACGAGACCCACCAGAACTTCTAAAAAACAATCATTTATTATTTACAGGAATTACTCTCGCTTCACAATGCGAGTTAAAGCTAAAAAACGTTCAGCGGGGTTGTCCGAAAGGGTTACCGCTACCGCGGAACATAAAGGGCAAAAGAAGGAACATGGGTGGGTTTTAGTCAGTAAGAGTCTGACACTCCCTTCCGCTCCACCCAGAGCGGGAGGGGTCATTTGATGATTTCCCAACCGGAAAAAAAAAGAAAAGATAAAAAACGTGTTGGTTGCTATTAGTAACTCCAACAGTAATAAAGTACCGTACTAAATACAAGTAAACAATACCTACTGTTATACCACAATAATATAGATTTAAAGGAACAAGTGACCTTTGGAGCAGTAACACGTGTCTCTTTGTGGCCGATTCTCGGTAGCGCCACAGAGTAACTAAGCGTTGTGTTTTTGTACGGAATTATGTCAGTATGATAACAGCAGTGAGATAATGCATTGTTTGGTGTTATGTAAACGTTTCTACCGTTATATTGTTGTGTACTCTGTGATAGTTTCCTGAGCCTTTGTTTACGTTATCTAAGTACTCGTAGTCGTTGAGATTGTGAAGAGTTTGTTAGTGTTAACGATACGCTAGTGGGTAAAGTAGGATATGAACGAATATTGTTATTTCATTTGTAAAGAAAAAAAAAATCAATAATTTCAACTTTTGTTACCAAGTACATTTTAAGCATAACGATTTTTAAATTATCCTCTTAGATAAATGCTATCTTAGAGGCAAACTTAATGACTTCCGGTCATGTAGGTACCTCATTAGTTACCTGTTTTCACTAATCATGTTTTTGTTAAACTCCTGGTAAATGAAGTTCTATAATATTTAGTATGGTTTAGTTTTTCGTTGGTGACCTAAATTAATATTATATTTAGTTAAATTGTTTGTTTAAATGTCTTCTCTGGAAGTACGCACGACGTCATATCAAGTTATACATTTTATGGGGGGTCATGATCCCCCGCCTCGGATCACGCCTGCTGCCTGGGTTCGAACCTACAACGTCGTAAGTCGGGGCCTTTACCACTGGGCCACTACTGCTCTTTATAATCAAGGTTTAAAAGTCCTTGTTATAGTATATCCCATAAAAATATTACACGGAAGTTATAAAGGCCCTTTAATGTCGAATCAGGTATATACATGTATCATTGGAGCAAGATGTATTGAACTATTGATGATATAATCGAAACAGTTATTTTACATCTGATTTTGTATCGCTGTCAAAATCACAATGATGTTTATTTTCGTTACAATAGGGTTGCTGGCATTGAAAAGTTAGTCAAAATCACAGTGATCTTTATTTTCGTTACTATAAGGTTGCTATTAGATTGCTGCAGTCTGAGGTAAAATAACTGTGAAAGGAATGTACTACGCTCATATAAATATTTATGTTTTCTTATGTTTATATACTCGTACGTATGTACCTACATGCTTAGGCTTATAGACGATTGTCAATTGTTTTTTCATGACTTGCCTGACCTATACTTATTTTAACTAAAGACACTTTTCGTGTCTGTCTGTGTGACAGCTTTGTTCTTTTAAACTACGCAACGGATTTTGTTGCGGTTTTCACCATCAGGAATAAATTCCTTAAATGCAAAATTTATTCATGTATAATACATTGATATTCAACTTACATATTATAATAAAGAAATCTCAATATTTCCAAGTCAAGTCAAGTCGTAAGAACCTTGAGAAGCAGGGGTGGTCACTAGTATGAAATAAATCATTAAATTACTCCATCTATTTATGCAAAACACATTATTATTTTGTCTCAATGAGAAAACCGCAATAGGTACCTAATCTATTGCGGTTTCCACTACATTCACAAACATTGTTTCTGGCTATCAGTTAGTCGTTACGATGAACCTGTATGACTCATATGCAGTAGAATACAAAGAATATAAAGCAGTAAATAATGTAGGTTCCTAATGTACACACGGCTACACATCAAGCTATATTCCAGTTTTAGCTGACGTCGCTTTGTATAGGTTTTTCGTAGAATCCGAAGTCAGCTTATACTGGTTATGTACAGCTTGATGTGTAGCCGTCCTTATATACATTTAGCGAATGATAAGCAGTGGACCTATTAGCTGCCTGACCGCAATGCTTGTGTCGAAACATTCGTCACAATTAACTATTGTTATTAACGTACATTAGCGGACGTTATTTACATGCAGAATAACTTTTTTGTAACAATACTGATGCAGACAGAATTGTTTTAATCTATTGTAATAGAGCACCATCTTCAAAGTTATCAGTATAAAAATATCTGCACATCTCATCTAATATAAATAAAAGAAATAGCTAAAGTATCTTAGATTCGTATTTTGCTACCTATCACCAATGTACATTACACACTGGACATCCTAAGCTGGTGCAATGTGAGACAAAATTGTAATACATTTTATTTATATTAAAACATAAAGTAAAAGATTACCTAAGCAATTAAATGAAAAATCAAACTATTATTTGACGACACGGTTGGTGCAGTGGCTGAGCGATCGACTGCTGCGCTGCGTGTCGCGGGTTCGATTCCCGCACGGAACAAATATTTGTATTGCCAACAGGTAGTTGTTCCGGGTCTGGCTGTTTGTGTATGTGAGTTTAAATGTTTGTCAACGCATCCACGATTCAGGAGTAATTCCTAGTGTGGAGCAACGTTTTATAAAAAAACAATAAACAATAAAACAATCTATTAATCCAGAGATTAATACATAATAATTTGATTTTTTATTA
The DNA here is from genome assembly GCA_911387795.2 of Apamea monoglypha. Lineage (NCBI taxonomy): Eukaryota > Metazoa > Arthropoda > Insecta > Lepidoptera > Noctuidae > Apamea > Apamea monoglypha. Next base: position 12,454,589 of record OU426920.1, read on the forward strand.
AATAGTTTGGATACGACCTTGGTACCTCCGATAGTTCGATAGATACGTAGGTAGAAGCCCGTGTTGTTAAATATATCTATCTACTTATCTCTATATCGTAAAAATTGTTTCGAGTCATTGGCGCCGATTCCCTTGTTCACAAACTAAACTAAATTTAAGTTCAGTGCATCTTTTTCTTTCTATTTCATTAAGAAAAGGACAGAAGATAAATCTTAGTATAGTCCTGTCAAATTAGTCAGCGCCTGACGTAAATTGACGTATTTTTAGTAGTCATGTTTTTAATCACGTCTAAGCTTGCTATGGAGTATCTAAATTTGAGAGGACTAAAATAAATTTATCTTCTGTCCTTTTCCATTGTTGTCGTTAGATCTAAATAAAGGGCCTGGTCCAGATGGTCTCTCACCTACATTATTTAAGCATACGGCGCAACAAGTATGTATTCCGCTCCATATCCTGTTCAATAAATGTTTAAGTGAAGGGGTATTTCCATGCACACGGAAAAAAGCCTTGCTACTCCCATCTACAAAAGTGGAGATAAAGCCAACATTGAAAATTATCGTCCTATTTCTATTCTATCCGCCCTGTTTAAGCTTTTCGAGAGATTAATACACAGTAATTTGTTTCCACACAAATAACAAAAAACAAAAACATCTCATTATTCTCGAACAGCATGGCTTTGTGCAGTCGCGATCGACCAGTACAAACTTAATGATTTTTACACAATTTTTATTTGAAAATATGGATAAAGGCACGCAGGTTGATGCTGTGTATACCGATTTTCGGAAGGCTTTCGACAGTGTGGATAAAAAACTACTTTTAGACAAAATTGCCTTCAACGGTATTAAAGGGAATCTGCTCAGATGGTTTGTGTCGTACTTTTTCCACAGAACACAGAAAGTTGTCATCAATGGATACGAGTCCGAATACAAAGTTGTCGAATCCGGTGTGCCCCCAAGGTTCAGTCTTGGGTCCTTTATTGTTTATCTTGTTCGTTAACGACGACACGGGTGGCTGAGCGATCGACTGCTGCGCTGCGTGTCGCGGGTTCGATTCCCGCACGGAACAAATATTTGTATTGCCTACAGGTAGTTGTTGTTTTTTGATTGTGTATGTGAGTTTAAATGTTTGTAAACGCACCCACGATACAGGAGTAATTCCTAGTGTGGGACAACGCTTAAAAAAAAGTCATGTATAGTAACTCTTAAATTCCTCATGTACGCCGATGACATCATTTTTTTTAAATCCTGCACAAATATGCAGGACTGCTTGATTTTACAAGAGAATCTATGCAGACTTTCGCAATATTGTCTTGAGAATAAACTTCATCGCAGTTAGCCAAAATGTCATTATATTTCTTTTACCAAAAATAAAACAAGTATTAAATTTCCCTACACACTGAATGACATAAACTTGAATAAAACTGATGGCACGCGTGATCTTGGAGTACTACTTGATAGTAAGTACATTTTGACATCCATAATGACAACATTATCAATAGAGCCTTTCAAATGTATCCTACTAATCCTACTAATATTATAAACGTGAAAGTTTGTATGGATGGATGGATGTTTGTTACTCTTTCACGCAAAAATTACTGAACGGATTTGGATGAAATTTGGCACACAGATGGTCTATAACCAGGATTAACATATAGGATTACATAGAACACACTGCTGGTGGTTATAATAAAATAAAATAAAATGAGAGATCTTTGGACTGAAACTCTCCTGGCGCCCGGTATTTTGAAACATACATACATAATGTGATGTTCAAGCTTTCATAGATTTATTAAATGCAGCCATAGTGACCTTTGCGCTGCCACCGACGATGCCCTGGAAAGTGGCGAAGTTTTGGACCAACAAAGTTTAGTTCACTGTCGTGCCATCGACAGACGAAGAAGCATTAGTGTTGCATTATGTCACCTGAATTTGAAAACGGAGATGAAACTCGCGCTACGCCCCGTAGCAAGTGGCTACGACGTAGCAGGGGTGCGATTAGAGATTCGCCATGCGCATCTTGAGCTTTTTGCTTTTTTAATCTTCTAACTAGTTTTACCACAACATGAGATGTCGAAACAAAATAGAGGATATATTTATGACGGTCATATCTATAGTATAGAAGAAATACCATGGACATTACAACGGATTTACAATTAAAAGAAACAAAATGTATGTCCATGCGATAATTTTGACATGTGTTTAAGTTTTTTACAATTATCCCTAACACCTGAACACTGAACAAAATTAATAGTGACGTGTGGTGATTATCAGTCCGGTGATTAGCGCACCAGTTGATATTGTGGGTCAATACCACCGGCTATAAGATACGTGATTGATGATAGTCACGTTTTTAGACAATGAGACTTAATTCGTGCTGAAAATTTGTATAAGATATCAGTAAAAAACGTTAAATCAGGCTATATATGCGATTTCATAACATTTTGAAGGATATTGCTAATCCATTGCTTCAAATGTTCGAAAAAATTATCTGCTCAACAACGGAAATAACGCAATGAATGTGGTTGAACCGTCAAAATAAAAGCCATTGCTAGTGTGTTACGCAATCAGCCCGTTGAACAACGTAAAGTCGGAATAAAATGTTTCGAATTAAAATGTCAAAACCCAAACGCTATTCCAAATTATTCGGTGTCAAAGTTAGTTTTCTTTCAAAAATATCTTAGGTATTTACTACACTGTTGGTTTGTAGCTGAGCAAATTTTCTGATAAAATCGCCGACTGACGATTATGTTTATTCTTATTAATTTAATTGGGCACTAAGGCGAAAAATACAGTTAGAAGAAATTTAAATTTGCGCCTCAGAAACGTTTTTATAACAGTCTTGATTTACGTCATTTAAAAGGCGATATCACTCATTAATACTTATTATTATATTCACGTATCAGTAAGCATGTAGGAAACTGATGTCGCTTTATTACATATAGTTGTTACTTGGAATTAAGCAAAAAATAACAGATTCATAATTTGTGCTTAGTGTACGCGATTAGTTTACCCATTCGCATAGGTAATCAACGTATTCTTTAAACGTCAAAACAAATCATAAGTAATTTATTTAAACTAGGCCGAGAATCGGCACTTCTTGAAAGTCAAAATGAAATAAGACATTCCATTCCAGTGCATGCTTTATTAATCTACAATTTCTTATAAACTTCTTATCAGTTTCCTTACAAAAATAACAACATGGTATCTGATTTGTGATCATCTGATTGTTACAAAATATAAACAGATAGTATTGCATGGAAAAACTTATCAGTACCTACCTACAAGGCCTCTTGTTTGTCTCGAAAGGTATTATCACCAAATATGTATGCAAGAACATGAAGCATGAGATGTGTGACATTGCTTTATATCTAGTCGGTTATTTTATTTAGTTTCCGTCTAATAATGCACACTTCTAGGTTGACATGTTTAACTACTCATTTTTATCTCGAATGCTACATTTAGCTTGCCTTTACAAAAAAAAATCGTGATGAACTTAGGTCATGACAAAATATGTTTATTGCAAGAAAACCAATTAATTTAGTAATTAAAAACTTTCAAAATCTAGTCTCAATCTCATCTCAGCGACCATCAATGTCAAAAACCTGTCAAAAATGTAGGGAAATTAGAGGTATTTTTGACAGATTGAGATTGAGATCAGACTGTGAACGTTCTAAAAATGTCGAGAATTGCCCCGCTGTTAAAAATACAATCGAACACAAACAAAATTCTATCTTGCCTCAATTATAGCTACATTTGAAGTTCGAACGCCAAAAATAACAATGGCGCCCATGCAGATTATAAAATTAAAAAGTAGACTCACGTATATCCCGCTAGGATGTCCATGAGCGTGCTCTTGCCGGCCCCGGACTGTCCCATGATGACGGTCAGCTCACCTGCGTTGAACGTGCCGCATACCGCGTTGAGGATCGTCTTGCGTCCTGGGACATACAGGAAAATGTGTCACACACATGAGTACGAATTTTAAAAGGGTCTGAAGATTTTTAGAAAGGTTTTCCTTAAGAATACTGGGTTTAAGATTGCAGTTGCAACTTATTGATTTAGTGGATTTTGGAGTGGTATATATGAATATTTCTATGACTTGGTGTACAGGTCTTTAAAAAAAATCTTTAAATTTTTCGATGCAATATTAGTGTCACTGTGTCAGGAGTATATGTATAAATGGTAAGCAAGACCTTCATTTTGGGTTACTTAAAGTCTTATCAATGAATAAACAAGGTTTTCCCCAGTCATTACCTTATTCAGCGTAGAAACTCATTCATTTTCGCAAGTGGTCATTAAATTTGCTCAACAAAGTCAGATTTCGGTCGCCCACGGACACTATAGCAAAGAGTTTCGTAGTATACTCCTACGACATCCGTATCCGCGGGAAGACGCAAATTTATCGCAAGAAATATCGTTTTTTTTTACCACACAATTGGATGTAGGATTAAGTTGAACAGATTATTCTGCAGACCTTCCTATGATTACATATGACAGGGATATCAAAAGCGACACATCCCGGAGGGAATAATATAACATACACATATAGTTGTCTACATCGTGTACAAACTTATTGAGATGTCTTTGGATAGACATTTTGCTCTATCGTTAACGAATTTGAAATCTATGTACCGCGATGTCATTTTCAAAATTCGATTTAATTGCTTGACATTGAAAAATTTTACTTAATTTTAATTTTTTATTTAGTATTGACAATGTAAGAACTAATTCCGCCTATGACACAGGTAAGTCCTAGTACCCTAGTACAGGTATCAAACTTTGTAATACCTACATTATTTTTAAGATTTATACTGTATTTTACCTATTTTTATTATTGAATAATTCTTTATTAATTATTTAAAACTTGGACCTTAAATATTATGAGCGATAGTCTGACTCGCTGGAGGAGCGTTTTTAGATAATAGAACTATTGACTGACCTCTGACCCTGATTATATTATAATTAAATACATATTTAGTTGTTTAGTTACCTACAAACTTATCATATATATTTAGAAGGCAACAAACAAATCGAAACGTAGGTCAGTAAATAAATGTACAGACGCCAGCACATCAAGCTACTACAATCTGTCAAATTTCTTTAATATATTTTCAACTTTATCTATAAAGCATTAAGGTTCAAGGTTGATTGGGAAAATTTGTCAGTTTCGGGTAGCTTGACCTGCTGGTCTGTATATCCAATATTATCGAAACAGCACAATCTTGTGCGGTTTTCCCTTATGTGAACATTGCCTAAACTGGTCGACTTTTAGGAACCAAAAATATGTAATTGCATGCCTACAATTGCCAGTTGTAAACTGTTCATTAATAGGGATACTGTATACACGGGAGGAGCAGTGGTGGCCCAGTGGAATCGACCCCGACTTACGAGTTGTAGGTCGTGGGTTCCAGGCAGGCGCTTTATTTTGTGTAAATAATTTCATCACCACTGCTCTCAAAACAGTGAAGGAAAACATCGTGAGAAAACCGGTAAGCCAACACTTGGAAGACATGTGATATCTTCCAACCCGCACTGTGCCCGCGTGGTAGATTACAGCCTACTCCCCCTTGAAGAGAGGTGGCCTGTGTCCCAGCGGTGGGAACATTATAGGCTGATTATGTTTATGCTTATAAGTACACAGTATATACACAGGACTCAGCTCATGAAAACGAAAAACTTTCATTATGGGATGAAACTGAAGTATAAAAAAAAAAATCTGCTGTTCGATACAGAAGTGCAATACTTATTATCACGATTAAAATGTATTAAGTAGTAACCACAGGAAATGTTAATATGATGCCAATGCGTAGGTAAAGGTATGTTATCATCTGCCTAACCTTTTCCCAACAATGCTGGGGTCGGCTTCCAGTCTAACCGGATGCAGCTGAATACCGGTATTTTACATGGAGCGGCTGCCTATCTGATCTCTACAACCCAGTTACTGGGTAATACGATACCCTTGGTAAGACTGGTTGTCAGACTTTCGGGCTTCTGACTATCCGTAATGACTGTCAAAGATCTACGAATGACAGCCGGGACGAGGCAAGGAGGTAGGTAGGTAGGTATGTATAGTATCGAATTGTTATCTATATTCTCTTACGATAATGCATACCGTCTCGAATGGAACGGTGACTTAGTTATTCTATCAAAAGATAAAGGACGTAGACATTTGCATTATTATATCGTGAACAGTTTCGTCCAGAATACTCTGGATTTTTAGGAATGAGAAGAATAATTTTGGGAAGGATTTAATAAAGTATAGACTACTGATTATATGTCTTCCTAGATAGCTGCTGCTCATTAAAATATGCTTAAAGATCAAAGAAAGTGGCGTGAACAAGCTTGTGTAGCTTCATGCATCAGGGGATCAATTAGCACATGACAAGACCTCACACGAGACAAGCGGTAGGTTAGGCAACGTATAACTTTTCAAGTGTCAATTTGAAGGATGACTGAGTGAAGTGCGAACGGGGATTAATCTTGTTACTTACATAATTATTATTATTTATTATGTATTGACGAATTAAGTGACCTTAAAACTGCAGACAAGTATTTTAGTATACACACTACACAGTCAGATTGAATTCAAGTGCTACTTTTAAACCAAGTAAGTGGGTATTAAATGAATATCGGCGTTCTTGACTCATCTGACACTTAGAATAATAGTTAAATGATAAATTATAATCAAGGGTTACAAGTGATTTCTTAAAATACAACTGAATATAAACAAACGATGCGATGCGACGTGGATTCAGTTAAAATTGAGATATACTATATATTTAATTAATTAGCTGAAGTTATTTCGTTAATTTCACAAAAAGTAAAGGAGTTTTAGGACATTTAAGTTACATTTCTTATGAGGGTTTTGGTTTATTTAAAGACCATGAGTTTTTGTGGCGTATCGTTACGCCTCTAAAGCATTCTCTACCAGTCACCCAAGGGTGGTGAAGAAATTAGACGGCATAAGAGAGCAACTTCATTATACTGGTTTTGTTAGCACTGATGTGCGATAGACCACACGTCAGTGTATTATAATAAATCAGCCTTGTTCCCACTGCTGGGACACAAGCCTATTCTCTTCGACAGGCTGTAATCCACCACCCGGGCCCAGTGCGGACTGGTAGATGTCACATGTCTTTAATTTTTCCTCATAATGTTTTCGTTCACCGTTTTGAGAGAAATGGTGATGAAATTATTTACACAGGTCACAAAGTAAAGCGCGTGGCTGGGTTCGAACCCACTACATACGACTCGTAAGTGAGGGCCGGAGCGTCGTTATCGCTGGGCCACCACTGCTCTCCGTATGATTGCAAACAATTTGGATTCAAAATGGAGTCTTAGAAGTCTCGTAAACCTAAAAGGAAGCTAGCTTGTATGGAAACAGGCTTATATGTAGATATATGTATTATCAACACGGACACGGAAACGTTACTGCTTGCAGCGGAAGATTTTTTTCTACCTGTTTAAGGTAAATGTGACAAGTTACTAAAGTGTTTGCTGTCAGTAATTATTTACGTGTTTAAATTCAATTTACCTAGTCATTTATTGCTAAGGGATTCTATTTTTATAAAGAAATAAAGAAAGAAAGAAAATTGGTATTACAGCATTAATAAGCACCTTAAAACTATACCTACTAACTTTCTTCAAAATGTTATTATTAATTAATCGCAATGTATTTGCCACCGTCAGCATTACTGTTCATAATAACAGAAATTCATTGATTGATTTCGATATCAGTAATTATTGCTGCAAGTAGGTACTTATTTTTTCTTTCTTTTCTTTTTATAAAAATACGTTGCCCCACACTAGGAATTTCTCCTGTATCGTGGGTGCGTTTACAAACATTTGAACTCACATACACAAACAGCCAGACCCGGAACAACTACTTGTAGGTCATACAAATATTTTTTCCGTGCGGGAATCGTACCCGCAACACGCAGCGCAGCAGTCAATCGCTTAACCACTGCGCCAACCGTGCCGTCAAACAATGCCGCCGCAATGTGCCGTTTAAACAATTTGTTACAAAAATACAAAAATTACATAACTTACCTAAGTAATAGTTTCCTGTAATGAGAATATTAAACTCGATGGTGAGTTAACTAATTTAGATTAAAACCACATTAAATTGTGATGAGAGTCGTAAGGGCCTGGTTCAAGATAAGTAGTTTATTTTTAAGTACGTTGGTTGGTACTTGTTTACAACATGCTGGAATTACCAATCAGAATGCAATTCGCTACGTCTGTCCTTTGTGGCTAGGCTACAGTTTATGGATATACAGTGCCCTCCAAAAGTTCGTTGACAATTTCCACTTCAGCTGTGATGCCACATTATAATTTACAATAAAAAATAATCACGTTATCATGAGGGATTACTTGATTATTTTTAATGATACATCATAGGTTGAATTAGTCCATAAAAACGTTATAGTGCACAATTAAATCATAATGTGGTGTCTCACAGGTCACAGCTGAAGTGGAAAAATGTCAACCAACTTTTGGAGGGCACTGTACATGCTTAATTTGTATACCTAACTACTAGGCTACTACTATGTAGTTAATTATTATAATATTATAAAATGACATAAATAAATGCATGAAATTAACTGCGTACTAAAATTATTAATATGTACAGACGCCAGCACATCAAGCTACTACAATCTGTCAAATTTCTTTAATAGATTTTCAACTTTATAGCTCAAGCATTAAGGTTCAAGGTTGATTGGGAAAATTTGACAGTTTCGGGTAGCTTGACCTGCTGGCGTCTGTACAATATTATTACATAAATAAAATATTAATTTAAAAAACAGTAATACTCGTGGCTAGACTAATAGCAAGTCAGTAGAAGCTTTGTAACACACCAGCGACCCGCCCCTGCTTCGCACGGTTATTACTACTTGACAAAATATTATTTTGCTATATGTAACTTCAATAGTCATGTATACACAGAAACTTCCCGTAACAAAATAATTAAATTACGGTGAAAACCGTTGTGTAGTTTAGAAGAACAACGCGGTCACACACAGAGACACGAAAGGTGACTTTAATTTATAATATATACAGACGCCAGCAGGTCAAGCTACCCGAAGCTGTCAAATTTTCCCAATCGGCCTTGAACGTTAATGCTTTAGCGATAAAGTTGAAAATCTATTATACATTTGACAGATTGTAGTAGCTTGATGTGCTGGCGTCTGTACAATTGTATGTATTATATAGAAATACTTTTAGGAAAAACTAGAAATACATATAAAAATACAAAAAAAAAAAAATACTAAAGAAACTACGGGAAATACTTTTTTTATACTTTTTGCTTTCTGTTGATAAAACCAAGCAATAATTTCACTGACGTCATGTCGAGAAAGCGTGGCTAACAAATTTTATTAGCCTTCTGAATGCACGAGACAGCTACGCTCCGCTACTGAAACTATGCCAATTTATTAGTAGCAGACGTGACAGACTACATTTACCAGAAGTTACTTATAATAAGCTAGTTTTCGTAACGCAGCGTAGCGCGTAGCAGACTCTCTCGTCTTTATAAGAATAGTTGACATTAACTTAGACAATTCGTCATATTTACTAGTCGTTATTGGCGAAATTTTTTATTTTATTTTACTTCGTTTTTATAGGCAATATTAACTAGCCACTTGGGCTTACTTGGGAAGTTTTATGTTTTTAAATTATTTTCTATTTACGTAGGTAATTACGATAAAATTTATTTTAAGTCTCGTCGTGTGTCACGCAAAGTTTTAGTACGTTGTCGGTACATTATTATAGGTTATTTAGAGGTTTGAGGAATAAGGTGTAAAGTTCACTCATCCTCCATAGAAAAGGGAGGATCCTCCGACCAGACGGGTGTTGTTTCTGGCGGGCAATTGCCCAACGATAGATGTTGGGAAATTGTATCTATGCTAATTGCGCGGTAAACTCTGCTTGCGAGATGCAGGATTTGCGTGACGTCAGTATGACGCGTTGTTCGTATGTCGCATGTAGATATCGCTACAGTTACATACTCACATATACGACATTACATACGCACCCCTATGTACTTATCGTTATCGTGCTATATACTATTATGTACTTAGACAATAGAGCATTCAAGTGCAATGAGTGCATCCGTCAATGAGTACAGAACAATAGGTATGGTGAAGTATACAAGTGGCTAAAGATTGTTTATAAAATTAATTGTTTATAATGTATAAAATCCATTATGATCCATAATGTTACCTGCTTCTTCATATATTACCCAAGGTTTTTTGCTAAACTATTTTAATAAGTTCATCAAACTGCATATGTGTTCCTTCATAACAGTATCAACCTTAGAAACTTAGGAGTTTTTTTATAGTAATTTCAACATAGCGTGTGAGATTAATTTCGAAAGGTTCGTTGCATTTTGTTTTTAAAGGATATGTTTCATAAATCTTCTTAAGGCAAACAGGGTGAAGTTCTTTTATTAATTAGAAATATTTGGTTTCTACCCTAACTATTCATTGTTTAAATCTGGAACCATTACAATGTGTTCCACTGTGTGTCTGTTCGCGTACAAATAGTTATTCTATTATTTAATTTAGTTTAAAAAAACAAAGCGTTTGATTTACCAGCTGCTCTTTTAAAACGATTCTGAAGACTATATTTCTACAATGATAACGGTATGATTGCTTAGACGATAAATAATAAAACAAGAGAGAGTTTAACAATAAGGTACGCACAGATCAGACTTGTTGATTGCAAGGTTTTGTAGATAACAGGCAGGCTGAGATTAAAATTATAAAAAAGATCACAACTACATATATGAACTCTTTATGAGGAACAGGAAGCCTCTAACAAGCACCGGATATATCTCATAAAGAAAAATTTGACTCGGGTATCATGCGATTACTTTTGGGTGCTTCGTAACACATTGCTACGTCAGTTTTCGCGACAGCGATCATTGGCCATTGGATCAGTGGTCAATTGGAAATTGTTAGAAGAATCCAAGAATTTCAGTGACTTGCCCATCAGTGGGACAGTTGCAGATCGGGCTTGTAGCTATAGTAGGCAAGTAAACTGTGAACCGCAAGAGTAAACCATATCCATATCCATTTAAAACTCATTTTCATGTATCTATATGTTTTACTTAAAATACTCGTATATGCAAAATATTAATAAACTAGCGCCAAATTCACTCGGTTTATCGACTCTTCAATTTTGTTATGGTTCTCAAACTTATCTACTATCCTACTTACATACCTATTTGTCAAAATTGATTATATTTTATATCTGAGTCATTCGGCCATTTTGAACTGAACTCTGCGTTATTGGTTCATCGGCCTTATCACAGACCTTGCAGATATCTATTTGACCTGATTATTGTAACTTCGAACTTCGGCACCATGGTTCTATTTTTTGTGTTTATTTTTATTCCTAAAACACTGATATCAACATTGATACATAATACTGGAGTTTGATTAGGTACAGACGTCAGCACATCAAGCTACTACAATCTGTCAAATTTCTTTAATCGATTTTCAACTTTATCGCTAAATCATTAAGGTTCAAGGTTGATTGGGAAAATTTGACAATTTCGGGTAGCTTGATGTCCGTCTTTACTTATTTGGGGAATATTGGAGGTGATATATAATGTAAAAATAACACGTGTTTTCTATTGCATCACTTTAGAGTAGACACCTAAATCTGTCTTAGTTTACTAACACCTAAACACAAAGGCAAAGATGTGGCCAATATTTCACCAAAATTGAGTTGTTTGTTGAAGGTCCTTCCGGGAACGATAGTTCATGGATAATTGATAATTTTATAAATTATGATTTTGCAAGAAGCTGCGTTATGCCCAATTGGTTTTCACTGTAACTCATTCTCAGCGATATTGAAGCAGTGATAATGTTTATATAGGGAGCAGATTTCATACTTACGATTGAGTAACTAGTTTAAAGGGTTAGTTGAGAATTAAACAATTTTAGCTTAGGAATCGAGAGTTAGCATGTATTACTTAGTTAGAGGCGAAATGTATCAAAGCTATTGAAAATATTTAACTTGAAACAAATTTTAGTTTAAAATGACTAAGTCTTAAGTAAGTATACATATATTATATAATATTACTATAACTATAATTTATCTAAGGTTATTTTGTATGGTTAAGAGAATAGTAGACAATAATGGGGGATTCCTGCGAAACACACCATGCGTTAATGATAATGCCACATTTTTTTTTTTATAAAAAAAAAGTTGCCCCACACTGGGAATTACTCCTGTATCGTGGGTGCATTTTACAAACATTTAAACTCACATACACAAACAGCCAGACCCGGAACAAATACCTGTAGGCAATACAAATATTTGTTCCGTGCAGGAATCGAACCCGCGACATGCAGCGCAGCAGTCAATCGCTAACCACTGCGCCAACCGTGTCGTCAAATAATATAAATACCTATATTATTACTCTAACTATAATTTATCTAAGGTTATTTTGTATGGTTAAAAGAATAGTAGAGAATAATGGGGGATTCCTGCGAAACACACCATGCGTTAATGATAATGCCACAAAGTTTTTTTAAAAAAAAAAAAAAAACGTTGCCCCACACTGGGAATTACTCCTGTATCGTGGGTGCATTTTACAAACATTTAAACTCACATACACAAACAGCCAGACCCAGAACAAATACCTGTAGGCAATACAAATATTTGTTCCGTGCAGGAATCGAACCCGCGACATGCAGCGCAGCAGTCGATCGCTCAGCCACTGCGCCAACCGTGTCGTCTGTCTTTGGTCTGTTGTCATATCATTATAATTAGTTCAATGATAGTGAGAGTTGCTAACCAATCAAATGAGCGAGATATGATATGTACGTATCTACTTACTTTTATCAATATTGGAAGTATGTAATTTTATTAAGTAATTAAGAAGTTGAGTCCAAAACTAGATAGGTCTCTCTCACCATTCATCTTGCCTCTATCCCATTTTTCACAATCACAATCCGAAGGATATTGAAGGAAATTCCTAACCCATTGCTTCATGGGTTTGAAAAATTCGGCTGTTTAACAACGTAAATAACGTAATGAATGTTGTTGAACTGTCAAAATAAAAGGCATTTTCATTGTGTGTTACGAAATTAACTTGTAGGTTGACAACTTTATCAGTCGTCCTATATTCATGTTTACTTCCTTCATACGGATTTCAGGTTTTAAAAAAATATTCCGTTTTATATTTGGGCTGCCACTATCTTCATAGCCACTATCTTAACACTTTCTTTGCAAATCGGTAAAGTAAAAATATAGTTAGTATTTATTCCTCAGTTTTCGTAATTACGTCCACCACTGTTTGTCTCTGCATCACCCAAAGGTGATGAGAAGGATACATGCGTATGGAATTAAAGCCACCTTCTCTGTCTATTTGTGTGCTACTAGGATAGTAGTAATTAATGAAGTTTCAGCTGTCCAACTATCTGCAGTTGTAAGACTGACACACAATGGGAAGTCAGCAACCCCAGTCAAGGCCAGCTTATTTTATCCACATCATACATATAGTAGTTGTTAGTTGTGTCTGCACACACCCGAAGACAAATATTTGTCGGATCTTCTACACAGGATCATGATTAGACTTAGTGTCAGATATGTAACGTACTGTGGGCGTAGAATTGGGATACGGGTAAACTAGATAAATAACTCCTTATTACTCGTAGAATGTCCATACTGGTCATTGCGATAGAGTCTTTTATAGGGACATTACTTAACACTACAGAACTAATACTCTGAACTTAAAAGGGAAAAACTGCAGTTCCTAGGCCAGTATGTGTCGCGACCACGTCTCAACGATCCTATGACACCATGGTCCATAATTCCATATCGACACCATACCGTTAGACTCCGCACAACGCCAAACAAAGGCGTTTGTGTCTGGTTTTCAAGTGCATAGTCATGATAACAGATCCGACATATTGAATGTCTGTGTGTCTGTCAATAGTTTCTCCTAGACTATAGGAGTTTTAGCTTCTGTCCGCGATTTCGTCCCCGTGAAATTTCTTTTTACTCGACCCACCCCGTCGTATCGCATCGCCTGCCTGTAATATATCACTTTGTTTTCGCGTAGCGTTCTTTTTCGGCTCCTAAGAATCATAGCGTGATGATAAATAGCCTAAACCCTTCCTCAAGAATTGGACTATCAAATGCAAAAAGATTTTTTAGGTAGGAAGTTTTACAGATTAGCGCGTTCTTCAAACAAAAAACCTTTCAGTTTTATTATTCGTATGGAAATAGATAACAGTAAGGGTTTTGTGTACTTACACAAGGGATAAGGCTGTCTCTATAAGTAGACTAGGCCGAAAATATTGTCAATGGTAATGGTGCTGAAGGTAGCAATGTTTGGATAGGATTAAAAAATAACTATCTGGTTTTACCTGAACCTGACACTCTTACTTGGGGTTTACCTATATTGAATACTTACTTTAGTTTAACTTAACAAAGCATTACTCGTATTTTTAAGAACGTTCACAGTCTGATCTCAGTCTGAATCTGTCAAAAATACCTCTAATTTCCCTACATACATTTTTGACATTTGTTTGTCGCCGAGATGAGACTACGACTAGATTTTGAACGTTTTAAATTACGAGAATTGGCTTTCTGTTGTATGTAGCACGCAGTACTTAGAGTATCTTTGGTTGTTTTCAGCCCAACTTATGTACTTCACGTTTACAACTTGCAATTGTCTGCGAAGGACACAGTCGTAACCACTTATGCATTTTGTGTATCCTTTATAATATTTTCAAGTGCCATTAGGTACAGCACATGTGTGCTTAAAATACTTTTGAGGTCGTTATCGTATTTAATCATTTTCCTTATTATTATTTTTTTGTGGTTTTTCTTTGTTTACACGTTAAACTTGAGTTTGATATAAAACTAAACAGGTATATCTTAAGCAATTAAGAAGTGGTTCACGTATATTTACAAATCTAAGGAGCTGTTATCTAGGTACATAGTTTATTATTTGTAGAGTAAAAATTTTTATCTTGAAGACTGAGGGAAACTAATAAAACATCAAAATAGTAGAGAAGTTGCACGCATATCATTGACCTTACGTTAATAGCTTAAAAATAAATTGTATTATTGAATAACATCGACTCAATATGAGTGGGTATCACAATCTTGCTTAATGGGTGCTACTATTAGAAACTCATGTAAACCAACTTCGTAATAGTGTGAAGGTTCGCTTACCTCCCGCCAAGACGCCATGTCGCACAGTGTAGCTGATGTCTTCAAACGATATGTTGAGCGAGTCCTCCACGAGCGACGTGGAGTTGGTCTCCTGGGACTCGGAGTGTTCGCTGGCCATGTTCGAGAACTTTCACTCACACACAAAAAATAACTATAACACAACAGAACACACTTTATCCATCGCGCGCTAATTTAAACAAAGAAACGCGTCCGATGTAAACAAAGAGGGTAGCGCGACAGTTGCGCGTGAAACGGCCTGACGCGCTGGCTTTGGAAGGCGAACTGCGTTGCGCAGGCGGCTGGCGATGCTCCGCCGACGATTATCGGTCGTTCTCCCCCACTCCCCACATGGCCGTCAGCTGTGGAACCAGCAGTCGGCAACGCGCTCGGTAGCTGTTATCGCTGCAAGACAGATAGGCTGTTGTAAAAACTGGAGCCGCAACAGTAACGCAACAACGGTCAATGCCGCAGCAACACCGCAGCCATTGTGCCGTAAACAATTGTTGTTGTAGCGATTCACGACGTTGATAAAATATTTCTAGTTGTTGTTGTCTACAAATCTATTGTCTGTTGGCATTCGGAGGCAAGCTGTTTAATTGAAGGCATACTTAATAAAACATGAGCTAATCCAAAAGTTAGTAAGTAGGTATGTCATAATATTGCAAGTGTGAAAACCGGTCCTAATTAAACGCGGACAAATGACTCGTGTTTTATTCGTTTGTGAAGGCATTGACCATTTATTTTGACAATAATGGTATTTTGCACTTACTACACTTTTGATATTTATTTTTTGTAGAAAATCGAGTTACATTACTGAATCGATGAACTCTACAAGGTCCAAAAATCGACGTCAGCGCTTTCTATTTTGATCTACACCGCAATCTATTTATTTATCTTATTCACGCGACAGGAATACTATGCCAGGGGTAATACAAGGCAAATCAATAACCCGCTGTCGTACACATTTCGTTGACGGCGACAAAATTCGATATTTACACTGCATTGATAAACTCTATCTGGGTATGGGAAATTCCGCAAAAGTTTCACGCAAACAGGAAAATGTACTGGTCAGCAAGTGGACATTACGAAGTAAAGTGTAGCACATTGATCTTGTTTTTGAATCTTGAGTTTTGGTTTAAGTTTTATTTTTTAACAGTTTCTTTTTGTTAAATTTACTTCTAAAGTTAATAAGCTCGTTACTCATGTACGACATGTTTTAAATCGAGTAAGATCAGTTCAAAACATAAACACATGCAATATTGGCATAGCTGCAGCTTAAGTTGGTAAATGTCAAATTATTGTAGTCGTCGGATCTTAAAACGTGTAAAAATTTCAAATTTCATACTACATAAAAATCTGAAATACGTGTAATCAATTTTATTTATAAGGTACACACAATGGTAACGGCAAGCCTGCAGCAGGTCAAGGTAATAAAAATGATGAGCTGATCAGCAGCGCGTTCGTGCAGTGTACCTATACCTATACACCACATAAAATATTTGCAGTGAAGCACTAAAATAACGATTTTAATCGATCATTTGAAGTCTCTATGAACTTGCTGTTTACTCTACTATTTATTCGTCATAATCAATGGCGATTTATCTTCCTATATATTATATTTTTCTACTGACATCAGTATTGTAATAAATAAATAAGAAAATGGCGTCGTATCAATTGCAAAGTTATGCATCAACGCAAAACACTTTCTCACTAACCAACTGCGCAGATGACTCTCGTATGTGCGTAGGTTATTGTTCACGGCTTATCTTAGAGCATGCACAATATTTGTGACTAATACTATATTACAATGTTTTCATGTGTCGTTTTGTATGGTATAGGTACCCATTTATTTTATCACACATGATTCGATCTGATGCCTAATGTATGTATATGTTACGATCAAAGTTCGAAAACGCTCATTGAGCGAAAAAACAGCTCACAACGTGTTGTGGTCACTGTATACTCCACTTCACGAAGTTCGTGTTATGGCTCTTATGAAAACGGTCACTACGCGTTGTGGCAATTACAGAAAGACCACATAAATAAAGAACACTATCTGTCCACTTCATCATAGTTGTGTATGTATTTTTTGTTTTATTTTATTTTGGATATGATATAATTATTATTATTCTAGTGATATTTATTTTAGTAGTATGTATGTATGTACGTTTATTTGTATGTATGTTAGTATATTCTAGCAATTTTTGTTTAGTTTTTTAAGAGAAATGTTTTTGATTGTATGTATTTTTTTTTGTCTCCTTTACTATTTCACACGCTGTCTACATCTCTGTATCTATTGTCCTGTCTCGGGTGTGCTGGAAGAGATTTCTTGTGAAATAAGCATCACCTCTGTACCTATTTTTTTCTGTTCTGTTTTTCTTCTCTGTTTATATATGTGTGTACATAAATGGTAAATGGTAAATAAATAAATATAGTCCGGTCAATTCATTCAACATTCACTCTTGCATAAATTCCCAGAAAGCTGAAAATTTGCATGGACGTTAGGGACACCATTATAATGAAATTGTGAGAAGTCCCCATCGATCCCATGTCAGTAAAAATTTGTATTCAAGGTCAAAATTCGCAAAAATGGGTTTTTTGGATTTTTCAGGGAAACGGTTACTTTTATGATAAAAATATCTCAGACAAAAATTGTAGATCATGCAATTATCTACAAAAATTGTCCTTACACTTTTTTTCATATCATAAACCCCTATTTTTACAGCTACATTGACCGGACTAATAGCGAAATTCGTGTCGTGGCTATCATGCTATACGACCACAACGCGTGGTGACAATATAAATACATATTTTATGTATGTATACAGTTACATATACATATGTATAAGGTGGCTAATTCGAATTTATACAACTTTAAATTAAGATTATTTTTATTACAAACGAAAATTATCACATAAATTTCCATAATTTATGTAATTATTATATAATACAGGCTTGGCAATGTTGTAAGAGAAAAAATATCCGCCTAATCTTCAACTTTTTGCCGGTTTAAAGTGCGATCGCTTGTCATCGTGTTTTTCACTAAATATTCACATCCTTTATTAGGTCTTGTACATACTATCAGCTTTGCTTTGCTTTTACTGTTCTTTTACCACGATACGTCTAATCTGGTGAATTTGGGCGTCTATTAATGTCAATATTTCTTGGAATTTAAATGAAGTTAATAAGTTATAACAGTTAGATACGATGTATGGATGGATTTTAAATCTAATGGTTTAGTAGTTCCCTATTACATGGGACTTGAAAATAACTGGCGAAATGTGGGTGTAGGTACTATAGGTACACCTCCACCCTTTGGAAAATACAATGTTATGTTATGTTGTTGTAAGTAGTTAGTTAGTTAGCTTTTCTCAGCGGCTCCGTCCGCGTGAATGTCGGAAATTATCGGACGGAAACGTACTACCAGGATATAAAGTACTCTATGTGTTAATCCCGGTTATAAACTATCTGTCTGCCAAATTTCATTGAAATCCGTTTTGCCGTTTTTGCGTGATTGAGTAACAAACATCTAAACATACAAACTTTTAAGTAGGATTTCTACAGTTTAAAAATACTCACATTTCGATTACTAATCACAGCATCATCACGTCATGACATCCGAAGCGTATCAACAAAACTGTATTTTTCACTCATTTCAAAATCAGGAAGTTTAGACAGTAACCCTACAATGCTCGTGAAATAATGGTACTATCTATTGACAACGGAAGACTATATACGCGTTTTATCAACTCGCATTACCTAAATATTTGGATGTACGAGTAATAAAAAATATTTTTTATCGCAAAAAATAAAGAATTGGATGTTTATAACTGGATTACGAGCTATTTTGGTAAGATAAAATAATTGTAAAAATAAAGAGCGGTTCCTACTTACTTGTTTTATATGCCAGTGAACAATGCCTTTGTATAAAATAAAGTATTAGGGTATGTATAGGTTACGGTAAAGTTGATTTTGAAAGGAAAGGTTTTTTTTTTTGTTTTATTTAGGAAAAAAAAGTCCGGCGACATCGACGCAGGCCCAGGAGAAGATGGCGGGACGACCATGACGCTTACAGACAGGATTGGTCAACACTAGCTCAAGACAGAGAGGAGAGGAAAGGAGACCGAAGTTTGCCCTGCAGTGGGACAATTTCGGCTAAAAATAAATAATTGAAACTTAGATATCATAATTATACTGATTTATAAAAATAAAAAGAAATTAGCTCTTTACAAGTTATAGATTTTTATAGTTTTTTATGCAATTGGTATCCTAGGTGTTCATCAGCCATTATAAACCAAGTGTCCATTCTCGAACAAAATTCAGATACAAAGGTAAAACTTTTGTCAGCGGGATTGTCCGAAAGGGTTACCGCTACCCCGGAACATAAAGGGCGAAGGAAGGCACATGGGTGGGTTTTAGTCAGTAAGAGTCTGACACTCCCTTCCGCTCCACCCAGAGCGGGAGGGGTCATTTGATGATTTCCCACCAGAAAAAAAAAAAAAGGTAAAACTTTTTCATGTATACAAATATGATTCATACATCTGAAAGCAGAAGTATGAATCATCTTTGTGTACATGTAACCTAACCTACTATCATAAAGGTAACGGTACTATGATAACGAGATCTAAATGTATTTTAGCGTATAGATACCGCGATACGAAATTAATATCACTTTTACGATCATGCATGATTCATGGTTAGAGTACAATTTTTTTAAATAGAATGACTCATGAAAGGTTTGAGCCCTACGGACTTTGCAGCATACAGTGAAATCAAACCTTTACTAATGAGACAGAACTATGAATTATATTGCTGCGAGACTCCCGGGGGTCGCGCAGCAATATGTTGAAAGATGACACTGCATTTTTGAATGGCCAACTCACTTTTTTATGTTTATGGTCTATTTAATGGATATATATGATTTATATTTTACTTTAAAATAGACGCAATGATACGTCCCTTATGTAGGCGTGCAACGCGTGTTAAGGATAAATTACCACAACAAATAAAGTCTTCAATAAAGGTAACGTTAAACCTAATATAAAAGAATAGTCACGGTGTTTTGTCACGATTTGGTATTAGGTACTCGTAAGTATTGAGTATTGTCGTAAAGTTTATTTTATACTATTACAACAAAGAACTGATGCCCTGAGACAGTGAGACGCGGAAGGCCACGAAGGAGATGATAGGACGAAATTGATAGATTACGTCAAAACTGGAAGCAGGTACTGTGGTATTGTGAAAGGTGGAAAGGTGAAATAGAGATCCATAAGATCCATATCCATCCATAAGCAGTCCCATGGATTCGATCAAGCGCTCATAATTTGAATGATTGATGACTAGCTTTTTTTGAGTCACTATTACACTCATCGCCTAGCCTGAATGGGATATGATTTTCTCATTGACCACTTCATTATTATTTTTACACAAATAGTAAAATAATGCAACACCACCACTCACCACGTTTTGCAAATAAGCAAATTTGACAAAAAGTGCTGACTCTCAGCCTATTTTGAATAAAAGATTTTTGATTTCGATTTCAAAAAAACACCAAACGTAAGAGTTTGTCGTGAGTTTTCCATAAACATTCAACATTTTCTTCCTCTTTTACACCTTCCAAAACGAGAAAATGATAATAAAATAAAAAAAATCTAAGTAAATTTTGTTCAATTTGATAATTTTCAGTGCGCCTGATGTGTTTGTATTGGCAATTGTGTCAATGGAAGCAATATATATTAATGGAGATGTCTATGTAAATGTAGAGTCAGAACTCCAGAAGAGGGTTATTGCAAAACTGTAAGCTGTAATTATAGAGAACTTTATTAGGTAGGTAATTAGTTACCTACAATGCTTACCTTGATGAGAAAATCTCTCCTTAGATAGGTAGGTACCTATGTTTTTAATTAAATATTAAAACATGTTATAATATTAGATACTCACTCATTGTATCTTAGTATTATGTATGTGTAAGATTATAACATTTTTTTAACCTACCTTCCTCATGTTAGATTCATATAGATTAATGTGACCAATCTTTCAATGATTCAATCACTTGTCACGAAATCTAGGGATCGGTAAAGCCTATCTACTTAATTCATCATTTAGGTTTATTAAACGACGCGTAGGAATGCGATAACACATAGTTTGATTAAATCTACCTTTACCTGCTTTAACATTGTGATTGGAAAATTCGTCGCACGCAACCACTGGAACTCGTAGTACTACGATGAGTAATAATTAATATCGTAGTAACTATAGTATACAGTATCTATTAGATAGTAGTAGATATCTAACCTAATGGAACTGTTCGCGACGAGTAAAACGGCCCTATAATTTTTGATAACTTTAGATGTTTCACATATAGTGCATTTAAACTATATTTTGAATTAATTTCTCGTTTATAATTTAATGCAGTCGTTTTGTGTATATTTCATTATCATTAACTTTTTCTTAATACGAAGCTCGTTCATTACTCGTCAAAAAACTATTAATGTATGGTAATGATTTTCTATCAGGCGATGCACACAATTATTATTAGTTCACTGTCAAATTTCGATTTGTAGCCTAGTAGGCTTGACTAGATTAGTAAAATAAATAATTAAATGTTGTGGCACATCTCGCACCTAGGCTAGGTCTGGCAGAGGCTCGAACCAGCTCGGAATCCACCAAGACGGTGTTAAGACCTACGTTTATTTTTAAATTCTTTCCATCATAGATGTGTGAGATTGCTAAGTAAAGGGTAAAGTTAAGCTATGAAACGTACCTATGTCTCTATTTCAACCATGGCTAAGTGGTGAAGTGGAATGGGTCAGACGTATCATGAAGATGTACGGACGCCAGCACATCAAGTTACTACAATCTGTCAAATTTCTTTAATAGATTTTCAACTTTATCGCTAAAGCATTAAGGTTCAAGGTTGATTTGGAAAATTTGACAGATTCGGGTAGCTTGACCTGCTGGCGTCTGTACTTTAAATATATGTATAAATCTTCACTTCAATGCGACGAAAATCATACGATCCTATTGATTGATATCTTACACATCCATATAATACGTAGCTTAGCACATCTCGCGAGGACAGGACTAAACTAATATTTATCTTCTTTCCTTTTCTTAATGAAATAGAAAGAAAAAGATGCACTGAACTTAAATTTAGGTTAGTTTGTGAGCAAGGGAATCAGCGCCATTTACTTTCAAGAATATGTATGGTGCAAAAACA
This sequence comes from Apamea monoglypha, assembly GCA_911387795.2. Classification (NCBI taxonomy): domain Eukaryota; kingdom Metazoa; phylum Arthropoda; class Insecta; order Lepidoptera; family Noctuidae; genus Apamea; species Apamea monoglypha. The sequence continues at coordinate 12,477,005 of OU426920.1, forward strand.
CGGCGTCTCGCCGTCTCGTCGGCACGGGCGTCTGTGTGATCTTAACTAATATTCTAAAGAGAAAAGACTTGATTTTTTGCATGTTTGTCTGTTACGGTTTCACGCTAAAACGGCTGAACGAATTTGGATGAAATTTGGAGCACGGGTAGACCATGATCTGGATCCTAATCCATGGTCATGGTTGGTCATGGTCTATCCATTATCTTAGTTAGTTCAATATTAATTCATTTTGTTTTATTCAAAAGTATTTTCTATTAATCTTGTAGATAATATGGTGGCCTGCATGCTATTCTACCTCAATAAGAAGGTTGGTGCTCATCTGATCACAATGGCTGACTGAACGGAATGAATTGTAATCTTTTCCCTTTGAGCATAAGCACAATCAGCCTATAACGTTCCCACACTGCTGGAACACAGGCCTCCTCTCAGAGTTTCCTTCACCTTTTTGAGAGTAGTGGTGATGAAGTAATTTACACAAAGTAAAGCGCTTGTCTGGGTTCGAAACTACGACCTACAACTCGTAAGTTCCAACTACTTCTTTGATTAACTCTAGACTATTCATTCAACTCTAGATTATCAAAAATCTAGTTTGAATTATTGAAGGCTACTTTAAATTATAAATTGGCTGTATTGAATAGAGCAGATATGTACATCGTCCTCTGCGTATCTAAGTGTATTTATTCTCGTGACTGTACAGATTTTTACGAGGGCTAAAATAAAAAGCGTATATAGTCACAAGATCCATTTTATTATTAATTCTATAAACACATGTTAATCATTCGTATCAGTCATCAAATCTCTGATCACCTCTGAGATTTATATATAGAGGTATATTATATCAATGTGATTATGTATTGTATGATCAGTATGTATGATTTATATATACAGGTATCCACTTATTGAGAAAACTTCAGAAGGAAATGCGGCATTATTTTGTATTTATATCAAAGGACTTAACTCAATGAGTGGCCAACTTTTGGACCATTGTTTGGCCGTTGGAAACAACCTTGCGATTACGATACAAACACATATCTCTCTGGGAACATTTCAACGACAGCTTCCATGCATATAATTATCACCTCTTCAGCCATGTAAGGCACGGACAGCGTGCACAAACCATTAACTTTGCTTTCAACTTTTCACGGCGTAAGTACAGACGCCAGCACATCAAGCTACTACAATCTGTCAAATTTCTTTAATAGATTTTCAACTTTATCGCTAAAGTATTAAGGTTCAAGGTTGATTGGGAAAATTTGACAGTTTTGGGTAGCTTGCCCTGCTGGCGTCCGTACAATGATTTATTTTTATAATATTTCTTTAGCAAGGCCCGTATCTGTCTTAATATAAATATTTATTTAGTACTACATTACATTATAAATTAGGCTAACTAAACAATTCCTTTAATTAAAACATATTATTATACCACAAAGAAAAATAATTTACCTATTACATTGTTTTAATAATACTTGCTTAAGTATAGTTAGTTATTATATATATAATATTTTGATTTAAGGCAAGTGTGGCTCAATAATTATTCTGGTGATAATAATTTAAAAGAAATTGTCATAAAAAGGAACAGAAGGTTTTTTCACAATTTGTTCTATTGTGAAAATTTTAAATGTGTTTAATAAGACATAAAGTTTCAAAATGGCGAAATAAGTTTCGGAAGAAATTATTATATGTACAGCTTATCGAAGGCTTTCTGAGGTCGCAAAGTTATTTCATCCTAATCAGTCATGGAATCAATCTGTTCAATAAATATTCAAAATGTTACGTTAATATTAGGTAAACTAAGGTATTTGTATGATTGTATCTTTGTTATTGGTTCATTGGTAACAATATGGAAGCTTTTGCTTTCTAATTGACTTGACTAAATAAATCAAAAGAAAAGAACAAATCAACAGAGAAGACAAAATCAAAAGAGATCTGTTTTTAAAAACACAGAATTACGACAAAAATGTACGTTAAATGTAACTTTAGGTAAATGCGTTTATAACGAAATAAAATAGCACTCAACGGTAGCTTGAACAAAACCTAAAATATCACACATTTTTGTCTAGCGCCTATCACTTCCTTCATTGTTTAAATTAAACTAAGTACTTTGCTATCACTAAATAAATAGGAAAATAAAAGACCGCGTAGACAGGGAACCCCCAAATATTCCACGTTCTTTGGAAATATAATCCTCATTTAATGCATTTAAAATATTTGCTGTGTAAATATTCAAACCTTGAACACAGAATCAAATCATTTAACTTAACCCTCCCTACGCGGTCTCTAAACCTAATACTAAAGTACAGTACGAAAGTTCCCAATCCAATATCCAATGCTGGTATTAAACTAAAGTTTATCTATTCATCTCTTGTTGAGTCTGTACCACAGAGCTGCTGCAGTCAGGATATGCATGAGGACTGTAGTAGATAGGACAAGCGCCATGTTGCCTCCGATGTCAACGTTTTCCATGTCCATCTCTTTGAGGAATGTCTCTGGTGTGATGTAGTGGCAGTATTCTGAAAGATGATTTTAGGGTTAGCTGGTTTAAAAGTTGGGATATGATGACGACGTTGGGATAAGATGGCTGTGATGGAGGTCATCATCATTATCAAAAGTCAAAGTCATTACGCCTATAGCAACCCACTGCTGGTCATAAGCCTCTCCAATCCGTACACATTTTTACGATACCCTTTAGGTGGGGTCCATTTGCAGATTTAGCGATATTCACAAAATCATTCCTCACCTTTAGAACAGTGCATCCTGGTCCTATTAAAACCGTAGACGGAATGCACGGCGACGTGGAAGCCAGCCCTGAAGTAGGAGATGTGATGCAGCCAACGGAACTGGTAAGGAGTGTCCACCAGCGTCAAACAGAAGCCGAAGACTGAGAACAGGCACGCGAGGACAGGACCGATGAAGACTGCGATCTGGAGGAGAGGGATGTTGTTGGTTAGTCTGCTGTTTCTAGTTTTTAGTAGTGGCCTATACAAAGAACCTAATGAATTAAAATTGCTGATGCTTTTTAGCGGGAATTACTGGTGAATTACTTAGCATTAGGCCCTTTGACCGCACATTTTTCTTGCCGTGAAAAACTACGGTTTATTCGCCGTAGAAAGAAAGAAACGTATCTGTCAACAAACTTCCATGGTGATCCATACAACACTGATGACCGTGCCTAGGGTCATCAGTGTTGTATGGATCACCATGGAAGTTATGGTTTATACGGAGTACCGTAAAGAAACCGTGTCGTGTATACAAATGGCTTTATTCTTTTATAAGACACGTTAGAATTTCCGGTTCGAGTAACCGTAATGGCACATTTTAGCAATATTGGGTTCAGGTAATCAAAAAGAGCAAATTTTGTTTTTCTGGGTGAAGTTAATTTTAATATATTTTCTTCCAGATAGAGAAAACGTGAAGATAAAGAACGCAATTTTGTTTTTCGGTGCCAATTTTCGTGTCCAGTGAATTTTTATTAGCTAATAAACTGTAATAGATAAACTATTGTGGCTTTTAATCTACCCTTTTGAAAATTTGACTGACCGACCCTTGACAATTCAAAATTGTCTGTAATTGGTTTAGTTGAAATAAATAGTTGGAGTTTGAGTTTGAATTGATAAAAAAAAATATTGTAAATCTTACCCTAGTAGGCATTGTAGACCCGATGAAGTAGCCCCAGGCCTGCGCGCACAGTGAAGTGGCTACGGTGGTGGCAAGGAACAGGGTCGCTCTCGTCGGCTCCAAAGGGTTGTCAGTGAGCCAGTACGAGAGCATCACGTAGGATACGCATGATAACATCTAAAATTAAAGAACTAGGTTTAGAATAACACTTTAAGGCCCGATTGCACCGCAACGTTTCACTAAACGAGTTTAAAACATCGTCCTGTTTCTGTCAATCGCGTGAAGATGATAGAGAAAGAATGATACTTTAATTATGTTTTGTACTCAACGCATTTAGTGATTTATGATGCAAGTGGGCCTAAATACATAATCGGGTAAGAGAGAGCGTTATTTACTTCCGTTTTCAATACAATGGACTAAGAATAAAATTAGTACATTGTCACTTGTGACGTAGAATTGTCGCTTATAGTATTGATTAGATAGTGCAAAGACCTAATGTTAATTAGGCTTTTGAATTGAGCTAGAATTAGTTACATATTGCGTCTGCATATAGGTATCCACGGTCTATTCACAGTTATTTTACTTCTGACAGCTGCGACCCAATAGCAACCTTATTGCAACGGCAATAAAGATCACTGTGATTTTGATAGTGATGCAAACTAAGAGGTAAAACAGACTGTACTCGATTATTCACAATACCAAATATGACACCTAATTTATTACCTTGAAATAAAGAAATAACGACAGGCAAGTTTTTCATCTTTGGATTATTTGTACAATTATAAAATATTTATTTAGTCTTTAAAATAAATTAAAATTATTTTTTTATTACATTTAAACAGCCTTTTATGTAAATAAACGACAACCTAAAAATGTTGTTGTTTCAGGTATTGTGGGAAAATGACTTCAAAATATAAACTGTTGAAAAAAACACCACAACAATCAATATGCGAAGAAAAAGCCACTGCATTGCCGAGAAAAATAAAAGATTAAGGAATCCAAACTCACCTGAAATGGTAACTCGACGGCTAATATTGATACTATGTAGGGTCCTAAATTATACCATCGATTGAAGTATTCGCCTCGTAGTATGTCCATTTCTAAGGGAACTGAAAACCACAAAAAAATGGCTGTTAGTAAAAATTATTAAAAAAAAGAGATAAAAATTGGAACGAAATTTAATCTGAAGGCCAGTTCTCTTAATTTAAAACGTTCAAAACCTAGTCGCAGTCTCATCAGAGCTATTTTTGACAGATTGAGACTGATATCAGACTGTGAACGAGTCCCATCTGCTATTCGAAATATAAAATTACAATACACAGAACACTTTATTTGTTCCATATATGTTTTACACGTTCCAATTGCTTGACGTAAATAATCCCATACATTATTCAGCCATTTATAAAATAAAGTAGATAAAGCAAGACTGGTTTAACTAGAATTATAATCTTTATGTTCTTATAATGTTGCATATATAAATAATAAATATTGTTTTATATGCAAAAATGACTCCTGATACTACCAGTAGGGATCATTTATACATATACAAAAATCACGTGTTCGTTCCTACAAGAATATTCAAAAATACACGTTTTACATTATTCCACACGTGAATGTATGTGTAATTAATTTATCGCGCGACGGAAATGGATTAAATTAGTTAAAACATGATTCTAATTAAGTACCTACGTAATAATTATTTATTTGTGTAAAAGTAAAATAGGGAAGGTGCTTAACGAATGATGGTCATGTTGAGAAACGCAAAATTCAGCTGTAGTTAAATTCAGGATTATCTGTGGAGGAAATGCGGAATGGCTAAGGGTTGGACCTCATCTGGCAGCACGGAATCGCATTTGTTCCGCCTGTGCTACCACGTGCTGTCCAGTATGCTGCCGCATGCGAACGCGCGCTGTCGCATTCCGCAGACAAAAAAGGCGAGCTGAGCTGACGAGCGGCCGCGTGCGCCATTGTACGATAGAGTGAGATAGCAAGTGATCAGCGGTGAAAGGATGCGTTAGCATGCTATCGCGCGCTTCAGCGTTCCGGAGTCTCCCTGCCGACCATTGCATTTTGTCCGTGATGCCGATCGCCTCGAGGATTCCGCCGCGTGCTATCGCATTATGCTTTCTGTCTCGGTCTAGCAAATGGCAGTTCTAAGCGACAGAAAGAGAAAGGGCGACGGAAAAAGGCGATTCCGTGCTGCCAGATGAGGTCCAACCCTAATCCTCACTAAGCTCTTGCGCATACCATGATAGTTTAGGTCTTAGGACATTCCAAGGACGAAATAATTGTTTTCATGTAGATCCAAGGATTTAAAGTTTTGGTTCATAGGAGTACAATTTTCTGAATAGTTAAAATGTTTTACAATTACTACACTAAAACTTGGATTGCGACTTTTTCAATAAGGAAATATTTAATAAGAATAATCATAAACTTGCTCTTTTTTGTAATCATTCTCTGCGTTATATTTGCTGCAATTAAACGTATTTTCTTTCTTTCATTTTAATATAACAAATTAATGGTCTACTTACATGATAGCGTAACAGACATCTTTCCAGTGTAGACAACAAGCAGCATGGACCCGTATAAGTAGACATAGTTTCCGAGGACAGAGCTTGCTTCGCTGCCCACCCCCAGATACAAATAGCCGAAGATTATTGCTATGACCACGTGTGCAGCAACTCGATACATGAATAACGACTGAAAAGTTAAGAAAATTCAAGTTTAGTTTTCAGTTAGCACTGCAGTTGGCGCAGAAACAATTGATGCGCGTAAAGTGTTGCTCACTTGTTTGGGGATTTAGAAATGGTACGGTGTTGTTGCATGATAATTTACTTAGCATATTAGTAGCCTATCATATTCCGACAGCTGGGACACAGGTCACACAGGCCTCCTCTCTGTGAGAGGGAGTGGGCCGTAATCCACCACGCGCGCCCAGTGCGGGTTGGTATGAATGCTTATTGAAGCGAAATTCAACAATAATGATCGATTCAATGATAATTTCTTTATGGATTTTGAACCATTTTTAAGGAAAGTGCTAAAGCTTTTCGAACTGGATAAGGTTTAATGGCTTAGATTTTAAATCTAATATTAAATGTGTACCTAGCTAGAAAAAACAAATAAACAAATCAACAACCTACGTCAGCCGTGTTATAAACATTTCATACAACCGTCAAAGAATGAAAGTTGTGATTTGAATATATGGACAATTTATGTTGGTAGTCAATTTGTTTAACAATTAATTTCCTTGACATTACTTATTCTTTGCGTGTCGATGTTAAAGTATGTAACGTAACCTGCGTTCGCGATTTAGTAGCCAAAAATGTAAACAAATATGAGTTTATGGAAAAATAACTGCAGTTTATGCTACAACTTTATGCATTGCTTTATGCATTATGCTGCATTTTTATAACTTTTTCAATTCTGCTAGTCACTCTGAAATCAACTTAATTTCCATTAAAATAAAGTTGATATTTGTTTAACTTGAAATAACATCAATTGGAAACAAATTTGAATAGACCTTAGGTACTCACATAGTTCCTTGTCGTCATTAAATAGTTCCTATAGAGCAGAATCCAAGTTTGTCGCAGTAGTCCAGACTGTCTGTAAATGTTCTTCGATAGTTTCGTATTTTTATATTTAGGGCTGAGCTGATGTTTGGATTTCAAGTCTGAACTTATATCTGTAATAAATCAATAAATTTGGGTTAATATACCAGTAAGTATAAATATGAACTCTACTACTCTAGTTTTAGGTTATAATTTAGAATAAGATTTTCATTATTAGTTATTATTATAATGATGACCCAATCTCACAGATAGTATTATCGCTAGTTTTGGTACACTGTTCATTTTGGTCAAATTTTAGATAATATTTGTCCTAAATTCATTCAATAAACTAGTTTAACTAGCGTAACAAATTAACCATTTATTTAAATAAATATATATCATGAAATTAATAGACGTGTTGAATTAACCTTATTCTAAAACATCGGTCATTGACCCCAAAACGGCACAGGTATTGAATTTCAGAAAAATAAAACAGACTCACATACACCTAAATGAAGATAAATATATCTACAGATGTCTTTTGTTAGTAAATGACGTATTTTTGGGCAGGTCAACTAACAGTTTTGTAATGTTATTTGGAATGTTGTTATTGGCGCCGATTCCCTTGTCCACAAACTAAACTAAATTTAAGTTCAGTGCATCTTTTTCTTTCTATTTCATTAAGAAAAAGACAGAAGATAATATTAGTTTAGTCCTGTCAAATTAAGATACTCCATAGACATTTTAGAAGTGATTAAAAACATGGCGACTAAGAATACGTCAATTTATGTCAGGCGCTGACTAATTTGACAGGACTAAACTAATATTTATCTTCTGTCCCTTTCTTAATGAAATGGAAAGAAAAAGATGCACTGAACTTAAATTCAGTTTATTTTGTGAACAAGGGAATCGGCGCCAGTGTCACTTTTTGTTGTTATTCAAAAAGTCTTTAACTATTGTTTTTGAACAAAGATTTTTTTTATTCTGAGACTTAATTGCAATGAATGAATTAATGATACTGGTACGAAAAGGTCCACTTGAAGGACTAAGTGCGGAAACCAAACCCACAACGTAGAACACATAGAAGGGTCATTGCATTTTGTTTTTCGCAAAGACAGGTTAAAAGTACTTAACTTAACTTCAGCAGAATTCATAATCCGTATTATTATTAAAAATGCGAATGATTTCTGTCTGTCGGTAACCTTTGCACACATATACAAAAGAAATGATAGTGTTATGAATGACAGAAAAGTAGGTATCCTGGATCCTGGAGAAGGACATAGATAGGCTACTTTTTTGTATAAAAAAAATGATGAGCAGACGAAGGCATAAAACGGTCGTAATTTAGAGTTCAGACAAATAGATAATACTATTTGTCTGAACTCTTAATTACGACCCTTTTCCGAAGATCCATCTGAGCCGATCCGAATTTTTTTCGCATTTTTCAATAATATTCGGTTCGGCCATGTGTCTGTACGATCCGATCATTCACACTTTGCACTTCGTAGTAGAACCCCAGAGTTTAATTTGGCATAGCATAACGTACGTACCTAAAGGGCTAGGTAGTGCTGGTATAGTAGGAATGTGGCTTTCCCAACTGCCGTTGCCGACGGGTTCTGACTTGAACTGGGTCATAATCTGCGCTGTTTTCACCAAGTCCACGTCGTACTCTCCTGACGCAACCTCCATTACTGGAAAAGAAAGGACAAGTGTAAAGTGAGTACTATTATTATACATTATATTCTACAGAGTGGCAGGGAGTGGCATCGAAGCGCATTACCATGGATTCAGCACATGATTCTGAACCACTTACGTAGAAATTATTCGTCGGTTACTAAAAAAAAATTTGGTGTTCCATACATTTTGGGAGTCTAGAATTAATGGTTATAGTGTGTGCGTCGATATCCCTGCCACCCTGTATACTGCATGAATAAGTACCTTGTATGATCTCACAAGGAATATTAACTACCGGCAAAATATCTAAATATCTGCCTACATTACCTATGATAGATATTTATTGAAGTATGACTGACATGGCTCATCTACATAATAGGATATTCTCAGTACCCCTAGTCGTAATTAATCAATCATGTGAATGAGCAATGTTGTGGTCTATTAGACATGCAAATGTAGGTGTTGTCGCCAAGCGGATGATGTAGGGGCGATAAGCTACAGATTATGTCATTACGGAGAAAGAACGTGTCAATTCATACATTAGACGATTTGTTTATTCCCTGATTTACTTTATAGGTGTAGTAAAAAAGCTATGCATTTTAAAGAGTAGTTTTACATCCAACAATCACAATTATATCGTCAGATAGGAATGTAATTTTTCATTTTGAATAATTACTTTATAAATGGCGATGGGTGAGATCTACACATTGTTATGAACTTAAGATGTATTATCATATAAAGTGGTAAAGGAAAACATTTATCAATGTACTTTTTTAAATAAATACATTAAAACCAGCAGGAATTTATCAACATATTGACGACTAGCTTTTGCCCGCGGCTTCGCCAGCATGGTTGTCGGAAAATATCCCACGCGAACGTACTACCGGTGCCCGGTGTGTCAAATTTCATCCAAATCTGTTCAGCCGTTTTTGCGCCAATCCGGAACGTGCATCCAGACAAACGTACAAAAAAACCAAAAACTACATAAATACCTAATATATAGTTTTTGGTAATTTTTATAGAAAAAAAAATAATATGTAAAAATAAATCGTCAGACACAAAAAATCTATCTATAATATAAAATGTTATCTATAAGATTTTTGGGTCTGATGCTGACACCTCCCACACCTCGTAACAATTACTTTTGTCAAAGATATTCAAGGTACAGTTTTACTTCATTACTATTTTATTATACATTTGTATGTATATGTATAGAAGGTACTAATATGACTTCACAAAGACCATAACATCTACCTACATTATGCAAAGCATACTGAAGGTAAACTAGGAAAATTTGAATAGTAGTTCCACGTTATGTCATGGAGAAAATAAGGAAGTTAAGGACGAATCCAGTTTGTAGCAGGAGAAGTAGGTACTAAATTCTAATACTGATTTATACATATATAAATGATTGCATCAACCTATGGACTGTGGTTGACAAAGTAATCGCTCACAGATTATTTGATCCGCAAAAGGTTAACTGTCTGTTAAATATAGACTCGTTAAAACCGTTAATTATTATGATAAAATAAAGGGTTGATATGATCGATTAAAAACATTACTACTTAATTAAAATTATATCTAGTTTTCAGCTTAACAGTAAGTGCGCATCCTCTCTCCTAAATATATAAAATATTGCAGGGTCCATAATTGTTTTTATTTATTAATACTTACCTGTTTGTGTATATTATGGATGGCAACAAAGATTAATTGAATGGAATTGAAGTGCAGGTGAGGAATTCAGCATATTTTAAGGGTCATGAAATGAAGGTTAAACCCAAGCTGACATTACAGCCGCAATAGGCCGCAGAGCAACGAATTTTCATAAAAAGGAGTGCGGTGTGGACCGCATGTAGTGTGCGTTAGTTCATAGAAAATGTATGAAAGTGATGAAGGAGGATTTTTGCAATGCGTTGCTATCTGCTTTATCCTAAAGTACTTTAATACCCAACATTTTAATACAATAATTATTTCAATTTCCACTTCCTAATATTTTCATTCCACAAAACTGACATCAATTTTTGTCAAATTGGACTTAGCATCCTCAAAATACTCCCTTCAATGGCAATTCCATAGTCTTTCTTCAAGACGAATTAAAATTTTACTCAAGTAATCAAATAATTCATACAAATAACAATCGTAAATTAGTTTCAATAGTGTCCAACAGTTCGACATTATGGTCAGATGGACGATTAGACGTATACAAAGTGGAGATGACAATATGACTTTAAATGAAAACACTGGCAATACTGGTTTATAGCAACATTTGTAAACTATCAAATAAATCCGAACATCGAAAATAAAAAAATATTTTTTTCTAACAAACTAAATAGCTTAAAACTGCAAACAAAATAAAACACCATTTATAAAATTGGTACACTGACCTGCGATAAGAATGGCAACGCCGCTTGGTTTCATTCATGATAAAACTGTGGCCGACGCGACCGACGCAGCGACGTAATGTTTGGCGCCATTATTCTTATTATTATTAATGCTCAATTACACAAATCAAATCACAGAATATTAACCAAATAGTCGGGCATCATTCACCCGCGAGTTATTCACTAATCAATTTATTATTCACAATCACTTTTCGATCACATAATTACCTATGTCGCGAGTCATTAAATTTTTTTATTTTCAATATGTCCGCCGTGTTCTTGAATACACAAACTACACCGACGTATAATGTTATTTCTCACTCTTGATAATAGGTCACCATGAGCAGCCATTTCTTTCAATTTATTAAAAGATATTATTATTCTATTTTTTAATTCCTCAACGGTAGTAACTTCTGTTGAGTATACCTCATTCTTTATGTGACCCCACAAAAAGAAATCCAGGGGCGTGAGATCTGGTGACCTCGCTGGCCACCGCACTGGTCCAAAACGGCCAATCCACTGCTGTCCAAACATTTGAGTCAAACGCTCTCTTGCAGACACCACTGAATGAGCTGGTGCTCCATCTAACTGGTACCACATCTGCCTGTACACGTCCAGCGAAAGTTCGTCCGTGTACTCGGAAACGGATCCGTCGAGGAGTTCAATGAACTTTACAGCATTTAAATTGCCATCAATAAATACCGGACCAATAATGGTATTTCTGTGTATGCCAGCCCACACATTGACCGCAAATCTGTACTGGTGCGAAGACTCCCGTACTAGATGCGGATTCACGCGGCTCCAGTACCGAAGGTTCTGTCGGTTTCATAAACCATTCCTTGTGAAAGTACTCTCGTCAGTCCACAGCACATTGTACAGGAAGTCAGGATTCTCGAGATGTTTGGTTTCCAACCAGCGACAGAAAGTTTCTCTTATTGGCTTATCTCTCGGTAACAATGCTTGTACTTTCTTGTACTTATAAGGTCTGCGTTTGTCACGTTTCAAAACTTTTTGAATAGTTTTGTGATTTACACGAAAATGTCGACCTGCATTACGCAGATTGGACGTCGGATTGCGATCATAATAATTAATTGTAACGAGGCATGTTTATTTAATAATAAAACCTTGAAACACCAAGTATTAAGCGTCTAATTTCGCAAAGTTTACTTAGCTATTTAACTAAGTACCTATAATCAGTTTATGTGTCCTGTCACTATTAAAACAAAGCGTCAAATTTCGCACAACACAACACAACACAACAACAAAGATACCATAACACTCGCGCGGCGACTTCAAACGGGCGCGGGCGCATCCGAAATTCCAGAGAAAACAAAACGCGTCACAGGCAGGAAGGACGTCCGGTGACACACTGACCGCGTAACCTAGACACGTCGACTAGTAAGCAAAGAGGAAACAAGCAAACTTACCTATCTCTTTCGCACATACATATGTATTTTTCGATTGACATGAGTGAGTAATAACTTCCGCATGCATTTTTTCTTATCTAGCTGTGATGACACGCTTTATGACTCTTATGGCTCGGGCATAAAGTATAATTTGCATTGAGAAAATAAATTTGAAATAAAACGCGTAGGTTTTTATAGTAGCGAGCTGGCAACGTGTGTCTTTAACCTGTCGCGTGCTCTCCTGTTTACAATACAGCATGTGGAAAATACTTAAAATGAAAAATATGTCCTGTGGCTAAACTACTGGATATATTCATTTGTTTTTTTTGTGTGACGGTTGGGAATATCATGACTTATACGAAGTTTCATTTATGATCATATTGTCCTCCCCACTTTGTATAACGAGTGGTCACTACCACTACGTGTATTTCTATATGGCCGGAGACCTTATGGGTATTTAAATATTCGATTCGTGTACAAAGATGAACAGATAGCCATACTAGGAACCTAATGTGTCACTCATATCGTTGTATTTAGCGCAGTTAGAGGACTTGGAATCTATACTCATAATAAAACGTATGTTTGTTTATTTGAACGCGCTAATCTCTGGAACTAAAAGTCGGATTAAAAAAATTTTTTTGAATTTTATAGCCCAGTTCTAGAGGAAGGCTATAGACTAACTTTGTGTCGCGACTCTTTGGATGCGACGGGGCGGGTCGGAGGAACAAGAAATTTCATGTGGACGAAGTCGTGGGCAAAAGCTAGTAATAAGAACAAGATTTATACGCTGTTAGTTTAATATTCTGTATTTTCGGACAGACAGGAAAGCTTTAGATTACCGACAGGTATAATATTTTTCAGTTAAACGTGTTCGCAGAGAATCTCAAACTCAAACTCAAACTCAAAGTATTTATTTCAATTAAACCAATTACAGGCACTTTTGAATTGTCAAGGGTTCGGTCAGTCAGAAAAATGAAGCTAGTTGCCCATTCCAAAGCGGTAGGTACCTATGGAGAAGAACTAGAAACTCCATGGACACTCTTTTAAATCAAAATATGGTTACAAAGTATTAGTTACATCATTCGTGTTAAAAATTATGCATGTGAGAACGATGCAGAACGTTAAAAGCGTCCGTAATGAAAAGTTTAAAACAATCCAAATATTAAATTAAATTAAAATAAGCCATGGCATCAAATAGATGACCAGTTCCTACTGACGGCGCCCGTTCACGAACATGACGCATGGATTAGCACCATTCAGCTCAACCATTTTGAAGGGAGCTAAATGATCCAACACATGTGCCACCATCAGCGAGACATTTGAGTGAGCATGACATACTCTCAGCCGCCAGGGCACATTCAAGTCAATGAAAGACGTACCCATTAAATGGTAGCTTTATAGTATGTACATAGTACTCACACATGGGCTATACAATTATACAATACTAGGAGATTGAATTTATATAATGCAAAAATAGTATTTTACAATCTTCAGCGGCTCCAACAGTATTTCCAAATGCTAATCAATTTATTTATGCGTCCTGTGGAGCAGGCCCAGCGTTTAGCCAAGCATTTTTATCAGCGATGTAATCTCCCAATTTATAAAATGCCTGGCTGCATAGTGTGCGTTTTATACAAGATTTAAATTTCGTTTCATTCTGTTCAATCATGTGAGGAGGTATTTTATTGTAACATTTTAAACAGTACCCCATGAAAGATTAGTCTACTTTAGCCAGCCTGAAACCTGGTTGAACTAATTGGTCCCTATTTCTAGTGATATAATTGTGTCTTTCACCTCTTTTACTAAAAATATGTAGATTTTTCCTTACGTACATAATGTTTTCTATATATTGACAAGGTACCGTCATGATGTTAATATCTTTAAACAGTTCTCTTAGTGAGTCACGCCTGCGGAGGCTGTATATGGCTCTGATGGCTCTTTCCTGCAGAATAAAAATAGACCCGATGTCTGCAGCCCGTCCCCATAGTAAAATACCGTACGACATAATACTATGAAAGTAACTAAAATAGACCAGTCTCGCGGTATCGACATCAGTAAATTGACGGATTTTTCTCACAGCATACGCTGCTGAACTTAGTCGTCCTGCAAGGGATGTTAAATGAGGACCCCATTGAAGCCTTGAGACGAGCGTGAACCCCAGGAAAACAGTTTCATCGACGAATTCTAGTTTCTCTTGATTCAATTCTATCTCACAATGACTACTTTTGACATTTGGTAAAGAAAATCTTATACATTTCGTTTTTTTCCCATTTAATACTAAATTATTAGCAGTGAACGAATTTTGGATCTGCAGTAGGGCGTTATTTACGTCGTCAAGATTTGATGCACGTCTATTAATTTTAAAAATCAAGGAAGTTTCGTCTGTGGTTGGTGCTTTTAACAAATGGGGTAGATCATTAATATAAACTAAAAGAGGAAAGGACCTAATATCGAGCCTTGCGGAACACCCATTTATACTTTTAGACCGAGTGAATTGACACCATTTATTTGAACTTGCTGTTGTCTATCATTTAAATAAGATTTTACTAAACTGAGCGCAAGTTTTCCCAGTCCGTAATGCTCAAGTTTTAAAAGTAAGGTTTCGTGGTCGACGCAATCAAAAGCCTTGGAGAGGTCACAAAAAATTCCTATGGCGTCTTGGGACTCTTCCCACGCTGTAAAAATGTGTTTTAATAAGGTGATACCGGCATCAGTCGTACAACGTCCCTTGGTGAAACCATACTGTTGGTCGTGTAATATTCTGTTGGTGTTAAAATGATTGAGCATTTGGTTCAGCATCACCTTTTCAAACACCTTGCTGAAGACCGGTAACACGGATACGGGTCTATAATTATTGGTAATTTTACTGTCCCCCGATTTTAAAAGTGGTATCACCTTGCTGTATTTCATTAGATCCAGGAAGACTCCTTGATCCACACACTAATTAAATATTAAGGCTAAGTACGACGCTATAGTCTCAATAATGGAGGTACAAACTTTGATAGACATTCCCCATAGATCTTCGGCCAATTCCTGGAATTAAAAACGTTCAAAATCTATCTATATAAATCGCAATCTCATCTCGGCGATAATAAATGTCAAAAACTTGTCAAAAATGTAGGGAAATTACACGTATTTTCGACAGGTTGAGACTGAGATCAGACTGTGAACGTTCTTCAAATAACGGGACCTGCCTTTTCTGTTCTTCTTTTTTTCAGCAAACATTATAGATAGATAGATTTTGACTTTTTAACCACATGACATTCCAAACAGAAATAAGTACAGCATTTTGAATCAACTAGGTTTAAATTTGAGATCTTCTTACTTACGACGAAAATGCACACAGGCTGTTTACATTTTCGTTTGTTATACATTGAATTTTATAAAGAAGTACGTTGATTAACGGTTTAATGTCACTTCTGGGCGTGATAATACAATGACATTTTTTGGCTTATCTACTTATTTTGATTTTATGCAATTTTTTTATAGGTATAATAATATATATCGTACCTAAATCAGCTTGAAATTTATGTTTACGTTCTTCAAAATATAACATTTAACAAATACTGGGTTTAAAAAAAACTGTCCATTTTTTGAGCCCGAGCCGCAACTTATATCGTTACCTTAACTACCGACCCGAACATGTTTTAATTTTTTGGAAAAAAAAAATCATCAGTGTCGTCGACCTTTATAAAAATAAAGGTAGAGTTTTTAGCCGAACCGACCGGTTCGAGCCGTCGGCCGAGCCGTCGGTTTGACTCGAATTTTGGAAATTATGAAACTTACATTCGATTAGATTCGAATTCTAGGAAAGAGAGGTAAAATAAAGAGGATAAATAAACAATTATACTCACAGAAATCAGCCGGGTTATGATAAGGTGGACATCTTAGCCCCGCGTTGGCTAAAGCCGGCACGAGTCTGACCCTGGGTCCATTGTACAGAGTCCTTCCTTCTTGCAAGCAGTATACGGTGTCAATCTTTTCGAAGATCAGGGCTGAAGGCTGGTGGATGGTGGCAATGAGCGTCCTGCCACCCCTAGCTAGGCTGTTCAGTAGAGCTATCAGGGATGTTGATGCTGATGAATCTAAACCACTGTAGAGGAAAAAATGAAATGAAATGAGTTATTTCAAGTGTGAGTTATCAAATACATGTCTTCATTAAAGTTTTATTGTGTATAAGAAAACACAAAAAAAAACAATTGTGTTAGTGTCTGTTAAAAAAAACATGAGAATCCTACTATATAATATATATATAATAATATTATAAACGTGAAAGTTTGTATGGATGGATGGATGGATGGATGGATGGATGGATGTTTGTTACTCTTTCACGCAAAAAGTACTGAACGGATTTGGATGAAATATGGCACACAGATAATTTATAACCAGGAATAACACATAGGATACTTTTTATCCCGATATTCCCACGGGATCGAAACTTATGCGGGTGAAACCGCGGGGCGCAGCTAGTAACTGAATAAAATGTTTTTGTACACATCTGCTATGCAGTTAGGATGGAAAAGATACGTCGCTAATTACAATAAATTCACTCAACTCTTAAGAATAAAACAATTACTAATTACCCAAGTAATTACGTTAGTAATAATCACTAAACTTCATGCTTACATCAAGGATGGGACATAAACTCCAATGTCAAGCCTGTCATACATGTCATTACGGTTTTCCTTATGGCAAGTTACAGTCATGGATGTTTTGCGTTCGTCCCGTCCGTGGCCGATTTTTGTGACAATACTCCATTGTTTGGCAAAACAAACCGCATATCTAATCGAGGAATCTCATCATTATGACGTCATTGGCATGGAGTCGCAGGCACACCTCACGTAGACCAAACCTAGCATGAACTAACGCACGGTTAACATAGGTTTTAGTAGTTTTACCTATTTTTCTTAGGTTTAAAGTGCAACTCATAGAAAGTAGTTTTATTTTATTATTCCCTAGCGACCGAGCTTCACACGGTTTTTACAAATTCACAAAACATTAATATTTCTTTATTATTGTGAAGTTTCGCATTAATGTTTGACGTATAAATTAACCTTCCGGAATAAATTATCTAAATAGTGTTGAAAACCACAACGCTTCTGAAGAACAGTGCGGTCAAAGAGACAGACACGAAAAACTGTAACATTTGTAAATTGCGTTTGGGTTGACAATATTATTGACCATGAACATGAAAATGGAGGTTGAAGGTTATATTAGGATGCAGTCAACTGTTTCAGTTTCGATTAAAACTATACGTAACTATGTTGTAGTTCGTTACCCCCTCAAGGGCCGGCCCCCCCCGCCCGTCGAATATTCGCAAGTGCAAGTGTAATTGAACGTACTTTTTGATTTTCCGGACAAACTTCAGAAAAACTGAGAAATCGGTAATTTATAGGCATTATCATGGTATACAATTATACCTTTCTGGCTTCGTTATGAGTTTATCTAACTATTGATACCATTCAATAAGCAAATCAAGCTGACCTTATCTCGCAGTGATGTGATATGTTTTCACTTTTATAATTTTCACTCACATAACCATAAAACTTTATCATAATATAACGAATTCACACACATATTCACCAAAAAACACTTACACGATAACACAATAATGTATAGGCAATGTGAACACAAATTATTCCACTTAGATATAATGTCCTACACGGTAAAAAGTAATAAAAACTATTTGTTTACACAACGAACAATAATAAAGGTCATCGCGCGCGCGTGCCGCTCGTAAAACTATCGTAACATGGCGGACAGTTAGCCTTGAACCGGTCATCGGGCGAGCCGAGCGCAAGCTAGTACCGTCGTCAGCTCAAAAACGCTGCGAACGAAATATGTGTAAATTAATTATTATGTTATTATAAATTATTATACGATTTTTGTTATTATCCACTTCAGTGTTTTTGCACGAAAACGCAATAAAAAAACTCCCGTGTCGCACCCGATTACGTTATCGCAGCGGGTGCCAGATGTTTATAAACAAAGCTGATTTATTACGGTACGGTTCTTCGAGTGGCGCTTACACTTGAATGTTTTTTGTAATGGGAAACAAAAGGGCGGCTTTTCTTTTGAGTTTATGATTGTATTCATTTACAAAGTGGGTTGTAAACATGATAGTATTTTAAGAAAATAGCTACCTACTTAGCCTTATAATACGAGTAGATTTATTTATGTCATTGTTATTAACTTTTTTATGATAACGTGGTTTTTTATTTTTCATGTAGAATTTTATTTTGATTCTACGATTTAGTTTTTTTAATAAATATGTATAACTAATTTTGCTGTGCCCTGACAGGGTCTACACCGGTCTTGTTCTTAGCTATAAGCCTTTTGTGAACATCTTTATACCTCGTGGAATGCAAATAAACGAATATGAATATGAATATGAACAAAGATAATTTTTTACCCCCACGCTTACGTCTCTCCGTACCCGAGCTTACGTCTGTTCGTCCACCTTTGCCCCTCTCACCCCTCCGACCTGCCTGCTGCGCGGCGTCACCTAGCCGTATCCTAGTCAACGTATCGGAGCTTCTGATCCGCTTTGGTTACGTGCTTATGAAAGAAGAACACAGAACCATCCACACTAACTTATCATTTACCTACTAAAAAATCTCAAATTACTAAGCGCAGTCTTCGTCGACCAAGTCTACTTGTTTTGCCAAGAATACGCACTAATTACGCTAGAAAGAATATTACATATGAAGGAGCCCAACTATTTAATAATCTACCCACTTACATAAAAAATTTTAGCTCTCTCAGCAGTTTTAAATCTCGGCTATCCAAACACATAATTGAAAACTGCCTTGCCTCCAATGTTCTTGAATGGCTGAGAGTTGAATTTTGTTGACAATTATATTTTTACTTTTTGTTTTTCTTCTACCTGCACTGTTCAAATATAATTAGTAATAAGATTTAATGTTCTCATGTAAGTGACGATTGTTTTAATGAGAATAAAGTTCTATAAACCGAACTGCTGAATGAGTATAGAATAATTATATAATTATAATACTATACATATACTTTGGTGACGGTTACCTACCTAAAATAAGTTTACTGAATGTATCTTGTCTGTTCTCATGTGAGTGGCGTTTTTTGTCTTTTATGAGAATAAATGATTTAAACCTATGTTAGGTTGACGCCTGTTTGACGGCGAGGCAAAAGACAATACGGTGCCGATCCCTTTCCGATTTGATACGTGTGTGCTTTAGTAGTCGGTTTTTGTATGGTTTATACCATTCAAGTGGTAACTGTTACTGCCTATAATCCTCCTGCGGTGCTATAAATGACCCATATACTTACGGATAGTTATTCCAATTCCATGTAAGAGAGAGCTTGGAATAGATTGAAATAAAATACATTTGTTTTCAAGAAATATCAAAATCAAAAGTCATTTATTCAAATTAAGCTGAGAATCAGCACTTTTCGAACGTCAAAATTACAAAAGACAGTCCCCCAAAAACGCCCGCCCTTCACCACTTCCTAGTGCTATCGCTGGGAAGATGTGGCGCAACAAACTCCCCAGCAGCACAGCTGTCTGTTCAGTTAGAAATTTGATTGTATACAACACTAGGTACCTATATTTAAATATTACAACAAACAAAACGTGTTATATTTGTTAGCAACATAGAAATGCTTATGAGAAATTAATGTTAGTAATTTATTTATTTATTTAGGTTAGCCTACAATTGTTTAGACGTTTAAAAGCACACATATGTATACATTTGTAAGTGCAACAATTACTTACAGGCTAACACCACATGCACTATTTTATTTATATTACATCATATCATTACATTGTAGGTACATTTTCATCCGATTATAGGGCAAAAGACGTCTGAACTCCGGTAGTTGGAGAACCGGGTCTTTTGTCCAATACTCGAATAACGACGTCCGCGGGTCGAGGGCCATATACATGAACACCGCGAAAAGAAGCATTATCTCGTC
Source organism: Apamea monoglypha (assembly GCA_911387795.2). Classification (NCBI taxonomy): domain Eukaryota; kingdom Metazoa; phylum Arthropoda; class Insecta; order Lepidoptera; family Noctuidae; genus Apamea; species Apamea monoglypha. Next base: position 12,497,579 of record OU426920.1, read on the forward strand.
TGCATTCGTGTCAGTCCACGAATGTAAGCGAGATGATGCGGACAAAGTCCCTCTATTACGCTTAGCCTCGATCGTCTGCTGGGCGTAGCGGTTTGTTTCACGGACGATCAAGTCTATGATATCTTTGTCCGATATGTCGACAAAGGCATCATAAGGCGAATGAAAAGGCTCTCTCTCTTCTGGAAGGGAGCTCTGTGAAGGAGCAAAGAGGCACGACCGGCTTGGTTTGGACACGTCGGATGCGACCACCAGGGGTCTGTTCAATGGGTACAGCCTCGCCCTGAACGTTGAGAGAACCACCTGGCGTCGGTGCAACTGGGACAGCAAGGAGGCAGCTAAAAAGATAAGAAATAAAAATTATTCCTAGTAATACGCTATACAGAAAATACTTACCGCGGCGGCGGGGATGGTGATAGGTGAGGATCGTGGCGCGAGTCATAATTAGAGCGCGACGCGCGGCGCTCTCTCTGGGTGGCCCCCTGGCGGGGGTCACGCTCCGCGACCTTGACCTCGAGGCCTGCCTCGCCATGCTAAAAATATCAAAACGAATCATTTACTAAAGTAAAAATTCATCTATTTGAGGTCATTCACCTTTTTTGAAGTCTGTAAGAAAAAACGATAATCTCGACATTTATTATTCTTAGACATGACAGATAGAAAAATACATGAAAAAATAAAAATCCTATCACAAAAATATAATCAATCAATTTTTTTTTGCAGTTAGTACTGTGCACTGACGAATCGCCCTCGTACCACGACCGCTATCTCGTAATCTCATGGTACCGGCAATATCGCCGCAATTTTACTCTTTGAAATACGTTTCCAATGACAATACGCAATAATATTAGTAGCAAATTATGTTCGTAGATTGATAAGCTATATAGCTAGCTACTTATGCGTATTTCTAACAATATACAAGAATATTTATCATAAAAACATGGCTCAAATTGACACAATACGGCATCCATCATGGTCAAAATGTGTGCGTTGCAAAACATTCGTTACGTTTTCACTGAAATATTTATCACATTTCGATAAACTATCATTCAATTCGAAATCTACACTTATTTCTCAGTAATTCTGTATAAGATTTATAAAAGATTACTCACCGCTTTCGACTTGCGTTCACTTTTTAATAAAACCGACACTGCAAAATTCCGATAAGAATTGCGTCACAATGGCGTCTCGCTTCAAAATCCACAGATGCAATTTGTAAACATTTTTTTTTCGTTCATTTCAGTGATGTTCCCTTTCAAATGTTACTAAAATCGGTCAAGTATGAATCGATTATTCGAATGATACAGCCACATCTTGTTGCAAGTGCAAAAAAACGTAAAATACCATAGTCCAATTGGAGCAGTGACGTTACGTACATACCCTGTACGGTTTACATTCTTGGCGCTTTTTTCTTACGTACAGCGTATGTACGGCTGACGTTTCAGAGGTTAAGGAACATGAATCGTGATAACTGATTAAGACCGGCTTGTGCATCCAAATTGTACCTACATAGATAAGTACTCGTTTGCATGTTTCTTTTCCCCTTAAACCGATCTATACTTATCTGCGAAGGACAAAAAACTGCTTGTATCTAGGACTTAATTTTAATATGCATGAAGATACTTACGTAGTAGGTTCGTCTAAAAACATGAGGGAAGGATCAGACAGAAGTTCCAATGCCACGGCAAGACGTCTCCTTTGACCTCCCGAGAGATCCCGGCATATAGTCATGGCTGTGTTGCTCAGACCTAGTAGGGCAAGGATCTCGTACACCTGAAAGAAGTTCTTGTTTTAGATCGCCTGCTTTTGATGGCAAATGATATTTTTTTCTGTTAGTAGGTTTGTAAAACTTGATGAGGTTGGTGTCTCCTATCTGAGAAGGAACTCTGAGCAGAAACACTAAAATATACTCAAAGGTCACAGTCTCTTTTAAAGTCCAAACGTTGTTTTGAACAGATCATGTGAGGACCACGCAGAATAGTGCGATCTTGTTTAATCCTAAAACCCCCTCTTATCTTAAAGAACGTTTCAAGTTCCTTCATGACACACATAATAGATATCTGAGGTCATCGGAGAACCTGAGACTAGAGATGCCGATGCATTCCACCAGTTTCTTTGACAAATCTTTCACTGTTCAAGCGGTACGGTTATGGAATGACTTGCCCGTGTCGGTGAGGCGTGCTCAATCTCTGTCCACTTTCAAAATTATGATCAAAAAGCACTTCCTCTCTCCTTAAACATCATCATTATTATTATTATTTATTATTATTATTATTTTGTTTTTTGCTCTTGTTTCATGTCTATTATTGTATGTATATATTTATTTAGACGAGTAAGATATACTTTATGTATATATTTATTGTATAATGTAATTGGTACACCACAGACTACCTACCATTTTTGCCTCTCTTTAATTTTAATCCATCCAAAGGTTGTCTTTAAAAGATCGCTCTAAGCGATAAGACCGCCCATTGTGTCACCCTTTGTAAAAATTTTGTATATTTATGTTTTATAATTTGTATGGTGTACAATAAAGAGTATTCTATTCTATTCTATTCTATTCTAGCGTCTGAGGGGGTCTTGCTTCAGCGGGATTGTCCGAAAGGGTTACCGCTACCCCGGAACATAAAGGGCGAAGGAAGAAACATGGGTGGGTTTTAGTCAGTAAGAGTCTGACACTCCCTTCCGCTCTACCCAGAGCGGGAGCGGTCATTTGATGATTTCCCACCAGAAAAAAAAAAGGGGGTCTTGCTTTTAGTTCATGAATAAAAGGTAACCTCAACCGGTCTACCACAAACACCATTGTAAAGTGTACGTAATGGCACATGACAGGAGCCACTTTCGATTTGGTAGGCCGTCAGATGTTTGCCAAACGATTACGTAAAAGGTTTGAATAATGTCGGCCGTTTACTTTCCATTTAGTCGAGTAGCAGACTAGTCTATTCACTTGTTTGTTACTATCATACTACAGTGCAAGTGCAAGTATCATAATACAGGACAAGATTGTAGGTAGATAAAGACAATGTACCTTCTCTTTCCTCTCTTGAGGCGTGAAGTCAGCCAGTTTAAGGGCAGCGGCAAGAGACATGGCTTCATACACAGTGAGGTGCGCGCGCATCTCATCATCTTGCCGAATATACCGCGCACCGCCGCGGCCCGACGACTTCGATGCGCACCCGCAGATACCGTTGATGGCTATCTCGCCTTTAGCACCACGTGTTCTGAGGAGAGAATAATGTTTTATAATATAGTGAATAAACGATGGAAATAAAGCGCACATTTATTAACTTATTAATGCTTCATGAAGGTTAATGAACTATGAGGCGCCTTCATTTAGTCTAAATTATTTACGTAGAGGCCAAATAGATGGTGTCGTAGTTTAGTAGGTATTGGGAAATAACTTTCAAGAGTTTACTGGTTTATCTAGGGAAGGAATTGGTAGGACATAATGCACAGCGTAGCATTGAGTGTTGACGTACGAAGACGCTACAAAGATGCTACAAAAACGCTACGAAATCACTAGGAAATCGCTACGAAATCGCTACGAAATCGCTATGAAGACGCTGCTTAAAAGACGCTTACGTTACGTATTCAAATTTGCAACGAAAGCTTACGTTGGACCAACGCACAAAGTGAAGACCGCCTTTGTGTTTTTTTTGCCTATCTCCGAATGCAAATTGGTATTACACTTGTAAAGGTTTAGTTTTGACTACATAATTGAAGGATTAGCTTAGTTAGCGTGTAATGTTCCCGCTGCTGTGGCAAAGGCCTCCTCTCTGTGAAAGGGAGTGGGCCATAATCCACCACGTGGGCCCACTGCGGGTTGATGGATGTCTCATGTCTTCGAATTTTTGGTTCCAGGACATGCCAGTTTCATGATGTTTTTCTTCACCGTTTTGAGAGCAGTGGTGATGAAATTATATACAGGGTTATTGGTAATACACCAACAACCTCTTAAGAGGTCATTGTACTCATCATTATGAACAACTTTTACTATGGGACCAAACCAGGAATCGCGAAAAAAAAAAACAGCTGTTCCCTACATTTATGTTCGTCTAACTCGTCAAAATGTAGGGAACAGCAAATTTTTTCTTTCGCGATTTCTGGTTTGGTCCCATAGTAAAAGTTGTTCGTAATGATAAGTAAAAGAAAGAAAGAAGATGAAAGAAAATACGTTTATTTGCGGTAAACATGACGCAAAAAAGAACATAAAAAACAAAAAAAAACCATAAGAAAAGGTTGACATGCGTCACATCCAGTACAATGACCTCTTAAGAGGTTGTTGGTGTTTTAACAATTATAACCCTGTATACAAAGTAAAGTACCTGCCTTATTTCGAACTCACGACCTACAAATCGTAAGTCAGGGCCGATACCACTGAACCAGCACAACTCCCTATTGAAGGATTAATTGTGCCAAATAAAACAAAAAAAGAACAGGTAGCGAAACCCTTTTGCCAAAGACAGGTTAACAAAAAATTAATAGGTAGGTACCTAAAGGCTGGGGTTGTATAAAACAAGAAATAAGCATACATGCATCATAAAGACAAGATAAATGGGTGGTGGGTATGTAATGGTCATTTTGGCATATTATTATACAAAACATTAATCACTCGGATCATTATTATAACCTATTATCAATATTATTTGGTTTTATTAGAAATACTGGCTGAAAGCTTATATGCATTTGAGAGAGAAGATGTTTGTTAATAATTTTTAGATTTTTCTGCAGTTTTATCAAAGTCCGGGTTCGAGGAACTTAACTGTGGTGCAAGATATTTTTTAGCTGGTTCATTATTTTTATTACCTACCTAATAACCTTTAGGGTTAACCGTGGTTTGTTTTAATTTATCGTCTAAATGGTTTAAGATATCATCTGATCTTTTGCCAGACGGTATTATTCTGTTGTTGGACCTAATTAATCAAGTGCTTACGTGTTTTACGAGTACATTTAAATGTATTTAAGTAAACGGAGAATTAGCCATACAACGTGGCAATGCTGCCAACCTTTTGGGCACTGTTCCTGTTGACAGCGATGCGGACGAATTGTGAAAATGTCCTATGATTCCTTTGCTTCCCTTTTCATATACTACTTACACACACTTACTAACATTGAAAATCACAATATATACATGTGTACATATTGTGATTTTCAATGTTAGTAAACGAATATTAAAAGTATGTGAAATAAAGTAAACACAACCACACAATAGCATGACGCATACCTACTGATTTCCTGATAAGCGGACCAGACTACTAATGGAAAATTACTTCACGATGGAGTTGCCAAATAGATCACTGTTTTCCATAATAATCTGCAGCCTAATTGCGTAACCATTTTCGGCAAATGATTGAGATTAATTGGTTTCGTTTTGATCGCTTTTTGTTTCATTTTACGATTTTCTCAAGCACATATCGTTCACTCTTTAGCGTTTCAAACCAACAGCTGTTGTTATTACATGATAGTGGAGTTACGCAATACGAAAATCGTAAAATGAAACAAAAAGCGATCGAAACGAAACCAATTAATCTCAATCATTTGCCGAAAATGTGTTACGCAATTAGGCTGCTGTTTAACCCTGGTTACAGTGTCGACCAAAAGTCCATAGGCAATCTCACAAAGCTTGACGTTTAATTTGACTTACGTCCTTCTAGTTTCAAGAAAATAAACACTTTATCATCAACAAGTGATTGTAGTTCATAATTTCGACGTTATAATACGAGTCAAGATGACCTAGCGGTTATGCGCGTGCAGATAGATGCGTGAATCCGTGAGCCGTGTGTTCGAATCTCACGCAGCACTTCGAATTTTTGTAAGTTTTTACTCGATTGGAAGTAATGAGACAGAAATATAATATTCTTTATCTTGTTCGCTTTGTTCACACATTTCGTAAAGTTAGAAAGGTAGATCATAGAAAACTAAATAAATAATTCAGATTTCTGTGAGGTAGACATGAGTTTGATGAATAGTTAACTTGATCGGAATAAACGTTGTCGTTTGGTTGTAATTGTTGGTTAGTGACGTGTGATTTAATAGATAGCGGTATTGTATTTATTCTCAAAATGCAGGTAAATATTAATATTGAGGCGAATTTAAAATTGCGCTGCATAAAAGTGGTGTTAATAGAAACGAAATATCTGATGAAACCGGACTGAATGTGAGTACTTATTATATTTATGAATTGTAACTTAAACTTTTATTTGAAATTTTACCTAAGATTATTTGGTGACATATGGATTAATTCTTTTCATTGTTTTTTAAATCCATCCTCACGATGGATTTAAAAAACAATAAAAGAAAAAGAATTCGTGTTTATTATTGGATTTATAAATGCAGAGTTTTAATATTTTAATATTATATTAAATAAATATTATTATCCTTTCCTACTAATATTATAAATGCGAAATGGATGGATGGAAGTTTGTTACTCTTTCACGCCAAAACTACTGAACGGATTTGGATGAAATTTGAAACACAGATAGTTTATAACCAGGATTAATACATAGGATTTTTATCCCGATATTGCCACGGGATCGAAACTTATGCGGGTGAAAACGCGGGGCGCAGTTAGTATTATATAAAAATAAAATCACTTTAGTATTTTATTATAGCTGACTAATATCACTTTTTTATTTTAGATAAACTGTAAGTCGCTAAATCAAGAGATATGAGGAAGAGGGTAGCCTTGCTAGTCGACAGCGAACTGGAAGGCCGTCGCTTATTAGTGAGGCGCAGCGACGACATATGGTGAGCGAGTATGAAACAAATTCACACCAACTAGACAGTTTGCGGTATTATTCGACACCTCATTGCAAACTTTTCGCCGTGCCCTCCACACTGAAGGCTTGCATCACAGAAGAGCAGCTAAAATGCCTTCTTGACAGAAAGACATAAACAAGAACGCTTACGTTTCGCACGGGATTAGATTTTGACAGGAATACTACTTATTTACAAATATTTTCATATGAAAAGACCTTCGAATCTAGTCAAAAGGGTAGGCTTCATTTATGGCGCAAGGATGACACTCGCTGGTGTGATAAAAACGTAATCCCTAATACAGACTCGGGTCGAATTACAATTAATATGTGGGGATGCAGGAGTGCAGCAGGGCCAGAAGAACTGGCTTTTATAAAATATGAGCATAAATATTACCTAACAAGTTTTTGCTTAAATACAAATATTATTATGGTTTCAAAGAAACAAAAAACAGCCACACATTGTAATTAAGATTCGAACTCAGACTTTTTTGATCGTGAATCCATTGCTTAGCCAAACAGCTACCAGCACATGTTATTTTTACGTGAATTTTAGCAATGCAATGGTAAGAACAGGTCGCCACTATGACGCGAATTCTAAATGCAACAGAAATATAATGTTATTTCACTCATATACGCACACGCACTGGCTGTATCCTGCTCGCACAGTTCATAGCAATGTAGTCCTTAGCATGCCACTGGAGTTTCGAGCGTTACTGTACATAGTAAGTAACTAGTTCATTTCAATCGTTCCGTATTTTCTAGCTATTATGCATAAGCAACATTTCGCACATAGTAGGAGGAAGTGAATCGTCAAAATTGGCACGACATCAATCATGAAACTTATTGTTTAAGTATTCCAATTAATAAATTAATAATTATAAATACAGCATGGATTAATTTACTTTAGACTGTAACATAACTATGACAATGTATTCTAACTGTCTACGAATCATGGGTTTTAAACTGCCTTTTGAGTTATAATGCAACCTTATGCAAATTGATCATAAACAAAATATGAAGTCGTTAGGCACATAGGATTAAAAGATGTTTTGAAAAATTACCATCCCATCACAAAGCAAACATGTAGAAATCACAGGACCTCGAGAGTGAGTTTTATATTGAACATGGGTCACCGAAGCTAAAAATAAAACGAATATACATACGTAAATGAAAATCGTGCTGCACGATGTAGTCATATAAAAATACCTGGGCTTATTATACATGACTCACGAGTTTTCCGGTTAACTACTCTAGATGAGTAATCATATTGTTTTCATATCCAATGGTAATTGTCACCGAAAATATGTTTGTACCGCTAAGACAAACTGTTCCCATAAAGATCAGTAGGTATTATCTGTGGATGCTACTGAACCGCAAGTGTCTTTTATGACACGACACGTAGAGCATAATTATAGCTTTGATTATCCGTAATACCCCTGTTGGCATAAAATTTCAAGGTATAATATAGTTTGGCATAAGGATTTCGCATAACTTTTATTAGCATAATAATACTGCTGCATAATAATACTACATGGCATAGTGCAAAAGTTAGCATAACTATCATTTAGTCTAATATGTTTTGGCATAAGTTGGAGTCGCATAAATTTCAAAGGCATTTAGCATAATAGTATTTAGGCATACAATTATTAGGTATGATGTTTCCTGATATTTACTATTGTTATTGAATCATATGGGTTAGGTTAGGTTAGAACAGTGACCATTAACGCCAGACCCCTCTATTATTGGTGTTGTGGTTTGGGTTAGAATGCGTTTTTAACATTATGCTTTATAAAATTATGCTTCATTATTATTATTATGCTAGCAGTATTTATGGCAACAAGCATTATGGCAAAACATTTATGCCTAATAATATTATGCGTAATGATTATTATGCTGAATTTCGTTATCCCAATGTAAATTATGATAGTAAACCTTGATTATCTATGCAATTTTACACTAAGTTTAGATTAACCTACAACCAAAAGTTATTTTACTTCTTCTTTTTGTATCGATGGTACTCTTCCTCGTGGTTTTTTTTTATATCGTTTGAGCCCAGTAGGTGGCCACGTTAATTGCGGCATCAGTGGCATTTTTAGGTCATCCAAGGTGCAGGTGAACGGGCACTTTATGTACGCCTCCTATTACGTGGGACTTAAACATAGCTGGCGAAATGTGGGCGTACTATAGGTACAACTGTGCCTAACCCTTCGGCCGCGGGAGACGCTCCGGGCGTCGGGAGTCGCGTGACGACTACCGGCCACCGTAGGCGCGGGCCTGCGGGCGGAGAGCAATGGGTAGCTCACCGCCCGATCAGGACCAGGCCCGTGCCGGACGGCGCGTAAGTGTTCCACGCGCGCCTCAAAGAGATGTCAGCATAATTCGAGGGGCCCCTTAGGGCCGAAGCCTGCCGGGTCAGCGGGATTGTCCGAAAGGGTTACCGCTACCCCGGAACATAAAGGGCGAAGGAAGGAACATGGGTGGGTTTTAGTCAGTAAGAGCCACTGACACTCCCTTCCGCTCCACCCAGAGCGGGAGGGGTCATTTGATGATTTCCCACCAGAAAAAAAAAACCCTTCGGCAAAACAGGCGTCATTACGTCTGCCCCTTTGCCCATTTGTGGATTAGGGCTAGACGACAGATTATCCTCATGTTGCCCACGATAGCATGAAACAGATAATATAAGTAACTAAACTACTTATCGAGCTGCGGCGGCTGGGACGGGAGGCTCTCTCCCTCATCCGTCCCGTCACCTCCTTCGCTAGCATGACTGCTTCGCAGAAGGAGGCGACTGCCTCCCAACATTCGGACCTTATCATGGCTTTACCTAGTAACTAGTAATCAATTGTGCCATGGTCATCATGACAATGCCAATGAGTCAAATGTTTCCTATTCCCGAAAATATGTATTAATACGAGTACCTATGTGACTTGAATGCAGCGAAATAAAATTCGTTTCAACCGGGTCTCCCACGACACCTCATGACTTTTTTGCGACTTTTGTGATCGAAAAACTAGATTTTGAGTAAATTTGAGAGTTGGCACTCTGATGCAAGGTCGATTTAAGTTGAAAAAAAAGAAACTTGTTGAAAGTTGTGCTCTTATATGCGCAGATACGAAATATTGACACATACCTTACATAATACATGCAAAATTCGATTTTATTCTTATAATGGTATCGTAATACTTACGAGTAACCAGCCAAAATGTTGAGGAGAGTGGTCTTGCCGGCTCCAGATGGGCCCATGATGGCTGTAAGTTGTCCAGGCTTGAAAGAACCAGATACATTCTTCAAAATCTGCTTTTTTTCTGCAAAGAAAGACAAAGATAAGATGAGAAACAAGTTAGTCAGGAATGTTTTTCTATTCTGTTCTGTTCTATTCTATCTAAACTAATAAATATTATAAAGAGAAAAGATTTGAGTTTTTGTATGTTCGTTTGTTACGCTTTCACGCTTAAACGGCTCAACATATATGGGCACATGGGTAGACTATGACCTGGTTTAGGACATAGAATACTTTTTATCCTGATATTTCCATGAGATCCAGACTTATGCGGGTGAAACTGTGAGGCGCAGCTTGTTCTTTATAAGGTACTAAGCTTCTGCCCGCGACTTCGTCCGCGTAAAATGCAAAAAGAACTTTTCAAATACGACTGGTAGTTCCAGGTTTGATTCTATTCAAATATTATAATAATATTTAATTTGCGTTCAAACAAACAAACTCTTTAGCTTTATTATTATATATATTATGTTAGTCACTTTTCCTAACAGTGTATGATAAAATGGCCACTGTCTTAAAAAGTAGTATCTGCATATATTATAAAATCGTACGATATAGTTATTTCTGGAGTTTAGCAATAAATTTTTTTGTGTCTCGTGGTGGATAGCAAGTTCATTGTACCTCACTATCTCGGCCAGTAGAGCAACTAAATGAAAAACAGACAAAACAATTACGTTACTTGTTAAGTATGTCTCGTCTCGGTCCTATGGTTGGGAAGTCCGTTATGGTAGTTATTTAAATTGTATACAAAATTATGGCCGCACAAGTGGATCATAGAAAGGTTTATGACAGCATGACTAACAGAGCAGGAAATAAAAATACTAATGTGCATCGTTATTCACTATTATACATTTTATTTCTGCCTGCGGACGGAGTCGCAACTCCGTACGCGTCAAATTTTAAAATAAAACACATCCTATGGCATTCGTCAATAGCATAGCTTTCTATCATTGAAATAGTTTTTGTAATCGCATCAGTAGTTCCAATGATTATCTTCTACATACAAACTCACAAATTTGACCTCTTTTTAATACCTAGTCTTGCCATAAATATTGTCACGAAGAAAAAAAATTTTTTTTTATTGCAAATAATATTTATTACTTTTACAGTGTGTTAGTTTAATACATAAATATAAAACAATTTAAAATATAAAAAGCTTATTCAAAGTGGTCTCCATTGGCTGCAATACAGTCTAGAAGCACGCACTCTTTCCATGGGAAAATTCTTCACTGCCAATCGTATGGATTGTTTTAGGGACTCCAAATTATCATGGCGTTTAGAGCAAGCCGTACTCTCTAAAACTGACCATAAATCATAATCCAGCGGATTTAGATCGGGACTAGACGACGGCCAGTCTTCAGCTCTGATGAAGTCCGAAACGTTCACTTCCAACCAAGACTGCGTGGACCGAGCTTTATGACCCGGCGCCGAGTCTTGTTGGAAGGACCATACTTGGTTATTGAACATGGTGTTGTTAAGGGGTTTAACTACCTTCTCAAGAATGGTATCTTGATACACTTGTGCCGATTTTTTGATACCTTTTTCACAAAAATATGGCTCAGTCACTCCTTCATAGCTAACACCCCACCAAACTCGAATAATGCCCACGTTGCACTCTGTCGACTAATTGGGAAGCTTCCTTAGAGCTTTGAGCATAAATACGGTCATTTTGTTTGTTAAAATGTTGCTCAATTGAAAAGATTTTCTCATCCGTAAACAAAATTTTTCTGTGACCTCCCTTTGCGTACCGCTTCAGTAGTTGTTTCGATTTTACCACACTATTCTTTTTTAAATTATCAGTTAAAAAATGACCAGTGCGTCTCTTATAGGCTGCAAGTCCTAAATCATCTTTTAAAATACGCGACATGGTTCTGGGTGCTATATTCATCTCCCTAGATAAAATCTTTTACTTTCGGACAGGATTTCTTCGAATTCTTTCCCTTACTGCTTTGTACACCTTTTTCGTACGAACACTACGTGGACGGTGGTGGGGCCCGTGCTTACCTGATTTAATCGAATGGAGTACCGAGCAATATATCAGTACCAGTTTGCCAGCGGCTTTGCCCGCGTGGAGGTCGGAAATTATAACACGGGAACGTACTACCGGGATAAAAAGTATCCTATGTATTAATCCACATTATAAACTATCTGTGTAATCCGTTCAGTAGTTTTTGCGCGAAAGATTAATAAACATCCATCCATCCATACAAACATTCGCGTTTATAATATTACTAGGATGAGTAGGATAGGATATAAATATTGTAAGTACCGTAAGTATAAAGTAGGTAACTATGTGTGTTCCAATATTAATTCAGAAATACATACTACTTACATCCACAACGGAAACTATTGATCAAACTAAAACTACAAATCACACCGAATTAAAAGCAAATTATCGAGTAATTGAATACCTAATTTGCATCACAAATAAACGATTTATTGAAGGCAACAACTCAAACAAACAGATTTATCGAAGTTTAACAGGAACTTCGTCATCCTTTCGTTCATTTATTTATTGTCGTATAGCATAATTCAGCCTATAGCGTTCCCACTGCTGGGACACAGGCCTCCTCTCTGAGTGTGCCGAAATCCACCACGTGGGTCCAGTGCGTGTTGATAGACGCCTCATGTCTTCGAATTTTTGCTTATTGCACATGCTGGTTTCCTCATGACAGTTTCGTTCACCGTTTTGAGAGCAGTGGTAATGAAATAATTTACAAAGCAAAATTGTAAAAATCACAGCACCGTGAGAGTGAGTTCAATTTTGAACAACGGGCCATCGAAGCTATAATTAAAATATTAAATATACGTAAATGAAAATTAACTCTTAGTTAGAATCTTTCGAGACAACATTATTAAATGATGTCCGATTGAATTGTATAATCTATATACCATAGCAGTAAGCACAGTCGAGAAGTCTCCATCATCGTAATCTAATTCTAGAATTCCCAGACTTCTAATAACATTGAGAAAATTCTTGTTCTATTGCGGTTTGTTTATCATTATTTCCATTAATAACCGGACCTTATTGGAAAATAATTGACTGCAATATAATAGGAAGACGTTACCGCAAAGTAAGCAATATATTTAATTACCGGTGTTATTTTTTTTTAACCTTTGACATTTTTTTTTTTTCTGGGTGGGAAATCATCATATGACTTCTCCCGCTCTGGGCGGAGCAGGAGGGCGTGTCAGACTTTTACTGACTAAAACCCACCCGTGTTCCTTCAGTTGCCTATGCCAGGGACCACGGTATCTCTTTCGAACAACCCGCGGCCCTGGCAGGCATCGGCCCTAGCGGACCCCGTCACTTCGTGCTGACATCTCTTTGAGGCGCGCGTGGAACACAACGCGCCGTCGACCCGGGCCTGGTCCTTGCCGGGCGGCGAGCTGCCCATTGCTCGCCGCCCGCAAGCCCGCGCCTACGGTGGCCGGGAGTCAGCTGGTGACTCCCAACGTCCTGGACGTCTCCTGCGGCGACTAGGGGCGTGAGGGCGCAGAGATTGCCTCTCCCTCACGCGGTCCGCCTCCTCCTTTGCGAGCATTACTGCTTCGCAGAAGGAGGTGACGGCTTCCCATGCACTCTCGCTCCGTACCATGGCCTGGACCAGGGCCGGACGCGAAAGATCGCCGCCGCCGGTCGCCGCCACGAGGACGCGGCGGTGCTCCACCCTAACCGGGCAGACCTCCACCGTATGCTCCACCGTGTTCTCCGGGCGATCCACACAGTGGTGACACCCTGGCGTTTCCTCCCGCCTTATCCTGAACAGGAACCTCCCGAAACAACCGTGTCCGGTGAGGACCTGCGTCAGGCGGAAGGAGAGGGCGCCGTGGCGCCTCTCCAGCCACTCCTCAAAGAGGGGACTTATCGCCGCAATTGTGGCGTGCCCAAACGTTTGACATCTGACATAAATTACTCTTTTCCACATTATGCCTTTGGGTTAATTATACTATTGTGTTTAATCAGACAAATAAGTACGGAAGTAAGTCGTAACACTTCAAGTCTATAATTGAAATAGATAGACGATAGACAGTACAATACAGAATGCAAATCCGAAAATAGTACAGCAATGCTTAGTTATAAAAGTCAAATGTTTCTAGTGTGCACCAAACAAGTGAACCAAGTACATAAAAAGTCGTTATTTATTAAAGATTAATAATAGTTAACTAAAATATATGTATTCATAAAAAAGATATAACATAACATTATATTTGGATACCTCGAAGGCAGTACAGACGCCAGCAGGTCAAGCTACCCGAAACTGTCAAATTTTTCCAATCAACCTTGAACCTTAATGCTTTGGCGATAAAGTTGAAAATCTATTAAAGAAATTTGACAGATTGTAGTAACTTGATGTGCTGGCGTCCGTACACCCACATTTCACGAGTTATATTTAAGTCTCATGTAACAGGGGCGACCCTATTGCCATCAACCGGGCACACATCAAAGCTACGGGCTGCTACTCATGCAAGACCTCATGCTTAGCAGTAGCACTAACGACCACTAGACCAACACGGCGTACCTATTCTTATTATAGGTAGGCTTATTCAAATCATAAATATATATCATACTTAGTTATTTTATTCAGTAGCTAGTGTTACTTGTACAATATTTTATGCAAGACTCAAAGGTTAAAACTATTTTTAGAACACACTGAGGAATGTCACTTGCATTTCATCTTTTTTTTAGATTGCCTTTGATGTTGTATTAATGATAATAAGTCGAGTCTTGGCAAAACACACACTAATTGATTGTCCAATTACCTTATTGATTGATAAGTGTTATTATTCCATTTGTGAATTTCTAACTGATAAAACTTTATAGTTACATATTTAGTCCTGACATCTTTAGTTTTTTTTATTTTATTGACCATATTGTTATAATTTTTCATATTGACAGTGGTTTTAGTCTATTAAGCACTTGTACTAAATGTTTGCATAATTTAAGGTAGAATGTACAGGGATCTCTAATTATACATGCAACCTTGATAACATTTGACTTTTTTGTATTAATATGACACATTGTTACTGTAATTTAAGTGATCTGACATTTTTTGTATTAATATGATATACGAGGGTGACACTGAAAGTTCTTAGAAAATCAAAAATTGAACAAACTAGCAAGTTATTAGTTTTATTATATCTTTTCAAAATAGTGTTCATTTATATCAATACATCGCTGCACCCGATGGAACCACTGAGAAAAGCACTTTGCCCACTCGTCCTTAGTCTCACTCTTCGACGGCATTTTGAAACGCAGCCACTGCTTCCTAGGCGGCGAAGTTTTTCTTTTATTTTCGGAAATAAATAAAAATCGCAAAGTGGGAGGTCGGGGCTATAGGGTGGGTGACCCAGTAATTCCACGTCTGACGTCGCCAAGTATTCGATTGTTTGCTTGGCGGTGTGCGACGAGACGTTGTCGTGGTGAAGGAGGATCCTACTGCGAGGTCGTTTCTCCCGAACTTTTTCCAAGACAAGCGGCAAACCATTGTTAGTGTACCACTCTGCAGTAACTGTTTTTCGATCCTCTAAAACAATTGTTGCCTAATGACCTGTCCTTCCGAAGAACGAGGCCACCATCATTTTTCCCACGCTTCGACCTCTCTTCACTTTAGTTGGCAACTCCTCGGAAGGAAACACCCAGACAGCAGACTGTCTCTTAGTTTTAGGATCATAACAATAAATCCAGCTTTCGTCGCCCGTAAGTTTGTCGAACACAGCATTTGAGTCACCTCCGTTAAATCTTTGAACCGTTTCACGACACCAATCAACACGACGGAGCTTTTGGGCCTCTGTCAAATTATGAGGTATCCACCGGGCACAAAGCTTCCTGACCGCTAAATGTTCATGGAGGATTTTGTGCACTTGACTCATACCGATGCCTAAGCTTGTCCGAATCTGCTGACAAGTCACTCTTTTGTCAGTCTCTATCATTCGCCGCACAACACTGATGTTATCTTCAGTCGTCGCCATAGAAGGCCGTCCCTCACGCAGATCATCGGTGGGATTAGTGCGATCACGTTTAAACTCATTAAACCAGTTGTAAACAGTGGCACAAGATGGGGCTTCATCGTGGAAGGCCAATCAAAGTCTATTATAACTTTCTTGTTGACTTAAATGACATCGAAAGTCATAAAAAATCATTGTACGAAAAATTTCTCGCGTTAAATTCATGCTGACGTGACGCAGACAATTTTCAATTTGCCGCCAAATCGTAAACAAATGACAAATTAATAAAATACATACACAATAATATTGGCAACGAGTTCCATTTTCAAAATTTAAACTTATTTTTTTATTATATCGTTTACAAGTGGCCCGTTCTAAAAACTTTCAGTGTGGCCCTCGAACATATATATTTGTGTATTTCAAACGATTTGACATTTATTGTAATTCGATTTCACATTTCTGAATTAATATGACATTTTTACTGTAGTTCAGACGATTTGACAATTATTTGTATTTTGTATTATCATCATTTCTTAATTGTTACTTAAAATTATAATACGATTTGCATGCCCATGTGACGGTAGAACATGGAGCACTATTATAAAAATAAAACATCTATATGTATACTAATTACCCATGTTTGCAAATGAATAAATGATTTGATTTGATTTGATTTGCTATCAATATCGACGTAGGTAGTTGCAGTCAGTTAAATCGAAAATCATATTTAAATCCGATTTTAATAATTAACTACATGACAGTTCAAAGTTTCTCTACGTACAACTACTGACGTAACACAATGGAAAAGTTAACTAACTTTGTTTTGCATTGATTCCTACAAATAATTATATAAATATCGTTTTCTAATTAAAACATAGCGTTACAATTATACCCGTCTACATTGTAATTCACTAATTCCTTGTTAACCATAGAAAATAGATTCCTCTTTTCTTGCGTCATCATAAAAATAATTATGTTCTTATACATAATTAATATGTTTATTTTTACATTTTATGATTTTCAACAATAGTGTTTTTTACATGTCCTGAGAATTTTAGTAAGTTTTTTTGTGTGGAATATAATTGTGAGATAGTAAATAACAAAGCATTAAGCTTAGGTATTTTTTCCGTGCCATTTTTTTTTAAAGTGAATGGTCTTTTGTAGCCATTTTATTTTAATATAATTAAATTATTTATATAATATTATTATATTTTTAAATACGGTTCGTTTGAACTCTACAAGGTCGTTGTATTCCTATGAATCAATGTAACATAATTTAATACAGAACGTTGTCGGCGATCTCATGCCCATTTGCCTTTCAACTGTTCTTCATGGGAGAAAATCTAACTTGCAAATTATGGAACAATCACCTCTGGTTACAACGTAGAAGTCACGCGATCTATAATTTGACTAATTACAAAGTCAGGCGCGAAAACGCGGTAATTAAAGGTGAAAAGCAGAAAGTTATTCCTAAAAGGACCGTCATTTTTATCTAACTAGCCTTTTTCCAACTATGTTGGAGTCGGCTTCCAGTCTAACCAGATGCAGCTGAATACTAATATTTTACATGGAACGACTGCCTATGACCTCCACAACCCAGTTACTGGGTAATACGATATCCCTTGGTAAGACTTGTTTTCAGATTTTCAGGCTTCTGACTATACCCATTAAACATTAGCTACGTGTAAACGAATAACGGCTAACTAATAAGTATTTTATAAACCATTTTTGGACTGTCATAGAGTGAATTTCACCAATGAAACTGAACGCGACCAGCACATTATTCAATTGCTGTCAGTGTCAATATTCCATAACAATGATGTGACAGCTCTTAAACACGGTTTAGATGTTGAGTCTCTTTTGTGAAATTCGCCCTTATTGGTCCAATACTCGCAAGCCTGGTAGTACATAGTAGCCTGGAGTCATACTTTGAGATTGATTAATGGCAATAGGCTTGCCCCTATCGTATGGGGTTTGCACATTAGAACTAGTGAAATGTCTGTATACAATCACCTCTGCTGACACCAGCGGGTATCTAAGCGATTCGTCAAATTAAACCTAAAAAGAATTTCTGGTAATAATAAATAGATCTAGATTGTCTAGACAAAAAAACGATCTAAAAGTTTTTTGGTAGCATAATTATACATAATTTATTACAGTTATTTTTAGACTTTATTAAAACTCCGGTTAGTCAAGATTTTTATTTAAATGGCATGATTTTGAAGTATACATTTTAATGGTTTTTATCTTTTGAAGACACAATAAGGCATTTTATTTAAAATATAGCGGAACATGGATATCGACATATTTCACAGTATTCACACTATTTATTTCTTAAGTTTCAATATATACTTATTAGCGTCAACATTCTGTAATATAGATTAACATAAAAAGGAATGAAATTATACGGTTTCCCTTCAACTTCCACTGAAACTGTCGGTAACTTATTTTAAGTATCATGTTCCTGTACTTAACAGTTCGTGATTAGAGGATACAGGTCGGTATTGTGTTACAACTGCCGGTAGCCTTGCGAATATCGGTCTAGATAGGTTAGCAAACCGAATAATGTACAGTTCCTGTATTAGTGTAGAATAATGATCGGACGGCACGGTTGGCGCAGTGGTTAAGCGATTGACTACTGCGTTGCGTGTCGCGGGTTCGATTCCCGCACGGAACTAATATTTGTATAACCTACAAGTAGTTGTTCCGGGTCTGGCTGTTTGTGTATGTGAGTTTAATGTTTGTAAACGTACCCACGATACAGGAGAAATTCCTAGTGTGGCACAACGTTTTAAAAACAAAAAAAAAAAAAAAAAGTGATGGAGTTCCTATTTAGTAGAGGAGGAAGCATTTTCTCGCTCAAAAAAACGTAGTAAGTAAAAGAGATGTTTGTTTTTGAGTTGTAAGGTCGTGTGTTCGAACCCAGGCAGGCGATTTACTTTGTGTAAATAATTTCATCACCACAGGTCTCAAAACGGTGGACGAAAAGATCGTGAAAAAACCGGTATGTCCTAGAACCAAAAATTCGAAAACATACAACACAAAACCCGCACTGGGCCCGCGAGGTAGATTACAGCCCACTCCCTCTCTCGTGTCCCAGCAGTGGGAATATTATAGGCCGATTAAGCTATGGTCTTAGGAGCCGAGAAAGCAGAAAAAGACTGAAAGAACGCTCAGCGAAAATGAAGATTTAGCGCGAAATTTCACGCGAAGCAAGAAGTAGCTAGTACAGGATATGAATGGAAATGGAAATACGATAAGTAGGAATTTAAACATTGAGGCCAGTAGGTGAAGTTAGTATTATCGACTGCATACAATCCAATTATGTGTGAAACTCATGCTCTGTTGAACAAGATTCTACGAGCTGTGTTTCAAAACTATGAATGATTGCGGGTAATCGACGTCACGGTTGGCGCAGTGGTTAAGCGATTGACTGCTGCGCTGTGTGTCGCGGGTTCGATTCCCACACGGAACAAATATTTGTATGACCTACAAGTAGTTGTTCCGGGTCTGGCTGTTTGTGTATGTGAGTTTAAATGTTTGTAAATGTACCCACGATACAGGAAAAATTCCTAGCGTGGCGCAACGTTTAAAAAAAAATAGTCTTTTTAATTACAGTAACCTGTTGTTTGTTCTAGAAACTTGAGAAAAAATTACTGTGTTTTGAAGGTGAATGGTCAAGTTTAATATAATATAACATACAGGCGGCGGCAGGTATCTCTGCTTAACCATACGGCAATTCCCGAAGGGGTAGGCAGAGATGAACCTAAAATACATCCACATTTCGCCAGTTATGTTTAAGTCCCATGTAATAGGGGGCGAGCCTATCGTCAGCAACAGGGCGAAAGAAATTCCTGATGGAAAAACCCAATAACAACCCCCTTTGCCCGACCCGGGAGTCCAACCCAGGACCTCATGCACAGCAGTAACGCTTGCGACCACTAGACCAACGAGAGTCAAATTTAACTTGTTGGTAAAGAAAAGTTGACCATTTCTGTGGAAATTAGTGATGAACTCAAACGTATATTCCACCAACGTTACCATAGAGAACCTGCTTGTTTTTCCAAAAAAATAAATAAATTTAAATGTATTTTTTTAATATCCTGTTCATGCTCTTCGAATGATGACGTAGGTACCTAAATAATTTTATTCCAATATTGAAATGCGTATCGCGAATTGATAATATAATTCTTATTTTATTCAAATATTTAAACATTATCTGTCAATGCAGACTGTGTGACAAATTCATTTTATTGGTGTCACAACACTAAATTATTTTATAATTTAGTGTTGTTACAACACCGCTGGTGTTCTGCAGTTTCTACACCCAAGGTAAGAAGACGAGAGTTTGTATGTGTATGTAATATGTTACAACACAATTTTGTTCACTGTTCACTAAACCTTCTGTCTTATCTTTCGAAATATTGCTGTCAGTATTCAATAAAAATATGTTCAAAGCCATCAAATCCTGGGAGGGGGTCATTTGATGATTTCCCACCAGGAAAAAAAAAAAGCCATCAAATCCTACTAATATTATAAACTAGCTGCGCCCCGCGGTTTCACCCGCAACGTCATTATCATATAGGATACTTTTTATCCCGATATTCCCACGGGATCAAAACTTATGCGGGTGAAACTGCGGGGCCTGCTAGTATTACACATAAATACTAAGTAAGCAATAATTTGCCTCGTGATATTTCAGCTGTTGATCGTTATTATGTAAAATCTTGAATCTAAATAATTAGTATGCCAATAGTAATAGTAACATTTGCATGAAACCATAAAAAAATCTTGATTGTCGACACTTAGAGCTCAACAATACCAGTTGTCCTGATAAATAATTTATAATGTGCAAAAATCGAATGGCAGACGGCGTCTACGTGCGACCGTGCATATGGGCATCTCATCACAATATGAATGAGGAAGTGATTTGTAAACACAGCCATTGGTATATATTATGTACTTATATGTGTACAACTAGGTACTTTAAATGATAAGTTGATAACTGACACATAAATAGACAGTTGTCGTTCATTCATAAATGTCGTGAAATAATTGTTTTCATTGAACACTTGAACAGTGGTGCATAGGAAATGAGTGCTCAATAACAGAACATCACGCCTTATTTCCCGAAGGGTTGGCCAGGTGTGTACCTATAAGTACACCCACATATCGCCATTATGTAAAAACTAAAAACCCAATAATACTTTGCCCGACCCGGGAGTCGAACCCAGGTCCTCATGCTCAGCAATAGCGTCTGCAACCACCACTAGACAAATGAGGCAGTTACAAGTATTATTATTTGCAAAGCCAATCTGAGCTGAAAAACGAGAAAATACGCGCGACCTTTTCAGTCTTTCAGAAATTCCACTACAGATTTCCAGTCCGATTTTTCTCTAGCCTTACCATCAATGTAATATCGAAATGCGTTTTGAAATTAGTTTCTTACTAACTTCTTTCTTTTTCTTGGAAGTCATCATCTGCCTAGCCTTTTCCCAACTATGTTAGGGTCGGCTTCCAGTCTAATCGGATGCAGCTGAATACCAGTATTTTGTCATGGAACGACTGCCTATCTGACCTTCACAATACGATACCCCTTGGTAAGACTGGTTGTCAGAAATTCGGGCTTCTGACGACCCATAACGACTGTCAAGATCCACGAATGACAGCCGGGACCAACGGCTTAACGTGCTTTCCGAGGCACGGAGGGGTCTTGGTATGTAAAGATGGTCACTCATCCACGGACCAACCGCTTTTTCTTGGAAGTCAATTCCCAATTATCATTCAAGAGTTTTTTTTTAGTTTCGATCCCTCTGCACCCGTGCTGGGAAAAGGTCTCCCCAAAGGCCTTCATGGAACTCTTTTCCCGCTTAGTTAATGATTTTGTAATTTATTAAACACAATGACATGCCATTAAATATATTTTTCCTCAATTATGATCTAATAGAGCTATGGGTTTGTTTATCAATATTTAGCAATACTAAGTACAATCGTTAAAAGTAGATGAGTAAACAAATGAGTCAGGTTTTTCTCAATCATTACCGTTTTGGTTCCAAAGTCGGATCGAAACTCGGATCGGATGTAGTGCAGAACCACCCTAAGTTGGTTCTGCACCACATCCGATCCGAGTTGATTCTGAATTGGGAATATTTTAAATTCGCACGGACAGCGTTCGGATCTCGTGCGTAATCACTCTCATACAAATAGTACTACGGCTACTTCGGACCGACATTTCTCGGATTCGGATCGGATGCAGTGCAGAACCGCTCTAATGACCTATAATATGAAACATGTGGAAGTAAAAAAAAAACTACACAATGAAAATAATGATAGCTAGGGACTCCTTGACGATTAATAATGCTATTAAAACGAATGCAATAATTTTTTTTTGGTCTCTGTGTAATGTGCAATTTGCCAAAATATACCTAACGTTACATACTGTGTTATGAAATAGAGCAAAGAATACAAAGA
Source organism: Apamea monoglypha (assembly GCA_911387795.2). Classification (NCBI taxonomy): domain Eukaryota; kingdom Metazoa; phylum Arthropoda; class Insecta; order Lepidoptera; family Noctuidae; genus Apamea; species Apamea monoglypha. The sequence goes on from OU426920.1 coordinate 12,520,031, forward strand.
AGCATGACGGTGTAGTTTTTGACAATGTAGAATTGTTCAGTTAATTCGTTGACTATGTGAATTTTTGTTTAGGTTACAAATTCCATTATTTTTTTTTCGAAAGTAGGTCAGTGACAAAATCTGCGACATAGAAATGAAATTAAATACAAAATGTTTGTATCTAGTGTAATAAATGCGTAGTTTAGTATATCTACAACTGAACTATGCATTGGGAAATTATAATAAAATTATTGTTTGTATGTTTAGTTTTAATGTATTAATTTATAGTTTGATTATAATATAATAAAAAATCCTTATTATTTTTATGATTAATACAGGGTCAAATTAAATTAGCTATTGAAACTCTGCAGACGTGATATATTTGATGCTTGAGTGTTGTTGCTTCAAGTATGAGAAAATTTGTTTAGTTTTGTATATTGTTTAGATATCGTTACTTCTGTGAAGTATACATCAAACAAAGAGATTTTTAAACTGATGTTTCAAGTGACTAACTGCGGTCGATGACCCCACAAAAATAATCATCAAATTAATTTGTTTTTGATTTATCTTTTAGATATCGATTATTCATCTTGTTCCCGGAGTATGGCTTGCTAATTTAATTAGATCCTGTTTAGCCTTATTTCTAAGGTTAGGTTAGGCTAGGCTTTCAGTAGTTTCAACCTTGCCCAAGATTTTTCTTTAGGTAATAGCAGTAATTAATTGGATGGGAAATCATCAAATGACCCCTCCCGCTCTGGGTGGAGCGGAAGGGAGTGTCAGACTCTTTCTGACTAAAACGCACCCATGTTCCTTCCTTTGCCCTTTATGTTCCGGGGTACCGGTAACCCTTTCGGACAATCCCGCTGACCCAGCAGGCTTCGGCCCTCAAATTATGCTGACAACTCTTAAGGCGCGCGTGGAACACTTACGCGCCGTCCTGGAACACTTACGCGTCGTCCAAATATAAGTCATTATCTTGAGTCAGACAGGTCCTTGAACAATATCAAGTTTCGAGTAGTTTATAAAATTAATAATTTCAAGTTACAAATAAAAACTAGTTTGAAGCTTCTTGAGTTTCGTTATCGTATTTTTTATTCTTTAACCTACATTTGCGTTTTAAATGCATAAAAGTGTGAAATGTGCCAAAACGTTCCACTTGATTACTGCGAATTAGGTACTATTGGCGTGTCCACGACAACAGCAATCGGAATTGACTGTCACTGCCTGCCTGTACGTCGTGTACCTATTATCTGTCCCAAAAGTAATTGTTGTAGGTGTAAACAAACTGGAATTTCTGGTTTAGGTATTTAATTAATCCAATCAAAGCACTCAATTTGTAAGTGACATAACGTGTAATCATAGATCTATATATAAAAATGTATATCTAACTACCTACTTCGAAAATTTCACGCGATTATATGGCAGAACATGTTGTGACAAGATATAACTTTAAGACCACATTTTTAATGTAGGTATTACCATATTCTGACCAATAAATGATTATATATAATATAAATATTTAATCAGATACTTTTGGAACAGACCATCAGTCTCGATTTGTAGCTATCGCAGCTCGGAACATCATTTCCGACCGGGGATCATTTCCTCTCATGAACCCCACATGCTCGTTACGTACCTACTTACTAGATAGGTATTGCTGTGACTGACAGTCGAACAAAATAAAATTATTGGTAACTATAACGGTATCTCCAACGTCACATGCGAACTACGCGTCATACCGACGCCACGCAAAATCCAGCATATCGCAAGCAGAGTTTACCACGCAACTAGCATATATACAACGGCCCGACATGAATCATCGGGCAGTTGCCCGCCAGACACAACACCCTTCTGGTCGGAAGATCCTCCCTTTTCTATGGAGAATGAGTGAACTTTACAACCTCATACCTCTATAGTATTCTAACCAATAGTTCTAGTAATAAATATTTCATACTATATAACATAATATCACGCCTTTATTCCTCGAAGGGTTAGGCAGAGGTTTGCCTATACTATATCCACATTTATCCAGTTATGTTTAAGTCCCATGTAATAACGGGTGAGCTTATTGCCTTCAACCGTTTACAAATTCGAACTACATGTGTACACAAACAGCCCTTTCTAATAAGCCAGTGTTTTTACGAAACTTTGACATCGAAGCGTATCTGACGAAATCTTCAGAATAGATTAGATGTGACCCACATTAAGGTAAACGCATGTGACACGAACTTACTTAAGCCTCGCTAATTAGTGGCACGTCCGGAAGTACGTGTGTGAGTATGTTGCAACAAAACCTTCATTAGTTGCACCCTTTACCTTTACAATTAATGCTCCTTTGGAACAACTAATTAGAATCTTGGGAAGTCAGTCTTCTAACGTCAAAATAATTCTAAATAATTTTCCGAATGATGATGGCGGAATGAGCTGGAGTCCTACTTAGAGGATTGGCCCACAATGACAGTAGACCGGGAAAAGTGGAAAGAGGGGAGGGAGGAAAAGTCATGAACTGAAAACCATACGTTAAAATACTAACAAGCCATATTCTTTTAAAGGTATGACAAAAATTGTTTGAGGCTGAAATACTAGACTAGAAAATAAAACACGGATAAAATTCTGTGCAATTTTATTGCAGACGTAGACTAGTGGTAATATTATCTATAAATACGTCAATACTTACGAAATCATAGCTTAGGTGCTTACCGGAAATTAACTACTGAAAGAGGATTACGATTAAACATTTTGATTGCTGTAGATAGTAGATAAGAAAATCGTAACTCATACAAGAGCGAATAATATGAAGATAAGAATAATAATTTAAGCTGTTGTTAAAGATTTTATTTATTTTATGATGCTGATTCTTTTTTTTTTATTTATGTACACACTTATATATATAAACAGACAAGAAAAAAAAACAGAACATAAAAATAGGTACAAAGGTGATGCTTATTTCATAAGAAATCTCTTACAGCATACCAGCGATAGGACAATAGATAGATAGATGTAGACTGCGCGTGAAAGAGTAAAGGAGACAAAAAACACACATAAAATCATAAACAATTCACTTAATAAAACTAAACAAATGTTATGAGAATATACTTACATACATACAAATAAACATACATACATACTTCAAATAAATAAAAAAAATCACTAGAATGTTCAACTTCTAAACAATACAATCTACTTTTGAATGATATCTGTGACATCTGTCAGTTGGCCTATTTACTCCTCTATTCATATTGTATGTAGGACACCAATAGATGGCTTTCAAAGATCTATTGCTACAATAACATCTAAATAAATAAATTTTGAAACTATTCCTCAATCAATTAATTAAATCAAGGCCACGAACAGCTCACCATTGTTATTAACTAATTGTAAACTAATTGCACTATTTGTACAGCCGACCTTGCGTTGAACTCAATATCGATATTATACTAATCACGGATATCGATAATAATCAATAAAACATTAAAGTTATCGTTTTTTCTATCGATAGTTATGCAATGCTCCCGCGTTGTCATAACGGTATGTTGTGTAGATCTACGTTCTAGCGTTCGTAGTTAATGGCTTTGCTTATGTAAGCTTCGACTAATGACAAAACGAGTTGTAAAGAAAGTTCTCGTGAGAATTCCAGTAAGCTAGCACATGATAAACGCTTAGTGTGTTGGCACACGAACCACTCGCCACCGCCACGAATTAGAGCGATATCATATCACACTGACGATTTGCCAGCGTGTTTCCATCGAGGCGATTTCCTCTATGGGTGATGGGAGCTAGCCGCGACATTCCCACGTGTTCTCCGCGTTTTCACAACTTTGAACTCGCATGTCCCACTCTCTCTTGTACACTCACGTCAATAGCACTCGTTACGTAAACGTAGCGAACACGCTGCGTGCACATTTGGCGTCCTCGATACACACATGTAGCGTCGAAAATCGCCAGTGTGATAATGCCATTACCACTATAATCGCGAGTGGTCCGTGTACGGGGAGCCTTAGGTGAAACCGGAAAGACATGAGAGATACGCGTCGTGCGAAGAATTTATATAAATATTGCGTACTGTTATGTATGTAGTACGAGTATAGTCTAATGCCCTACAAATGGATGTTAAGAGCGAGAATTATTTATATATTTATTTATATATACTTTATTGTACGGACGCCAGCATGTCAAGCTACCAGAAACTGTCAAATTTCCCCAATCAACCTTGAACCTAATGCGTCAGCGGTAAAGTTGAAAATCTATTAAAGAAATTTGACAGATTGTAGTAGCTTGATGTGCTGGCGTCTGTACACCACAAAAATACATACCATAAAAAATACATTAAACACTACAAAATATACAATGGGCGGAGTTATTATATCTTTAGCACAGTTCCGCGACTGGGTAAATGAATAAACGAAACAACATACGCCACTGAAGAAGTTAGAAAATTGGAACTTTAAAAATAAGCTCCTGGGGAGGAGGAGAATGTATGTAAGGAAAACTTCATCTCTGATCATTCCAATGGTGATCGTAGATTCAAAGTTGCGGGCAAAAGCTAGTGTCCCATTTAAAATGTATCTTTACTCTTTAGTCTCCTCTGTTTAAGTCAGAAACCTGCAATAATCGACCCGGACTATAAACTAGCATAGTCTACTATACTAAGATCACGGTCGTAGCACAGAATACGGTGGTTGTAGCTGAAAACCTGTTTCTGGAGAAAGTATTACAGCTTTAGCACCTAAACTAAATGAATAAAGTAATAAAAATAATAAACTAGAGTTTATACTGAAATCTAGGTTTTTTTATTACCTATTTAGTTTAGTTTTAGTATCTTTGGATAGACTCTCCGCGCCTCGGAAAGCATGTTAAGAAGGTTGTCCCCGGTCCCGGCTGTCACTCGTGGATCTTTGACAGTCGTTACAGGTGGTCAGAAGCCTGAAATTCTGACAACCAGTCTTACCAAGGGGTATCGTATTACCCAGTAACTGGCTTGTGGAAGTCTGATAGGCAATCGCTCCATGTAAAATATTGGTATTCAGCTATATCCGGTTAGACTGGACGCCAACCCACGCCGACCAGGCCCGTGCCGGACGGCGCGTAAGTGTTCCACGCGCGCCTCAAAGAGTTGTCAGCATGATTCGAGGGGCCCCTTAGGGCCGAAGTAAGAAGTAAGAGTCTGACACTCCCTTCCGCTCCACCCAGAGCGGGAGGGGTCATTTGACGATTCCCCATCCGGAAAAAAAAAGCCATGTTATTGTAGAAACGTGTCCTAGACCAATTGGAATATGTTTGTTCATAAGTTATAAGTAACAGAAGATATGAGGCAAGCGTTTTGTTGATTCATGTTGTCATTCCATTAGTTTCGGTCGTTAGTTGTTATTGCCTAACCAATAATGATGAAGACGAGTCTCTAACAATCTCCGTTGGGTTTCTTAATCGCTACTATTACTACTACTGCTATTTATAAACTCAACAAGTTTTTTTTATCAATTAATATTATAAAAGTACATTGCTATTAAACAGTACAGTACATTACTATTTAATACCTATTTACTACCTTCTAATCGTGCAAAATATCTTACGTTAAAGTTTATTTTAATAAGCCAAAAAACATTAAAGAAATAAGTAGGTACAACGTACAAATTTTAATCGTAGTAGCATTAATAAAGGTGTTTTTTTTTTTTTAATAAGAATACCACAAAAATATCTAGCTAATATAAAATGTATCTTTGGTTTTTAATTATTTTTATTTAATTCTCGTAATACTCAATGTAGGTAAACACAAAGAAACATTATGAAGGTAGTTCTAATGTTCTATTGAAGGTTGATGAATTTATAATACAACATAATCAATACCTCTCAGGAAAAACTAAGTTGGCTCTTAGCAACTTACATTCGGACAACACTATTCTTCCTAAGAAAAGAATTAGGCCCAAAATACAAAAAAAAAAAAAAATATAAGGCACAAAAAGTCAATGAAATTTATTCAATTTTTGCTGAAAATCCATCATTTGTTGAGGTATAGGTATAAAAGGTATTAAATATTTATCCTTCGAAGATCGAAAATAAACCGCCCATTTACCTGTTGCACTAAACAATTGAATCGTCAATTTGAAGGGACCAACATATATAATTGATATCTTTAAAACGATAAATGTTTCGGGCAGCCAAAATCAATAATATTAAGGTAGAATTAAGGTATTATAACACTAAGTAGGTAGAACATTCCAGGGAGTAATCTATCAGTTTGGTCCCTCCATCTTGATATCACGATGAAGGGACCAAGCATTTTGTTAAAATATTATGTATATGATGAGGTAGGTAGCTAAAATTATAGCAAAGGTAGGAAATAGTAGATTAATGGAATTATTTTTTTATATATGTATGACAGACATTGAAGATTTGGTCCCTTCATTTTGACGCTCACTGATAGGAACCGGTAGTTAAAATTATAACAACGTTGGGGTTGTGATAATAATATGATTTAATTGCTTTTATTTTCGTCCTTTATTTCCTTATTTACGTAGATAGTTCGTAGTTTGTTAGTCTATTTTCAAAAGAGCATCATGATGTTGACCATTTTCAATTAAGTTTACAACTCTTTGTGAGAATCACTATGAAACACACTGTTTCTGCTCCGACGTGGTTATAAGCAGACACAAAGTACTTCCGTTAAAATTACGTAAACCAGCGGAAGCCAACTATGCCAATATATCTGCCATCTTGCACGTGAGAAATATACTGATAATACGCTTGGTAATTTGTAATCAAACGTAGGTACGATTTTGCATGCTAAATTGATAAAGAAAAACTAAGTTATGGACAACGTTAATTCGTTAGATTTAGCCTCACCGTACTTAGATCGCGCGAAAAAGCGTCCATACTGAGAAAAGTGATCACACACATCCCGCATGAAACGATACATACGGTTTTGTTTTTTTTTTCGTTTTGTGCCTTTGTTTGTGCAGAATAAACAATTCTTCTTTATTTTTTCTTAATTTCAGTATAAGTGTGCGAGACAAAACTATTCAAATGTCATTGTCAACAAGACAGAACCGTGATCTTTTGACGCGGTCGGGTGAATATAACGATATAAATCTATGACGACCTTTAGGAGGCTGGGGGGCCCACTGGACGCGGAAGGCGAAGTATCGTTGTGACGGGAGAGGTCTATTTCTAGCGGGGGACTGCGATAGGGTGTGCTGATTCATGAATCAACATTATGCGTCAGTTTATTGACAGTACTAAAACACAGATTATTGAAGGAAAGCTGTTTTACGAATTTTTGTTTTTAATAATTTAAAAAGTATATCACTGCATTTATGTGCCTTATTTGTACGATTAATCTCACTTTCAATATGTATTGAGAGTGAGTACTACTAATTACAGTCTACTAAAAGCATAGTTTATTACAAGTCAATGGTCGTAGGTAATATACACACAGATTTTCTTTAGCAATTCCAATTCCATTTCACTAATTGGCCCATAATGGTCGCATTCTGGCTGCGTTTTTAATAAATATTGTGCAAAAACTTAATAATTAATAAACATAATGCAAAAAATGTGTTATTTTGACGTGTCAAAATAACTCATTTTTTGTAATAATTCCTGATGAACAAAATTTATTTTTAATCATATTTATCACGAAGTACATCTATCTTCCTTTTTAATTAATATGGCATCACTTAGCCCTAAAGCCAACAATGATACAATATTGTACCTACATAGAAAGTCCTGGCGTTCTGACCTTTGATGCCTGGAATTGTAGACGATCATGATACCATAATTCACCTAAACTTGGACCAGGTGTATTTATTTTATTTATAGTAACCTAGCTGTAGGTAGTATTTTAAGCTACTCATGTCGTCTTAACCATTGAACCTGCATAGGTACTGTATTACCTGGACAGTAAAAGTATTTCTATTTCTATCGCAAAAATGGTTTAAATCATTAGAACCTCATACCAATCAAGGGATTGACTGTCGTACCTATTACAGGAAAACACACAAAATTTCTTTGTTTGAGCATTTACCCCTTTATTCATAAATGTTGCTTAAATTTAAGCAGTGATTAGCGACTTATTAACCATACATTTTTGACGTTTAAACGTCACTAAACTTTAATCATCGTTTATTTATACTAAGGGCTGATTTTTCCGTCGCCAGATAACTTTTATTCGAGGAATAAAATTGACGTTTGACAGTTTTTGTATGAAATTACTGTCAAAATTTCAAAATTATTTCTGGAATAAAGTTATTTGATGATTGAAAAATCAGCCCTAACTTACACGCCCGGGTGCCACCATTGCCAGGATCGCCCAGAGGACACGGTGGAGCACACGGTGGAGGTCTGCCCCGCTTGGGCGGAGTACCGCCGTGTCTTCGTAGAGGCGATCGGCAGCGGCGGCGGCCTCTCGCGCCCGGCCCTGGTGCAAGCCATGGTCCGGGGCGAGAGGGAGTGGGAGGCAGTCGCCTCCTTCTTCGAAGCAGTCATGCTAGCGAAGGAGGTGGCGGGACGGATGAGGGAGAGAGCCTCCCGTCCCAGCCGCCGCGGGAGACGCTCCGGGCGTCGGGAGCCGCGTGACGACTCCCGGCCACCGTAGGCGCGGGCCTGCGGGCGGAGAGCAATGGGTAGCTCACCGCCCGATCAGGACCAGGCCCGTGCCGGACGGCGCGTAAGTGTTCCACGCGCGCCTCAAAGAGATGTCAGCATAATTTGAGGGGCCCCTTAGGGCCGAAGCCTGCCGGGTCAGCGGGATTGTCCGAAAGGGTTACCGCTACCCCGGAACATAAGCGAAGGAAGGAACATGGGTGGGTTTTAGTCAGTAAGAGTCTGACACTCCCTTCCGCTCCACCCAGACCGGGAGGGGTCATTTCCCACCAGAAAAAAAAAAAGCCCTAACTTACCCTGACTGGATAAATAAGTGCTGAAAAAGACAAGAGACATAAATCTAGATGAACTGAAAAAGGTATAACCACGGCCAAAGTCAATAACCTGTTTACTTTGTTAATACACGAGTAGTTACGACGCGGGTCATTACCTCATTACGTATGTACATTGGGGTCGGAATGTTAATTTCCTCTTTCAATATATGTTGCGGTTATTATTGTCTTATGATCGTTTTATTAACTTTGCGAATCATTATGAGTAACTTAATAATGTTACTTACTATTCGCATGTAGATAATATAAATTAATTAAAATTAAATAACCTTTTCATTAATACAAACGGCTTACTAACGTCATTGTAATGGTTATAATATGTTGTTGACGCAACTTCGAATGACTGTCCTTTAGTATGCGCACGAGCGACACGCGTCAACGACAGAGGCAACTGCCGCCCGCGACTGTATTTGAACACCGTAGGTACTCAAATACACGAGCGATAGGCCGCGACATGTTGTAGACGGCAGCAGCCGACACGCGTCGAAGGTTGCAGTTACCTATGTCATCGACGCGTGTCGATCGTGTGTATGCACACTTACTGAGAAATCGCTCAGAAGATTTGACACGATAATTTTGTAACAAAAGACATGCATATCATGTTTTAACTTCTACAGAAGTAGTTGTTTTGGTCCACAGTAGCTCGTTGTATGTTCGTAGAAACATTTAAATTCACATAAATGTTTGTGTACTGTCTTGCATTTCATGTATAATTAAACATGCATTAGTCTGTGTTGACTTTGTCCTACTAATATTATAAATGCGAAAGTTTGTATGGATGGATGGATGGATCGACGGACGGATGTTTGTTACTCTTTCAAGCCAAAACTACTAAACGGATTTGGATGAAATTTGGCACACAGGCGGTTTATAAACAAGATTGACATATAGGATACTTTTTATCCCAACATTCCCACGGGATCGAAACTTATGCGGGTGACACCGCGGGGCGCAGCTAGTAATCCCTATGCTTGACATGTTATCTATTTTAAGTGGAACATGCTCGGTTTTTTGCTTGAAATTAGAATAAGTTTTATAACATAATTAGGTATAATATTTTGATCTTTCCAAATATATTGACTAGCTTCTGCCCGCGACTTCCTCCGCGTCGACGTTATAAGCCACCGCAATATATGTAGTAATACTAAAATAACAGGCACATTTCTCGCTCGCGCTATTTATTCAGAGAGAGAGAGTAGTTGTAGCCTAGTGGTAAAGGCCGCGGCTTACAAGTTGTAGGTCGTAGGTTCGAACTCAGACAGATGTTTTACTATGTAAGTATGTATACATTATTTTATCACCACTGCTCTAAAATCGGTGAAGGAAAACATCGTGAGGAAACCGACATGTCCTAGAACCAAAAATTTCAAGACATGTGACATCCGCCAACCCGCACTGGGCCCGCGTGGTAGATTACGGCTCACTCCCTCTCACCGATAGGAGGCCTGTATCCCAGCAGTGGGAACATTATAGGTTGATTATGCTTACTATGCTATTACTTCGCTTTCGCTTAGCGCCCTTCCCGACTATTTCTCTTTTTGCTCGGCTCCTGAGGGTCGTAGCGTGACGTTACATACGACGACGACGACGACGGTGGCAGGGACATCGACGCGCAACCGCTTACCATGGATCCAGTACATGATTCTGGAACCCCCTGCTTTGAAATTTTTTCGTCGGCTTTTTCTTAATTTTTACGTTTTTTTCTGCAATTTTTTTTTTACTGTAAACTGTATAAAATCATTATTTCTATCTAACCTAATGAGATTTTTAATTAAAAAATTGTGAATTCACTTGTTTCACTTAAAACAGCAATGTAAATAAAACTCGAAAGGGCAGCGCGCGGTATAGCGGTAGATAGCGCGCGCGCGCCATCCGTGGAGCGTTTTAATCGCGTTGTTTGCAATACATTGCGCACTCAAAAATGACAAATTTTTAACCGGTCATTTCCGAAATGAATGACTTTCGTAATTTTATTTATGGCATCAGGTGTAACCTTTTCACGACGTTCGCGTGCCACCCTGTTTAAAACCTTTCTCACATACAACACACATACACTCTTTATATATATAATTGGGTTATCAAATGCAAAAAAGATTGCTTCAAATTCGACGGGTAGTTCAAGAGATTAGCGCGTTCAAACAAAAAAAACAAAGAAAGTATAAAACAAATATATTATAAAGTAGAAGAGCTCTTCTACTTTATAATAGATAGGTACTGCATAGTATTCATTTATTAATTTTTATTATGATGACATAATTATATTAATTAATATTCATATTATGATATTATTATGTTATGACATTATAAACAATAAATTGTGGATTAAGAATATACTGTCACGCGGGTTTGACATCTTTGTGTACCTATAAGGAAATAGCCTGGATGAGGTTGCTTTTTGCATCGGTGGTTGACTTTATTCTACCATAATGGAACCATGGCTTTCAAGTTGTTTGGTGTTTAACTAAAATTAAAAAGGAAAACTTAAAAAATAAGTAAACACCTGAATACAATGTAAACAATAATTTTAGTTTCGGAAAAAAGTCGGTGGAAATTTTCTAATATACATTATCATTTATTAAAAGCACCAAAATTTTTATTAATTAATTACAATCTATCCTATAAGCCTTTAAGCCATTTTAATGAAACTTACATTTTTACGTCGTAATCATTTTAAAACTTGTCTGTTGATTGGACTCTACACAAGTCCGTTCCACTTTCTTCGAGTCTGATATAATGATATAAACACTTTGTTCATATTTATGTTATATTTAAATATATGGTGTCACCATTATTTCTACACTACACTAGCTCAAAGGGTTTGAGTATGTTTTAAAGCCTCATTGCACTATGCGAAATTCAGGGACCCATCCTCTAAATAGGGATGGTGTAATAAGAGGAAGGGAGGAAGGGTCCCTATTAAAAAAAAAAACTGCTAAATATCGTGTAGCTCGCACTGTTTGTGTTCCAAAGTAGGTATGCAAAAAAAGAAACAAAGCAAAGCAAGCTATTAATCTCACTGAGAATAAAAAAAAACCTATTTCCTACTTTGTTAATTAATATTAAACAAATTTAATTACAGCCAACTATACTATTTATCCTGTTGTAAATTGTTCTATTTGTGCCAATCTGAATTTTCAATTAATTAAACCTACCTTTAATTACCTTTAATTAAAGCCAAAATCAATGAATAGCAACTATTTTTCAAATGAATCTTAAAAGGTCGTAAACTACGTTATTAATATGAAAATATAAACGTTCATATCTGGGTTTTAGTGCCAACCGCGTTAGATTGTCTTACGTAAGTTAAAAAAAAGTGGAACAATGGTGCTTATATAACTACACATATGTACATATAACTTGTAGGTACCTGTAGGTATTCTTTTTAATTTTATAATAAGGGCTTGTGGCTAAGTAATAACAGCCGCACTGGTCCATCGAAGGTTAAGCTACGTTTGCCGCGGTTGGTTCGTGGATGGGGGGCCATCTTTGCATATCAAGACCCCTCCGTGCCTCGCAAAGCACGTTATGCTGTTGGTCCCGGCTGTCATTCATCTTTGACAGTCGTTACGGGTCGTCAGAAACCCGGAAGTCTTACCAAGGGGTATCAATACTAAACCCAGTAACCCAGTAACTGGATTGTGGAGGTCAGATAGGCAGTCGCTTCATATAAAATACTGGCTGCTTCCGGTTAGACTGGAAACAGAATCCAAACATATTTGGGAAAATGCTAAGCAGATGATGTTGATTAATTATAAAAAATTATAATTCTGATGGAAAACTTTGTGAAAATGTGAATATTATTTTTCCTAAAAATTGTAAGGACCAACAGGGTATTCAGTTTAAACCTGGCACTATTCCATATTACTTTAATAAACCATATATAAAATCCCTATCACAAGATTTAACTCATGAAAATAAAGAAAGTAGCCAATTAATACCAGGTACTATTCCTTACTTTTTTAATAAAAATATCAAAACACTAGAAATTAAAAAAACAAAATGTTTTCGTCAGTAAAAATAATGAAATTCTGACATGTCCAAATAACACTGTAGATAACTCAATATTAAATCATGTAAACATTTTTCATCAAAACATGTGTGGCTTATACAACAAGAAAGATACGTTAGATATTTACATAGAAAGTTTATGTAAGCCTATGCATTATTTGTGTATTGGTGAGCACTTCCTTAATAGTGAATTAGTCTCCCTTTTAAACCTTTCGAATCACATTGTCGCATCGTACAACACTAGAGTGAATAAGATAAGAGGAGGTACTATTATTTTAGCAGAAACAGACAGAGAATACGAGGACTTGGAAATAGCTAAAAAACTTTATGTGATGGATAGTTTTGAAATATGTGGTATCAAAGATGTTTTAACTGGTGTATCCATATGTTGTTGTTATCGCACTCCGTATGATAAAAATTTTGACATGTTTATGTTACGTCTTGAAAAGTTATTAGAACACTTCTTTAGCAGGAACTGTGTGATTTGTGGCGATTTTAACATTGACTTTCGCACCGAAAATAATAAAAAACACTGCGTATTAAATTTATTGACATGTTACAATTTTAGACATTTAATTAACTCACCTACTTTTATTCGTAATGAATCAGAATCTTGTATAGATAATATATTTACTAATTTACCGGACGAAAATATAGAAAGTTGCGAAGTTAATCACAATGGTTTGGCAGATGGACATGCAGGATTACTGTGCAGTGCTGTATTTAAGACAAATAAAACAGGAAGAAACACAAAAAGCGCTGTTTTACATGTTACGAAGAGATTTTTTAACGCAAAGAATAAGCAGAAGTTCAGAGACTCGCTTTTGAACTTAAACTGGAGTGGAATTGGCATAAATAAGTTTCTGAAACAATTTCACAACATGTTTATGAACTGTTTCAAAAAAAAAGAAATTAAAAGTGTACATAACAAAGAAAAAACAAACACATTGGATAACAAAAGGGGTTAAAGTTTCCAGCAAAATGAAGCGATTTCTCTGTACTGGAAAAGTAAATAATCAATGTGATACAATAAAAAACTATAGGCATAAATATATTACTCTTTATAGAAAAATTATAAATATAGCCAAAAAGACAGCAGCGCAATCCAAATTAGCCAACTCAAAGAACATCTCAAAAGATGTCTGGAAACTGATAAATGAACACAGGAACAAGAAAGTCCAAAATAACAAGATACCTTCTTTAAAATCGAATAATGAAATTTTATCAAAACCAGCAGATATTGTAAATGTTTTCATTAAGCAATTTGAATTGAGCCCTACGACACCTATATGTTCAAATACAGCAGTAGATTTTTTGGGTAAGAGTACAAAAAGAATAACTGGTGAGTTTACTCTAGTCTCAACTACCCCCCACGAGGTATACAAAATCGTGAAACATATGGAGGAAAAAAGATCTTGTGGCTATGACGACATACCAATTACAGTGATTAAAGATAATATTGACTTACTGGCAGAACCTTTAAGTGCTTTTTATAATAAATGTTTCGACGAAGGCATTTATCCGGATCAATTCAAAATAGCTAAAATAATACCAATACATAAAAAAGGGTCCAAAACGGATCCTAAGATGTACAGGCCCATCTCCTTGCTACCAACTCACTCAAAAATTTTTGAAAAGTTAATAAAAGCTCGATTACTTAGACACCTAAACTTAAATAGAGTGCTAAGTAGAAGACAGTATGGATACCAGAAAAATGTAGGGACACAAGATGCAATAATAAATTTAATACAGGATGTGATAAGTAGGTTAAACGACAAACAAAAAGTAGCCGGGCTTTTCCTAGACTTAAGCTCAGCTTTTGACACAGTAGACCACAAAATACTAATTGAAAAACTTGAACACTATGGTGTGAGGGGTAAAGCTTTAGAACTCCTAAATTCATATTTGACGAACAGGAAGATGTTTGTCGAAATGAAAGTAGTAGTTAACAAAATAGATCCATTAAATAGTAGTAACAGTTGTGACACTAGTTCATTCGAAGAGACCTACAGATCCAAATTGGTCCCAGTAAAAATTGGTGTACCACAAGGTTCCATATTGGGACCAATATTTTTCATTATTTTTATTAACGATCTTATAAAACACATGAATGAAACAGTTACAGGATCTATCCAGCTAGTAGTTTTTGCTGACGATACAAATGCAGTTGTATCAGCAGATAATATAAATAATTTAAATTTAATTATGAATCAAACCTTAAGTACGTTTCACAACTGGTTCACAGTAAACAATCTTAAAGTTAATGCCAGTAAAACGAATGTCATACTTTTCAGTTCAACTACAAGAAAAAATGATAGAATAAACTGCGTGATGAATGGAGAAGTAGTAAACCTGGCCCCAATGGTAAAATTTTTAGGAGTTTATATAGACTGCAATTTTAACTGGAAACAAGAACTTATGCATACGGAAAAGACAATCAGTTCAGCATGCTATGTTTTAAGAAGCCTTAGGAATGAAGTCGACATGAAACATCTTAAAATGGTCTATCACGCACTAGTCGAATCAAAGTTAAGATACAGCATAATATGCTGGGGTGGAAGTTATGCATATAACATTCAAAAAGCTTTTGTTCTCCAGAAAAGAGCGATTAGGACTATAGTCAGGATACGACAGGAGGAATCGTGTAAACCACATTTCAAGGAATTGAAAATATTAACGGTCCCAAGTTTATATATTTTGGTACTTCTAACGTGCTTACAAAAATATATACACGAGTTTGAAACAGAAGAAGAAATAAGGAAAAGGGAAAAGACAAGAAGAAAAGACTTGCAGACAAAACAGTCGTCTCATCTTAATATCTTCAAGCATGGTTTCTATTATAAGTCAGTTAAAATATTTTACAAACTGCCTACTGAATTGAAAATCTTAGTTTACAATCGAGAATTTATAAAACAACTCAAGCAGTTCTTGTTGGACAAGTGTTTATATACTTTGGACGAATTATAGATATACAATGTTCTACAAATATAAATATTAGACTTATTAGCCAAATTATATTAAGTATTAATATTTTTAGTTTTTATAAATACTGTTATTCTTACAAATAATAATTAAGTACTGACATTTAACAGACATTTAAAATTTATTATGATGTTTTTTTTTTATTATTAGGATTATGAAATTTATATATGCAGGAATTATTTTGTAACTATTTTAAATTAAATATTATGTAAAATTCAAACACAATGTACATTGTTTTATGAATAAATAAATTGAATTGAATTGAAATTAAATTACAGTGGATTAGTAATCTCAGAGGCACAAGCACGAATGCGCGAAGTGAACGTTACTTTAATTCGAACGATTTGACGATCCTATATGTATAAAAAATTGATAGAATCCTGATTCTTCTTTCCGCTTTCAGCAGCCTGCAACCATGAAACGTTCTAAGTCAGGCGTTTGAGTTAGTCAAATAACTTTTTTGCTATTTACAAAGTGCTGAATCCGCAACTTATTTTTAAAGTTTTGATCTATCACAACAAAGTACAGGTAGATTTTAGGGACATTTGACTGACTAGAATATATTTTATTTTAGATTGTTTCACATCCTTCCGATTCATAAATGACGGGATTCCGGTGTTTTTAGCGCATTTCGGTAGCATCAGATTACTAAAAAAACCATCACTCATGATTTTAAATTTTTATTAAGGTTTAATTCATGGGTTCATGGGTTGGCATTTAATTGTTACCTTACATACTTATCTGTTTTTTGCCCTCATGGTTTTCCCTGTATGAGAAGTAGTTGACCAGGTTCGTAAATTCAAATTTAATCATCATAAATTGTATTTAAATACGGATTATAGATATCTCTGAACACATCATAATGATTTCTATATTTTTTTTATTAAATCTTGTGTTCGTAAAATAAAATAAATAGTTATTGTTTATGGACCATAATAAGGATTATTAGTAAGTATCTTCGTTTACAAAACCGGGCAAGCCAGTTTAGGCCCGCAATAAAAGAAAAAACTTCATGTCATATTTGTGCATGTTTTTATTTCCATTTCCACTTTTGCCAACAATGTGTAGTTGACTTATTTATAGATGTGATATCCATCGTATTTCGTTTATCCCAATGCAAACAACAGCTGAGACAACTTTCAAAACAGACACAAGTTGCAAACTGTCCGAAAATAGTCCGTCACGCTCGGCTGCTTGCAGCGATGCGATAGTGCGATGACACTACAGTGCACGGATTAATAAATTGTGGCAGACAGCGTTTAAAACAGGTTTTTGTTCTGACTCGTTTCTAGGAATCTTTTTATTTGCATGGGAAGGGTCATGGCCGTCTGGCTTATCCGAGGATACCGCACGGTCTCCGCTGAGGCGGGGAGCCTCCTTGCCGGATTGCCGCCATGGGATCTGGAGGCAAAAGTCCTCGCCCACATATGGGAGTGGCGAGAGGAAGCAAAACGCCGGGGCGTAACTCTGCTGTCGCGAGAAATCACGGTACAGCGGACAGAGCTCCGGCGGGATCTCATGGCGACATGGAGAGTGCGATTGTCGCAACCCAGTGCTGGGCACGCCACAATTGCGGCGATAAGTCCCCTCTTTGAGGAGTGGCTGGAGAGGCGCCACGGCGCCCTCACCTTCCGCTTGACGCACGTCCTGACCGGACACGGTTGTTTCGGGAGGTTCCTGTTCAGGATAAGGCGGGAGGAAACGCTAGGGTGTCACCACTGTGTGGATCGCCCGGAGGACACGGTGGAGCATACGGTGGAGGTCTGCCCGGTTAGGGTGGAGCACCGCCGCGTCCTCGTGGCGGCGATCGGCGGCGGCGATCTCTCGTGTCCGGCCCTGGTCCAGGCCATGGTACGGAGCGAGAGTGTATGGGAAGCCGTCACCTCCTTCTGCGAAGCAGTAATGCTCGCAAAGGAGGAGGCGGAGCGCGTGAGGGAGAGGCAATCTCTGCGCCCTCACGCCCCTAATCGCCGCAGGAGACGTCCAGGACGTCGGGAGTCACCAGCCGACTCCCGGCCACCGTAGGCGCGGGCTTGCGGGCGGCGAGCAATGGGCAGCTCGCCGCCCGGCAAGTACCAGGCCCGGGTCGACGGCGCATTGTGTTCCACGCGCGCCTCAAAGAGATGTCAGCACGAACTGACGGGGTCCGCTAGGGCCAATGCCTGCCAGGGCCGCGGGTTGTTCGAAAGAGATACTGTGTCCCCTGGCATAGGCAACTGAAGGAACACGGGTGGGTTTTAGTCAGTAAAAGTCTGACACGCCCTCCCGCTCTGCCCAGAGCGGGAGAAATCATATGATGTTTTCCACCCAGAAAAAGAAGGTCTATCATGCAGCGGTCTCACTTATTTATTTATCAGTATTTTTTTTGTTTATTTTTGCAATGTTACTCAATATCACACTATTTGGACATATTCACATATTCGTTACTGTTTTTATCTAACACAAATTTATTTTTATTTATATAAGTATGCATACACACGTCATGTTGCAGTATAAAACTGATTTACATCCGTCACCTCACACATTAGGTCCAGCTGAAAACCAGCGTCGGCACTAGTTGTCTGGCATTTAAGCTGAGCCTTTTTGGCGCAGCCGTGAGGCACACTTTCCAACTAATTTATTACATCGGACTTCACACTTTTTATTTAATCTGGTGTATTTTGTGTCTTTTAGTTTGTGCCAAATAAATGTATTTTCTTTTTTTCTTCTTTCATAAATTGGCATCTAAATAGCTACTCAAAAGTTGAAAGAACACGGGACACATATACCTACATTTATGTACCTCATAGGTATTTATTTACCATATCTACCAATCATTATGATAATAATAATTATTAATAAAGCCGTGAAAGATAAACGAACCAGGGGGTCTACTACGAAGTGCAAAGTGCGAATGATCGGATCGGACCGACACATGGCCGAACCGAATATTATTGAAAAATGCGAAAAAGTTCGGATCGGCTCAGTTGGGTCGGGACCATAGTCAATATTCGAAAGAGTGTAGGAGTGTAGGATCGGGACCGACCGAACCAAATAGTAACTTCGTAGCAGGAAACGGCCGAACCTTCGGCCGATACCACTTCGGAGTAGACCCCCAAGTATCTTGACTTGGCTCGCGGGGTTGTCGACATGTGGGATGCGCCAAGAGCCTCGATCAACACCCAAGAGGCTCTCGTTGGGCAGTTGAATCAAGGGCTTGATTCAGAAATCGGTACTTCTGGACACGGCTCGCATTGTGAGTAGGTTCCTCTCTCTGGAGCCCTGACCGCCGAGCTTAGATATCGGTGGGCTACAATTTTTAATACTTTTAAAATAGGTTTTTAAAAATATTATTTATAATTATTTAGATGAAATAAAGGAGATAATAATTTTAGTAAAATTCCTTCGTATTATTTCAGACCATAATAATGTTTGTAAATGCTGCAAAGGCCACGTTTAACAATTAATTCATTAGCAAGTTAACAGAAATGACAAATTCACACCAATCTCATTCAACAAGGCGGTAGGTACTAGGTACCTACTGTGTCCCTTGACACCATTGTCTTTCGTACACATCTATTGGCAATAATGACCCACGCTAGGTACAATACCGGTTTGTAAGTTGACGAAACATTGCCGAAGGGATAGGTATCTCACAAGTTCATGCTGAAATATTAGCATAAACCATTGACAGCAACAAAATGTTATAGTATCAATCACAAATCGCGTTTAACAAACAAACTTTAACACATTGTTCGACGCGAGCAGGTAAGTAATAAGTCGCGTCGCGTTTCGACTACGGGACCCTTAAAAAGGGTCCCGTAGTCGAAACGCGACGGTGCGACGCGATTCTGGTAGAATCATTTCATGAAGTTGTCCTAAAAAATGTTCTACAAGAGTCGCGTTTCGTCTGTCTACGGAGAATTTACTCGCCCGAAACGTGCGAATCGTCACTTTTAAATAATATTATTTTTCTATAGGCGACTCGCACGAAGGTAATTTATTTGCGGGCGAGTCGACAACTCCAGAAATATGTATTAGGCAATTGGCAAATTTTGAATTTTATGCAATAAATTATAGAAAAAAGGACACCGGACAGAAGTGGTAAGAGTTGCATTATAAAACGTGTACTTTAGTCTTATCACACTGTCTTATATTTATAAATGAAGATAGGCTTGGTATTGCAAGCAATATAGGTGGGCCTGATAACTCAGGATGTGCTCAAGCGAAACATGGGATTAAAATTAAACGCCTATGAAGCAAAAAATTAATTAACAGTACTTAATTAATTTACCATAAATTTAATCTTCGGGAATCAATCCAACAGATAGGGAACGGACATCGCACTTAGGTGTTGCTTTACGAAATTCAATTGTATTTAACACAGCGTTAATTAACTTATTTGTACCATCATTCCACTGCATGGTAGTGTTATCAAGGTGACTCAAGTGAACAAAACGCAATGTTTCAAAATAACCTTCTAACGTACGTGACGTCACCGCTTCACGACCATTAAGTGCGTAAAAAATGTCCCTTTATCAAACCCAAGTCCAGGTACTAAAACAAAATAAACAAAGACTCACCGAATCGTAACTTGTTCGCTATAAACATGTTTATATCACATGTTATATTCCTGAACTCCAACTCCACAGTAGACCGGGGCAATAAGGGTACAACATTATTGTTGCCCCCCAATATGGTCAAGTCTTCCACACCAGGCGTCATCTTCGTGGCACTGACAGAACCGCGGGATCACTTTCACCGATACACGAATATTGTCCTCACTTTCTAATTGTTTCCGTTTCGCTCGCACTACAGTATGGGAACTCCTATGTTGTCGTTCCAAGTTCGAGGTCGAATAGGGAATAATCCATTGGCGCGTATCTGTAGAAGAGACAATGACATTAGAAATAGAATACAGTTTTAATAAACTACATGAATGATAAGAATTGAAGAATGTTTGCAGTGTGTCATTATTGTTTGTGATTGACGTCTGTCATAGTAAAGTGACAGGTGTCAAACCATTTAACTAAACGTAACTGTTAACTGAAGGTTACATGTTTTTGCACATTTTTACACGTATTTTTAATTTTTTGCAGGTCACGTTACGTCCATCCCAGTGACCATTTCGACTTCATTGACAGAAGAATAGACATATTGTTTAAAAACGAAATAACCCAAGTTTTTATTAAATATTTTCATTGTTCGTCGAAATGCCGTTACCAGTGTCATAGACACTAACAAAAAAAAAAAAAATTGGTGGAAATTTTTTTTTCAATTATTTAAGGCGTGTTAATAACCTTATAATAATAATAAATAGGTTATAGGAAATAACAGTAATGAGACGAGAAGAACATACATAAATTAAATAATTAATAGGAAAAAGGACATCAATCAAGTTAACGATTGTAGATATTATGTAATTAATTACTTGCTACTGAGAACTGTGATATTTAACTTATTGATAAAAGCTGTACTGGAGTTATCCTTAATCCTTACTAACAAAATAATTCGTAAGTGCATATGGTTGTTACTTCTTGATGACTTAACCACTGATTAAGCGATTTAAAAGAGATTAAGAATGATCTGTACGAAAACAAAGGATACTTTTTATCCCGAGGAATAGTTGAATATTACCAGAAAAAACCCAGATTACAAATCCAAGCGGTCAGGACCTTGTTGGAACTTACAGTCCGGCCGTCAAGAGAATGCGTTTCTGGCACCTGTCAGTGCGACAATTCCAGTAGCTAACAAAGATAAAATTTTATGAAATTGACAGGGGTCAGCAGGAACGCAGTCTCTCGACGGCCGGACTGCATTATGTAGTGTTCCTACTACAAACGTACATATACTGTACCTATTACAAAAAGGAAACGACCGATATCAAACAATTCATGTAAATCGGTATAATTGACCCCATTATCTAAGTCCAATTAATCAACCAAGAAGGTACCTACCTATTGCTAATTATTTTTTCTTATTAATTACGTTTTATGGCCTTTCGTTAACCTTCATATAACAATGGAATAATTTGTATAGTTTATCAAATATTTTGTTTACTCTTCTCTATCCTATAGCCTTGGTTTCTCGTGCAGTGGTTCTAGGTTAATTTTTTGACAACAAACGATATCAATATAGGAACATAATATGACACTTACGTGAATGATTCAAATGCTGGGAATTGATAATGGTTAAAACTATTATCAATTCCCTTAATAAAAATATTTAGTCGTTTCTTGTGTAAACTGGGTTAAATAGATTGATTATTTTAATATTTAAGTTGAATTTTATTTATTTACTGCAGTGTAGGCTACATTAAACGCGATTAGAGTGGGGACTCTGTCGGCCTACTGAGTGACCACAGGGAAAACGGCGCATAGTGGTCATGTGCTGCCTTGCACACTTGCGCAGTTAGGTTTCGTGGAGACCCTTTTACTGGAAAGGGTTTCTTCCCAGAGATGTGGCCTAGCAAGCGTTGCACAGAGGCGGCTCCAGATTGGTCTATTGAGAGGCGGTGCTCCTTCCATATGCAGATGGTGACCACCGGGGTGGTTTAAGTGAGGTGAAAATCTCATACTCCCTAGTTTTATCCCCAAAGACCGGGCGCCTTTTGAAGGTTTCCCCACGAAAACAAAAAATCATACATAATATAATCAAGCAAAGGAAACATTTTTGCAGTTTGGAAGAAACATATAATACTAACTAGGGCTTAACTTTAAATAAAATTAAAGTATAGAGTCATTTAATTGCAAAACTAATAATGATGAGCTTTTAATATTTACGTCGCAGTATCTAAGTAGAACAATGATTAAAACGGGTAAGTAATTAAAATACCGATAAGTAAAAAAGACGGGTAAGTAATAAAACGGGTAAGTAAAAAAAACGGGTAAGTAAAAAAACGAATAAGTAAAAAAAAAAATGTAACTAAGGTTAAGGAACTAATGCCAACGCGCGACTCGCATTGCAAATAATGTGATTACATTAGTCCAACAACTACTTCTGTAGATAGTAATACTGTAGGTATCAACAGTATACTCGTATATTATCGTAAACACAACATGTGTAAGCCGACACTGAAACATCTGCAGAATTCACAAATGATCTCATTTTGCACGCAGTTCAATAGAATTATCACAATTTGTACAAATTATTCCACTACTGTTGAAATCAAAGAAGTTGTTTGTATGTTTGTTACTGTATCACGTATAAACGGCTGAACGGATTAGGATGAAATTTTTTACACATACAGACCATGTTTTGGATTAAGCTAGAGGATAGTTTTCATTCAATTAAATGAAGTAGTTTCTGTAGGATGCGAGTGAAACCGCGGGCAATTGTTTCTTTATACATTGCTTAGATAGAACAAAGTCTGTTAGTCCTGGACACGAGTATCATATTATCTAAATAGAAGCTTTATTGTATCAATCAACGTTTTAATAGAAATTAATTGCTTGTAAACGATTCATCAAGAGACAAGAAGGTTCATTGAAAAGATATGCATGCTTTGTTCTTTGTGTTGAAATGAATAAAGTTCTTATTTTACGCATTTGTTTATTTAAAGGGACCTTGCAGTATTGTAGGGATTAAAGCAGTTCATTTGTAAGCAAAATATTATAAAGTTCTGTAATAAAATCCGACATTTACCTACATAATTATAAACACGCGATTTTCTTTAACATGGAAATAGGATTTTTGATTTGGAAAACTTAAACTTAATTAAACGCATTGTGTAAAGATTTAAAGAAAGATTTAAAAGAAAAATGAATAACTACCTGTTTCCGTAGATGAATACAGTTGGACCAAAACTGAAATGTTTCCACGAAACGATAACACTTTATTGGCAATTGAAATGGTTATAATCAACGAACCGCGCTTTCAATCGACACTATTACTCGGTCCAAACATAACATTCTGCATCATTTTCCACCTTATGTGCTAAGAAATAATACAAATTTTTGATTGAATATTGCTAGCATATGGTTTATCGATGATATCTGAAATTGCATTTACCCATGTGTGTGCATTTTAGTACAATTGTTCACTACTTTGGGACAATCCGTCTGATGTTATGTTTTAAAAATATTAATTAAAATATTTTAAATATAATATGAATTGTTTTATTCACACGAAACATTTAAATTAGTTACAAAGAACTTACTTTAAAAATAATATATACAGGGTGGCAGGGGACGTTGACGCGCAAACGTCATGAAAAGGTTACACCAGAAGGCCAATTCTCGTAATTTAAAACGTTCAAAATCTAGTCGCAGTCTCATCACGGCGACAAACAAATGTCAAAATGTAGGGCACTTAGAGGTATTTTTGACAGATTGAGACTGAGATCAGACTGTGAACGTTCTTAAAATTACGAGAATTACCCACCTGATGCCATAAATAAAATTACGAAAGTCATTCATCTCGGAAATGACCAGTTAAAAAAAATGACATTTTTGAATGCGCAATGTATTGCAAACAACGCAGTCAAAACGCTCCGCGAATGTAACGCGCGCGCGCACTACCTACCGCGATACCGCGCGCTGTCCTTTCGTTTTATTTACATTGCTGTTTTAAGTGAAACAAGTGAATTTATTATTTTTTAATTAAACATCTGACCGTTTGGTGTCGGACACGTCCGTTTGGTGTCGGACACAAAGAATAGCACCATCCCATATCTTCCCGTGGGTGTCGTAAGAGGCGACTAAGGGACTTACCAGAGAATGGGCAGCAGCGCTCTCTGTCTTTTTTGTAAGAACTATTCTGCGATCGCCAACCCGCCTGCCAAGCGTGGCGATTATGGCAACCCCCCCCAATGGATAGCACATTACAGAAATGGCCCCTAGTGCCCGGCAGCCCGTCTACCCTCGACTACGGCAGCGGTCGAGGTTACGGCGTGGCAAGGGGTGCGAAGAATCTCCGGATGGGATCCGGCTGCCAATACCAACGACGACTGGACCTGGCAACATATAACACGCGTACGCTCCGGACCGACGAGAAGATAACGGAACTCGAAGAGGAGTTGAGCAGGCTGCGATGGAGTATTGTGGGATTATCTGAAGTCCGAAGAGAGGGGGAGGACACGGTAATCCTGAAATCCGGCAGCCTGCTCTATTTCCGAGAGGGTGACCGGCAGTCCCAGGGTGGTGTTGGGTTTATCGTCCACAAGTCCCTTGTGAACAACGTGGTGAAGATCGAGAGTGTGTCGACCAGGGTAGCGTACCTTATACTCAGAATATCCTCAAGATATTTGCTGAAGGTCATACAGGTCTACGCCCCGACCTCGGCACACCCCGACGACGAAGTGGAGACCATGTATGAGGACATTTCTAAAGCCATGCATGGTTTCAAAACTCACTTTACCGTGGTCATGGGGGACTTCAACGCGAAACTGGGCAAGCGAGACGGGGATGAGCTGCAGGTGGGGCAATTTGGAGTTGGACGTCGAAATCACCGGGGCCACCAACTGGCTAGTTTTATGGAGAAGGAGGGCCTCTATATGATGAACTCCTTCTTCAGAAAGCGTGAGCACAGGAAGTGGACCTGGCAGAGCCCCGATGGTGCAACTAAAAATGAGATTGACTTCATCATGTCAACCAAGAAGCAAATATTCAATGATGTCTCAGTGATCAATACGCTGAAAACCGGGAGCGATCACCGCATGGTAAGAGGCACATTGAACATCAATATCAAGCTTGAAAGGTCTCGACTGATGAAGTCTACGCTCCGTCCAGCACAGATCCGGATCCATAACCCCGAGAGCTTTCAGCTTGAACTCCAGAACCGTTTCGAGTGCCTAGGAAGCTCAGTGGACGAATACAACGATGGGTTCGTGGAAGCTGTCCATACGACCGGGTCTAAGTTCTTTAAGACACGTCGTACAGATCAGAACAAGAGGCTCTCCGATCACACTCTCAAGCTCATGAAGGAGCGGCGTGAGATGATCCTGCAGTCTCCAGACGAGGCGTGGAAATACCGGCAGCTCAATAGACGGATCTCTAAATCCTTGAAGAGCGACCTCCGCCGCTTTAATACCGAGCGTATCAAAGACGCGATCGAGCGGAACAAAGGCTCCAAGGTATTTGCAAGAGATCTGGCTATTGGGCAGAGCCAGCTCACGAAACTGAAGACCGACGATGGTAGGATCTTATCCGCCAAACCGGAGCTTCTGAGGGAGATCGAGAGCTTCTATGGACAGTTGTACACGTCAACCAGTAAACCCGTTGTAGATCTAGCAAACGACCCAAGAGCTAGACTGACCCGACACTATACCGAAGACATCCCGGACTTCAGCCTGTACGAGATTAGGATGGCTCTGAAACAGCTCAAGAACAACAAAGCACCAGGTGATGACGGAATTACGGCCGAACTCCTGAAGGCGGGTGGAAAACCGGTACTTGAGGCCCTTCAGAAGCTGTTTAATTCCGTCATACTCGAGGGGAAAACGCCGCAGGCATGGTGCAGGGGTGTGGTGGTACTCTTCTTCAAGAAGGGCGACAATGCCCGGTTGAAGAATTATAGGCCCATCTCACTTCTAAGCCATGTCTACAAGTTGTTTTCAAGAGTCATCACGAATCGTCTCGCGCGCAGGTTTGACGATTTTCAGCCTCCCGAACAAGCCGGTTTCCGAAAAGGCTTTAGCACCGTGGACCACATACATACGCTGCGGCAAGTTATACAGAAGACCGAAGAGTATAACCTGCCACTCTGTTTAGCGTTTGTGGACTACGAGAAAGCCTTCGATTCGATCGAGACCTGGGCTGTACTGCAGTCTCTCCAACGGTGCCAAATCGACTATCGGTACATCGAGGTATTGAAGTGTTTGTACAAAAACGCCACCATGTCAGTCCGACTTCAGGACCAAGCTTCCGAACCTATCCTTCTGCAGCGAGGGGTGAGACAGGGAGACGTCATATCTCCGAAACTGTTCACCGCTGCACTAGAGGATGTCTTCAAGGTTCTGGACTGGAGAGGGCTAGGCATCAACGTCAATGGCGAGTACATCACTCACCTTCGGTTTGCCGACGACATAGTGGTCATGGCTGAGACCATGGAGGACCTCAGTATAATGCTCGATGACCTCAGCAGAGCTTCCGGAAGAGTGGGTCTTAAAATGAACATGGACAAAACCAAGATCATGCTGAATGCCCATGTCACACCCACTCCTATCAAGATCGGAGACGCAACACTCGAAGTTGTAGACGATTATGTGTACCTGGGACAAACGGTCCAGTTAGGTAGGTCTAACTTTGAGAAAGAGGTCAATCGTCGAATCCAACTCGGCTGGGCGGCGTTCGGGAGGCTGCGCGGTATCTTCTCGTCCAACTTACCACAGTGTCTCAAGACGAAAGTCTATGACCAGTGTGTGTTGCCAGTGATCACATATGGGACTGAAACGTGGTCGCTCACAATGGGCCTCATCAGAAGGCTTAAAGTCACTCAAAGGGCAATGGAGAGGGCTATGCTCGGAGTTTCCTTGCGTGATCGAATCAGAAATGAGGACATCCGCAAGAGAACCAAGGTTACCGACGTAGCCCGAAGAATAGCCAAACTTAAGTGGCAGTGGGCAGGGCACATTGCTCGCAGAACGGATGGCCGATGGGGCCGAAAAGTTCTGGAGTGGCGACCGCGAACCGGAAGACGTTGCGTTGGAAGGCCTCCCACTAGGTGGACCGATGACCTGGTGAAGGTTGCGGGAATCCGCTGGATGCGAGTCGCACGGGACCGGTCAATGTGGCGACACTTGGGGGAGGCCTATGTCCAGCAGTGGACGTCTATCGGCTGAAATGATGATGATGATGATGAATTAAACATCTCAATGGGTTAGATAGAAATAATGATTTTATAAAGTTTACAGTAAAAAAAAATTCAGAAAAAAAAGTAAAAATTAAGAAAACGCCGAGAAAAATATCAACGAAGTTTTGGCAGTAGGCTCTGAACAGTGTTACTTTTACGTCTACTGTACACCTTGCAAATCTATACACCAACATGTTAGCACGCACCGACACCGCTCTTCGCTCCCGCTCGATATCTGGATCGTCTTTCAGGGACTCAGTCACAATGTGCCCTAAGTACTTAAATTGCGAGACACGATCCAAAGACACTCCGTTCAGATAGACAGGTGGTATATGCTCCGGTTGTTTATTGCTACCTCTAATGACCATACACACACTCTTCTTCTCGTTGTATCTCAGACCGTGATCCGCAGCATATGACTCACAAATATCGAGTAGTTTTCTTAGACCACTGAGCGATGGGCTCAGCAACACCATGTCGTCAGCGTAACTGATGTTATTAACACAGACATTATCTATATGACAACCGACATGGCTGCTACTGAGCTCATCGATCAGCTGATTGACGTACAAGTTAAATAGTCTTGGAGAGGACAGGCCTCCCTGTCTCACACCACACTCCAGTGCATACTCATCAGAGAAAACATTCCCCCACTTTACGAAGTTCTTTTGGTGTTTGTACCAGAAGCACAAGATGTTAATGAGTTCAGTGGGAGCCCCTACCTCACCAAGCTTGGTCCAGAGCCTGTTGTAGTCTACCAAGTCAAAGGCCTTCGATAGGTCGAGGAAACAAGCATAGATAGGTGTTTTCCTCTTAATGTAGTAGTTAGCAGTATGTTTCAACGTCAAGATGGCACTTTCAGTCGACAGTGTCTCACGAAAGCCAAACTGTAAAGCCAAACTGTAAAAAAGTATCGAGATTATTTTATTATTTGTTAGTTTAATGTTATGCATGTATTATTCGCATAAAGCTTCCGGAATAAATGATTTAGAGAATGGTGAAAACTGCATCAAAATCTGTTTATAAGAAGAACGCGGTTACACAGAGTCACAGACACGAAAAGGACCTAATTTATAATTTACTAGCAGCACCTCGCGGTTTCATCTGCATAAATTTCGATCCCGTGGGAATATTGAGATGAAAGTATCCTATGTATTAATCCAGGTTATAAACCATCTATGTGGCAAATGTCGTCCAAATTCGTTCAGTAGTTTTTGCGTGAAAGAGTAACAAACATCTATCCATCCATACAAACTTTCGCGTTTATTATATTAATAGGATTATTTTAGTAGGAAGTAGGATAGCGACCCGCTCCTGCTTCGAACGGTTTTACGACTTGATAAATCATCGAGATTTCTTTATTATAATCAAATTCTATATAAATATGTTACACACATACCTAAACCTTTCGGAATAGATTATCTAAATGATGGTTAAAACCCCCATGACATTCCGTTGCGCAGTAAATAAGGACAACGCAGTCACAGACAAGAAAAGCGACTTCAATTTATAATAATACTAGCTGCGCCTGGCGGTTTCAACCGCATACGTTTCGATCCCGTGGGAATATCGGGATAAAAAGTATCATATGTATTAATCCTGGTTATAAACTATCTCTGTGTCAAATTTCATCCAAATCCGTTCAGTAGTGTTGGCGTGAAAGAGTAACAAACAAACATCCATCCATCCATCCATCCATCCATACAAACTTTCGCGTTTATAATATTAGTAGGAATAAGAAAGTAGGATTATTATTATAAATGAAAGTCGCTTTTCTTCACTATGTAGACTTGGGAACCATTAAGGAACAGACAGATTGGTATAATTAAATGGCATTTAAGATAACAAGTGTACAAAGTCTAAAATATTGTTTACAAAAAGTGTAGGAAAAATTTTTTTCATTAAAACCAATCGTGATTTAGATCATAGCTGATAAAAAAATAGAAACAATTGATTGTTATTAAAATAAACAAAATCATGTTTTTCAAGCAATGATTTAAGTAATTATGTAGTAGCAAATGAAAACAGAGTAGACAAAACTAATGTGTCATGATTAGAATTATAGGTAATATATAAGTATTAGTGTAAATAGTATTTCAGTCGCTCCATGTAAAATACTGGTATTCAGCTGCATCCGGCTAGACTGGAAGCCGACCCAGTTGGAAGTTTCCCAACATAGTTGGGAAAAGGCGAGGCAGATGATGATATAGGTGACAGTAGTGAATGGAAAATTTTAATATTAGACATACAGTGGCTTCTAAAAGTTGTTTGCATTTTTCCACTTCACCTGGGATAACACATCATGATTTAAAATTAAAAAATAATCAGGTACTCCTAAGGGATTACTTGACTATTTTTTATGATTTGAATTAGTCAGTAAAAAGTTACAACGTTGGTCACATTTAACTGTAAATCTTTCAAGAGGAGTATGGCTGGTGTGCGAGCATTATGCAGATCAGCAGACATTGTGGCCCTGCAAGAGACCTGGCTCATGCCATTTGACGTTCCTTTGTTGGGCACAATCGATCCCGGCTATGGATACACTGGGACTTCAGCGGTGGACACTTCGACTGGTATCCTGTTATAGGCCCTTTGGTGGGGTCGCCTTACTTTGGAGAAAAAGTGTTTCAAACGGTGTCTGTTGTTAGTTGTGACAATGTGCGGTTATCAGCTATTAAAATTGTGTTATCACACTTATCACACAGATCGATCTTGGTGTTTAGTGTGTATATGCCTACGAATAGTACCGAGAACTTAAGTGAATTTACCGAATGCTTGAGCCGGATTAATGCCATTACTGAGGAACAACAGGTTGAAGCTTGCTTTATTCTAGGTGACTTTAATGCCCAGCTAGGTGAATTGTTTGGTAATGAGTTGCAACAATTTTGTTTAGAGCAAAACTGGAAGTGTGCTGACGTACAGATGTTAGGTACGAGCTCAGATACTGTCACTTTCATTAATGAAGCACACAATTGTACAAGATGGCTTGACCATTGTGTGGTCTCGGAGTCAGCTCGTGCGCAATTGTTAATTTATGTGTGAAGTATGACATGTTGTGGTCTGACCATTTTCCATTGGTTATTAGTTGTAATTTTAATGTATGTAAACCTAAAACGTTTTTGAAACATATCAAGGATAATAAAGTCTTATGGGGTAACAGACATGAGGAACAATTAGTTAAATATAATAAACTGTGCAATGACAAATTGAGGCTCATTGATTTTCCAGACCAGTTCCGTCTTTGTGCTGACAGTAGTTGTCATAATTTGGAATATCGTGCAATCATTGTTACGAGTATCAATGCGTCATATCTATTTTGAGTAATGGGGCCTGCCATATTTATGAAAAGCCTCGCTATAATAGAAAGGGGAGTTATGTTAGGGGGTGGAATAGGCATGTTAGTGGGCCGCACAGGGAAGCTAGACTTAGTTTTCAGTTGTGGCTGGAAGCTGGTAAACCGTTGGGTGGCCAGCTTTATAGAAATATGGTGCAATCAAGAAAGGGTTTTAAGTCTAAATTAAAATGGTGCCCAGACAATCAGGAACAGATAGTAATGGACAAGATAGCTTGTCTCCATAGCGATAATAATTTCAATAACTTCTGGCAGAGTACAAAAAACTTAAACAATAGGTCTAGCTTTCCTGTAAGCGTTGATGGTCTTACTGATACAGCGGAGATCTCGAACCTGTTCAAAGATCTATTTACCGTGAAATCGCCACTGAGCCCGTCGTGTGACGGGGGTGAACTTGACCGGACTTTGACACAAGACTTATCAATCAGATTCATAGCTAAGGAAGTCAAGGACGTAATAGTACGCATGAAGCGAGGTAAGTCCCCGGGTCACAACGGGCTCAGTGCGGAACACCTGAAACACGCGGTTATTCATCTGTACTTTATACAATGACCTCATTGTCGAGCTCAGCAGTTTACATGCTGGCTGCTACATAGATGGGGTTGCTTTTAATAATATTAGCTACGCCGATAACATGGCGCTGCTGAGCCCGTCAATGGTTGGCCTTAGGAACTTAATTATAGTCTGTGAGTGTTATGCTGAGGGACACGGTTTGGGATACAATTCGGTCAAGAGTGAGTTGATGATCTTTAAGGCGGCTAACAAGGTCACTGTGAGCTACCCAGCTGTCTTTGTCTGGTTGTGTCTTTGAGTGGTTGTGTCTTGAACCGTGTTCGTCAGATTAAATATCTAGGGCATATTGTTACGGAGGATTTGAAGGACAATCTAGATGTGGACCGGGAACGAAGAGCATTGGCGGTGTGGTGTAATATGTTGATCCGAAGGTTCTCACGCTGCACAGGTTCAGTTAATATAACTTTATTCAAAGCTTACTGTCAAGTATTTTACACGTGTAGCCTTTGGTCTAGCTTCACTCTAAAGGCCGTTAATGCTCTTCGAGTCCAGTACAATAATGCATTCAGGATGCTGTTGGGGCTGCCACGCTTTTGTAGTGCCTCAGGGATGTTCGTGGACGCCCGGATTGACAGCTTCGCTGCAATCAGGCGCAAGCGAGCAGCGTGCTTGTTGCACAGGGTGCGTGCCAGTAACAATAGCCTCCTGAGTGTCATTGCCAACAAACTGGATTGTCCTTTCATCTGGTACTTAAGTCAGCTACATGCTCCTCTAAATATTGGTAATGTCTACTAACATAGTTTTTATGTTTTTATGTTACTAACATCTTGGTACGTTTTGTAATGTTTTATTGAGTTAAATTATGGAATTGTATTCTGAAATAAACAGATTAATATTATATTATTAATAGCAGTTCAAACATTTGGATCACTAGAATTTTAAATCATAATATGGTGTGTCACAGCTGAAGTAGAAATATGTCTACTTACTCTTGGAGGCCACCAATCATAATAGTATATCTTTTAGATAACAACCCTACCGTACCTTGGTAGGAATTAGACTGCCTTTCTACCTTTCTAGAATGTGTAGAGGTAGGATTTATCCTACGGAAGCGATTTTTTAAACCTTGCTTTTTATCAGAGCGGCAATTCTCGTAATTTTAAGAACGTTCACAGTCTTATCTCAGTCTCGATCTGTCAAAAAATACTTCGAATTTCCCTACATTTTGACAAGTTTTTGACATTTGTTTGTCGCTGAGATGAGACTGCGACTAGATTTTGAACGTTTCTAATTACATGAATTGGCCTTCTGATATCAAATTTGCGAATGGAAAGTGACAATAGGTATTAGACAGATAATAATAACACCATTATAATCTTTTAGATAATAATAAATTACCTTGATAGGAATTAGACTAAGTATCAAATACCTTGAGATAGGTTTAATTTGAATTAATTATTAATTTAATTTTTAATTACACAGAAGTTATTTGTTATATCCTTAGATCAGATATATTTATTTTACGGTAAGTGTGATTAATTGAAAATTATTAATAAATGTCTATCATTATTAATAATTACGTAAAGTCGAGGTAAAAGTAAAAAATTAATCACATTTGACAGCGATGCGGACGAGTACTTCGACGCCTAAGTGTCCTTTGTTTTTGTATTTATTTGTATAAGTAGTTAGTTAATTAGTCATTTAATTTAGTATCTAGGTTAAAAAAAAAATAGTTATCTATACATACAACAAATAGTTATCAGATACAAAAATGATATTTCAAATGAAACATCGTAATTAATTCCTTAAAAATATCGCAAAAGAAGAAAACCTCATGTTTATACGTAAACCACCGTAATTCCGTCATAAAAAAAACAAGCATTCATATAAAACAAGTGACCCCTCGAAAATAGAGTGCAGAAATGGAAGAGTGTAACCCTAGCACTAGTTTTCGCGCTCAAACTTTCCTTACTATGTGGTCATGTCGGCCGCATGATCGCAATCCACTTATCGATTTAAATGCGGCCATTCGGACGCAATGAAGGTCGAGGTCGTTGAGGTCACTACTCCACTGCACGCGGCAGGTTGTACAGATCAATACACTAATGCTAACGCCCTAGCAATGGAATTTGTTCTTATATTCTATGCTAGGCATGTGTTTAATGGAATTTGAAGACACTTGCTTGTCAAAGCCAAAGCGTTTATTTCAAATATGCACTTAAAATGCACTTTTGAACGTCAACATTTATAATAAAATACAATTGATTCTAGTCGCCGCTTCCTAAAGGTAGTTTTCATATATTATACAATATGGAGAAGAATGGGCAAGTAACCCTACACTTGAAATTCTGCCCCTGACTAAGGCAGAGATGTATAAACGTTACTTACCACGTACTTTGGCTAAGCGTTATTCCTGTCACTGCCACACAATTGTCAAACTACTAGTGCAAGATAGAGACGGGAACATGTCTTATGCCATGCCAAAGCAAGTGCTAAATAACGTTTATAAATTTCGGCATTAGACTGCGAATAACTGATTGAATGTGAATGTATTACTCGGCCGATTCCTTTGGAGAAGGCAGGTGCAATTGTTTTGATAAAAACCCCATCCAAATCGGATCAGTAGTTTTTGAGAAAATCGCGGACATACATACATGCGGGTCGAATACAGAACCTCCTGTTTTGAAGTCCGTTTAAAACGATCTGTTTTCTTAATCTATTTAGTTCGAATAAAAAATATATCAAACTTAAGTGGCAGTGGACATTGCTCGCAGAACAGATGGCCGATGGGGCCGAAAGGTTCTGGAATGGCGGTCGCGTACCACCAGACGTAGCGTTGGAAGGGTTCCAACAAGGTGGACTCGTGACCTGGCGAAGGTCGCAGGAATCCTGTGAATGTCCTCTAAGTGCGAGAAGCACCAAAAAGGTCTTCGGGAAAAAATACGATAAAATCTAATTGTGTTTAAAATTGCTAGAAACTCGAAAGCATTAATATAGTTGCTGCAGAAGTGCGTTCTCGTGTTCTGTCCGTGTATACGGCAGTTTATTACGTCCCTAGGTACCTATCCATAGACATATCTTATAATTATATGTATCGGTACTTCGGTAGATCGCTACACAACAGATGTATCGGTTTTCCTCTATTCTTTTATTGACGATATTCTATTATTCCTTCCTCCAAGTTCTTGACAAACATTGTTGTTTCAATGAAACAGGTTAATTGTACAATTATTTCAAGAATTCAGGCAGCTAAATATAAATATAAGTATGCCTGAAGTCACACTACACATTTCACTGCTACAAATTATTGTTTTTGGCCTTCGATTTTCACATGTCTCAATTTCAAATAGCCTTTATTTGATATATTTAAACTAGTTTAACTTTATATAAATTAAAGGTTTACAACCCAAATCTCCAGATTGCCTTGCTTTTTAGCATAGGAAGAGTGAACCATGGAAATGAGCTGACCGTGAGCTATGGCTTTTGCATAGCTCACGGTCGTAATTTCTTTTTTGTTTTTAGTTTAATAAGGCATGTTAACATAATATAATAATTTAACAAACAATATTACGAAGAGGTTATGTTATTGTGCAAACCACATATATTTTAAATAAAACGAATACCTACGATTAGCTACACAATCGATTTTATTAGGTATTGTACCCATTCAATTTGCTATAAACATAATTTTTCAGTTACATTGTAAAATGATAAAACAAATGAAAATCATGTAAATGTAATTGCTTTTAGTTCCTACGAAGAACAATAGATGATCAAACGAACTTACCTGTGTGAAGTTCGATCATTATTATACGAAGTGCTTCGTTCGAAGATATATGTTACTTTAACATGCAGCATTCTCGAGTCACTCGGCAACTACGCAATTTTCAGAGCTAAAACTAAACGTAAGTATTAGTATGCATGCGTAATCTGTGTCCTAGCGCGATCTGTCATTCTTTTTAGATTCTTGAAAGGTTATCTCGATTTTACCTGGGGTGGGATGGGTAGGGAACATATATCTTCGAACGAAGCACTTCGTATAATAATGATCGAACTTCACACAGGTAAGTTCGTTTGATCATCTATTATACTGCGTGCTTCGTTCTCGATATATGTTACTTTAACATGCAGATGTTTAGAGAGATGGTAAACTTGAGATAACCCTGACTCCTTAGTCATTATGTTCTTTAAAATAAATATTTTTATTAAATCAAAACTAACATCTTAAATTCTTCTCTATAATTAAACTTAATTAACAATCAGTAATCATATTAACAATCAATTAATCGGCCTCATTCGGTAGGTACATAGGTAACCATCCGTTATTTATTAACTAATAATGGCACATTTTTGATCACAATATCCATCGTGACATTACAATAATATAATAAGTAATAGTGTAACTAAAAATATATTATTCTGCATTAAGCACAGCATAGGCAAACTCTCCTGAATTGAGAATTGGCCTTCTATAAAATTTTGCAAATGTTAATGAATTATTTGTCCAACCAGCATTTGCCATTAGATGTAATCAGACAAACTGTCTGATTACATCTAATGAAATTCCTTTTAAGTTAGCCTTGGATGTAGAGGCGTATCGTGTACTATGACCTGAGAAGACGCGCGTATCAATACCGCAGTCTGAAAGAGTATTTTTAATCCATCTACTAATAGTAGAAGAAACTGGTTTTTTTTTTTTTTTGTATGTGACAAAAACCAGTAGTCATTAAGACCTCATATCTCTAGTCAATCTCATATAATCACACAATTTTTTGGCTGGACAAATCTCAGGTTTTTCAAAAGAGGGCAGGAAAAGATTAGGCTGGGTTCGTCCAGCAGCCGAAGTTTTAATCAAATCAGTAATGGCAATATTAACACAACTTTCACTCAGTGTTATGTTCGATATTTTTATTAATGATAAGGTTTGTGCCCGTTGAGCTGTGCTTAGTGCAAGCAAAATCATCAGTTTCTTTGAGATATGTTCAAAACTCAATGTCATATTGGGAGTCCAGTTGTGTCCAAAACTTTATTTGGATCCTATGTTGTTTGGTATTTTGCTAACGGTGATTAGTATATAGAGATAGATATAGATTATTATATAGAGTTATAGAATCCTTTAAATAACCTCTTAATACAATCATCCTCCCCAATTTTAGAGCCTATAATCAAAGATAGAGCTGATTTATGAGAGTTTAGGGTCCCATAGGCAGCTTCAAAGTCAAATAATTTTGTTAAGAAATACATTACAAGTAGTATAGATGGGAGTGAATGGGTTTATACCATGCTCCTGGCAAAAGGTCCACCAAATTTTATATGTAACATTATATTGTTTTTGTGTATTATGTGATAGGGATGCAAGCATGACATCCATGATATACACGAGGCATGACTATGATTACCTGTTGCCTTCTCATTTTTAATTTTTTGTAAACCTTTTTCAAATTCGAATAATTAAACTGAATGGAGGAAAGGCATAAAAAAAAATTATTTTGTCCAGGACAAACCAGGAGACATAGACAGAATACATTTAGCATTTGTGTGGGATACAAATAAATCAATTTTCGGGTTAAACCAGCTCACATACAATTTTTTGAAACGCTCCGGTGCTTAGCACCCGTTCTGTCTGGATTGATTTTTCGGGACTCTTCATTAGCCTCTTTATTTTCACTAGACTTAATTGTAGGAGGCAAAGAGCCAAATATGTCTCTCTTCCCACCATTGCCATATGGATCTGGCCAAGTTATTTAAATGTGGGAGCTGAATACCACCCATTCTGTTTATATATGATATTGCTGTCTTATTAACTACACGCAACAGGATATTAAGGTATTCCTTATTGTTTATAAAAACCTTTAATGTCATAAATATTGCAAGTAATTCTAAGTAGTTAATATGGTATGTTTTCTCATATTCGCTCTAGAAGCCATGGGCTCTTTTGTTTTTGTAAACAGCACCCCATCCAGTCCTGGAGGCATCCGTGAACAGTTCAATATCATGTTTATGATAAGCAATACTTTTACATACTGTACTAATATTATTAGCCCACCATTGTAGATCTAATTTTATATCTGAGTGTAAGTCTGCTTTCACAACATAATTTTCATTATTTTAAAATAAATATTTATACTTATGATGTTCTAATTTTTTTTTTTTTTTTTGTAAATCCAGCCATATGTGGTAGCTGGGCAGGCAGCAATTAATATCCCAATTAATTTTGCCAGATCTTGTATAAAACAACTATCTCTAGATCTAGATCTAAGTATTTTTGAACCGACTTCTTAATATTTGATACTTTGTCTATTTGGCAATTGTAATGTCATATGTTTTGTATCAAACACAAAACCAAGAAAGTTGCAAGACTGTGATGGTACTATTACACTTTTATCAAAATTTATAACAAATCCCAGGCACTTTAAAAGAGCTATTGTTTCTTGAACATTCTGCAAACATGATTGATAACTAGATCCTGTACATAGTAGGTCATCTAGGCATTGAACTGATTTGTACCCTTTTCCTCTTAGATGTGTCACTACACTCTTCATGATCTTTGTGAAAATATTAGGTGCAGAGCACAGACCATAAGGGAGGGCATTAAATTCGTACAATTTATCATATTGAAAACATAGGTATTTTCTATCCTGTGGATTTATATTTACTAATAAATATGATTCTTTCAAATCAATTTTTGCCATGTAATCACCTGGAGAAAGTAAAGCTATTGCTGTCCTATAATCCTCCATTTTAAAATGGGATGTTTTTACATATTTATTCAATTACTTTAAGTTTAGTATGAATCTCTTTGTACCATTATGTTTTGAAATCAAAAATATAGAAGAGATAAATTGGTCTTTACAAGACTTGTAAGGGGATATAGCTCCCAATTTTAATAATTTGGTGATAGCAGTATGCATATCAGTATTTTCCATAGCTGATTTCACTGAAGGGGGAAGTGGCACTCACATAGGCTAAGCTATCTTTGTTACTAACACTGTAGACCATTGTAGTCTGAATCAATAAAGATTATTATTATTATTTATTAAATTCTGATGAGGTTTCTTTACAAAGGTAATTGAGTATCCTTTGATATAATTAATTATGGATTTGTCTTTGCAAATTTTGTTCCAGCACAGTAAAAAAAGTGTGAGCTTTCCAGCATGACTTACCTCTATGTGCGAGCATGAGGTTTCTCCTGTGAGGCTTTTGGCTTTTTTGGCCGTGGACTGATAATAGTGCCCGTGATGTTTCCGGGCTTGTATTGAGGACTGGGTCTTCTTGTGTCAGTACCTCGTTATTGGCCTCGGATTGTAGCGAGGGGGACCTTGTAAGTTTCCCTTATTTAATGTATGCTGATTGAATGTAGGTTTATTGATGTACTGGCCACTTTGTTGGCAAGTTTACAAAGCTTTAATTTTTTCACTAAAATTAGCTTCATATAGTATACGAGTATACTCGTCTCTTTCAACATCTTTAATGATGTTCAAAAACTTCTTATCAATCACAGGGAAGATCAAGTTTTTCCTTGATTTTGTTTGGACAAAATGTAAATCAGTCAAGATCCTTCCAGCATCACTAAGTAGTGAGATCAATTTCAATCGGTCTCCTGTATCATTGTTTACCAACAATGATATTGCATTACTTATTATAGACAGTCCAATGCCTAGTTGGTTTTGTTCCAACTCTATATTTTTGTGTCTGTTGACAATTATGTTACTTACCGAAGCAGAAATCTCTGGGTTTAGCTTTGGTGCCTTTTATAAAGGGTGATTTTTTGGAATCAATTGTTCCATTAGATATTGTTTTGTCTTTTTAATAAGACCCTTTTTTATAATATTGCTCCAAATACGAGCCAAGTCACTATATAGAGGGATCATATGCAGGTGCATCTGGCATGAGATCACCCAGTGCTAAAAGTACCTCTGAACTTATAGTTGGTGCTGCTGAGGTAGGCTCAGGATCAACCATTGGTTCAGGTTGTTCTGGAACCGGGTCTGTCATAGTTTCTGGTGACATATCTCGTGGTAATGTTTCAATTATTTTTACTTCGTTCGAAGTGTCATCAATAATAAAATCTGAAAAGGAAAATAATAAACATACCACAGAAAAAATTGTACAAGTGATTGATAAAAACTGCTTATTGAAGCCTCACGGACTTCTCATAAGAGTCTAAAGATCTCGTCCGTATATCTCGTATACGCCCCGAGTCTAAGGATTTCGTCCGTACATCTCGTATACGACCCGAGTCCAATGAGCACGTCGATGTATCTCGTACACCACTCGTCTCAACCGGTACAAAAGGTTATGAAAACCTTGTGGCCTTAACTGCTATAAAAGCCAGTAGCCGTACCGGTATAATAGCAATCACAAGACAACGTTTTGCTACCTGGAATACTCGAAAGTGAGGTATCACTTTTGTAGTTATCCCGACGACGACAATAACGCTTCATTTTTCGTTAAATTTTTCTTATTTTCTTTTAGTAAATCTTTTTCTTCGTGGTGCCTTTTAGGCATAGTTAAATTAAGCAAGATTTCACTTTTAAAAACTCCAATTTACTTAAATACTTCTAAGAACACAGTATCAGTTGCCGCGCAAACGAAAATAATGACAGATCGCGCTAGGACACAGATTACGCATGCATACTAATACTTACGTTTAGTTTTAGCTCTGAAAATTGCGTAGTTGCCGAGTGACTCGAGAATGCTGCATGTTAAAGTAACATATATCGAGAACGAAGCACGCAGTATAATAACATAAAATGTCTGTGTTCTATATAGCGGTTTTAATACCTTCTTTCTTTTATTACGAGGAAAACAAAAGTGACTCTTAGATAAAAGTAATGACGTCACTTAAGCCCCATACCACGGTAATATTATCTATACAGTATTGTAACTCGGCCGTATCTTTGAAATAAATGCCTACAGCCGCGCGGTATGTAAATATGCGATAGGGCTGCCCGCCTCCAGCATTTTAATTACATTTGCCTACTTTGTGTTTACATTTAGTTTTGAGATTGTAAATATACTTTTTTTAATATAAACAAATAAAATACTTTGTGAATTGAATAGGAAGTTTTCAATAAAAATGCATGTTGTTTTTTGATTGATAGATTTAATTAAAAAAACCATGTTTAGGTTTGAATAACAAACCGGTTTTATAAATTTGCAACCGAAAAATATTTGCGCCCCGATTGAGACGTACGAAATGCTTTATTATTAAATTTTAAAGTATAAAAAATCTGCATTCTAATATAAAGCTTAATTAAAAATTGTTTGACGAATTCATGCAACCAAAAACAGCACAATATATACTCGTCATATTAAATATGTACTTGAACTTATTTTTAGCGAGAAAATCGCGCGGTTATTGTTAAAAAAACAACACACCGTCCGCGTCCCTTCGTCACTGCGGCACAGTCGCATGTCGAGATCGAGGCGCGTAGGCATAACTCGCGCTTCGTCCGTTTGTATGAAGTTGGAATACTGTATAGATAATATTACCGTGCCCATACGATGCAAAATACTAGCCAGTGGTACGTGATAAAAAAATACTTGTACCGTGTCTGTTGTTTGATTTTAAACACTGTTTAGAAACGTCTAACCGATATTTACTACCGAATAAAACTTCCACCGGAAAGTTTTATTCTTGCTTGCAACTTATGGTATGCCATAGGCAATGAAATCGCACTGTGTAAATCAGGCTTTGGGTTTATTAGGTTATTACTTATTTTTCCTTCAATAAAAGGGAACTGTTGTTTAAAGAAATCCATAACACAGTTTGTCTTTTGACGCGTCTTTCTACAATAAATTAAATAAAGTCGATGGCATTGAACTAACTAACGAAATTTTAAAATTATGAGTCTGTTACACCACATTTCTGAATAGTTTTTGTTGGATTTTTTGCATAATTTTCCAGAATAGTTTAAGGAAAAGGTTATATGAGTTCATTAAAGTCTCGGAATAAATGTATACAATACCTTTTGTCGACATGTTTAACTTGCACTAATTTGTCGACTTTCATTCAAAATCAAAATCATAACGTAACATAGGTAATGCCTGCCATGCGGGAAAGTAACGTATAACAAAATTGGCTCACCATTTGGCTCCGCCAGTGTACACAAAGATTATTGACACGGTCATTCTCCGCAGTGACGTTGACATTGCTTTGAAATAGTGAAACTATAGTCACGCAGTCTTCGACGTCAAATACTTGGCTCAATTACAAGACGCCTATTTGTATGGTCTCGTCACAGTGTTATTAAGAC
Source organism: Apamea monoglypha (assembly GCA_911387795.2). Classification (NCBI taxonomy): domain Eukaryota; kingdom Metazoa; phylum Arthropoda; class Insecta; order Lepidoptera; family Noctuidae; genus Apamea; species Apamea monoglypha. The sequence continues at coordinate 12,561,823 of OU426920.1, forward strand.
TATAGTAGATTTACGGCGAAAATACTGGTATTCAGCTGAATCCGGTTAGACTGAAAGCCGACCCCAACATAGTTGGGAAAAGACTAGGCAGATGAGTAGATTACGGCGAACGCTTTTGATTAATAAAAATGTTCGTCTTGGTCTTTTACTTTCATTAGCTTGTATTTTATTAATGAAGTAGAAATGTATTTGTTAATACAGAGAATAAAATTAAATGCATAAATAACCACCTACACCTAAATAATAAATTGCAATATAATATTTAGAAACTAAACTATGACGTCAAAAAATCCATCCGCATCGCTGTCGACTGCTCGACTGTTTACTACTCTAATGTAACTGATGACTTTTCCACGTTGTGTGGCAATTTTTACCCTCTGGCCAAGGTAAAAACCAGCCCTTGGGTCACGGGAAGTGTCACCTAGACGTTTGGAGCGGACCATGAAGCACTCGGACCACACAGCCCGACACGGTGGATATTCGTTCTATGTAAAGGCGCGGAATAAAATGTTTTAATCACCCTCATGTTATGTTTTGCTTGCACAGTGCAAAGAAATTAGTCGACTTCCGAATACCATTCTATCAGTTCATTAGAATAACTGAACTCTAATAGTTGACATTGCGTTGATAAAGTGAAATTAGCTATAATTACGCGTACACCGTCGTCAACCTCAATGTTTGGCTCAATTAGAAGACGTCTGTCTAGAGTCGTCACATTGTTATTAATACATTACTAACAATAAATGTTACGACGAATGCTATGATTATGATTAAAGTATTTTGTCTTTCACTTTCATTCGCTAACTCTTCATTGATATCACTGTGTCTACGAATTTATCAAAGCTTTCTTGTTAAATGTTTTTCTATCTGGTGTGAGAAAACTTTTACAAACACAAAATGTCAATAAAACCTTGATATTTTGTGTTTGTGACCTTTCTCTGCGTCATGTTTACCGCAAATAGACGTATTTTCTTTCTTTCTTTTCTTTCATATACATTTATTTAAATTCATGTACAATAGTACCACTATTGCACATGAATTTAAATAAATTTATAAGAGGACGTAATGCCACAGGGCATTCTCTGCCAGTAAAATCTGTCATGCAGTTAGTTAGTCAAATTATTAATAATTAATAATTATTATCATCTTATACTGACCATTTTCTGAATAATTTCAGCTGTTTTAGATTGCTTGATAACTAGGTCAATATTTTGTCGACACTTAACGATTCCAGATAGTGATATACGATGACGAAGTAACTCGGTTAAGATTATTTACTATGTAATTAATGCTTGTATGTGCACTAAAATGTTATACTATTATGAGCACTGATATAAACATTTTAATTAGTTAAAACACATGATAAGCCTCACTGTTTGGTTTCGTTGTATTGACGTTTGTATTGGACTATGCACTACATTATAATCGTAATCGCGGTAGGTATGTTATTTGAACTATTAACAAAACATAACGTCACGTCAGTAATCAGTATCCACAGTTCGTCAGTTGTGTAATAGGGGGCGAGCTTCTTGCCATAAACCAGACACAAATCCAGAAAAACACAATAATACTTTGTCCGACCTTTTTCGTACCCAGGACCTCAGGCTCAGCAGTAGCGCTTACGACCACTAGACTAACGTCGTATTTTAACTGTATTCAATAAAACTTGTTTAACATGAAATAGCTACTGTGATGAAATAAATTAAAAGCATAATAATTTAATTACCTACTGTTATAATATAACTTGAGACATTGTTTTCTTGCTTCCTCGTCAGAATTTTTACTGACATACGCAGGTAAAAGTTTTAGTTGACATGATTAAAGTCCATATTTTGCCAAACCGTTGCAAAAAAATTAGATTGCCTCCCTAGAATTTATTGTTTTATAACTATTTGTAAAATGATGATGTTGAAAAGTCCTATTTCGGGGTATTTCGACATTGTTAGGGGCTTATTGCGTTAGATAGGTAAGTCAAATAATGCCAACATTTACCCTAGTTTAAAAGTACCTACCTACGCAATATTGACACTGCCCAGTCATTGCTGACTTTGTGCGGTTATAACCTACATGAGGCTACATGCCTAAAAATATGACAAGTCACAAAATTTTTAGAAATCATTTTAATTATTTTGCCTAATGAATTGTGGGTGATTTCATAATATATTAAACACCTAGATAGTTACCTTCATAGGTAATAATTAATTCAATTCTGTAATTCTGTTACTACTGTAAATAATTTTTCAGTTATAAACGATTTTACCAATGTAAAACACTACCAATTACATATAACCGACGAGTTCTTAAAATGTCTAGCAAGTGGCCGGTTTACGTGAAAGTCAATTATTTTCCCAAAACGGTACATCAAAAATGTAAGCCATTTTTTGTAAATTGACAAACAGAATAGTGGAGCAAGTTTCAAGTAAAAATAACTAGCAATGACAACGCAATGTTCAACTGTTCTATAAAATGTACTGTGTAAAATACATGGAGGGTAGATGACGACACTTTTATGTTTATATTGAATCCTTATCGTTAGCGTTGGATGGAATTCTATAGTGTTTTACTTGGAATGTAGGTTAGGTATGTTTGTTTAACCGTTCGAATAAAATGAAAGTAGGTACGACACTGCACCGGTAAGTGTTAAGGTAAGCACAAAACATACACGCCTTTCTACAATATCTAAAAAAAACGACTTACCAAAAATACAAACTAATTCTTAATCGTAAAAAAATAAATTTAAAAACAACGTTTTAAATAAATCTGTTATTCTTACATTTAAACTCCACACACACTAGTTTTATGTCATCCAAGTGATAAAAATGGTTTTTAAGAACGAACTCCGCGATATTATTCTCGTCGCGATATAAACTGGGACGCACAGCGACACGACCGTGACGCGTACGTTTCAAGTCACGACTGATCATTATTTTACGCGGAGGCGGCGATCCAATGAATACATATACATTCAAGCCGCACATACTCACTTTCATTGATTGTATTTTGTTTGTTGGTGATTTCTCTTTGCAGAGTTCACAGTATACTAGGGTCTAATGGAAGTCCCGCACGTTGAATGTAAATGGGAACTTCTGATGACTCTGTTTTGTAATTAAATATTTATAATGGTTAAAATTATATTTTTATTGTGTAATCTAAAATTATAATATAACCAAAGTGTTCTAAAAATACCCTCCAACAGCATAATAATTTTAAAACAAGACGATAAAATGAAAAAAAAAGTCGTGGCCAAAAAAGTTACGAAGGCATTGTAATCAGCCCATTCTTATATTTAGGAAACCGAAACAAGCTTCAGTAGGTATGTATGAAATAGGCAATGGATATAAAGGTGTTTAGTTCGTGATCACTAAATTACGTAATCTTTCGAATGAATAATATCTTATAAAGATGAACCTTAGTTATCCTGTTAGAAACTGTCCAGGTTAAAAATCAACTAGTATAAAAATGTTAACCCTAGATACTAGTATTAGTATCTAGGGTTAACATTTTTATACTAGTTGATTCGATAGTTGATAGTTGGGCTTAACTATCATAGCAGTATTGCTATGATAGTTAAGCCGATCCTGGTTTAAAGTAACAAGCCTAGTCGATCCTGACGAGTGACGAACCGCAATCTCGAAGTGTAGCACGTCTCCACGGAATCGCAGGTGATACGAAGATCATGAGTCCCGGGCTGGAACGGATTTGAATAGTCCTGTACCCGGGAAAAAAGCCGGAAACAGCTCTTTTGACCTTGTTCTATACCAAATACGAAGAGTATGTAAATGTATATCATTATTGCAGATTACAAGCATAAAGAAATTTACACGGCACAATATCATATTTTTTTTTAATATGATTCGAAAATTTATAATTTATAGAGTTCGACTGGACATAAGTATTTTTCAGCAACTGATTTTTTTTTTCCAATAGTCTAACGAGTTGGTGTCTTTACTTCAAAATTTAAAAACATAAGAATAAAAAAATATAATAAGTTATACAAATTAAAAAGAATAACATTGTTTGTGAATTAATTATTTCGGATAGAAAAACCACTTTTGGATTTTTTAAATCTAATCATTGTCAAGATGACATTTTACCGTTGGATTTATTATTTTAACAGAAGGAACACGAACAGGAAATAACTATGCCGATTAATTTAATGGATAAAAAATGTTAATTTGATTATTTTTAACGCCGAGATATTTCCGTATTGGATTTTCAATTAAGTGTCATGTCATCATTTTCAACAAACAAAAACTTATTTTAGGCCTAAGACAACAAATCCCCAATCTTCATGAACTTCGTAAGATAACAAGTAATAAAGGAGATTTATAAAAAAAAAAAAAAAAATCACAATCGCACCTACTTACATGTTAAGTAAGAAGTCTGAGAGAGTCGCTGCGGTTTCATTCCCAGAGTTTTTAAAACAAAAATCGTATATAGAATTGTAGGTGAAACATCTGAATACATAACGCTACGAAGTTGACATAATGATCCAATAAATACGTATTGATCTTTTTACACAGCGTATCGCAAGCCAAGCTTGTTTATGGGGCACATAACACTATCATGTATCTAGAATTATAGATCAAAGTTCTGTGACAATGTGCCCACCGAAAAGTGTGGCGTCTACTTAACTAATGAACCGCATGTTAATTTGTTCCTTATGATCTTTAGATTACAGTGGTAGTGATAATTATACTTCGTCTAACGGGAATACTGAGAACTACGATAATAACCTAAAAAATCACAAAACATGCTATTGTTTAGTGAGTAGGTTAGCCTTGTCTGTATTATAATGTAGTAGAATAGAGCTCAGTAATAAATAGTACTGATATATGGTGTTTCGAACGATTCATGAAATAAAAAATCACGTAACAAAGCATTTTTATTACTGTAAGTATTCATCAATTTCGACGTCAAGCGACTTAGAAGTAGATAGTATTTCATCTAAAAAAAGACATAGCTCGCTCCACCACTCATCTTGATACCGTGTCTAAGATAAAAATACTTAAATACTGCACTACCAACGACTGCCCACCAAACAACTTGCTGGATACTTGGAACAATATCCAGCCAGAGTAGCTCTAATTTTAGAAATTGATGTTCTAAGTACCTAAATGCAACTGAAAACAATAAAGTAGGAGATTGGACATTGGATTACAATTTCGTTAGGTATTGTAGCTAGGGCTTATATTTGGCAAATAAAGTATAAGTATCCCTGACTCCGAAACTAGGCATAGCCTGTATCTTCAGAGCCAGTGGTTCCTTCTTGGGGTCTTGTCAGCCGTTACAATTTTAAGCAGTTAGGTTAGCAAAAATAAAAATATGTAATGTTATTAAATGTAAAAGGGTTATCTACTAGGTACTGAAACGTATTTATATTGAGAAGTCTATGTGGGGTATATATTCGTGTGAGTGTATGTGAGGGTGTTATGTGGAGCTGTAATCAAAGGTAACGTGTTATGTAATGCGCGTGAGTAATTTTTCAGTTTCGTCGTATGTCAAACTTAGCAAGTAATTAGTGACTTTTCGTTTTAGATTAAATTGGTTTAACGTGTGTATATTTATTGATTTGTTTAAGGTGTTAAATTATAATTTAGATGCTAAAAAAGAGTATTGGCGTGTTGCCAAGCTTGTTTTGATTTGGGTATATTTACGCATGGGATTCCCGTTACGCACTGTTCTATTTTTAGCGTATGGAAGAGAGGCATGTTTTCTGAGAATTATGCGTAGGATGAAGAGTTTGCTTACATTAGATTTGTGTTAGAAAATAAGTGTATTATAATTAATATTGTTATTGTTTTCTTTGGTTTGCTATAATCCACTGCAAAATAATGTTCTTTTCCGCAGTTAACAGGCGTACTATGCGTGTGTTGTGCAGATCAACATGGAATGTAAATATTCTTGTATCCAAACCTCTCCATAATGAATAAATATTTTCAATACTTTCTTGCATATCAATACGCACTTTCTCAAACTGCATCTAGATGTTTTGACTAAAACAAGCAAAAAATACATGCGTAACCGCACATCTGCAGCAGTCTCGGACAATGACTTCGCACATTGCGTGGAAATCTTACTGAACAATTAACACGATATCCTTCTGGTGTAAATGCTATAACCATATTAAAAATTCCGTATTTATTATAATCCTTCAATTTACACAAAGGAAAACAGAAATATCAATTTCATGCATTTCGAAAGAAACGGAAAAATTATATTGAACGAAGTGTTGTTGTCACTTGACATTTGTCTTTCTGACAGTGTCAGATAGTGATGCGAAGAAATAAAATAAAGGCTCGTATCCATTTTCTCTCGAGGTGCCACTTGATATAGCAGCGATTAGATAAATATCACAAATAAAGCCACACTAGTTATGAAGTTGTCAAAAAATAAAAGGCCCGTTTTGACATTAACAGTTCTAGTAGTTAATATAGATCAAATTCGCAAAACACGTATTCATTTGTATGAAACTGACAGGTGTCAAGAATGCATTCTCAAATGTCAAAACGGGCCTTTTATTTTTTAACAACTTTAGTGTCATTCTTTATTCTATAATTCAAGGTTTGAAGGTTGTTAATAAACCAGGAAATAGATATATTTTCTGTAATAAACCGTCAAAATACTGTGATTGTATAGAGTCACAGAATTTTAATAAGATCACGTGTAATTTGGCATTAAAATCATCATCGTATCTTCATTTATTCATTATTTATCAGATTGATAATGGAATGTGAGTAGGAGAAGGCGCTCTTTGCAAAGTCGAACAGGGCCAATCTTAGCCGAATGTCACTTACTGACTTAAACTTCAATCTACAAATATTTAATAAATGCTGTATTTTGAATCTTGCTATGATTCTTTTCTTTAAGTTTTTTTGTATGCGTTTCAAACTTACGACACTGCTGGGATCTTCTTTTTAGAAATTACATAATCGAGACAATCGAGTGCCTAAACGTTAATGACTGAGTAACATCACTAGTCAAACTGACAAACAACGCAAAGCTGCAATCCGTTTCAATTTGATTTTTAAACCAAATTATGCTAGAGTAAGCAAACTTAAAAATGGGATTAAACACAGGAGTACCTACTGCAGCGCCAATGGTACATTTTTTACATAATGAAACAGATTCGGTTACCATCTCGAATTGTAATTAGGTATATATTTTGTTTTATTTTCTTAAAATCGTTAAAAGCGCTTCAAGTCTTGCATTTATGACATTGACGACCATATCTGGAGTTGAATCAATTAAGTGCTTTATCAAAGGATGTTCTTTCTTTTTCAGTCGCTCCATGTAAAATACTGGTATTCAGCTGCATCCGGTTAGACTGGAAGCCGACCCCAACATAGTTGGGAAAAGGCTAGGCAGATGATGATGATGATGATGTTCTTTTTATTACGATTTCGTGATTCCGATTAAACTTTATTGAAGAAAAAAAAACGACCATTTAAAATGATAAATTGGTTACGTTTTTTTAAGTAATAATTACTAATTGGTTACGTTCTATTAAGAGACGTTACAAGACAGTGGGCCCAAAAAAAAAACTTTACTAACTACTAACTTTAATGGTTAATAATTGAAAAAAAAAAAATAGCTGTTCCATACATTTTGTCCGCGTAGGTTTTGATCTTAGAATGTCAGTGACATGTGATAATGTAATATAATAATAATAATAATTGTTTATTTCGGAACAACATAGGAACCACTTTTGTTAGTACACACCTTAAATACTACAACTTATATACTAGGGTTAGTAACAAAATTTAAGAATACACTCTTAATGAGTCATGTACTTACGAGGCATTTCATGCTGACAATGATTTCGCATGAGATGCCTCAGCACAGGAGCTCTCCCCCTAGCCAAGTATTTAGCAACACAGAAAACTTTTTTCACGAAATACGCTTGTAAGATAGACAACTACCGATTTAAACGATTAGTAGTCCAATTAGAAAAAAAATAAAAGAATAGCAATGAATGAAAATGATAAACTAATAAAGTTCTGTGTAATGCCCACGTACAATGGTCCACCTAAGTGCGGAAACCAAACCCGTAACATAAAACATAGAAAGTTTTGTTTTTGTATAAATACACCAGCTGATCTATTCTGTAAAGGTCTCACGGTAAAATCTTAGGTGAAGTGAGCTGTCAATAGTGTCACAAACTAGCATGGGTGGAATAACAGCTTACTTCACCTGGACCGTAATTCTCTATGACACAATGAACGAAACCGCGCGAAATCCATGCGAGATTAGCGGAATTAGCTAAGTAATTGACGTAGTTTCGGTAAAGAATCATAGTGAATTAGGGCCCTGAGTTTTCACGGTGAGATTTTTACAGAATAGATCGGCTGATAACGACTTCTTCTTAGCGTATACAGAATAGAATAGAATACTCTTTATTGTACACCATACAAATTATAAAACATAAATATACAAAAATTTTACAAAGGGTGACACAATGGGCGGTCTTATCGCTAAGAGCGATCTTTTAAAGACAACCTTTGGATGGATTAAAATTAAAGAGAGACAAATATGGTAGGCAGTGTGTGGTGTACCATTTATAATATACAAACAATATATACATACTACTATACATACCTACTATTTACCTATATGTACAGACGCCAGCAGGTCAAGCTACCCGAAACTGTCAAATTTTCCCAATCAACCTTGAACCTTAATGTTTAGTGATAAAGTTGAAAATCTATTAAAGAAATTTGACAGATTGTAGTAGCTTGATGTGCTGGCTTCTGTACGTATTATAGTTTTTTTTTAATGCGAGCACAATATTATTCTTTTATTGTAAGTAATAAAAGATACGCTTGGTACCTACTATCTCCATATTACGAAAACAAAGTGCACTATCACTTAAAAAAAATATACATATATATATTATCACACATCCGGGACATAGGGCACATACGATAAAACTAGTCGATACTTATTGGCCTATTACAATGAATATTGCAAACAATTATTATTATGGTGATGATTTCGCGACTATGAATGCGCAGCTGTTGCCCACAAAACCACAAACGTTTAACAATATATTGTTGTATCCTAGTTTCATTTCCAAGTAACATAAAACAAAATTATAATAATTATTAAGTACTTATTCGTTTTCACAGATCATTTTCCTATATTATGTACTAATATAACAAATGTTTTCCTGAAATCACATCGGCCCGCTAATTTTCCTTTGTACTTTGTACACACACGTTTTTCTTGCCGTGAAAAACTACAGTTTATTTACCGGGTGTAGGTACGATCGTCAGTGTTGTATGGATCACTATGGAAGCTTGTTGACAGACACGTTTTTTTTACGGTGCGGTTTATAGGTGCGCCGCCGCTCCGTACCGTAAAAAAACCGTACCGTGTACAGAGGGCCTTACTTACACGTGCCTACATGCGAAAGTGAGTTCATAGCGAGTTTTACGAAATAGTACGGTGGTTTAGTCTTTTTCATTAATTTGGTGACAATCTTATCGAATAATATTTTTTATACCTTTTAAATTAAAATACCTATTTTCTCAAGGGAATGGGATTTTAAGCTGTTCGAATGGGAAAAGCATCTAGGATAAACCGTTGTTTATTCATTCTGAGGCCACGAACGCACGTCGTAAACGTAACGTAAATTAAAACGTTTTTTAAATTGAAAATACATCTATCCTATAGCATTTTGAGGAAACAGGCATATCCAACTACCAAAAATTTGTAGAAATGTGACATCCACCGACCCGCACTGCCCGGCCCGCGTGGCGGATTATGGCCCACTCCTTCTTACAGAGAGGAGGCCTACTGTGGCCCAGCAGTGGGAACATTATAGGCTGATTATATAGCATTTTAACAAGCACAATTAGGTAGTATCACCTATAGATATGAATAAAGTCTTAATACTAAGTACATATTATGAGCGAAACGAATTAGTGTTCCGTTGACTCCGCGCGTTCGTGCTAGGCCCACAACTGTTTAGTTACGTTTAAGAATTATACCAGTCAGTCAAGTACACGAGATTGAAGCTGACAGCTAAATGATTGCAATGCGCACAAATTTATTAATGCAGTAATCGTGTAAACTCAACTTAATTATTTCCCTGGGAAAACGAATTATCATGTAAATCACTCTAGTTGGAGCCATGACTAAAATGACGCTTACTGCTTTAGGAATAGGTACCTATTTACTTGGGGTCATATGCATAAAAAGTTACGAGGATCGACTTCCCCATCAATATGCGGGTTTTTCAATCACAAAGATTACGGCATTAGAGATATATGTATCTTTATTTATCATGGCGACAGGGAAAAAAACTTGTCCTACACAACATCTCATTTCCCGTTAGGCTTTAACAGCTACGCTTTAATTTCCTTGTGCCTATGTTACTTTGGATTTAAGGAAATTTATTTGAGGAAGATATGCCACATTTCGTGATGAGGATAAATAATTTTTCGAAATATTTTTCCTCAAAGGTAGGGTAGAGGTAAAGGTAGGTAAAGGTAGAGGTAGTTTTAGACAGTCATAAACATACCTACGTTTTGATATGATGAAAACGTTTCCTTTCCTTCTCATCATCTGCCTAGTATTTTATATGGAGCGATTGCGTATCTTACCTCCATAAGTCCGCAACCCAGTTACTGAGTAATACGACACCCCTTGGTAAAACTAGTTGTCAGACTGTCGGGCTTCTGACGACCAGTAACGACTGTCAGAGATCTACAAATGACAGCCGGGACCAACGGCTTAACGAGGCACGGAGAGGTCTTAAATAGTCTTGATATGTAAAGATGGTCCCCCATCCACGGACCAACCGCGGCAAGTGTAGCTTACCCTGATAGATCAGCCCGTGCGGCTGTTGATATTTATAGATTAGAGAGTAAAAGTATTAACGATACAGAAGGCTATCGTTACGTAATGGTACTGTTATGATTTATTGAACGATCGTACGGACGCCAGCACATCAAGTTACTACAATATGTCAAATTTCTTTAATAGATTTTCAACTTTATCGATAAAACATTAAGGTTCAAGGTTGATTGGGAAAATATGACAGTTTCGGGTAGCTTGACCTGCTGGCGTCTGTACATAATTACAATGATCTCGGCTCGAATGCTGATACAACATATATGATGAAATTATAAGTCCCACTGCATACCTGAGGCCTCTTCTCATACATAGAAAGAACGGTGTTGAACACGACTTGGACGCTTGCGTACCTATTGAGCGTTACTTTTTTCAAATTATATAACTAGCTGTTGCCCGCGAATCCGTCTACGATCCAGGATGGAAATTAGCTTATGTCCTTCTCTAGGTCCCAGGCTACTTATCTGTCAATTTTCATAACGATCCGATCAGCCGTTTTTGCAAGATTGAGTTGCTAACATACAAACTTTCACATTTTTAATACATATTATTAATAACTATATGTTGCCCTCAACTTTGTCTGCGACCCAGGATAAAAATTAGCTTATATCCTTCTCCAGATCACAGGCTACCTATCTGTCAATTTTGATAACGAGCCGATCAGCAGTTTTTGCAAGATTAATTTACAAACATACAAACTTTCACATTTATAATATAGGTATTAAAAAACAAAGGATTTCCTTAACCGGTAAAAAACTGACGTAGATCAAATAAGAATGTAGATTTGAAGATATGCAGTAATAATATGATATATAATAAAAATGCATATAGGTAGTTAAATGAAGTTCGGAAACATTCTTTATTTTGAAGTTACGATTGCATAAAATGTAGGTCATCAACAACTTTATTGACAAGCGATGACACAATATCAATATTCTGAAACCGGTTTATGATTGATGGGAGAAAAAAGTCGACGAAATTATATTTAGCAATATATTATACATAGCTAAACAAGTATTTGGCCTCTTTGTTATATTATTTTAGGTGATTTCTATGGCCTTTTTGTAATAATATGCCTATTCCATACCATTCGTAGCGCGTAGCGTAACCGAAGACCTTAAGAAAGTGGCTGGGACAGACTGGATGCAGAAGGCGGAGGACAGGGTGTTGTGTCGCAGCGTGGGAGAGGCCTATGTCCATCAGTGGACTGCGACAGGCTGAGTGCATTGATACTATTCGTGTAATAATTGTATGTTTAAGGACGAGTTATATTCTCTAAGGAAAGTAAAATGAGACAAAGACAAAGAGGGGCAAATTCTTCCCTTAACCCAACCACTTCTCCCTATCTACTGTTTGCGGCCAATCTTTTACTAATACTAAATATATATTTTTTAAACCTATATTATTAGTTTTAATATTTTTGATAGGAACATTGCCATATCACACAATTTCTGAATCCGAATGTTTTGCCTAGCGGGATTGGCTCACAAATGACGACGACTGGTTACATAATTTACTTTGAGTACCTACTGATTATGAGTCTTTTAAAAACATTCCCAAATTGTAGCTAAGGGATAGGTATCAGATATGAATTAATAAATAAAATTATGTTTATTTATCTCCACAAATTATATTCTTAAACATTAAGTTGACAGGTATTTCGACAAAATTTTGTAATTTGTGGGAGATCTGGAATCTAAACTAAGCCTAGGCCTGTATTTTAGAACTCCAGGCTCCTCATTATATCACATAGTAAAGGTTGTCAACGTGGTACAATTACAAGTGATTGATGGTGTGTGTGAGTGTATGTTTGTGTGGGGGTGTGTGTGTGTTAGAGGGTGTGAGAGGGTGTGTGAGGGTGTGTGTGTGTAAGAGGGTGTGAGAGGGTGTGTGAGGGTGTGTATGCCTACATTTATTGTACATACAATATTTACATATAATATAATTAATTATGTAAATGTGCATAGAAAAATTAAATACTATATTATACATAGAAAAAGACAGCATTTTTTAGATTTTTTGTCCCTTTGTCTGGATTGGCGCAAAAACGAATGGACGGATTTGAATGACATTTGGCGTACAGGTAGTTTAAAACATAGGGTCCTTTTAATCCCGTTATTATGTTCCCGTGGGATATATTCCGACATGCACGCAGGCGAAACCGTGGGCAAAAGCCGTATCTATCTGCACATGTAATCAAGTACATATATTATTATTTTGTCATGGCATTGAACTACTCGATTTGTAGTGTCACGTATATGATAAAATTATGAATTGCGCCACAATCAACAATATTAAACTATCAGCTGTTGCTTCCGTATGTCACGGGAAGCGATATTTTAAGGCTAATATTTATAAATAATAATGATAATGATGATAAAAACTAATTAAGTATGAAATAGTTTTATTCCCTTATTTCTCCAGTTTAATCAAATATAAATTGAAGTTTCCTATAAACGATGTGTTCAATTTACATTATTAATCGGATCCTCAGTGTGGTCGGTATCTAATGCTTATAAATAAAAATAATATAATGATTTCGAATCTAACCTTCGTCAACTTCGGTTTGTTAGTGAAGCACCTGCTGCTGAACTGGCGTTTTGGAGCGTCATCAGCGACTGATCTTTGGATGTAGACAGTTTCAAACAGCTACATAATCAGCCTATAATGTTCCCAATGCTGGGACTCAGGTTTCCTCTCTGTGTGAGGGAGTGGGCCGTTATCCACCACGCGGGCCCAGTGCGGGTTGGTAGTTGTCACATGTCTATCCGTAGAAATGTAAAAAAAAAAACAGGAGAAGTGGCAAGGGGGCGTGTCTGTGTCGTCACGGTATGTTAAAAATGACCATGTTCTAGTCAAGTGGCCGTCTAAGCGAACTAGTGCGCTTTCGAACGTGATCGTGAAAAGATATAAGAATGCCGTGTTGGTGAGTGGTTTCTGGTAAAAACCGAAACCAAAACCAAAACGTTAATCATGGAATCACTTATATATAAATAAAAGTATTTTACTATATTTGTCTTTAAAATGAAAAACAACAAATTGTAAAATACTTCTTGCTTTTACCACGTTAATTTTGTTTTCAAATATCGCAGCAACTGCACTATTTTCGCAGTACCTAAATACATTGCTCCTTAACCACTACTTATGTCGCTAAGTGACTAGACAAGCAATGTAAAATTCACAAAACGATACTTATTTATGCGGTGCATCGCATGGTACGGCCGCTGCTTCTTGCGGCTAGCTAGTGATGTGGCTGTGCAGATCCACTAATGTAGGCTATCGACAACAATGTCGATTACCCAACGAATATACAGGGTGTTTTTAACAGCCCTCCGCAAACTGATAGGGTGGCTTCAGTACATCATATTAAGATGACCGGTACATGAAGTTCTTTCAGGAACATTAAGGGAATCCAAAAAACCAGATTTGTTTTATTACCTCACACGCAATGTATCGTTACCGTGGCAAAACGCACGTAGCGGACGGCAGCGCAGCGAGCTTGAGCGAGGCTGCCCCCGCCCCCCGCGCGCTCCCCGGCGCACCTGGGCCGCGTCTTTTATTACGTTACGTTACGTTACATTGAAACGAGTGACAACGAGTACACACACGTACACAGTAAAACACGTACACAGATAAAAAAAATAAGTTAAAGAAAATAATTCTACCTTAGAATCGCTCCGGTCGTATGAGATACGGCTCGAAGTGACCTCCACCGAGGTGTTCACACACACATTGGCACGGCGCAGGGTCTCCGCGTGTAAGCAGGGCAGCAAGGTGGGATCCTCATTGCAGCTGTAGCGTAGCTGCTGGAACACGTTCGTGATGCGTTCTCGCATTTCCTCCTCACTTGCACATGCACTAACAAACACTTTTTCCTTTACGTAGCCCCACAAAAAGAAGTCTAAAGGTGTAAGGTCGGGCGAGCGGGCTGGCCAGGGTTGCGGCCTAAATCTGCCAAGCCAGCGATTCGGAAAGGTGGCGTCTAAATGCGAACGCACTGGGAGCGTTATGTGCGGAGGAGCGCCGTCGTGCTGGAACCAAATCATTGGCAAGTGCGCAAGTGGTAAATCCTCCAAGGGTACCCATTCCTCGTCCAGCTCGTCACGGAGGGTCTCCAGCTCTCTTTCTAGGTTAACGCGAAGAAAATCGAGATAGCGCGCTCCGTTCATGCGCGCGGGAAGAAACACAGGCCCTAGGATTTTATTACCATAAATTCCTGCCCAGACGTTTACCGACCAACGCGTTTGATGTCCGGTCTCTTGGATCTCGAATGGATTCGATTGCGACCAGTAATGCGCATTTCGACGATTCCAAATACCGTTGCGCGTAAAAGTCGACTCGTCGGTCCATATCACATGGGCGATAAAATTCGGATTTCGATCGTGTTCAGCTCGCAACCACCGGCAATACGCTCCTCGATGATCACGATCACGAGGCAATAGGGCTTGGACCCTATGTATTACATAAGGCCGTTGCCGATCCCTTCGCAGCGTTTTATGCACGAAGAAGTGTGAGACGCGGGCTCCATGATTCCGCCGCAATTTTATACTGCAACGTGACGTGTGAAACTACCGGGGCATATCTCCTTCACTCCTATATCTATGTGCCTATCCTATGAAAGTGATGATTACTGCAGATTATTGCACAGCTACTATGTGGCAGCAGCTGTTTCAATATTAATATGAAAGCTGTCTTTTAAAGAGATATAGTTCACAATCTCTTCTTCTTTAGTAAGAATCGTAGCGGGTGCTTTTGCATGGTGTTCCGTAGTTTCTGCCGACGCGACGTCTGTGGGAAAAAAGGTTGCGTTTCATCATTTGCCTAGCATTTTCCCAACAATGTTGGGGTCAGTTTCCAGTCAAACCGGATTCAGCTGAATACCAGTATTTTACATGGAGTGACTGCCTATCTGACCTCAGCCCAGTTACTTGGTAATACGATACCCCTTGGTAAGACTGGTTGTCAGACTTTCGGGCTTCTGACGACACGTAACAACAGTCAAAGATACACGAATGACAGCCGGGCCCAACAGCTTCACGTGCTTTTCGAGGCACGGGGGGGTCTCGGTATGTAAAGATGGTCACCCATCCACAGACCAACCGCGGCAAGCGTAGCTTAACCTGATCGATCGACCTGTGCGGCTGTTATTATTTAGCCACGGGCCTCTCCAAAGTTTTGTATATCATTTTAGTATACCTACACTAATCTAATCTAACTAACTTGTATGTCTCCCTTTTCCACACAATTCTGTCTGTTGCTAGTGCCGGCCAGTC
The DNA here is from genome assembly GCA_911387795.2 of Apamea monoglypha. NCBI lineage: Eukaryota > Metazoa > Arthropoda > Insecta > Lepidoptera > Noctuidae > Apamea > Apamea monoglypha. The sequence goes on from OU426920.1 coordinate 12,577,953, forward strand.
CTTTCACACATATTATTAAAGTACAGTAGGTACCGGGGTGTGATACATTGAGTTTACGAAAAAGTTCAGCTTTGTAGAGCGTTATCTCATCATGAACGATGAGTCGACGCTCTACAAAGCTGAACTTTGAATCTGTGTAATAGTCCCTTTCGAAAGCTCAATGTATTCTATCCGCCATAGTACTGAACTATGGACAACTGAAGAACTGAACTGGAAAACTGAAGATGGTTGACAGTCGTGAATGGAAGAGCGAGACATGTTGCGCCCACCCTAAGTAACATGGGATAAGGGCAGGGAAATGATGATAAAGAAAAGAAAGAAAAAGAAAGAAAAATATTTTATTCTGCACAAACAAAACGCACAATTTCAAGTAAAAAAAAAATAATAATAAATTTAAAAAAAACGAAAAAGACATAAGATACACATAGTCAAAAGACACGTACTCATGCATAAAAATGTTGATAATAGTTTGCTTCTGTGTTGTGTTGTTTACATTCTGCCAAAATGTAATGCGGATGAGTTTAATGCGTTTGTTTCATATATTAGAGGACGTATGTGTAAAATACGAGAAAGTTTTGGTGGTAGGTGACTTTAATTTGCCTTGAGCGACGTTGGAGACCAATAGTTATTTTGAATATGTCAACACCTTTTGCGGATTTCGGTAGGTAAATGAAATTTTTAATATTAATAATCGTACGTTGGATTTAGTATTGACAACATTGTTACCGGATAACGTAAAGGTACGTTTGGCCGACCAACCATTAGTTGATGTAGACGTGCAGCACCCACCGCTGATCGTTACCATGAGCACCAGTGATCACCGCAGGGGGGCGCCGCAGCTGACCCCACCACATGACAGTCCTTTAAATACTGCTAGTGATTATTATCCGAGTTGGAATTTTAGAAAAGCCAATTTGCCGTTTTTATATTATAACCTTCAATTAATAAATTGGGATTCGCTATGTGAGATTCAAAATTCAAGTTCGGCTTTGGCTTATTTTTATAATCTTGTGAATAACGCTATTGATCTGTGTACTCCTAGGAAAAAAAGGCTAGTAGGTAAAAGTATTGAGTCTAGAGTTTACCCAGAGTGGTACACGTCAGATTTAATATGGGATATCAAGCGAAAGTGGAGACATCATAAATTATTTAAAGTAACATCATCTCCGAGTGATTACGAAGTATTTACTCGGTACCGTTCAATAGTTAAACGTAAAATCACTTCAGCGTATCAAGCTTACCAAAATAAATTACAACTTAATTATAAGGATGATCCGAAATCATTCTGGAACTTTGTTAGAATAAAGCAATTCAGACGTAATAAGCCCCAAATCACAAAGGATGGGATAGTGTTAGGGGAGGAGGAGACGGCTGAGTGTTTTGCTTCCTATTTCCACTCGGTGTACAGTGAGACCAGGCCGACGTTAGACTCAGCCGCGGCGGAGCGCGCGGGCGGTGGAGCTAGCTCGACGCGCGTGCACGTCGACCGCGTGAGTCAAAAGGTGTTGAGCGCGGCACTCCAGCGGCTCAAGCCCAAACAGTCGGTGGGCCCGGATGGAATACCACCTTTTAATATCAGGGACTGTAGCTCAGTCTTTTGGAAACCACTGCTACACATTTTCAATCTGTGCTTACAAGAAGGACACTATCCAGATCAATGGAAAATGACGCGAGTTATCCCGGTACCAAAGGGAGGTTCAGGGTCGGACGTCAGTGGTTATCGACCAGTGGCCGTACTGTCGGCGTTTGCTAAGGTTTTTGAATCAGTTTTACACAAATCCATTAACACGCAAGTGAGCCCACTACTACATGATGCTCAACATGGCTTTCGGGTCGGTCGGGGGTCGGGGGAGTAACTTGCTGTCGTTTGTGTCGTATTTGGCGCCAGTAGTAGACGCAGGAGGGCAGGTGGACGTCGCGTACTTCGACTTTCAGAAGGCTTTTGATTTGGTGGATAATGACATTCTATTAACTAAATTTGCTGCGTTAGGTTTTACACCCCATTTGCTAAAGTTCTTTGCGAGTTACCTAAGTGAGCGCCGGCAGTACGTTGAGTATGCCGGGCACAAATCTAAACCATTTCATACGTTTTCTGGGGTAAGCCAGGGCAGTAATTTGGGTCCACTGGAATTCATTATTATGGTTAATAATCTCCCTGGGGTCGTGAGCAGTGCGAGGTCAGGCGAGGTGTTGGCTAATTGCGGATGATCTTAAAATATTTATCTCGGTAGCGAGCGCCTCGGACTTCAATATGATCAAATGTTGCGTGATGACGTACAGTCGCGCGCACGTTCCGCTACACAATCAGTATGAGATGGACGGCACAGTGATGCCGCGTGTCAAGCATATGCGTGATCTTGGGGTTCATATGGTAGCTGAGTTGACGTTTCGCAACCATATTATGGACTTTAAAAGTGTAGCAGTGGTAAAAATTCTTTATAATGCTTTAGTTCGTAGTCATCTCGAGACAAGTGCCATTATATGGAATCCGCATAAAGACAAATATAGTCTAATGATTGAAAAGATACAAAATAAATTCACGAGGTATTTATATTTGAAGCAATATGGGGTTTACCCAATCTACCCGTTGAATACGTGATGCGTCAACCTTAATTAACCTGATAAGGGCAGGTAGATGATGATTATGGTAAATCACTGAAGACGGTTGACAGGGGAGAATGGAACAAAAAAACGTGTTGCGGCGACCCCAAGTAACAAGGGACAAGGGCAGGTAGATGATGCTGATTATAAATTACTGACGAAATTGACAATAATATGTGACTGAAATTCTGGTGCAATAAATCGAATATTGAATTATACAGTGTCGAAGTTGAATATTACAGTGATACCAATGTCTATTCAGGGCTATTCGTCACGATATTAACAAAGGTGACGTAAGCGTATCAAAGGTCAAGTACGTCATACATAATTCAGGAGCTAGTTCAATTTCAGAGGGGAGCGTGACTGTTTGGGGAATTTCTGTCGATGCTTGAGTTTTGGGTGAAAACATTCAATTACTTTATAGTACAATCTAGCCAGAATGAATGAAATAGAATGAACAGAATGGTACCCGAGGAATGGAAAAAGACGTAGAGGCAGACAGTTGAAAAGGTGGGACAGCTTTGAACGGGAATAAGTGGAGGGAAATAGAGGAGACAAGACCGCCTGACCTGGTTTGGACCTATGATTTTGACTAAGATTATTTGTATCAAGAACTACACTTATAATAAAGCTAGTACTACTAGTATATCTATACTAATAATAAAGCTAAAGAGTTTGTTTGAATGCGCTAATCTCTGGAACTACCAGTCGGATTTGAAAAATTCATTTTGCCCAATTATTGAGGAAGGCTGTCAGTTTTTTAACATCACGCTAAGACCCTTAAGAGCTGAGCAAAAAGATAAAAAGTCAAAAGGACGCTAAGCGAATACGCAGTAATAGCACAGTAATAGCACGGACGGGCGATGCGATGCGACGCACGGGGTGGGTCGGGGGAACAAAAAAATTCAGAAGCTAGTCAGGTAATAAAGGCTATTTTTATTTATTTTTACAATCTAGTCTGCGTTTAGGGTAAATGATTTCTGATGCGAGTTACCTTATTTAAAAATTAACGACGGTTACAAATCATATTTGTTTTCAAATAATGCTAAACATTTCGGTTCCATGGCCCTGTTTGAAAACGGATCAAAGTCACTTTGTTTTGAAGAGCTTTGAACTCGCTTAAGCCACGACTGCGTCATTGAACTAACCTTGAGATTGAGACGCATTGGCAATACTGATAATTATATATTATGGTCGTAATCGACCATGTGGGATGATATCAGCATATTTTAGTTTTGAAAACAATGTTCAGGATTCTAAAAACATGTCAGGTTTGTATTGTGGGCTCGTGGCTAAGTAATAACAGCTGCACGGGTCAATCGATCGGGTAAAGCTACGCTTGCTGCGGTTGGTCCCTGGATGGGTGACCATCTTTACATACCGAGACCCTTGCGTGCCTCGAAAAGGTCCCGGCTGTCATTCATCGATCTTTGATAGTCGTTATGCTCCGACACTGTCGCACCATGGTCCATATCGACACCATACACCCCTAGACTCCGCAAAACGCCAAACAAAGACGTTTGTGTTTCGTTTTTAAGTGCCATATTTCAAAAGTCAAAGACTTGAACTTATAATCGAACCATAACAACGAATATTGGGTATAGTTTTTCATAGCTCCGAGTGATTTTTAAGAACCTAACAACAATAACATGGTACATTTAGCTATTTTTTGTACCTACCGATTTTTCTAAAGCCTAAGTGTATGTAATTGTGCAACATTTATATGCATAGAATCTAATTAACATAGGTACCTGTATTCTTAGCATTGTTTTAGGAATGAGATAAAATGTTTGTGTGTATTAATGTAAAAATAATGCGGTTTCCTTAGATGATAGTGGTGATGTAGCGCGGTAGATAGATGGCGTTAGTGTGCATTGATAAATGGCTGAGCGCTTTTGAGTGACTGTTCTAGTGATTTCAGATTCAAAAACATGCAACAATTCATTTAAAATTCGATCGATCGATTGCAATCGATTGGGCATCCCTAATCTTTTTCGATACGACATGACGTTTGGCGAAGATGGCGGCGATTAATGTTTAGTCGCGTAAAATATTTTAAAATGTTCATTATGGCATACAGCTAGTCCGTGTTACAAAAGTATTTGCAACTAATATTACAAAATAGAAAATTGGGTAGTTGCATGATATTGAATACTATATATTCTAGTAGATAATATATTCACATGCGTGATACGATAACAGAATTCGAAATCAAATTTGAAATCGGTCGAAAAATAAAAAACTTATAACTTATAAAAGTTTTATGTCATCTCTTTCTCGCAAAACGAAGTTTTGCATGTAATTTATATGGCGATACTGAACTAAGATGTCACAATTCAGTATTTCCCTCTGTGTCTAATTGAGAGTTATGAACGCTTATATCTTTTTAATTTCCGAAGATATTAAAAAACTGGTTATAGCCAAGCTATTGGTGAGGTAAAAAAGCTTCAATATAAATAATAAAAAAAAAAATAGTCAACTAGCAAATTAATTATCGTGTAAGTCCGATATTTCTTCTGCACAGGGCGATTCCGGACAATGTCCTTTAAACTAGAACAGTTTTTTCTCGAATAAATCTGTGATTTTTAAGCATGCTTAAATTATAATATTGATTAATTTATTTCTTAATACAGTTCAGTACTGCATATTATTATCGTAGTGAAATGCTGATGTTGTTTAGCATATTGCTAAAGCGTGTCACATTTATGATGACACCGAGTCGTTAACCTGCGCGAACGCATAGATTGTTCTAGTCCAACATTCTATGTGGTTTCTGACATAGGTACGATCAACCGCATGGCTGTTGAACTACGAAATAAAGGCGTCGTCCCATAGGTTGTGCAATAGGTACCTAATAGAAGAAAACATATAATCAGTTATTATTAGCGTTTTAGCTCAACGCATAATCTACTTTAATCATCAAAGACGAAACAAGATAACACGTATAGAAGCTATTTTGTATAACTCATTTTTTTTTATAAAGAGGGGCAATTCTCGTAATTTTAAGAGCGTTCACAGTCTGATCTCAATCTGTTTTAAATTAGCCTCTAATTTCCCTACATTTTGACCAGTTTTTGACAATTGTTTGTCGCCGAGATGAGACTGCGACTAGATTTGAACGTTTTAAATTACGAGAATTGGCCTTCAGCAGGTATATCTGCATAAATAGTTTCAAAGCCGGATTTTAGCTCAGATGCTTTTCTTTTTTTTTAAACACATTATGTTTACCTAAAGTCAGTATTTGGTGGTGAGATAAAAAAAAACAAAGATAAAAAGTAATTTATTCAAACTAGGCTGAGAATCAGCACTTTTTGAAAGCCATAAAAAATTTGTTTCTATGTTACTATATTTGTAATCTCACCATTCTCATTTAAAGATAACGTTATATTTACAAATCTCTTAGCAAAAAAGAGCTAACTAATAGCCTAACATTGTTAAACAAACAGAACGAACGTAATTAGGTCACTTATAAACATGTCAAATCCCCGTATGAACATTTATGACACAAAGTTGACCTGTCTCATATATAACTTTCCCGGTTTATTCGGAACCACGATGCTACGTCCCAAACTTCACTTAAACTGATATCAGACGCTTCCATAGAAATGTATTTGTAAAAGAATGAAAGTTTGCCTGCTCTGGTTGGGTGACCATCTTTATATACCAATACCCCTCCGTGCTTTGGAAAGCACGTTAAGCCGTTGGTCCCCGTTATCATTCGAGGATCTTTGACAGTAGTTACAGGTCGTCAGAAGCCCAAAAGTATGACAAATTGTTTAATCAAGGGGTATTGTATTATCTAGTAACGGGCTATGGATGTCAGATAGGCAGTCGCTCTATGTAAAATACTGGTATCCAGCTACATCCGGTGGCTCAAATGACATTGATTGTCGCTGAGATGAGAATCGCAATGTGGAAGTTTCACGTTTTCGTTCTTTGAGCCTTGCATTGCCTATTTCGTCACATGTCAATATGACTGTATTGGTTAGTACTGGCCACCTTTACACAGCCGTTATCTAATACCCCATTAACTTCTCTGAGTAGGGCGATGCAGAACAAAACATGCAGCAAAGGAGACGTCTGCGCTGTCACCGATAACGCCGTGGAAATGGCGAAGTTTTGGGCCAACAAAATTTGAATAATTGTCGTGCCACCGACACGAAGAAGAAGTAGTAAGGCGAACCACCAATCGCAAAGACACCAAAGTATCATCCGTTTAACCAAAAGTTAGATAAGTAGGTACGTCGTTGTTTACATGAATATTTTTTCTTAATTTGTAAATATGAATGTTTTATATTGACATTCTCTGTTATTGCCTTCAATTTATAAAACCCAGCATCCGGGCACACGTTGTGCAAAGTTTAAATTCATTTTAAATTGCAATCAACCATGTCATATAAATGTAAACACATAAATAATAAATTTGACGACACGGTTGGCGCAGTGGCTGAGCGATCAACTGCTGCGCTGCGTGTCGCGGGTTCGATTCCCGCACGGAACAAATATTTGTATTGCCTACGGGTAGTTGTTCCGGGTCTGGCTGTTTGTGTATGTGAGTTTAAATGTTCGTAAACGCACCCACGATACAGGAGTAATTCCTAGTGTGGGGCAACGTTAAAAAAAAAATAAAAATAATTCCATTTTGCCAACTACACATAATTTAATTTATTTATATATACTTTGTTGTACACCACAAAAATACATATCATAAAAAATACATTAAACACTACAAAATATACAACGGGCGGCCTTATCGCATTACTGCGATCTCTACCGGCAACCTTAGAATGGACAGTGATTTTTAATAAATATGAATGTGAATTTTAATAAACAATTACCTACTATTTCTTGGTACTTGGTACTACTAATCTTGAACATTAAGTGAACTTTTGGGAAACATTACGTTCATTAACAATCTACAGATTAATTTCTTATTTAGCTACGATTAATTTTGAAATCGTAATGTTTTATTGTCTCAATTCAGTATTAATACCAAAATTAATACATGAACTCACGTCATCTTCCCACGGGTTAGGCATAAAAAAAATTGTTCCAACTAAATACCGTGCGTCGCGTCCATTTCGCGTTAGGTGCAAAATAATTATTCGCACTAAAATTAACGTTATGTAAGTATTTGACATAGTATTGTGACCTTTTTAATTTTCCATGGTAACTACATAAGTGTGACTTCCTCACTGATGACATTGTACACAATGATGGTAATTAAAATAAATTAATTGTTCCTATTAATTAATTGGTGCGTATGCCACTTCATGAGCGCCGCACTTTCATTCAGGTTGCGCCACAGTCATCACGAAAAAAAAATATAGGACTCCCGAGTGATGTGCGAAAGTTAAAAAAAATATTTAAAAAATAAATGTGACATTTGATATTTGTTTCTTGGATTTGAATTACGAAATCGTTTGAAATGAAGTGGTTATTTTATGTGGTCGTTATAGTGTACATGTTCTACAGGACAGGTATCGTATAAGCCGCATATACATTATGTAACATGATACACCCCAATTAGAGAACCAAAGCTTATTTTTTTGAAGAAAACTATAATTATTAAGAAAATCGTATTGTCCATAGCATTTAAAATTGAGTCTTATTGCCTTGAAATAATATTTAATTTTCATTGGCTCAATCGGCAGTTATAGTATGTTAAAAGTTACTGAAGTCCATTCAGTAGTCAATTATGAACAAATTACTTTAAGGACTTGCGTTTATTCTGTTACACCTCATTCGTTCATTAAAAATAATTCTTAAAGTTACTGTAATAAAACAGATTTTCGTTTGGGACACATTAAGAAGGTCCGACCGTTTTGTCTTTTTCTGCAATCCTACTAATCCTATTATACATTTTAATATTATAAACGTGAAAGTTTGTAAGGACGGATGGATGGATGGGTGTTTTTAACTCTTTCACGCAAAAACTACTAAACGAATTTGGATGAAATTTGGCACACAGATGGTTTATAACCAGGATTAACATATAAGGTACTTTTATGCCGATATTCCCACGGGATCGAAACTTATGCGGGTGAAACCGCGGGGCGCAGCTAGTACTTTTATAATAATAACCATTGAGTCTGACAAAAGGCTCGAAGTGAAATAATTAATTGAATTCATGTTTGTTTAGTGTACGGGCTAAAACCAGTGGAAAACACTTTGGCCGTGGATCCTGTCACTTATGGCGACGACGAGTTCCTGAAAGTGGGAAATCACAAAACCATAAGCTGTAAAGCGTCCAATAGGAATCAAAAGGTAAGTTTGAAAAAGGTAATTAATTAGGGTATAGACTGAAACAAAAGACGATTCAAAATTTCGTTTTATAAATCTCAATTAATGAGAAAAAAAACAGTTAAATTTGGAACAGAAGTAAAATTTTAAGAATAATAAATAAGTATTAGCTATTTTATGAAATACTAAAAAATAGGGGGTCTACTACGAAGTGCAAATTGCGAATGATTCGGACCGACACATGGCCGAACCGAATATTATTGAAAAATGCGAAAAAAGTTCGGATCAGCTCAGTTGGTTCGGGACTATAGTCAATATTCGAAAGAGTGTAGGAGTGTAGGATCGGGTCCGACCGAACAAAATAGTAACTTCGTAGCAGGAAACGGCCGAATATTCGGCCGATACCACTTCGGAGTACACCCCCAGGTTATCGAATCATAATTAACATCACGCCTGTAGTCCCCGAAGGGTTAGGCAAACGTGCACCTACATATAGTACATCCAGGTATGTATGTTTAAGTCCCTTGTAATAAGGGGCGAGCGCATCAACCCGGCACATATCCAGACTCCGAGCTACTACTGAGAAATTCCAGATGGAAAAACCCAATAACGCCAGGGCCGACCCGGGAATCGAATCCGGGACCTCAAACTGAGCAGTAGCGCTTGCGAGAACTACACCAACTATCACCCCCAATCTGAATAATTTTGAAGGATATCGCTAATCTATTGCTTCATATTTTCGAAAAATTTGTCTGCTCAACAACGTAAATAACGCAATGAATGTTGTTGAACTGTCAAAATGAAAGCTATTGCTACTGTTAGTGTGGTACACAATTACCCCGCTGATCTGTTAACTCGTTCGGGACGAACTTCTATCAGACACAATTGAACATTGTGTTAATTACAATTGCAACATTCAACCCGTTCATAACAGTTGTAAAATGTCGCCATTATCACAATAATCAGCCCGTAAAAGTCTGCTGCAGATATGGAGTCCGATAAACTGTGGTGCTAATTGGAATTATACATATAAATGGTCTGCAACCATTTTGATTAACGCTGCATTTTTTTTTCAAAGCATACCGTTTAATGAAAAGTCCGAATGTATTTTTTCCATTAATTTGTATCACTTAATATGGGGTGTAGTTTTCAATCCACCGAAGGTTGCCGAAGGAGTCCTCTAAACGCTGTTCCCAGAAGAATGTAGACCATTTAAATCAGATAGACAAACGCTATTCTTTCGACTGCTATTAATTTGCCGGCAGGTAAATAGGTAACGGAAAATGAGACATTTTTGCAGCTTGCTACATGGTTGTGACTTAAATGCTATACAGTACAAAGTGATCACCGTTTTCATAGTGATTGTACTCTTGCGTGAACAAGCAATTACAGGAAAACAGCTTCTTAATTTATCATATTTCAGGTGGAATGGCTAGATCCAAACGGTCACGTGGTCAAGCGCATCCCGGGCAGTCGGATCTTCTCTCAGGAGCATTTCGTGCCCTCCATGAGAGGACGAGCCCCGGCGTTGGTGCTGACCATCGCCAAGGCTAAGGTGCAGGACTCTGGGGTATACCAGTGCCGGTCCGGGAATTTGTTGCAGAATGTGTCTTTGTGTGTTATTGGTGAGTTTTATTATCAATATTTTGGCTTATTTTGGAAAAAATCAAGAGGTATGTATATTTAGAAACGGATCTGAATCCTATAGTCCCAACCTTTTCATGAATCGGTTAGAGATTAACCCCTTTTTTCATAAAGGCAACAAGTGACACACAAGTGCAAGCAAGTGCAAGTGATTAGCAACTGTTGAACACACAACAACAACAACAACATTTTTGACCTTTAAACGTCACTTAACTTTAATCATTGTTTATAAAATAAACCCCTAAAGGTCTAGTCAGTTATAATGTTGTATTTATAATAGTCTGGCTAGCCGTTCATATGTTTTTTTCTATCATTATCGCGCCAGTTACCCTCTCCATTCCCTCTTACACTCCAAGCGTAACATAAGTACGTACTTAGGTACTAAAACATGCTCCTACATTTTAATTACTTTAAAGAAAAACTAAATTAAACACCGCAAAACAGCTCCAATAACTGTTGCTAACTAGTTCAAACTTCAAAGTGCAATTCATGTTCAAAGCTTTCAACGAACCACGAAGTGGAATGGGCAAATTAGATTCAATCAGAGTTCAGTTGCTCGAATACGAAACATATAAATAATAACTGTCGTAATATGATCGATTTTGATGTGCACTTTGGTGCTATGGAGTCACTAGACATATGCAGTAGGTTATAAATTTCAGCGGTGGTATTCTATAAAAATATCTCCGTGAAAACTTAGGTGAAGTCAATATCGTCAATCCCTAGAAGCAATCGATGTATTCTGTAAGAATCTCACCGTGAAAATTTTGGTGAAGTGGGTTTGAAGTGAGTGTCAATAGTGTTAAGTCAATCCTTAGTACCAGCCGGTCGATTCTGTAAAAATCTCACCGTGAAAACTCAAGTGAAGTGAGCTTGATGTGAGTTGTCAGTAGTGTCAATCCCTAGCATTATTTGGAATGACAGCTCAGTCCACACTCACTTCACCTAAGTTTTCACGGTGAGATGGTTACAGAATCGCACTGCTGCAGTGCGATTCTGTAACCATCTCACCGTGAAAACTTAGGTGAAGTGAGCGTGGAGTGAGCTGTCATTCCAACTAAATGCCCCTAGCATTTAGTTGGAATGATTCACAATTGACATTATTGGCAGCTCACTCTAAGCTCACTTCACACCATTTTTTTTTTTTTTTGTTTTCGGGGGGAAACCTTCAAAAGGCACCCGACCTCTGGGGAATGAGGTCGGGGAGTGTGGGATTTTTACCTCACTAAAACCACCCCGGTGATCACCATCCGCACATAGGGGTAGTCCCGGTTCCTCTTAAAAGACCAATTCCGGAACCACCCCTGCGCAACGCCTGTAAGGCACATCTCTGGGGAGACTGTAAAGAGGCCTCCCCTATGTCTCACTATGCACGGCAGCACGTGACCACTGTGCCACCGTCTTCCCTGGGGTCGCTTAGTAGGCGGACAGAGTCCCCACTCTATGCGCCCACGACCCCAAAGGTCCCACTTACCTTAGTTGGTAAGCGGGTTTCGGCGTATTAGGCGCCAAGGCGGTTGCCTCCCCGACGCCTCCTTCTCCGAGCAGGATCAGCCCTCTCCCGATCCCGCTCGGCGGCCTCCTTCTTGACCATAACGGTCTCACAGAAGGAGGCTACTTCCGTCCAATTCTCTGTCTCTGCCAGCATAGCCCTCACTACTGCCGGCAGAGACAGGTCTCGCCCGATCCTGGCAACCAGGACCCGCCGCTCGGAGGCCCAAGCAGGGCACTCCTCGAGCGTGTGTTGTGCGGAATCCAGGCTGCCTCCACAGTGGTGGCAATTTGCCGTGGCCTCTCGCCCAATTCTGTTCAGGTACTCACCGAAGCAACCATAAGCTCACTTCACACCTAACTTTTCACGGTGAGATTTTTACAGAATCGATCGGCAGGTGGAATGATAGCTCACTTCACCTAAGTTTACACGGTGAGATTTATAAAGAATACACCGGCTGGTAGGTAACGTAAAATGACGACGAATAAGAGGTTTGAAAATGTATGCATAGTAATTTTGTTCCCAGACATACATAGGTGCATTGCATACTTATGCAGACTTTTAATTAGCATAATGATAATAAATTGAGATAGCCAGTCACACGTCTGGGAATACTTCTTTTTCGATTGCACTTTTATTTGTATAATGAAATATATTCTAATAGATAAACGAATTGATGTTGGCCGTGAAATGGTAAATTTTTGTTAAAACAGGTTTTTACTGTGAGCTGAAGTTCGACGGTTGTTACCCAATAAAGGCTCCCGCAGACAGGCGTGAAGTGACTCTAGTAAAAAAAAAATCTATGAAATCTTCATGGAAACTTCTTGAGTCGCGCCTGTCAGTGGGAGCCTTAAAAATGAGCAAATTGTGTAAAAGGATTGATGTTAGTGTTGCAAAGCCGTCATGGAGTTGTAGTCTAGCCAGTAGTATTAAATATGTAGTAAACCTTTCAATTATGTATCGGATGCTTTAACTTAACTGTTTGTACAGACGCCAGCACATCAAGTTACTACAATCTGTCAAATTTCTTTAATAGATTTTGAACTTTATCGCTAAAGCGTTAAGGTTCACGGTTGATTGGGAAAATTTGACAGTTTCGGGTAGCTTGATGTGCTGGCGTCTGTACAAATTTAAGTATTACGAAATTTTCATTTTTTGTAAACCAGACGTAAATTAAAGATAAACTAAACTAAACCTGTATAAAGAAAAACTAAACTATTGACTGATGAACATACATTTAAAGCGATGTCGTAAGCACACAACTTGAAGTGGAAAATCAACAGGTTTGAGGGTAACTAAGTGTAACCAGCTTCTCATTTATAATGACACTTTAGAAATGTAGTGGCAAAAAGCTTTGTAAATGATTTAATAGTTTACTTACATAGCTAGGTATTATTATTTGAAAAGAAAAACATCTTTTATATTTGGAATCAGTTTTTAACTGTCAATAAAAGATGTCATTTATTAATGTGAAGATTCTAGTCTTCATGCTTTTTTCAAAAACCATAACCCAATGAGAAGGGTTGGCTTTTCCCTCGCAAAGTTTCAGAGGGGCAATTCTCGTAATTTTAAGAACATTCACAGTCAGATCTCAGTGTAATCTATCAAAAATACCTCTAATTTCCCTAAATTTTTGACATTGATTATCGCTCAGATGAGATTGCGACTAGATTTTGAACGTATTTAATTACGGGAATTGGCGTTAAGATGATAGGTAAACAACAAAAAAATCATAAGTATGAAACTCAGTGGGGTATAGACTTCTCTTTACGGTACTCGATTTATAAGGGAACAGAGAGGCAGCACAGTAACTGCGAAACACACTAACAGTAGCAATGGCTTTCATTTTGACATTCATTGCGTTATTTACATTGTTGAGCATACACATTTTTCGAACATATGAAGCAATGAATTAGTAATATCCTTCAAAATGATTCAGATTGTGATTGAATGTGTGTTACGCAATTAGGGTGCTGGTCTGCTTGTCGAAAGAAACAAACAATCAAAAGAGGCTTCCACTGAGTTCCATCGAAATCAATTAACATTTCAAAATTGTCCACAGAACCGTCAGACTTCGCAGACACTCCAGTGGAAGTGGTCGCAGACTTGGGCCGCTCCATAACCTTATCCTGTCAAGCTAAAGGTGACCCAGAACCCAGAATTTCATGGAACAGGAATGGAGTAACTATCAGCGGTAGGTACAAGCTTTTTCTGTGTGTACCTGCGTACCTAAGTGCTTTGAGAAAGAAACTGAATATTGCTACCAAAATTCAAGAGTCTGATACCAGAAGGACAATTCCCCTATTTGAAAAAGTTTATTTAGTCGCATTCTCGTCGCGACAATCAAAGTCAGAAAACATGCCAAAACATTTGGGAAATTAGAGGTATTTTTGACAGATTGATACGATTAAAATGCGACCGTTCTTGTAACTACGGGAATTGCCCGTCTGGTATCAAAAAGTATAAGAGGTTATTTTATAGGCATGACCTGGAAAAAAAAAACAAAGTCAGGTATTTTTCGTTTTTTGCTTTAAAACTTAACTTTGAATAAAGCTCATTTACCTTTGCGTAGTCTTTTTTATTGATATACACAAATGACTGGTACTAAGTGCAAAAAAGGGTGCTTGGCTACAAGAAAAGTATATAACGTGTACAACCAAAAACAAAAAAATCCGTGTATTTATCACTTCATGGGAAAATAAACAAGGTTTTTAGGATTTACATATTCCTTTTGATCGTAAGTCGTTAATGTTTGTTTTTGTAACTAAATGCATTAAAATATAATATTGCACCTACGTTTAAATAAAACCTTTTAATGAATGCTGTGTCACGTATAACAACAATATACATGAGCATAATATTTTATGTCTACCACATGGTTTTAAGATTTTTACATATCTACAACCGGACAAGGTTTTATCATTAAAAAGATATATGTTTTGTTAAAAGTACTTACTTCATCTTTGAAATATCTTGGGAGCTTGGGGTCCCGGACCTTTGAAAGACATACCAGGGGCTGAAGCCAACTAGCAGAGGCACTTTAGACAATTTCGAATGATGAGGAGGCACGATTATCCCTGTATGCACTATGCAAGTGCACCCGAGGACAACTCCCCCTTGTTGCAGGATTATAGCAGAACATGGAAACAAAATATAACGGGCTATGGATTTGGGTGGCTATAGTGGATCGGTTACCTTGAACTATGGAAGGTCTATGTCCGCTGCCTGACCAATGATTATATAATATTCACAGATAAAACGGCTGAGGGGTGACTTGCACACTCATTTATTTATTTCATAATTATTATTCTATTTATCCTAGTAGGTCCAGATCTAAACTATAAAATCTATTTTATTCGCAACAGGTTTGTTGCGTTTGGTTGCTTTAGAAGATACTAAATATTTGTCTTTTTATGCCAAATCAGATATTTCTTACAAAAAAAACTAAACTATAGTTCGCGATTAACCAAAACATCCTGATTTAATCTGGTTTTCATACAATGTGCATCAAGAATGGTTTTATCAACCGGCAACTTAACTTCGTAATAATTATAAAGAATTTTTGTGTTTTGGAAAACTACGAGTCCTTGATATTTTTGAAAATATTTTGCCGCTACTTTTACATAAGTTTATTTTTAATCAATATGCATAATTTATTTAACTAGTCGGTCACATTATTTTTCTCTGACTTTATGTAACATATTTACGCAGTTAGCACTACAAAAATGCAAAAAGAAGCAGTAGGAATCTACTGCTCTAACCTAACCTAACCTAACTAGTTACGTAAGTAAATAATACACAATTCTTCCTAAATCACGCTGATAGTAAGCCTAAACTATTTTGTCTAGATGAGGACAGCTCAGCAAAATACAGAGTGATGACGAAGTACAACATCCAAGGGTTCGAAGGTCTGCTGACCATCACATCGCTGGAGCCAGAAGATAGTGGTATTTACTCCTGTCTGAGCATTCAAGAGAGCTGTCAAGCCGAAGATTGTAGCCACACCTCGATGTTTAATATCACTTTGAACGTAAATTGTAAGTGTTTGGAAATTATCCACAGGTATCATTATTCCCCACGATTGCTCGGCGATTTCAGACTTTGGTATATTAATAATAAGTTCAGGTTTCCTCACAATGTTTTCCTTCAACGAAATCAGTGATGTTTAAGATTTACATATGGAATTGAAAAAGTCATATTGGTACTTTCCCGGGCTTGAACCCTCAACCTCACGCATGAGAAGTGAGGATTTAGATACAGATGCCTATAGCTACTTAGTTAATTTTGCGCTCTTTATACGTAATTCTAATTTTTCTATTTCAGATCCTCCTATGTTTGAAGATGGCAATAAAACTAAGCTTGTTTATGGCAAGACTAATCAAGAGTGAGTATTGTTACTAATTGTAACCCTTCTTTATGTCTTCGGCCTACCACAGTCGACTGCTGGGCTATTCACCTCTTCAAAGTTCTCCACCACAATACCCGGTTTTTCGCCTTCTACAAATCTACTTTACATCCAGTTTCTCCTAGCCTCATTTTTAAAGTCGTTGGTCCACCTAGCAACCGCACTTTTGTTGACTTAACCTGATTATAATCAGTAACTTTAGCTTAACATGTTTATATACGCACTTATTATCTAGTACAGGGTGGGCAAATAAGAGGTATACACTTTATTTTAAATTTTTTATTCTATGAAATATAAAAATTATTAAGTATTTTTATTTAAATATAGTATTTAGGGCCGGCAATTCAGTATGAAAAATAATTTCATACAAATGTCCACCTCTAGCAGCATGGCAGATGTGAACCCTTTTCACCGCGTTTTTCATGACATTTTCGCATATTTCCTGCGTCATTTCAGTGACTGTGTCTCAGATATTTTGTTTTAATTCTTGAAGGTTAATTGGCCTGTTAGAAAAGACATGTCCCTTTAGATAGCCCCACAAAAAAGTTAGCTGTTAAATCCGGGAATGTTGGGGGCCAATCAATGTCAAATTTTTCGACCCTGAGACGTTCTTTTCAATGTCTCGATTATGGCTCGTGCCGTATGACATGTGGCCCCGTCTTGTGGAACCACATGTTTCCTAAGACCAACTGCTTCACTTGATGTAAGAAAACTGCTTTATCTGTTACAATGCCATGATTCTCAAATTTTATCACCAAACGAGTTATTGTTAGCCGCGAGGGTAAGTTATTTCTACCAAAAATTGGCCGCAATTTTCTTAGAGTTTCCGCAATACATGATTGGATTGAGTAGAATGTTTTAATAACTAAAACACTTTGTTCAGTCGTAAGACGCTCCATAACAAATTTGCCGTATCTACACAAAATAATTTTCATGAAACAACTGTCATATTTGTCGCCAAAACAAAATGGCGACAAAAAAAAGTTGTAAACCTCCAAGTTGCCCACCCTGTAGTATGTATATACTAAATATATTCTTACTATGATAGCGTGACGGTTGACAAGGGAGAATGGAAAAGAAAACGTGTTGCTCTGACCCCTTTATATAAAGGGGTCAGAGCAACACGTTTTCTTTTCGGTTGACAAGATATATACAAAATTTATGTAAGCATATATTTAGTTCATACATACTATAGGGTGGGCAACTTGGAGGTATACAACTTTTTTAGTCTATTTTAAAATATAAGTACACTTAGGTGCTTGTACTTGGAACTAATAAATAGAATGATATGAAGTGTATTGTCAATATGGTGTTGCCTGAGTATTTGCACTACGCCATGCCGAAGAACTTACAAGTGCCAGCTTGGCAACGATGTTATTAAGTCTAACCCAACCCATCGAAACTAATATAACAGATTGACATAAACCTTGTTTTTTGAGCGGTTTGTCATCAAGATCACAGTATACGAGTATTCTACAGTCGAAAAAATTACATTCTTTTTTAACGTCGTCCTTACTTTTCAGAGTCGAGATAGTTTGTTCCGCAGACAGTTACCCAGCACCCACATACAGATTTTTCAAAGACTTAAGAGACGACATCATGTTCGAGTTCGATAAAAAACAGATAAAGCTGATTGATGATGGCTCTAAGGCGGTATTGACTGTGGTAGCTAACCAGTCCACGTTTTGGACGAAGTTCAAGTGCCAGGCAAGCAACGAGCATGGCGATACCGACAAGTATTTCACTTTGATGAAGATTGAGAAACCAAAAAAGCCTGATGAGGTTAGTTGGCATGAAGATATTTTGATTTATAGAATAGAATATAGAATACTTTTATTTTAAGACAAAGTCTATAGGGTTAGTAACAATTTTACTTTTTGTACGTTTTTTGCAATTTGCAGGCCAGTATTAGGTTGTATGTTACGTTCGCGAATCATATTTTAATCAACATTCAACCTGACACTGACCTGAAATACAATCTATCAATCTGCCTAGCCTTTTCCCAACAATCTTGGGGTTGGCTTCCAGTCTAACCGGATGCAGCTGAACACCAGTATTTTACATAGAGCGACTGCCTATCTGACCTCCACACCCAGTTACTGGGTAAAAATAATGATACCCTTGGTAAAACTAGTTGTCAGACTTTCTGGGCTTCTCACTACCCGAAACGACTGTCAAAGATCTTTCAATGACAACCCGGGCCAACGGCTTAACGTGATTTCCGAGACACGGAGGGTTTTCGATATTTAATTAGTGGTCACCCATCCACGAATCAACCGCGGCAAGTGTAGCTTAACCTTCGACCGACCCGTGCGGGTTTTAACATTTAGAACTACTCGCTCTACACACATATACACAACTAGGCCGGCTTATACAATAACAATAAGAACAAATCATAAATTGAAAAAAATTGGCTAAGTGCCTTTCAGACGCTCCCTCTGCGGCGGGACCGTCGCTGTTGGATAGGGACCCAATAGCGACGGTCTATGTTGGTATGTTGTAACTTACCCTTGCTTCATAAGCCCCTGCTTGTGAAGCGTAAGAGCAAGGGTAAGTATGATACTCGCGCAACAACATACGCAACAGAAAAAACACCCCGCTTACCAATCCGCATTGTTACCGGGTACCTGGGTACCCGGGTTACCAGACATGGCGACGACATACATCCAGTTGGAGACTTGGAGCGTTTCAAAAGGCACTTAGCAAATTGTTTTGAGTTTGTGATCTGCTCTGCTAATCGTTGCAGGCATCTGAATAAGGCACTCTCTTTTCACTCTCCTAAAGATAAATCTTAAAAATCATTTTTAATATCTAATAATTACCTACCTTGCTTTCATTTTGTTTAGGTATCAATAAGATTAGTCGACATATTAAATTAATAGTTATTGAATTTCCAGGTAAACTTCTATAATGGTACTTCGGATTCAGTATTTTTGAATATAACGTGGTATGATGACATACAATTTCCAATTAATGGTAAGTTTAAATTAGTACGTTATATTAGACCGTAAATCCACGGAGGATTTACTTTATCATCGAAGTATTCATAAAAAAGCGGCCACTCGCACACGAAGGCTTCCGTACCTCCGTACAATACGTGGTTATTACGACAATAGCAACAAACATTCTGTGAAAATTTCAATTATCTACCTATTACGGTTCATGAGATACAGGCCGCTGACAGGTAGACGGACGGAAGGACAGCGGAGGCTTAGTAATAGGGTTCCGATGGCACCCTTTGGGTACGAAACCTTAAAAAACAATATTTTCTAATACCAAACCCACCTTTACACGTCGAAGTTTTTATCAATCCTACGGGCGTAGTACGGAGACTTTCTGCTAGACTTCTTTAAATTCAGTTAAGTCTGAATACGAAACAAAAGGAGTATGTAAGGATCGTAGCAGTCAGCGGGATTGTCCGATTTCAGCGGGATTGTCCGAAAGGGTTACCGCTACCCCGGAACATAAAGGGCGAAGGAAGGAACATGGGTGGGTTTTAGTCAGTAAGAGTCTGACACTCCCTTCCACTCCACCCAGAGCGGGAGGGGTCATTTGACGATTTCCCACCAGAAAAAAAAAAAAAAGATTGTAGCAGGTGGCAATCAGTAGTTTCTGCCTACCCCCCATGGGAAGAAGGCATGCGTTTATGTATATTTGTATGTGTTCTAACTTAAAGCTTCACACTGCTTTAATTGTTTTCAGCGTTCGAAGTTCAATTTATAAAAGATCAAAGTGATGGCAGCAGAAAACTTGCATTGCCTACTTTAGCCACGTGGAGGAAAAGTAAGCAGACTGAAGTTCAGTTTGATGAAGTGGAAACTATTGATCCAGAAATTAACGGTAAGGGATTTCATTATTATTCTGCATTCGCGATTATATTTTCCAAAAATGTAAACAAATATGAGTTTATGGAAAAATAACTTTAATTGCTACAGAATAAAGTTCAGTTTACGCTACAACTTCAAAAAATTTATAATTTTTTCAATAGTGCTACTCACTCTGAAATCAACCTAATCCAGATTAAAAAAAAGTAGATATTTCTTTAACTTCAAATAAATTTAATTTGAAACATTAGTTTGAATAGACTTTAGTTAGTAGATATTTTGGGGCTGTTAGATTATCGTTATTACCTTGGTTTATGTATTTTATTTTATACAAAACTCTATACTTGAGTAAGTACTCGTAATGTTTACAATGAAAGTTTTTACTTTTTTTTTTTATTTACTGGCACTTTTAGCACACTAAACCCTTTACAGGGCCACTTCACCTTTTACCTTATCCCGCCATTCCTGGTGACTAACAGATGACATTAGTGACACTGGCCACCTCACAACAGTCTATGATACAGTCTTTGTTTGTCTATTAAATATATATGTCGCAGCTAACTGGTTTCATTACCCGTTTAGTTAACCGCCTAGCCTTTTAACTAAACGGCAGCCATTCAACTAATGGCCTGAATAGTATTCAATAAAATATAGTTTAGGTTGGAACTGTAACCAATCACGTGCGAGCTGAATTTGTCGCAGTAACTAAGCCAGGGCACCTCGACCAAATGGGTTAGGTTAGAACTGTGATCAACCGCGTGCGAGCCGAGAGAGCGAAGCGAGGCGAGCACTACTTCCAAAGGTCAGGCGGTTGACTAAACAGCTAATTTAACCAGTTGGCTGCGACAGATACACTACAATACTTTTATGACACTTTTATTTTCGTTTGAAGATTGCCTGCCAACACGTAGGCTCAGTTTTTCGGTAGTGTCTTTTGGCTTTCCTTCCATTACTTGCCTCCAAGTCACTTTTTTTTTACTTCTTTCAGGCCTCGTAGTCGGAGTAGACGAACTAGAAGCAGATACCTCTTACTGGATCAGGCTCCGAGTTACAAACGAAGTCGGGGAGTCTCCCTGGTCAGACCCTACCCTGGTTTCCACGACAGTTGAAGACGATGAGACTACTACCACGGAAAGCCCGGAAGCTGAACAAGAAGTGGCTGACAATGAGGAGTCTATGACCGATGCCACTTTCTACGGAATATTCTTTGCTGGTGGAATATTTGTCGTTTCTTTCGTGTGCATGTTCGCTATGAGAATGGTCAAGTAGATGTTCTTTTGTTTTAAGTAGGTACCTAATGTGAATTATTGTTTTTATATTGTATGTTATTTTTATGGTATCTATTGTTAATTTGATTTTAATGAAGTATTTTAGTTGTAAATACTTATTTTAAAGTAAATTAATGTAATGTATCTTTGTTTTGTATTTTGTACAATCTGTCCAATATTTCACGAGAACATGTTTCATTGCAAATAAATAGTAATTCTTATGATGGAGTCTTATTTCAAATAATGAACCAATTAAATGTTTATAAACCATTTTATTAGAGGCAGAAACACCAGTGTAATTAACATAACAATTAGTGTATATGAAACTCATTAGCCGACAATATTATGTATGTACACAGTAGAAATTACCAGAGTTGTGTACATTTCTTACAAACGGCAATAAACATTTTATAAACCAATGATTTCGTTCAACTACTTATAAATTTTTATGTAAACGCTACAATTGTTCAATGGTTCACGACAGTGAATATATGCAGCACTATTTGTATGAGGCTCATACAAGCCATTAATTTTTAGTGATACAAAGCTTCTTAAGCTAACTTTGCAAGTAATATTCAAAGGTACATAATTCTTAACGTGATAAGAGCAATGAATGTCAATAGCGAAATGTCAATTATGACATTTTTTCTTTAATCAATCTCAAAGATTGATCATATAAATCGATCATTTTTAGCTCATATATTAAGGTAAACCTATCTATGTTTTACCTAAAGAAGCGATACAAAGGGAAACGAATACACAATAGAATTATCAGTCTTCCTGCAAGAACATGGTAGAACTGTGACTTAAGCAATTCAAATTGATCGATTTTGTTAGGTAGGTTGGAATGCAAAACTCTAAAAAAATCGTCAACAAATTTTGAATAAATAGTACCTGCATAAATATTGTCATAGTTTTATAACGTTAAGGATTCGATTTCGTCAACATTTAAAATGAAACTTACTCTAACAACGACGATAACTTAAAATATACTTAACAGTAGTTATCTACTCGTACATAGTGCATGTATCAGTTCCAGCTACACATACCTATGAGTGTACTTTTGGAGTTAATTCATAGATACACACAGCACATTTACTTAAAGAATTAAAACAGAAACGCTTCGCTATTGTTTTGATTATTTCCCGCTCACTCGCATACATGACAGTCGAAATACCTGGGTATGTAAAAATAGCAAAACCACTATTTCTATTTCTCTTCCCTTATTTTTTTGGTGCTGGCAACCCCATAACTATGGTTCAAACCTACTTATAATTCCTAAGCCAGTGGACATCACTTGAATATACGTGTTGTTAGGTAATAAAGTAGGTTTAGATATTATTTGACATTCAATTTCAGTTAACCTAGATGTAAAAAATATTATTAACCCCAAAAGTACGCTTTTAACCCTTTTACATATTATAAGCCATAACTTAAAACTACGTTACTTTATGCAGAGCTAAATAATACGTATTTACAAGTGGAAACCAAGCCGCAAAACTGGGTGCTCCTGCTGCAATTGGTCAAAAAATGTAGGTTCGAAAGTGTTGCCAATAATAAAATTATCTGTGTCGGAGATCGAAAGTTCAGTTTCATTTTAAAAACATTCAAGAAACAAAATGTTTTAGAAGTCGCATGCTCTGTCTTAACATAGAAAACGTTTAACGTTTTCTTTAAGACTTAGGCTGTACATTGTCTTTGACTTTTCGAATGTTTTTTCAGTAATTCATAGTTCAGTAGATGCCTTAAATAACACGTACTCAAGCAAATCACAGCAATGTAATATACATGAAAATTATGTGTATTTTTACTAGCAAATGAAAATAAGCTAGAACCCCTCAAGTCGTTACCATTCATGTACATTTAGTGAAATATTAAATACATGTAAATTACATACATATTAAAAAGTATAACCTCAGGCTGTTTATATATTCGGTAAGAGAATTGAACACGTAAGTATTTAAAACTTCAATAATAGACAATTATTTTGTTTAAATTAAATATTATCTATCTACATTTACTTTGGAATGTCATGGGGATAGAATGTTTTATAAATTAATACTAAATGAACGATTTGGCTCAATATTTGGCATCAATTGCTAAGGAATTTATATTAATCTGATTATATTATTAACATTTTAAGAATATTTCTCACAAAATTCAAATACATCCGGTTATTTCATTTATTAACATGTAGTAAATATATTTCTTAACTGATAAAAGTAACATTAACACTGAATCATCCGCACTTAACTTTAAAACACAACATTGTCTATCCTGTCGGCTCTCATCCGTACTAGAAAACATCTAAATGAACGCCAAATATTATTGCACTGCTTTTTTGCATTTGCAACTCTCGGCTCCAAGCCGAGCGCTGAAAATCCAACAGAGTGCTCAGCCATTCATTTAGGTGTCAACTAGTGGTAGTGAAAACGGGCAAAAAACTTCAAAATCACCGCAAACCTCTTTATACATATACCTCGGAAGAAAAAATATCCCCACGTCAATCGAAAGCTGGTTTAATAATAAAGATGCACAAAAATGGCAGCGATGACAAGCACCAATGTGGCGGTGAGCCTGATCGCGTCGTCAGCTGTTTTCGCGTCAGCAGTCTCCATCCATTCGGAGTTGCCCGCGGCATTACGCGTGCGGACACGCACGTGGTACAGCGTACCGTTTACTAGAGGTCCTACTGTGAAGAGGGTGTCTGAAAAAGGGAGGGAGGGCGTTGTTAATGAAAACTCATTGTACAAAAAAAAACTTTTTTTCTAATTCTGTCGTTGCGAAATTCATACCTAACTACTTTTTTCCACAAGTTTCGGAAATCAGGGCTTAGGTACCCAGGTCAAGCTGGCAAGCCATAAAGGATGTAGGGTCGGAGCAAATTGGTAAATATAACAATTTTTTTTTTTAAATGATATAATTTAGTGCTTGACTGCGATCCCGCCTGATGGAAAGCAGTGAACAATGAAACAAAAAAGATATAACAATGAAGAAAACGTACTGTTGGCTTCTTCGATGTCAACACGGAATTCAGGTGCTCCATCCCAGTCTGCTGGGTAACCCTCTTTAGCTGGAGCGAGTTGGAAGATATATCCTGAAATGTAACGAACCTGGTTAATTTCTATAATATCATGAGCAGACCAATGGGTTCATCTTATGTCTATAATAAGTTCTTGACAAACATCAACACGATCAAGTAGCCAACGTCATACATCAGAGGGACAATTCTCGTAATTTTAAGAACGTTCACAGTCTAATCTCAGTCTGAATCTGTCAAAATACACATATAATACATTTCCCTACATTTTTGACATTAATTGTCGCTGAGATGAGATTTTGAACGTTTTTAATTACGGGGCACTGACACTGTAGTACCTTATTATTATAAATACAACCCTGAAACAGTATTAGAGAATCCCACAAAATAACTGTACTTCGACCGAGCCATACTCACCGACCGCAAAATTCACTTTAATAGACCCAATATCAGATTAATATTAGTTAATGAAATTATACAACTGGGTTCCTAATAGACATTGTCGAGCCAAATACACATAGACTAAAATGTAAAAATTGTAAAGTAACAGTGTAGTATTGTTAAATAACATAATAATAAAAAGAGAAATAAATAGAAAGAGAGGCAAGTGAATGTGTATGGTGTGTGTAGTGTAAGTATAGGGTGTGAGTGTGTGTGGAGTGTAGGTATATGGTGTCGCAAATATTATTATTTACCAATAACTGGCAAGTTCTTGGGGTCTGGCGAAACCTCATCACCAGTAGCGAAGATGCAAGATGAACAGTTCACGTTGAAAGTCAGCTCGGTGACATTGACCACAGCCAGGTTGACCTGTAACACATATTCAAATAAGTATATTTGTCAAAAGACAACTAATAGGTACCTTCCTTAGTCAACCTTGGCCATCATTCAGGAAACTGGAAAGTTTACGCTAAGCAAGTTGATATATACTCCCAGACGCGTTGAGCTTTCACAAGTTATCCTTGTGAAGGTTTAACGCGTTTCAGCAACTTTGAAAGCCAACTTCGATATGCTGGTTCTTGGATATACAACATATCCTTTTGCTCTAACTGGTCAATGTGAGTACCACAAGCAGAAGCAAGCAGTCTTAGACCGCCTTCACACTTTAGCAGCGCGACTGAAGCGCGACCGTCGCTCATTCAGAATGTCATATGATAAACGCACAGTTTCCCCGTCAGAATCCATTTTTGAAATGAAGTGCGCTACATTGATCTAAACTGTGGCGCAGCAGCCGCGCTGCTATGGCGCGGCTGTTCTTATAATGTGAAGGCATCTGCTTCTGCCGCGTTACTATCGCGCTGTTAACTTCCTAATGTGAAAGTGTAAGCAGTACCAGTGGTGAAACACAACAAACACTAAACATAAATAAAGCAAGAAAATAAATGATTTCCCTCGGTGGTATTTTGGAGTGACGAGTAAAAATAAATTCCCAAAATAAAGCTACATAAACACAATACTTCCATTAAACATAAAATTATACTCACGACATCCGGGGGCTCGGGCTTGGAGCCAGGGTTAACGTGGAAGATAATGGACTCGGAACCCTTGCTGTTGTTGGCAGAGCAGCGGTATTCGCCGTAGTAACTCTCGTCCCGAATCCTCAGGATCAGCACGGAGTTAGTCCCATCTTCAGAAGTGATTACCTTCAAAGAGAAAAAGTCAGTAAGTAAGTATAGATTTTGGACTCAACATAAGAAGCAAGATTTAGAAGGATTTGAAACTATAGAGGTATGAGGAACAGGGTGTAAAGTTCACTCATCCTCCATAGAAAAGGGAGGGTCCTCCGACCGGGTGTTGTGTCTGGCGGGCAACTGCGCAACGACTGATGTCGGGAAGTTTATATGTATGCTAATTGCGCTGTAAACTCTGGTTGCGAGATGCAGGATTTGTGTGACGTCAGTATGACGCGTTATTCGCATGTGGCATTGTAGATACCGCTACAATCTCTTACTGTTCACACGACTACATATCAAGCTATACATTTATATTTACTGAACAACGCGTCATGCGTTGTTCGCATGTGGCGTTGTAGATACCGCTACAAAACATTTTTGGGAGCACCGGAATATACTGTCAACTACATTGCAAGGGGCGAACTAACAAGTTCACGACTGACCACTAACCGCAATGCAAAACTTTGGACAGCCTGCACTAACATTATGTCTACATCAATCTTCGTTTAGATGAAGGCTCTACAATTCTTATATTCAGCTGTGAACATGTTTGGTCTATTTTTTCTTGTATGAAGCTTAAATAGGAAGAGCTTTATTTTATTTGCTTTCCGATGGCCGGTGGAGCAGACGAGTTCTGGAGTGGAGATCACGTATCGGCAAGCGTAGTGTGGGACACGCCCCAGCTAGATGGAAGGACGACCTAAAGAAGGTTGCTGGGACGGACTGGAAGCGGAAGGCGTAGGATAGGGTGTTGTGGCGCAGCCTGGGAGAGGCCTATATGCAACAGTGGACTGCGATAGGCTGAGTTGATTGAGGAAGAGCTTTCCTAGAATTTTGGTCTTGAGTGACACGTAATGTTGTTTACATAATAATTACAATAAGGTTACAGAATAGATTTTATTAAAGATAACAAAGTATGCTAACCGTGTCGGTATCTGTAATTGGGTCGTCATCGAAGCCGTTCACTCTCCTGAACCATCTGTAGGTAGGTGGTGGGTTTGCGATAGCGCTGCAAGTCACGTTTTTGCTGGAAACAAGAAAAATGGAGATCTCAATTATTAATTCAGTACTATCTATCCACCTATTTTATTCTATATCTTGGAAGTAATTGACAGTCTTCAAACTACTCACTCCTTTATAATATCACTATGACCGATTTCTAAGGCTCGCCAATAAATTGTTATTGGTGCTAATGAAAGCTTTCAAACAATCAAAGCGTAGTTTAGCGTTTTAATGATTAGAAACGCTGACAGCAACTTAATGTATTTTCAAAGGCTTAGTGTCCAAGCGTATTAAATACTGTTAAAAATACAGGCCATTTAGGTTACCACCAGCTATTATGTATTGATTTGGAAGAAGAAAAAATGCTTACACAAAACATTGTGATTTTTATTCATTGTATTCTGTATTCTTTCTAAATGAAAAATTGGTGATACAAATGAGTTTCATTTTACACTATATAATATACACCCAGTAAGATATATTATCAATTCGTAGTTAGGGATTTGATAAATGATGGATATTATTATTATATCTTGAAAACCTTATTTATATTTGATCGACCCTTATCATACAGGATATCCTAGCATAGTGGTCGATACCACAATGATGTAACGTTACTGAAGTTTTGGAAATACATTATCTATTATTACTATTCTTTACTTCTATTGCAAACTTGAGGTCCTATTATTGGGTAAATAGAAAAACTCGCTGGTAAGGTAAAAGTGTGCTAATAAATACTTACGTATCATTTAAAATAGCGTACACTTCTTCAGTCTTGTATTTTTGGTTTGTGTAAATCATTTGAGTGTCGCTGTTGTACAAAATTGGTTTATCTGAAACAAGAATTCAATTAATGCATTGGACATTTAAAATGGAAACTCACATGAACATAACAAAGCATCACGCCTGTAATCCTCGAAGGGTTAAGCAGAGGTGTACCTACATTGCGCCCACATTTCACCAGTTATGTTTAAGTACCATGTAATAGAGGGCGAGCCTATTGTCATCAACCGGGCACAAATCCAGACTTCGGGCTGTTACTGAGAAATTCCAGATGGAAAAACCCAGTAACACTTTTCCCAACCTGGGAATCGAACCCAGAACCTCATGCTTGGCAGTAGCGCTTGCGACCACTAGACCAACGAAACAGTCAAATGGAAACTTATCGGTATTATTTGTAAAATCTGTGACATAACAAGAACAGAACTGTGTTGGTATTATATAAAGATTCTCACTCGAAGTGAGGATTCTAGTTTGTTTGATTAATATAGATTCCACACAAAACAAACAAATAGTTAAGCGCAAATATTTGCCGGAATTGAACATAGTTTTTATTTATTAAATGCATACATTTTCACTGCAAAGTTCGGAAATGGAGTCTGCTGTCATGAACACAACACCTTTCCTGTGAGCTTTATCAATTAATCAATCTTTTCAACAGTATTTCAGTCCATACTTTGACGGCACGATTGGTGCAGTGAGCAATTAGTTGCAGCGCTTCGGTAAGCGGATTGAAATCCTACGTTGGAACAAATACATATTTGTAAGCTATTAATTCCGGTTCTGAATGATTGCGTATTAGAGATTTGTGTTTGTAAGCACACAGGCTGTACCGTAGAAATTGCTGGAGCAATTTAACTAGCTTCATATTTTATTCTTCACTTCATCTTCATTTTGACATTTGAATTGTATTTTGACATTTTGATCTTATTTTAACATTTGATCTTATTTTGACTAATAAGTGTTTATTAATTGCGTTTTATATTTAACTATTATTTTTTATCTGATAATTGTTTTGTGTTTAATGAGGTTATTTTTTTTATTATAGCATCGTATTCATTCATTTAAATTTTGCATGTCGAATCTTGATCAGAATGTATGGCTCAACTTGAATTCTTCACGACCTTATTTATATAACTGAATTCTAGCAAATAAATAATTTGATTTGATTTGACTAACCGACTCCTTGACTACTCAAAGCTGCCTGTAATTGGTTTAACGAAAGTAAATGCCTTGAGTTTAAGTTAATAAGGAAAGCCAGCAGTGTTATACTGTTACTAGCTTCTGCCCGCGACTTTGTCCGCGTGAAATTTACCCCCAAACCACCCCGTTGCATCGCATCGCCTACCCGCACTGTTACTTTGTTTTCACTGAGCGTTCTGTCTGACTTTTTTCCTTTTTGTTCGGCTACTAAGGATCCTAGCATGATTTTAAATAGCTTATAGCCTCCTTCAAGAATTAGGGTATCAAATGCAAAAAGAATTATTCAAATCCGACGGGTAGTTCCAGAGATTTGCGCGTTCAAATAAACAAACTCTTCCGCTTTATTATTACAATAGAAATATATAATTATAGCATGTTGCAGGAGTGTTTGTGATAACTTACGTTGTACAGAAAGATGGACAGTCTTCTCAGTGTAGTGGGACAGCGCCTTTTGTCTCACTTTGCACACGTAAAGGCCAACATCGGCGTGGTTCAGTTTCTTAATCTCTAGAGTGTTGTCCTGCCTGATTGAGTACTTCTTGGGCTCGTCCTTATCTGAAATGGAAAAAATATATCAAATTAAGATAGGACATAATACGTTGACTCTGCAGTTTCTACTTTATTCCTTTTTCATTTTTTTAATAGCTATTTCTCTGTGCTCGCTTTTTTTTTAGAAATAACACAGTTTTAGGCCTTCCACAAGGTGGACCGACGACCTTGTTAAAGCCGCAGGAAACCGTTGGATGCGAGAAGCACAGAACGGGTCGAAGTGGATGTGCTTGGGGGAGGGCTATGTCCAGCAGTGGACGTCTTTCGACTGAAATGATGATGATGAACACAGTTTTACAATAATGTGGAAATACTAAGTTTTGCACAAATTGTGCTCACTGTTGTGTAAGTAGTTTCACTTTGCTCTTTTTATACGTAGCTATGATACTTACTATCTACTTTGTAAATGAGTTCTGTCTTAGCACAGAACAGACAAATCAAAGCCGTTAAACCTGGACCTAAGTAAGTAATCTTAAAAACGTGTATTTTTATCGCGGTCGAAATTTATTACACTGTTACTTTCGAGTAAACTCACCCTTAATCGGTTGCTTATCCTTGTACCACACAACGACTGGGGGAGGGTAACCGTTGGCTTCACAGGTCAACTTTACAGACTTGCCTTCCTCTCCTTCCAAAGTTACGTTCCTGTCGGTGATGTTTACTTTCTCTGGAAATTAAATATTTACAGGCTGTAATAAGGAAAAAATGAGGAACGTGTAAACATACCATCTAATTGGCGTGATTATGCTTTTCTTCTCCTCAAACTGAATATACATAAACAAACTGTGTATTTTTGTCTTTGATGAAGAGAGGGATTGAGGAAAATACGTAATACTGTTCATTAGGTAAAATTGTTGAGTAGGTTTCTTGTTGTTCTTGGCTTTTCAACTAAAAAATTGTATCTACTAATCAGTTTCAGTAACATAGTATCTTCTTCAATAAACTGTTCAACTACTATATTAGGTTTGTTTGACTTAAATTATACTAAACTACTGAATCATTACTTCAAATACATACTACTAGACAAGTGACAATCGCTTTTGTATTTCTACAATGAATTTCAACAGAATTGACATGTCAGTCCCATACAGTCCCTTCACAGTTATTTTACCTCTGCCAGAAGCCCAACTACAACCTTATTGTAACGTGAATAAAGATCACTGTGAGTTTGACTGACTAGTCAGTGGAACCAACCCAACAATAACCTTATACTAACGAGAATAAAGATCACTTTCATTTTGCCAGTGATGCATATCAGAGGTAAAAATAACTGTGAAAAAGCCTTTTTGACTTTTCCCACAATCGTTATCGCTGATAGAATGAGACTGTCTAGATCCTTTGATTTCGAAATCTCAACTGTTTTACAAGGCACATACCTCCGACAATGAACTCCTTAGTTTCACTATGGTTCCCAGCTTTGCAGGTCCAGTTGCCTCCATCGCTGATCTTGATACGATGGATAATGAGGGGCACCAGGACTCCGTTTTCTTCAGTCTTGCGTTCGACATACACCCGGCTATTCTTGGTAGATCGCTCCTCGACTATCTTGCCCGAGGGGGAGTACCATTGAATAGGCTGGAAGAAAGAAAACGTAGGGATAACATATTATATCTAATGAAAAACTGCCCGACCAAAGACTAAATGGAAAGAGATGGTTTGCGTCGACTATTGATTCATGCCACACAAAGGGTTTTTTCGATGCGGTTAGACCAGAGATAAATTTGTACTGTCCTTGTTCACACTCTTATCTTTTTAATAAAAATTCACACCATTTTTTATGGTACCAGCATGTTTTCCAGTATATTGTATGAGGTATTTGGCATGCACCAAACACTTTCACAGAGAGGAGGCCTGAGCCCCGTCCCAGCTGTGGGAACACTGTTGTCTGATTATGTAATTTACCATTGAATAAAAGTCATGTACGTACCTCTACTAGATGTTGTCCTCTACAAAAGATGGCTTTGGTTTCGCCGACGTTGTACACCGTCGACCTGGAGATGATGACAACAACTGGCTCTGGAAACTCCTCATCTGGCCGAACTGGAACGAAAGAAAGATAAGTAAAGTAAATCCATTTAGTTAAGTTTATGAGAACAGACTTGATCAATGATAATGTTCAGATATCTATGAAGCTTCATCAAATTAGCGGGTACCTAATGGAGGTCCAGATTTCTATTTTCAGGTTAATTAAATTAATCGTTAGGTATATAGGTTTTCATGGCACATCACACACATCAGCTCTCCTGCAGTAGGTACTTCTGCACATATATTACATGTGCTTACCATATACATCAGCTTACCCTTTTGACCTTGGCGTAAATATGTCTTATAGGATATAATATCATCTAGCTAGAGTATATACATTTTATGTTTATATTATCTTTCTACATTATCGAAGATAGATAGATATATTACTGAAGTCTCATGTTATTTAAATTTTTGCTTTAGTTAACCGAAGTGCTAAACGTTGATGTGACTCGAAACTACGTACAACGAAACTTGTGTAAAAAAAAAAAAAAAAAAAAAAAAAAAAAAAAAAAAAAAAAAAAAAAAAAAAAAAAAAAAAAAAAAAAAAAAAAAAAAAAAAAAACGTGTCCACAAATTCCGGTCACGGGAAACTTTGTCGTGTCGCTGTACTAAGTCCTAGAGGCACGCCCTCTGCTATTAGTACGTTATGCGTACTTCTATTGGCTACAAATAAACTTGTTATTGTGATTAACTACTTCAATCCTTAATTGAATAAAATTAAAAAAAAAATAAAATTGTCGCCGTAAAAAGCCGTGTGCCCGATGAGATTTTCTATCGTAAAAAATCACAAACTATCTTACAAATTTTTATCCCCTATTTAACCTGTTTAGAAGATTAATTAGCTAAAATCCTTCCTTAGTGTTCACTTTCGTTATTAACTCTTGTGCAAAATTGTATACTTCTAGACACAGCGGTTTAGGTTGTGCGTTATCTGTCAGTGGTTGAATTTAAGGTTTTTATTAAGTACAGACGCCAGCACATCAACTGCTACTACAATCTGTCAAATTTCTTTAAATTATTAGATTTTCAACTTTATCGCTAAAGCATTACGGTTCAAGGTTGATTGGGAAAATTTGACAGTTTCGGGTAGCTTGACCTGCTGGCGTCTGTACCTAGTTATTTAATTATGGCTGCCTCGTTGGGCTACTTTTGCGGACCTCTATCCCAGATAGGCTTTCACATGGGACTGTAA
The DNA here is from genome assembly GCA_911387795.2 of Apamea monoglypha. NCBI lineage: Eukaryota > Metazoa > Arthropoda > Insecta > Lepidoptera > Noctuidae > Apamea > Apamea monoglypha. Next base: position 12,610,897 of record OU426920.1, read on the forward strand.
AATACAACAAGGCTTGGTTTCTAGATAGTTGTAAACCTTTATTTAAAAAATGTAAAATTCTACCGATTCCTTGTATATACATAAAGGATATCTGCATCTCTACCAAAAGACATATGCTCTACTTTAAACAACGTAGTGAGGTCCTTACTAGACAAAAAAGGGCTAAGTTCCGCAACCTGCTGTATCAACCACCCTGTCATAAAGATATTTATAAGAAAAATGTGTTTAATATGTGTGTCTTAGTTTATAATAACTTACCAAATGAGTTAAAGTTAGTACAGGGTAATGTGTTCAAGACAAAATTGGCAGAATACCTTCTAAAGTGTTGTTTTTATAGTATTAAGAAATTTATGGAATATAAAAATAAAAAAATTGTATATTTATTAAAATGTTAAGAATATAAATTAATAAATTTAATAGCTAATAATTATATTAATAGTAATATAATAAAAATTTGCGAATGTATGTAAACTTAATAAAAATTTGCACGCTTGCTTGCAGGCAGAATACAATAACACTTAGGTTATAAGATCTTACTTTAAATACCAAAATAATGTACATATTTCTAGCAAATAAACGTTTGATCTGATAAAATTATCTAACGTCGGAAAAATCAGCCCAATGACTTCAAAGTGATGGTTTTACAGTACAGAGTCCAGAAAATAAATAAAATATGTTTATACATTATTTTCCTGTACACATTCCAACTTTGTCCCTATCTTCGTAACACCTATATATCTATTACATATTTGTTCCAAAGGCGAATGTACTAGCTAACCATAAGTAATTGGCTGTGTAGCTAGGGGTGCGACAAGTGTAGGTGCGCCTGACCGCGGGGCGATGACCTAGCCTAGCCTATTTACATAATTCGTAATGCCTAGAGACCTAACCGATGTCCTAGGTATCACATGTTTGAGGTAATTTTGTAGTTACTCGTGCCTAAACATACTAATTATAAAATTTAAGGCTTTTTTAGGGGTTGACCTGTTAAATAACTTTCAGTGCCAGACAGCTTAGTCACCGAAATTATAGGTTAATTGTATTAGGATCATTTTATAGAATAGTTATTCATATTACCTTCGTTATGATGTTATGGGAATATACGCTGAAGCATGCCAACACAGCTATTAATAAACGGTCGTTGAGATACCTTCATTAATGAGGTACCTCCAACGCATTAAATCACCTTTGCCAAGAGGGAACCGAGTAATAAATAGTAATAGATACATAGTTCATAAGCTATGTATCTTACAGGCGCAGATAACATTCACTCATTTAATATTGTTAATGAAATAAGCGTACATTTCAACAATATCAGTATTTCTTATCTGCAGCGAAATCCCTCTTGAATTTAAAGCGACTGTAAGCGCGCTAAGCGCTGAGTGGACGATCATTTACTGCAATTACAACCGTAATTTACAATTAAAAGAGTAGTTTTTTGTTTGATAAATGTTGGCAGCAGATGGTCTTTACAGCTCGCCAGCGGAGAACGGATAAGCTCTTAAAGCGCTCAGACGGGGCTGTTACTATGCACTAACGAATTAAATGGCTATGGCTATAGGTAGACGAAAATATACTAGTTATCGGTTCACTGAAAATGTCAACTAAATCTTCGTCAAGTAAAGCAAACTATACAAATTAATTTCAAATATTTTCATGTATGTATAATTATTTATGAATACGTTTAATGCATACATTAATCCCACGTCACTGGTCGTTAAGCATACATTAACGCACCACATAATACATATGGGGAGGATGTCAAAATATCATATTTCCTTAATGGGAGGTATAGGTAGGTACCCCTACCTTCTTACATGTATTTCGTGGGAGGCTTGACAGGTTATGGGTACGTCTACCCTACGTATCTTAGTTAGCATAATCATCCTATATTGTTCCCACTACTGGGACACAGGTATCTACTCTTCGAGAGAGAGTGGGCTGTAATCCACCACGCGGGCCCAGTGCGGGTTGGTGAATAAATTCAGTGTATATCAACCCTGATTATTAGCCGTTAATTATCATTTATTTCCCCGATTTTCCTGCTTCTCCACGATTCTATGAGTGCAGAGGATAATTTTACGAGAGAGAAATTTTTACGTATCATAGGAAATTCAATGAATAAGAGCTTTGATTGCGTAATTTGCTTTTGACAGGGAAGCCATCAAAATAATGAATGAATTCTGCTTCCGCCAATCTAAAGACAGCCTTTCAATTTGTCGGTTTGAAGAGAATCAATGGGAAATAAATCTTAGACTCCTTATGGAACATTGCATAGTTTCCTTATTGACGGTGAAATTGTGAACTTCAATATAAATTATTCAAAAATCAATATGTACAGCATCCATGTTGCGTACAAAATAAACCTAAAAGTTAAAGCCAACATACTTTATTAAGCTTTAGTTTTGGTTTAATTTTTTATTTCGTCACCGACTTCTGAAACTGTTTTAAAAGATAAAGTACAAAATACAGACCAATTGTGCCTTTCTGAAGATGGGTAATACTATCAACCAAGTGACCCTACTTCCTACTATTATCTTTATTAATTTTATATTTTACTTTTATTAATACGACTTCCTACTATATCCTATCCTACTTCTTATCCTACTAATATTATAAATGCGAAAGTTTGTATGGATGGATGGATGGATGTATGGATGTTTGTTAGTCTTTCACGCCAAAACTACTGAACGGGTTTGGATGAAATTTGGCATACTGATAGTTTATAACGAGGATTAACACATAGCATACTTTTCATCCCGATATTCCCACGTCATCGAAACTTATGCGGGTGAAACCGCGGGGCGCAGCTAGTTATTAAGTAAACGCGAAAGTTTGTAAGGATGGATGGATGGATGTTTATTACTCTTTCACGCAAAAACTACTAAACGGATTTTGATGAAAATTTGCAATAAAATAGCTTATACATCAGAATAACACATAGCATACTTTTTATCCCGATATTCCCACGGGATCGACAAATATGCGGGTGAAACCGTGGGGCACTGCTAGTAATAATATAGAGATAACTAATAGACTTAAACCCTATACTGCTAACTAGGCAGATATGATGATGTTAATTGAATGTCAATTGCACACTGACAGCTTTGATTTCTCATCGAATTAACTGTATCATATTATAGATCCAGTTCAATTTACTGAATACGCTTGTGGGTTTGGGGTTAAATTACTAATGCCTAGTATCTAATTATTATTATAGTTACTTTAGCAGTTAACCATAACACAATGAATTATAATGCCAATAGGGTATACAGTCACGTGAGCTAGTAACAAAATAAATTTGAACCAAATGTCGGAGATGGTGACGAATTCGATAGTTTAGAAAAATATGTAGGCAAAAAGGGAAAGGCGACAGAGTATTTTAATATACTCGTATTACTTAATTAAAATTTTCTTAATATTTCAATATTAAGAAACATATGAACTTCTCTAAGTTCAAAATTATCAATACAACCCTCTGGTTAATTTTAATGATTATAATTCTGTAAATACATACCTGTTACTATGATATTTTTTTCAACATACAACCTGCCTGACACTGATCTGCAAAATGCAAAAACGTAAGAAAAAAATGAGTTTCGAGAGCTACCCTGACGCTTCCACTTTACGGATAACTTTTCTGTTCAAAATAATAGATTATTAGGAAATAACCTAAACTATGCATACACACTTCTTATTAAAGTCGATAGGACCCGAACACCAACTAATCGTTTAAGGAAAAAACGCGTTACAGAAAAAACTAGCGCCGAAAACAGATGAAAATGGAAAGCTGCTCCCCAATAAGTGAGCAAGAAATAAATCATTTTGACACTTATTACTAAGATGAGTAACGACCAACAATAACTTTGGAGGTTTTTTTTAAATATAACACGAAAATAATTAGACGCAGAGGAAAGGCATTGCTCCTTAATGATCAGTATTGTTTTGATTAATGTTCACGTTTGTTTGTTATGAGCGCTGAAATTATTAATGTTACAAAGTTATTTTTGGGTAGAATAAAATGAAAAGTAAACAACAGTCTTGAAAAGAAACCATTATCAAATCTTTCTGTATTCAGCTTTTATCCCCTAACTGTGATTTCATTATTTTTGTGTTCAAGTAAATCATCTCTTTATTTTTTATTTTAAAAATCAACTGAACTGGCAATGTGCCATCCATATTATCCGTAGAACCGATGACCGTTGAGGTAGACGTGTTCTTAAGTGGAGACAATGAATCAGGAAACATAAGGTAGGACGCCTCTCCAGGGTCCAGCCGATCTCTGCAGGGTGACTGGTAGCAGTTGGATGAGAGTTGCCGATTATCGAGCTGAATGACGTGCAATTGGAGAGGCCTATATCCAGTAGTGGACTGCTATAGGCTGATAATGGTGATCCTTTTATAAATTGCTACTCTTTAACAGATCATTGTCCGAGATATTAAACTTCACCTTATTACTTTACTGAAACTAAAGCCTTCAATATTTTCCGTGTCACCGTTCAACACTAAAGCAAGATAAGTAGCTAAGTCAGGGGTTGTCAACAAAAGTTTAATGTCCGCAGGAAAACATTAAGGACATGAGAAGTGGTCAAAGTTGGACGCAAGCGTGGCATAAAGTCCACAACTTCATCTTAATGCTATGTGGCGTCCATTAGCAAGTTACATGGACGCTACAGGACCATGCCGAAATGCAACGAAACGGAATCTTTGTATTGCGAAAGTTCTGAATATGTGACGTCATGACTGTGTTATGTCTTATAAGCAAGCGTCAGTGCGAAAAGACCTATTAAATAGTTCTAACCTAACCTAACAAAGTTTGCAGCGTCATGCCCTTTTACCTCTTACTGCAAAAAAAAGAAACAAAGAGAGAAATTTAAATTATTCATTTACGTTATAAAAATGCTCGTGAAAAAGTTTAATTAAGCGTTTAGAACTTTACAGTCATTTATTTGCCTCTGACATGAACGTAGTCTCAGCAAATGGTGGCCGTTAATCAGAGCTTCACAAAGCACATGAGCAAAATGTAAAGACTTATACAAGAACAACGGGCTTAACTGTTAATCCTAATTAAACCTCAATTGTCTTAAATTCCATTATAATTATAACGAACATCTTGGAGTAATTAATACAGTTATAAGATTTTATATATTTATTTAAAAGAAAATATCTTCATTATAATTATTACAAAGCACAATGAACAAAAGTCGCACCAAATAAGTCTCATGCATCAAGATCAAAATATTATAGTATTTATTTTCATATTTTTTTCCGGCATTACGCGTCGGGGATTTGATTTTTGAACAGGGAATTTAATTTAAAGTAAAAAAAGTGTTGATATTGTTTTATTCCATTTACATGACGTTCCGTTTCAAACGATATGATTAATATAACCTTGAATTTTGAAAGTGTCATGATCACATCTTTCAAAAAACATGTAAAAGAATTATACTTTTCCGATTATTTATTTATATATGCTTTATTGTACACCACAAAAATACATAGCATAAAAAATACATTAAACACTACAAAATATACAATCCGAATCTACATTAATTAAAAATAACTAGAATAAAATAGAATAGAATTTTTATTTATACGATTATCATGTTTTAGTGCAATAATGGCCGTTCGAGTATGACATGTCAAACAAAATAAAGTACCTAATTTTCAATTTACTTCGATTTTTTTTTTAAATCTCCGAAACCTGGGTTTTGTTTGCAAAAAAAAACCTTTATTAGATTAGACAATCCTTTCTAATACCTACAATATAATATAGTACATACATCCAAAAAATAATGGAAAAATTAAAGGAGTTCCTAAAATGTTTACACATGATTTCACTCTCTTTAATAACGTTCACATTCACGTCCTTATAAAAATAAAAGAAAACGAATTTGTTTTGTATTCCGCCGTTGTAAATTAGGCCCCATGAAGAATGTTAAACGCTCGACGACGCACTGAAATTTGTTTCAACTCGTTTCGCGAGAGTAAAGTAAACGAATGACTGTGGTTCTTTTAACGAAATTGGGAAAATCCGGTGATATATTTTACATGTACCCACCTACTTTGCTCTGTTATTATAGTATGTTTGTTTAGCAATTTTCTTTGAAAAGATCTTTGGGTATATTATAAGAAAATATTTACGGGTCCAGAATCCAATACCTACGTTATATCATAGCATAAGCGTTCGTTTTTTAACTTCGAACATTATCTATGTACAGTCAGGGAAATTTATTGTTTATCAAATTGACATACTAAGCCAATTAGCCGTGTTATAGCAAATTCATACAACTGTCAGAGAACTTATGATTTGATTATGCGGACAATTTCAGTTGGCAATCAACATAGCTTAATGTTGATAGGTAGGAAGGTAAGGCGGAGATAGTCGGATGAGCTGAACTCTTTTAATAAAGATTGGTAATTGGCAGCTCTGGACAGAGAAAGGTGGAAGGAGAGTAGGTAGGCCTTTGCCCAGCAGTGGGACATTGATGAATAATAATAATAAAATAATAACGTAGGTATTAACGTACGTAACGTATTCTGTATGTAACTTTGATTAAAGGTATAAAATCCACTTTTTACTTAGGTACATGACATAATATGAGCTATAAAAATATAAAACCTAATCTCAAGTAGTATTTGAAATCGTCGAAATAGACATAAAACTGTCGAGCGGAAATGGGTTTAGACAGAACACGTCTATCAGGTGTCGAATGAAAACTAGCCAAAAATATCAGGCGAATGGATTCCACAGACGAAAAATGACATCTCGGCTATGATGGTTTCCCAACTATTTTTGGGATCGGCTTCCAGTCTAACCAGATGCAGCTAAAACCAGTATTTTACGTGGAGCGTCTGCCTACCTGACCTCCACCACCCAGTTACTTGTCACACTATACCCCTTGGTAATACTGATTGTCAGACATTCGGGCTTCTGACGACCCGTAACGACTGTCAAAGATCCACGAATGACAGCCGGGACCAACATCTTAACGTGCTTTCCGAGGTACGGAATGTAAATGTTCTCGGTATGTAAAGATTGACACCCATCCACGGACAGACCGCGGCAAGCGTAGCTTAACCTGATTGATCGACCCGTGCGGCTATTATTACTTAGCCACGAGCTCCTCAATACCCTATTATTATAAAATACTAAAGTAATTGGACATTTTTTCGTCTATTATTTAAAAAAGAACTTGCATAAATTTCTGTTACTCTCGAATCATCATTCTCTCTTGCCCCTACCCCAATTTGTTTGGGATGGTCGCAACATGTTTTTTCTTCCATACTTCTCTATAAGTCGTCATCTCGGTAGTCACCTTTTTCTAGCCAGACTACTCTGGTACAAACAATTTTTTATACACAAAACACTTACACATTAAATTCATTAAAAATACATTGAATGTGCCTATGTAGGTATCAATATCTTTGACTAACACACATATAATTTCAGATGTTCATGTGTTGAGTACGGAAAGGTAGGTACCGCCTTTCCAGAACTCATTGAGTAGCTCTTTTTAAAAACCCCTATTGACTGTTAAGGTACCTCGATTATGAAGGTTTTACAGTCAAGAACCTTTCATATGAAGTGTGCGATGAAGCTTCAAAAATTGATATTCGGTCGGTCTCCATCATCGAGGTTTACTGAAAAGCTTACCGACCGTATTAAGTTCCGTGTCAGGTAAATGCATGTAGGAAACCCTTTACATAGACCTGTGTGTAGGTGACTTTAGATTTTTCCAAAAACTTAGGTACCCATTGAGGTGTTAAGATTACACCATCGATTAAATATAAATGCATGCCATAAATTAAAACAGTAATTAAGCTTATTTAAATATGGCGAGACGTCTGCATATTTCAGTTGTTTTTAATTCTCATTCATATCATGTCAACAGCCCTTATTTAAATAATTGAATGTGTGGTCAGTCAATTAGTGAAATTATTGTGTCAATAAGTTGATTAGTTTCAACCAAAATACTGCGCTTAATTAAAAGGTTAAACAATGATTAAGGTCAAAAACCTTTGAAACTATCTTCCAGTTTCCAATAGACATATAGCATATAGCACTATGATACTAAAGTTCAAATTAAACTAGATAGTCTCGTAAACCGAGGCTGGAATCATCTTCATTATACGATCTGTTTATTTTGAATATCGGAGTAGGTCTGATGTAATTACGCCGACGCTCAAGGTGCGAAGTAATACCTGTCAAGATGATTTATTAACGCCGTCTTATTGGGCTTCAGCTCGTCGGCTGAGTTACAGCGTACCTATTCGGAAACAGTAGGATAATCCCCCCAAATACGTAATACGTACAGACTTTTCAATAATTCTCAATCTTTGTGCTACTGAGCTGCGACTTCTGACTCATATCGCTGTGGGTTGTTTTGTGCACAGGTGAAAATTTATAATTAATTTTCCGAAATTGAGTGGCTTTTCTCAGGTGTGCTGTGTCATGTGAATTGTGAGCTAGTGGGAGTATATTATGAATATCGTGACGTACTCTGGAATCTATAGGTATGTTGCTTTTGATTGATGTACTAGCGCTAGTTAAAGAGCAGTAGGTAAGTAGTTGCTCGGAGTGACTCATGAATACAGCGAAAATCCGAGATCAAGGTACCTACTCGTTGGGTAAGACGTAATAAATTTCCAGCTCTTTGTAAAGTAACGTTTATGTAACAATAGGATTTTGTAATGAAAAAACTTTTCACGAATTAAAATATTTCATAAAAACAAAAATTATTTATTACATCTCACCGTTTCCGAGTGCAAAATTTTAGACTAATTTACTCCAAATTGGCTGCGGTACTGAAGCAAATTTATATTCAAGCGCACAGACAAACACCAGTGAATAACGTTCTATTAGCCAATTAGTCATCATGAAATATTCCGTATGATTACTGCAGCTCAGCTGAAAGTGTACACATCGTATACACTTTACATATGACCTTATTACGTAAACTCAAAAGCTAGGTAATTTCGTAATTTCGTCCATGAGGGAAACGTGGACCATTACTGTTGTTATTTTAGAATTATAAAATGGAATAATTTATATTGTATTATGTTCCGAGTGAAATCCGTAGGGTCTGCAGAATTAATACTGCTCGGGTATAGTCAACTTTGCACAGCCTCTGGGCATATGACGGGATGAGCCCGGTTTACTTGACCTTACATTGACTGGACAGGTCCATTCAATCTGTGTGGTTTTTTTTTTTGTGTATAATTGCATGCTACACTGGTTGACGTCATCACGTTAACGCCGGCTGCCGCTGAAAACCAGCGCTGGGGCTCTGTCTCGTATAGAGTCTTAGCATTATGCTGAGCGATGGCCGTTTTGCGTGAATGTGACGCATGCTTACCCCCAACTTGTTACTTTTTTTTTGTGTTTATGTTCTTTTTTATGCGTCATGTTTGCCGCAAATAAACGTATTTTCTTTCTTTCTTTCTTCTGGTTCTTTCCTCAAAAGACCAGTTCGGACTACATGATCTGAAGAAAATTACACCTGGATTTAAAAACAGACGTGACCTTTGAGTTTTTTTCGGCCTTTCTTCTCAGAGTAGTCAGTTAAGAAACGCCGACCTCATCTAGTTCTTAAAATATGATTGACGTGTAAAAGTGCTTGTACAAACCTACTGACAGAAATAAAATCATTTATCATTACCGATGTCGCGGGGCTGATGTTGAAAAGTTACAATAATATTTTACTCTAAATCTCTCATTTTAAATAATGTTACGTCGTGATTGTACCTGTGCAATCCAGGATACTAAACGCCGCTCTGCCGGTAGCAAATTGCAGCACAAATTGATCAAATAGAACTTTGTTGCTCCGACAACGCTCAGGTCGGATCTCCGAAACTACGAAGTAATTTACTCACTTACTAACTGTCAACTTGACAGCTTGCCACTTGGTTAATTTTCTCGGACGGACAGACAAACGGGTCCCGCAGAAAATAGTTTTATGCCACAAGAGTTTCGAACTAATTATATTCGATAGTAATATGTCATACCTTTGGCACAGACTGAGGCCCTAGTGAAGTTAAATAGAGAACTTTAACATTGTGTTCCATTGTTTGACTTGGTTGTTACGAACAATGCTGATTTCCTTTTGTTGTTGGGCGACCGACCCCTAGTAATTAATAAATCGTAATGAACTACCCTTAGTAGTCGTTTATTAGGAACTAATCATTATTACTTATTTGATCATTTAATGAAGTTCTTGTATCCATCCTAATCCTTACTAATATATACCTATTATAAATTCGAAAATGAGGTTGTTTGTTATGCTTTCACGCTAAAACGGCTGAACGGATTTAGATGAAATATAGCACAAGGGCAGACCATGATCTGTCTTAGGACATAGATTACTTTTTATCTCAGTAGTTTGTTCCCCTGGGATAATTTCAGACTTCCACGTGAGCCAAACCGCGGACATAAGCTAGTTATTAATATTTATATAATCGCTGCTAAACCAATCACTCAAATATATTTATTATTAATGTGATGTAAATATTTATTACCTATCTAGTGGCACTCATTATCATATTTTCTTTTGTTAATATGCGGATAATGTAGTGGGCTGCAATATTGTTAATATTATATTTTTCTGTCCTCTGTTCCAATACATATTGTAGCTGTTTATTGTCCTTGAATAAATAAATAAATATATAGATAACTTCAGTTCAGACAAAATGTCCTGAGGGCCTAGACAAAGTGACATTCTGTCAGTGATAACCATGATGGAGAAGTCAAAAAACAAAAATGTATTGGATTGACATAAGCTACCGAAAACCTAACTCTAACCTTTAATACTGTTGAAAGTCGTTGTTGGAATACGAAACGCTCAGAAAGCAATTGTCACTTGTCTACGCCCCTAAGGTGACCCTAGAGTTTACCTTTGCAAAAAATATGAAGTAACGTAGAGGCCTGTCTTATTTTATCACTAAACTTAATAATTTCAAACTTATTCCAAAAACACTATGAGTAGGTCCCACGTAAAAGAAGGGACACAAATATAAAAGGAATGTATATCTGTGTGTCAAGATTTACGGCTTTTATCTATTGGCTTTCAAAAATTCGGGCACGTGCCTTTGCCTTTGTAAGACTTTTGTGCAAAGGTTTGTTCAAATCTTGGGCGAGTTGTCCTCTCCACGGCAAAATGTTGGTGAATGTTGGTAGGTAAATCTGTCACGCGTGGCTGTGAATGTTTATTAGAATATGAGTTATTGCTGAAGTGTGAACGTGATCTATTGTGTACGTGGAAGGTCCAGGATTTTGGGTAGCTCAGCTTCCCATTTTTATGAGAGCATACAAACGGGTGGGATTTGCCTTTATATTGTGTATATTTGAGCGAGCTTATGAATCTCAAGATAAAAAGAATCAAAGCGCCGGCTGCGCTTTTTCTCACGAAATTGTGCAGCACCGCTTTAAACATAATTTCATACTTTTGAAAAGAAATGTAAGAACTCTAGATCTACTGCTAGTGCAACATAATTATATTAAATGAAGTGCTTTTAAGACGACTCGTAGGTACAATGGGTTTAAGAAGATGCGTAATGAAGCCGAGAGTCACTTCTACTCCCCGTCGCTGTGGTATACTTTTGTACTGGACCTGGGAACGCTCTGGTTACGGAGATATTGAAGGTCAAAGTTACAATTTTTTTTTACGAAAACTATAAGTTATAACTGACAGAACTCCTGTACCGCAATACTTTGTAATTAAATGAATCAACTACAAAGTATTTCGCGGTTGTTCAAACTAAAAATAAAAGTTGTTTCCAGCAATTTACTTAGCGATGTACAGAATGCGTAGATATCTAACGGCTATTCGATGTGTCACCCTTTATACCTAGCTGTCAATGAAAAAATAATGAAGATTCTCTACAAACAGCAAATCTATCTCGTGTAGATAATAAGTAATGTTAATCATTATAAGCATAGCCTCTCCAGTTTTTGACAGATTACCGAGCCTTAAGAAATCCAAATAACTGAGATTCAATCTCTCAGGCTTCGTCTTTGGACAACAAAGAGTTATTATTGCTACATTTATTCTTTGAATGGACTCTGGGTTTTCGTTTGTACGATATTTCTCATGATTTCTATTTTCTAGGCGCAATCATATGGATTATGTGGCGAAGGAATTCATGATTATTGTTTGTTTTGGTGAGATTTAGATTGTACATAACATTTTACCGCGTATTTCATATTATATTTCACATTTTATGGAACTGAGGGCGAAATAGAACATAATACTGGTTATTCGGAATACGACACTAATGTTGTCGAGTCGAAATGTTACCAATAATAATTATATATTGGGTACTCAATGAAATACGATCGTTTTAAGCTTCCCTGTACCTATAGTGTACACACACTTGTCTCCCCAATATGTTAAGAGGTGCTAACGTATACATACATAGGTACCTATCGATTATACAAGCGCCATCAATATCTTCGGTATATCGAGTGTCAGTCATTGCAGAGATCCTCGACGCCCGATATATCGGCTACGGATCGATAGCTCTTGCCAGATGTGTCAAGAGGCGTTCAATTTCATCACTTATAACCCGTTTTAGAACCCAAGTTTTCATAAGGCAGAGGTAATCTTTTGAAAGAGGCTTTATTTTGAATTCAGGAAGTATCTGATTAGTAGTCTCACGTTCTATCGTACGTCGTTCGTTCTTTCGTCGTGGACTTGAATAGGTTTGACTGAAATCAGCCTTCAATTTAATTTCATGGACGACTTACATGAAGTAATTAAGGCATTAGATGTATTTAAATTGCTGTCTGTCTGTAACAGGAAACGTTAGAGCAACAAAAGGACTTGTTCCGTATAAACAGAAACGTATTTCTATGGCGCAACTTTTACATAATATACTTCTGCCCGCGACTTCGCCGGCGTTGGTTTTAACTTTACAATACAAAACATGAAACCTAATAGCACTCGGCAACAGTGTAGCTTTCTGCCAGCGAAAGGATTTTCGAAATCAAATTACTACTTTTATACATTTCCTCCTACATCCAAACTTACGAAACTTATAAACTTTCAAACTTTACTTCTTTATAACAAGAGTGTAGATTCCACCGGAAACAACAACCACCAGCAGTGCGATTCTGTAACCATCTCACCGTGAAAACTTAGGTGAAGTGAGCGTGGAGTGAGCTGTCATTCCAACTAATGTTAGGGATTGATACTATTGACAGCTCACTCTAAGCTCACTTCACCTAACTTTTCACGGTGAGATTTTTACAGAATCGATCGGCTGAACTCTTTACTTAACATTACATACACATAACATTGGGCTCATTGCTAAATAATAACAGTCGCACGAGTCGATTGAAGGTTAACCTGCGCTTGCCGAGGTTGGTTTGTGGATGGGTTCCATTACATATAAAGAAGAAGAAGAAAGAAAATACGTTTATTTGCGGCAAACATGACGCATAAAAAAGAACATAAACACATAATAATCGAAACATATCGAGACCCCTCCATGTCTCTGAAAGCACGTTAAGCCATTGGTCCCGGCTGTCATCCGAGAACTTTAGACATACACAACATTATATCACGCCTTTTTATCCCGAAGGGTTAGGCAGAGATATACTATTGTACATCCACATTTGTATTATCATCTTTATTTGTTAAAAAAAACTAGGCACCGTAGTAGTCTATTACCTATTAAAAGTGATTAATAATAATGAACTACTTATTTTGTAGTTTAACTCCGCCTTGGGGCGATACTTCCAATGTTTTCAACTAGCGCTCCTGTTGTTCAGGGAAGAATACATGGCTCGTTATGCCGTAATTGGAAGCAGGGTGGGATCATGTGAATGCATTAATGTAAGTAGTGTCATTATAAAATGATGCTAATATGAAACGTGATCGTTCGCTTGTGACGACACATTTATACGAGCCACTTTGAATTTAGCTTGAAATTGGGTCAGTGGTTTTCATCAGGAATCTTTTAGATTAAATGGTATTCTACTACAATTAAGTTTGATTAAAAAACCTTTTCAAAATTTAAACTGACGGCGGTTTAAGGGGAAAAATGGGTGTATAATTCTGTAAATGTTATAAATGTGAACCACGCAAAAACGGCTGAACGAATTTGGCTTACATTTGGCACACAAATAGTTTATAACCTGGATTAACACATAATTTTTATCCCGGTGATTGGTCCGCGCAGATGAAGTTGTCGGCAGAAGCTAGTAGAAAATATTAATTTTTAATTTAATCGACCAAGCGACCTACAAATTATTTTACATAAAAAGTCGCTCGATACTTTAATAACAATCTTTGAGCTTTAAAACTTTTCATTGTGTTATACACTTTGTTTAATCAAACTTTAGCCTTGGCTGAAGTCGACCAACGATTAAAGCCGCTATTTAAGAGGTTTTATTCTAAGTGTAGTGTTTATATTAATTATTTTAGCGTGTAAAGTGGGAAAGAAGCTAATTAAACTATTGATTTTGAGTTCCCACTTCTTAGGGCGGATTGTTTTTATCTTACACGTAAGTAATTCTTTGAAAGCTTGATAAGGTTTAGCTATGTCATGAAACTATGCTTCAATATTTGGAAACTAGATTGATAGATAGGCTCTGCCACGTCTTCCGTTAAATATTATGTAACTTAATCTAAAAAAAAAAGATCGTCACTCACTGGACGCCTGAAAGAGGACATCGTCGTCGAGGTAGACCACGGCGAAGGTGGTGTAATGATCTAATGAGGATTGCAGGGCCAACATGGCCAGAGATCGCTCAACACACGGAGGTTTGGAAGAAGAAAGGGGGCCTTTGCCCAGCAGTGAGACACAACACAACATAGGCTTACGAAAAAAAAAACTATAAAGTCATAATGCACCCTAATAAATTCGGATAAGGGCAAGAAAATGAGGATAAAGATGAATCGACCTTAACCCACTGAACTTAGGAACGTTTTTCTTTTCAATTAGTCAAAGATCTAAGTGATATTGTCTGCGACAGTCAAACCCCTCGGGGGAGTCGTTTAGTACAAAAGATGCCGTTTTAGCATTCAGCACACTTGTTCTCATTACGAGGGGCTTTGTCCTATTATTTATGAGCTACGTGAACTCTTTACTTGGCATACATACGTACATTTTATTTAAAACCATGTTATTAATTTGAAGCATACATTTCCCTAGGCGGAAATTCTTCATGTAGCGAAGTGCCGATAAAAAGGTTTTTTTTGCAATATTCATAATGTTTCGGAACTGTATACCTACGTTATAGGCATGCTTAATAGCGTGGATCCAAGGACTAGCCTTGGTCCCCACTTGGTACTTAAGCTCTGAAAGCACTCAAATAAATACGTTAGGAGGGTTTATCTTAATCTGACGAGTCTCACTTTACAACCAAATAACTTGAATAGGACAGGTTCGAAATACATTTTCAATTATTTACAAACTAGCAGCGCCCCGCGGTTTCACCCGCACAAGTTCTGATCCCGTTGGAATATCGGGATAATAAGTATCCTATATGTTAATCCTGATTATAAACCACCTGTGTGCCAAATTTCACCCAAATCCATTTAGCAGTTTTTGCGTAAAGGAGTAACAAACATCCATCCATCCATACATCCATCCATCCATCCATACAAACTTTCACGTTTATAATATTAGTAGGATAGGATTGTTGTCTTTATCGATGCCTATCCACATTGTATGAACGAATACAGTAACTTTTAAATTCTCAAAGAACTCACTCGAATTGTCACTGTAGGTACCTTAGTTTGAAATAAACAACCTTACCATTTACACAAAACAAATATTATCACAGGACGAAAATCTCGCTCAAATATTTCAGATCGATTTCATGTTCAGTAGTCGTGATTCTTTGCGAACGTTACAATTGATACAATCATATGAAATTTGGCAAGGCCATTCCCGTTTGGCAAATAACCAGAACGTCTTTCTAGCGATAGTGTTCGGGCAATTGAAATTAATGTCAGTTGTGATTCATCTATCTCAGCTTGTGACAGTATTCAAGGCTATTTCTTGACATACATTTGTTTTTATTTTAGTGTCATTTACAATATGTTTTGGTGCTTTGTCTTTGTTCTTTCTTCTTCTCCTTTTTTGTTTCTCCTTCTCTGTTTATTTCTGGCCGTATCAGTAGGTAGAGTCAGGAAAATTTATTGTTAGCAATTTGACTACCCACTTAAATTGTCCTAAGTTCCAATAGCAAATTAAGTTTTTGAACTGCCTGTATGAAATGGTTGTCATAATCAGCCTATAGGGTTCCCACTGCTGGGACACAGGGCTCCTCTACGTGAGAGGGAGTGCCCCGTAATCCACCACACGGGCCCAGAGCAGGTTGATACTTAGATGTCACATGTCATCGAATTTTTGGTTCTAAGACGTGCCGGTTTCCTCACGATGTTTTTCTTCACTATTTTGAGAGCAGTGGTGATGAAATAAATTACACAAAGTAAAGCACCTGTCTGGGTTCGAGAACCTACGACTTTAGAACTCGTAAGTCAGGGCCGTTATCACTGGGCAGCCACTGCTTTCATGCAATGGTTATAACACGGCAAATTGATGTAGGGTGCTAATTTTTTATCAGTTTAATATCTTTTAGAGGTATGAGGAACAGGGTGTAAAGTTCACTCATGCTCCATAGAAAAGGAAGGATCCTCCGACCAGACGGGTGTTGTGTCTGGCGGGCAATAGCCCAACGATTGATGTTGGGAAATTGTATCTATGCTAATTGCGCGGTAAACTTTGCTTGCGAGATGCAGGATTTGCGTGACGTCAGTATGACGCGTTATTCGCATGTGGCATTGTAGATACCGCTACAATCTCTTACTGTTCACACGACTACATATCAAGCTATACATTTCCAGTTTTAGCTGACCTTGGATTGTATAGGCTTTTCATACAATGAGAAGTCAGCTTATACTGGAAATGTAAAGCTGTATATGGAGCCGTGCGTACCTTCAATCCAACATTTACAATCTATCTTATGTTTATGGATTTGGTTGTACTCATATCATGTATTATATATTACACTAAGGATAAAACCGGATAAAATCCGAAAAGCTGAAATTGAATACCGCAAGAATAATTCATTAAGGCAAAGCAATCTGTTGCTCAGAGCTGAAAAGTCTTTTGTTAAAGAAAGGAGATCGGTATTACAATTGTCGAGTGTCGACATCATTAAAAATAGATATCCGTGTGTATGCGTGTATTATGTTTATTTAGTCGTATTCAAAACATGATTGTTTCGAGTCGTATGACTTTTCACACATTGATGCCTCTCGAGAATACTTCCCCGCGTCGTCCTTTAGAAATAGGGTGTGCAGATGAGCAAGCACATTTTATCACATTCGAGAGAATTCCCTAGACGTCGCCGCGTCGGCGCTTTTTAACGAGGGTTGCTAATATCTTTGTAAATAAATCGATTATTTTAAAATTCAACTAGAAAGCTTGTAGCCTACATCGTGTTATTTGGGTAGAATGTTTCGTTTCTCAGGCAACGTTTTAGAGACCTTTTTAGGTGTTGATGGAGACTGGAGTGGTCAGTATATTGCGTGTGTAACTCAATTATAATTATGACACTAACATAAATAGTAATTAACGACGACGACGAAATGACGTATAATATAATATATACACTAAGTAATGAGTAATTTAAAAGCTAACACTCTCAAAATAATCATAATAATATGTACAATTATATAAAAAAGTGAGGGGAAAGAATCAAGGACATCATAAAATTCGACCGCATCGTTGTCAACACGAAAAGTGAGTAAGTAAAAGAAACTTACTCATAAAGATTAGTCCTTGGCAGCTCTGGACAGAGAGAGGTCGAAAGAGAGTGGGGAGGAACTAAAATTTAGTATTCGCTCTAATAACTTTACTATATATTTTTATGATCCGTTCCCACAGACAAAGCGTAAAAACCGTTTTGTGGGGCATATTTTTAAGTACAAGGTTGTAAACTTTATAAGAATAAGGGGTGATTTTTCAATCAACTGATAACTTTATTCGAGTAATAATTTTGAAATTTTGACAGTTGTTTCAAACAAAAACTGTCAAACGTCAATTTTATTCCACGAATATTATTGTTCGTTTGTTTGAAACAACTGTCAAAATTTCAAAATTATTCATCGCATAAAGTTATCAGATGATTGAAAAATCAGCCATTAATCAAATAATTTAAAAAAATACGACTAGGTTTGAAGGTCAATCAGATAAATCCGTGACCTCTAAAGCTTTTTCTTCTCTCTAAGGACCAAAGGTTAAAAAGGTTTAGATACAAAAATAAAAATGGCAATAGAAGACCTTTTGCAAACCGCCTCTAGGGAAAGTCTGATAACTAATTCAAAACTAGTAATATTGAAAGCCAAGTTTGAAGTCCCTACGAAAAGTCACTTAACAAGATAACAGCCCTTATTCCATGCGAACCGAGGTTACCTAGAAATAGATCTAAAAAATAGTTTTATCTGCCAGAAAAAATCAAACTGACTGACATGTTTACTGTTCCGATAAAACATTAGTTCGTTGCCTAAGCTTATGTACAGTCAGGGCAACTGTTTATTAAGCAAATTGACACCTTTTTTTATTTCAGTGTGGAAAATTCTCATGGATGTCGCCGCTCTGCGGTGGGCGGCGGGGTCTGTCAGACTCTTTCTGACTAAAATCTACCCCGGTGTTCCCTTCCCACACTTGGACCGGGGATCACGGACGGACTTGGCGTGTCATAGCCATTTCATATAACTGTCAATGAACGACAATTGTGATATGAATATACGGAATTTCTTTAACAATGAATTTACCTGACCTTCATAAATATACAAAGACAAATACAAAGACATTTATTCATCGGATATGGTAGGTACAAATACGGTTGGTACATATGGATAAGTTCGATATTTGCAGCTGTGAGAATGTAAGGGTTAAATAATATTCACTTTATTTCGTCTTATTGCTGCGTCAAAATGAAAACTTGCTCGGAACGAATTACATATAAATAGCTAAAAGATAGTGGCCATTCTTTTCTGAAATTTAGTTATTATATTTTTTATTGACCTCGTTTGTTAGTTCACAGGATTTTTATAAATTAGTTTGTAGAACTATGGAAACGAGTAACCTAACCTAACCTTTATGGTTACTCGTGTAGAAGATAACTTAATCTATTTTTTATGTTCAAAGCATTCGTATTGGTTTTAATTAAAAAGTTTAAGTAAATATACATACGCTTTACAGAATTTAAAAAAAAATGACCATGTCCTAAAACCTCGTTAAGCTTTAATTAATAACATTAAACAAGTAAAAAGGTACTAAATTAAAATCCCTTTCAAACTTAAAGAAACTTTGTAGCCATTAAACCAAATTAATTATCAAACTTTCTACGCGGGTTCAACAAATACGAACTATTAGCGATTGATGCGGATCCATTAATAGATGTAAACATTGAAAGGATCTGAAGGATCTTTAGGTTAAAGTTTCGTCTTAATTGTATGACAATATTGATATAAGATTGAACCTGTAATCAGTCTTCATTAACTTTAAGGTTGATAATGAATTTGTGTTGCATGCAGCTGAGATGAGAATGCTAAAAGGGATGAGTGGTGAGACCACTCGTCCCACGAATGGATTGAATAAGAAATGAGTACACAAGAGGAATTCTGAAAGTAACACCGGTAACTGAAAAGTTGTGTGGAAATCGGTTGTCATGGTATGGGCATGTGTTACGGAGAAATGGGGAAATGCCGTGAGGAGAGTTTTGAGTATGAATGTCGATGGCTATAAGAGTAGGGGAAGACCAAAGAAACGATGGATGGAATGTGTGAATGATGATATGGTTAGATAGGGGGTGACTACCGAGATGACGACTAATAGAAGAACTATGGAAGAAAAAGACATGTTGCGCCGACCCCAAATAAATTGGGATAAGGGCAGGATGATGATGACTGAATTTGTGTTCGTACAGTACTCATTTTCCGGTTCAAAGACGAAAATAGCTAGCGGACCTTAAAACCTGTACGAATTTATAAGATTGTCTTTACAGGCTATGGCCGCGTCTTCGTTCGCGTGCATGTCGGAAAACAACAATGTGTCAGCGATGTTGTAGGTACCACTTTTCCATTGAAAAGGAAGAATCTTCCGACCTTGCCTGGTGGGAAGCGCTAACTATTTAAAAAACAATGTTTTCAATGTACACCGACACACGCCTCGTCAACAGATTTATTATAATTACGTAGGTACAGGTTTCTTAATCAAAAGTGCCTACAATCATTGTGGCTCATTAAATTCCCACCTCCAGTGTCGTCATCGAAAATTATAAGTCAGTTGTCATTTGAAGATGAACCGCCGGGTTTCCGAAAACTATCCGGTATCTGTCCTATCCGGACTATTTTATTTACTATCCGCCCGGATACTGATTTAAGGGCATTATTCGGCCAGCCAACTATCCGTTTCATAACAAATATAATGATTGCAACGGCACCATGGAAACATAACAAGTATCTTGACGTCAATGGCTAGCAACTAACACGTCACCATAACGCGACTTGGACTCACACTGATGGAAATGTCATTTATGGCTTTATAGAACAAGCCATTAAGGACTATTGACAACAGCCATTCAGGTCATTGCGAAGAAACTAATTTCTTTAGGTTTACGTCACTCTACCTACGTAGGTAAATATTGGTGGGATAGTATTACCATTCGGGGTAGGTATAACCACAGAACAGATAAACTTTTATTTGTTCTGTGTGTATAACAATATATTGTTATGATTTAAGATGAAAAACTAAAATGTAAAACATTGCAAATCCATAACAAAAGCTGGTGTCTGAACACATTTGAAACATCAACCTGTCTCTGTAATTTTCAAACAATCGTCAGAAACAGAACGATGTTTTAAATTCGTTTAGCGTTACATGTATATTTTAGTGTTTTGTGATGCAGAAGGGCCCTAGTTATTAAAATAATTATAGAAAGTGACAAATATAATCAGCCTATAATGTTCCCACTGCTGGGACACAGGACTCCTCTCGGTGAGAGGAGTGGGCCATAAGCCACCACTTGGGCCCAGTGCGTGTTAGTAGATGTCACATGTCTTCGAATTGGTTCTTGGACTGTCGGTTCCTTCATGATGTTTTCAGAGCAGTAGTAGAAATGCAAATATTTATATAAAAATATTTAAAATCACAAATTCCTTCAAGAATCTAATATTTTCACGTCACGTTGACTTGAAAATATTGAGTTGTTCGCGGACTTCTGAAATAAAAATTGCAAGCAACTAAGTAGTTTTGGTTCTACTTAGGAGTCTACTTGATGCAATACGTAATAAGAACTTGCAGGACGTAAAAAAGAAAAAAAAAGAGGGTGGACTACCGTTTGCTGTCCAACTGTAATTACACTACTGTGAAAATAAGTCCTGTAAAGAAGTATTTTATTATAGAATGATGTAGTAAATTATGATACTAACCTCATAAATTTTATTTATACTGTTTTATTTATGCAACACAGATTTAATGAGATTCGAGTCATGATGAGTTTTATTTTTTATCGCTTATACGCATCAAATTCATCAGAGTTATCTCAGAACGAGGCATAAGCGCGTTTTATAGCATTTTGAATTTAAATTCCCAGCTTTTTCTGCAAAGCTGGGAATGGTTTTTTGAATTGTAGTTTTCTGAAGGTAATTTCCTTCTATCTTTACAATACATTCTTTTCGAACGATACTTAACTTATATAACTACTGTCTTCTAGGTCGTTATCGGCTTTATAAGAAAGGTAATGTTCTTTAAATCTTGATTATTAACCGGAGCACAACGTAAAAGAAACACAGCTACGAAGAAAAATATACAAAAGTTTAATGCTACCACGCACAACGGCATACGCAAACGTGTGCATAATCCAATCATAAGTAACGCTCATGTTATAGGAACCCACCTTTATAACCATGAAAAGTACAACAATAACGTAGAGGAAAATGAAACAGTTGTAGGTATTATGTACTGGGTTAAGCCCGCACAATATCGTAATATACAAATATTTGTGCAAGGCGCGTTTCAACAAGGTTCCTGACCTCGATAACTCTGTGAACCTTGGTTCCCATTCCATAAAACCACCAGTCGGTAGGTACAGGTTAAACCAACAACTGGTTGTTGATTCTAGGAACGGTTTGAAAGGCCGAATAAACCATAACAGTTACTTATAGTTTGAATGAAAATACGAATGCTTTGGGTATGGAAATACGGTTGGACTTTTCAGCGAGTTTGATAATCTGAATTAAATAAAAACAGCTTGTTAAAAATTGTACAAATACCTCCATGTTCTTTCTCCTTGTATGTTCACACACATCAATACAAGTTCCTTTTTATTTTAGAATCCTAAAATCTACACGGCATGAATGAAAAACGCTTCGAAGATAGAAAACAAATAAATAAACAAATCGTATGTCCAGAACAAACCATGAAAATACGTATCTTATTTCAGAGGGGAAGGAATGCAATGTAATATCCGTTTTTATGCGGAAAATACTGCTCACATATTACTGTACAATTGATGTTTTAGAATTCAGCGGTAGTGCTTGTTAGCACCCGCCGTCTGACGGCTCTTCACTTAGTACCTGCATGTACAACATACTTGCATGCGAAAATAACAAGACACTCGTAGCATACCAGGGAACCGCGACCTGAAAATGTTATTTTTTTTTTGTATTTCTGTACTGAAAACAAAAAAAAGCGTGAGTTAGGGCATCTTTGATTGTGCAATGACAAGGGTCGGTATTTCACAAATCGCCATTTGTGAAATTGTGACGTTGGAATATTTCCGTCAGAGTAAGCAGGGTTAAAAGGATGAAGCGTAATGATCGCGCTTGACATGCGTATCAACAAATGTTAGCCCTAATTTGTGAAGTTTCTAGAAGTTCTGAGTCTAGTTCATAAGACTAAAACTAAAAGTCATCCAATTTCAAATTCAATTAAGTCTAACCTTTACTGCTGAATAAAACTGGAATGAAGGAATGGTGATGGTGTGGCTTGAAGCCTATCCCGTAGGCTTCTGAACAGGACAGGTTATCCCGCTCTGGTTTTGATTGGTGTCAATACAAATAGAGGTGCAACCAACCGGGTGATTGATTGTCTTCCACAATGAAACTTTGAGAGAAAACCTCACCAAAATATTGCAAAAACATAAATAAAACGAGAATGAAACCATGTTTCTTTTAGAATTTCTTCTCGGAAAACGAATTACGAGTATTACATTATTTATAATGTGTAAAGCTGAAAAAAAAACCACAGAAAACAGATAAGTCGTTTAAGGAAACGTTCAGTTTTAACGTTTATAAGGGATCAGTGATCAGGGATCAGGGATCTGTTTCAGATCTTCTGAAATAACGAGTTGTAAGTCTCTACTTTTTCATGAAGATTAAAACGTTTATGTGCTCGTTGCACACGTTTTCTGGTTTCAAATAGAATGCAAAGATGAAAACTTTAATGATAAGAGAGATTTAGAACGTGTACCTACCCAATACAACAACAAATCGCAAAAAAAAAATATGATAATTTTTCCGTGCCAAAACAGTTCTTATTCAGTATTGAACCCGCTTTATACCCGACAACGGCAAAGCCAAAGGAGGGTTATTATTTTATCAGGCTATGTATCTATAAGTCTACTTGTTACTTTGGCATCCCCACTTTTTCTATTGAAGAAATTACTATCAAAACTTTCTTTCCAAATAAGTTTACATACGTTCGTACAAGCTAAAATAAAAGTATTTGTCTCACAACACAAGTTCCTGACAAGGCGAAGTATCTTCTACAATAGGTATTGTGTAATCTGTTTATCAACTTCTCGCTACTCACACAATAACGTTAACAGACAAGTTTTTCAACGATAAGTAGGTGCTAAGTATCGGGGTACTCGATATTTATATAAAATATAGAGTTTTATTCGCGGTAGATTTGACAAATATTTTATGTTTCATCTTTCTAACACATTCAAACTGTCTTTTCGTTTTACTTACTTACTTACTTGTCTTTCTTTTCTTATATTTTATTTTTAATTTTTTATCTTCTCCATAGATAGTCGAAATATAACACTCACTAAGTTTAATATGAATGTCTGCTTAAAACTTTATTTGGATATTTTACTTAAGAAATAAACTTTTAACCACAAATTGTCCAAGTCGTTCGGCACCGAAAATGGAAAACATAAAAAATATTAAAATTCAGAGCAGTTTTCTTAACTTAAAAGTTATTTAAGTAAAGAAGTGTTTCCATTCCTAGCAGAAAAGTCTAGTCTGTCTTCTAGAAACAGGAAGTTGAAAAACTAGAGGACGCAAAACTTTTGAGATCTTTTGTCTGCACCAACTTAAACAAAAGCAAAATGGCGGCATGTAGTTCAAACAACATGACATTTGGTCGAGTTAGTTTTGTGTTCAACACTTGTTTTTGTCTCATTTCCTCTTCGTTAATGTCGTATATATATCTTACATGAAAACCGCAGCTAAAATGCGGGTTTTTACCTTTCACTAAAATTATTCTTCAACGTTTGCAAATAGCACCGGTGAGGAGCAGCCAAGTTTAAAAAGGTTACATTTTAAACGAAGAATCAGGTTAGCCATGCTGACGTTGATGTTAATGTCGGGATTTATTATTCGTATAGAGATAAAATATTTTCAAAGTCGGGAAAAATTGTGCCAAGTGGACTTTGGATTAAGGTGACATCTGCGTTTTAATCAGCAAGCGGAAACTCGTTTTTATACCATTACATTGTAAAAAAAATTGTCACCAGTCCTTAAAAAGAAAATTATATTTATCGTTATACCATGTTGAACCTTTACAACAATCTCAATAGTTAGTTTATTGGAAAATATTCAAGTTGAGAGTCGATTTTCACGCTACAAATATAGAGCGCCGAAGGCTTTAACCCGAAACTTCATCGTAAAGTTTTGCCAATGTCATGAAGTTTCTTTGTGAAATGTAGTCTTAAAGTTTACGGGAAAATAACATTAAATTAAGTGAACAGAAAGCAGTGGTGGCCCAAGGGTAACGGCTGCGACTTACGAGTTGTAGGTCGTAGGTTCGAACCCAGACAGGAGTAAGGCGGCTTTGTGTAAATTATGTCATCATCACATCTTAAGACGGTGAAGGAAAACATTGTGAGGAAACCCGCATGTCCTAGAACCAAAAATTCGGAGACACGTGTCATCTACCAACTCGCACTGAGCCCGCGTGGTAGATTACAGCCCACTCCCTCTCACCGAGAGGAAGCCTATGTCCCAGCAGAACATAAATTGCTATTTCTTGCTAATATTTGCAATTTAATTTGTCCGTTATTACCAGGCAATTTCTGTCCTTTATTAAGTATGAACGTTAGAATCCTAATAAATGAAATACTATTACGTACGAACAATAATGCCTATTCCAGCTTTTAAGTCTTCTCCGAAGCTGTTAGAGACCACACAACAATTTAATCTGAGACGTCTATTAGATTTCGAGTGTTCAATTAAAACGTTATTTGGAAACCATTTTGGTATTTTGCGGTCGTAGTTGGTATTAAATCACAAGCTGTAGATGGTGGTTCTACATGCTATTAATTTTCGGCTATGAAACGAACGAGTAGCCTTTGAAGTCGTGCTTTGCTGTTGGTGATTTTATTAGCCATTTTGGATATTAATTCATGTTTCCATGTAATAAGTCTAGTGTACAAAGCCCGATTCTCGTTACATCAGAGTCTGCTCAACCCGAGCTATTCTTAAATTAAATACCAGACACATTGTTTGCGACAAATGGTACAAATCTTCCCTGCACATAATAATATATCTACGGCCATTACGGTACACGATACCCATATTTGCCGACGGTAGTTTGTGTCCAGACGCGACAATTTATTGACTCCAAGTGCCATTTTTGTGGCTTCACCCACTAAACTTTATTACTTGGTTTCCATGTCCATATTTATAGGAATAAAAACGGGGTTGTTGTGATTTTATTTTTGCGAGCTGATTTTATGGCCGCATACGCAAACGCCTGATGCGGCTCGGTTTCCGCAACTCTGCCTCGTGTGTAGGAGCATTTGATGCGGAAACTTAGTTAGTCCGGCATGTTACAAATGACGGTCTGTAACGGCGGTCAAATGTTTGCGATACTAGAGTAATTACATAAATAAGATGGCGCCAAATTACCTTTCGTAGTACCGTACTTGTTTTTTGTTTGCTCTGCGGTTGTAACAGTATATTTTGATGTGTAACGAATATGAGGGTGACGTTAGGGTATCAAGATGAAGGACGAAACCTTAATGTCGCTGAGTTTTTAGATCAGCTTTAGACTAAACAGCAAGTAATACTTATTAAGTTTATTTTTTAGAAAATGTGATTAGACAAGTAGAGAGTGGCTGAAGTATACATAAGTGGAAGCTGAATGGGAGTAAAACTTTTAGAAAAACTAAGAAACACAAGATAAATGAAAGTGCTAATAGATAATCACTGAAGTGATAAGCAGGGACGTAGGTACCCGCTATCCAATAAGTACAATTATCCTATAGCTGCTGAAACGACAGGAATTTGACCCTCCGCCAGGCAATCACGACATATTATTACCGATTTTCTGACCCTTTTCCCCTGTCGAACATAATAATTTGGTGCGTCACTTTCGTTACCCATAAACCAGAGCAGGGCGTGTCTTTGCCACCTGTATGAGTGTGTGCTAACCTTGTGGCCTAATATCACCACAACTGGGCTGACTGGGCCCAGCCAAAAGGCTTTTACGTTAATAACTTTTTTTAATTGTTTACTTTGTTGTCATGCTTGTAAAAATTATGTTTTGTTATTTTTTTCAGTATATTGTTGGTACTTTATGAGTGCAATTAGGGACGGGAAATGTCGTGTTAAATATGTATGTGACAGTGTTTTAGAGTTGTAAGCGTTTCAGTAAACTTTGGGTTTTTTATTGTGGAGGTGCAACGTGATGGTACGAGTAGGTACCTAAGTATGGTGTTCAATCCGATTTCGTACGGATAATATAAAATATAAAATAAAATATTCCATATTTTCATACGATTTAAACTTTAATTTGTTGCTAAATTGTTTTACTTTTTCAAAGTGGTAACAGCCTCGACTCACGAGTTGTGTCCATCCAGGCAGGCACTAATTTATTTCACCATCACTGCTCTCAAAACGGTGAAGGAAAACATCGTAAAGAAACCGGCATGTACTAGAAACCAAAATTTCGAAGACACGTGATATCTTCCAACCTGCGCTGGGCTTGCGAAGTACATATAAGACTACAGCCCACTCCCCCTCACAGGGAGGAGGCCTGTGTTGCGGTAGTATAGTATTCTTATGTTATGCTTACTTTATTCATTCGGTACCACAGCAGTGAAATTGACGCTTCTAGCGTCATGTTTGCAATTTCATTTTTACGGCAACCGAATTTCTCTCCTTTGACGAAATGCTAAACAAAAAAGCTTGTAAAATGTATGTGTGTTTTGCAATATTTCTGAAATATCTTCCAATCGTATTTCAAAGTAAATAGGGAAGTGCATATGTATCCGTAAAGGTGCTTACCTTCAAAGATATGAACCCATTTCAACCCCTGGGAAACGAAAAGGGGCAAACGGCGTTGTCAGTTTATCATACGTTTTTATCTACATCATTATTTTTAGAAATAAGTCTATCGTTCTGTATTTTGCTTGTGTTATCCGTGATTTAAGCTTCGGATAGATTTCTAAGCTGTTTGAGAAATTAATAATGACTTTTACCACCTGAACTTAGGACTTGGACAAGTGGCAATCAGTTTCGAAGCGTTTCGGTTTCATATTTCTAGAGCTAGGACATAAGATTTTCGATAGCTTCCCATATTTTTTTGATTTTCTAGGCGACGTATCGCTAATAGTAGGTATGTTACTTTGTCTAGGCTTCCTGGACACAATTTTGAGAAAGATCCTTACGTATTGGCTAGGCATTAGGTAGGATGTACAACTAAGAAAACTTTGAAGAGTTTTCTCTTGAAGTGGAATCGTTACCGAAGATAGACGACGTTAATTGATATCATTTTCCTACTCCTGCAGAGTTTCATGAAAAATGGTCGTTATTTATTTTTAAACTCCTACAACTGTTATTACAGATCTTTTTATTAATTAACTTTACGAAACTGAAGACCACATACAGTCATGGAAATTAATTGGCATTATACGGCAATCAGCCTATAATGTTCCCACTGCTGGGACAGGCCTTCTCTCTCTGAGAGGGAGCGGGCCGTAATCCACCACGCGTGCCCAGTGCGGGTTGGTAGGTGACACATGTCGTCGAATTTTTGTTTCTAGAACATGCCAGTTTCTTCATGATGTTTTCCTTCACCGTTTTGAGAGCAGTGGTGATGAAATAACTTACTGTCAAAGAATGACACTTATGATTTGAATATACGGACATTTTAAGTTGGTATTCAATAACAATTAATATTACCATACTTGACATACATTCTTACAGGATATTTTACAACCCACCAAATGGAGCTGTATTCTGTAAGTACCTGTTTACATCACCCTGTTTACGAGAAAAACAAAAGAAAGAAACATATTACCATTTACACGTGTCGAGGGCGAGATACATAAACAATTCATCCGAGATACACTTTCTTATAACGACGTATGATTGAGGTGGGAGATTGTTTATACTCTGTCCCCATTTGCTTTGGCGGGGACAGGTAACCTAGTTACAAGAACAATGATCCCATAGGCATGAAACTTTGTGTGGACTAAGATCTGTGAGGTGAGCCAATCGGTAATAGATATAACTTATCGAATGCTTGCTGGATAATTGTTGCATCGATTATTTTAATTTATTGAATGACTAGCTCGCCCCTGTTTTTTTACAGTTTTTACGACTGCGACGACGAGACGACGACGCCAACGACGTTGACGAGATTTATTTATTATATGTAAATTTAATATTAATATTTATATATACATACTTTCCGGAGAAAATTCTCTAAATGATGGTGAAAATCACATCAAAATCCGTTGCATAGTTTAGAACAACAACGCAATCACATAGACAGACGAATAGCGACTTTATGTTAATAATAACATAACATAACCTCACGCCTGTAATCCTTAAAGGATGAGTGCAGGAGGGGCAGGCGTGTATACTATATATAGATATACAATAAAATAGATTGCAGGCAAATATGTAGGTATATGGGTAACAATAGTTAGTGAAAAAAAAAATGGCCGCAGACTGAGTTTAGATAGTCACAAAGAAAACGATGCCGTTTTGTACGATCTGTTTATTGTAAAAGGGTTAATGAAGACGATGAATTTGATTTAGGAGTCTACATCGAGTATTTAAGAATTTGCATCCATCTAGACAGGTCGGTACTCATAGACATTTTTAAGATCATTAAAGTATATCCATATCAGCGTCATTAATACAGTTTACCATTATAAGTTCAATATTAAACGATATATGAAACACAATACTTCAATTAAATAAGCAACTGCAGAAATAAAACATAATTATAACATAATATTAAGAGTTCATTAACTTGAACCGATTATCACACGCAATAACCAAGAATTGCATTCTCCATCAAAATTCACGTTGCCATTAAGATTTGCAGCAATTCAACCCTATCACGCCATAAACTATTCAATGCAGCCTATTCAAGCGATGCGTTATTCCATTGTAATATTGATTGATATAAATCGCCTCTGTATCACAGTTCCAAGCGAATGGGCTATTACACCGTGCTGGTCTCCTGGCGATAGCAAATTATACGTTTGTATGTCCGTTATCGTGTGTGTCTCGGTACAAGCCACTAAATACGCCACATATAGTGTCGACTGGTTCCCATATCTGGCTGTAATCGGGCGATTTAGATTGTATATGGTGTGGCGATGCGATAGGTTATCAGCATTTTGGGGTTGAAAGAGGATCCCTCTTGAAAGAGTTGAAAGAGGATATCTCTAAAAGTAGGGTTTGATAATAGAACAAACCAAACTTGTGTTGTAATATTCAATTTGTTTTTATGGGTTTGTATGGTACTCGTGATGTTAAATGCTCAAGAAAAAAAAAATGATAAACATATTCGTTTATTTAATTCACTTCACAAAAGTTAATTTAATTACGTACGACAGTATGAGCTCATGTTAAACGATAATCGTATATCCACTCAGTTGCCCTATCTTTTGAAACGTCGCATCGTCTCTCTCCGTATAAAACCGTCGACGAATGAAAAGTGTTTAAACGAAATTGGATAAAAACGACCGAAAAAAGTGCCTGAATCGAGCTTTTAACGCGGAACTACTCGCTGCGGACGTTCGTCGTCAACTAATGTGCAATCACTCTAAAGCATATAGAGTGACTACATAGATTAGTGATGCTAGTATATCAATGGGGAACAAGATATATGGGCTCTTTACATGCCATTTGGTGTCGCTGTGAGTTACAGGGTGCTGAGTGGATACGATCAATAGATACTTCATCATTACGGCTTACGCTCAAGATATTCCTACATACGCTACTATCAATTTTTCCACTAACTGCTCCCTCTTAACGATCGTTATAAATTGTCGCCGACTGCCAATGTGAATCGATTAGTATTCTCATTCGATACACGGTTTAACGATTATATGTACAATTTTAGAGCTGCGTCGTTATTGAGCTCAATTAATCGATTGGATTTCGAATTCCCAACGTATGGCGAAAATATGGAAACGTAGATATTAGAGCGCCCATTGTCCACGTAGTTTCATTTGGTATTATTTTGCAATTTGGAAAGGCTGGTTCTGGTTTGTGTGTTTTATAAGTTCAATGAAAGTCATAATATAGGATACCGCCTGACGCAGGTCCTCACCGTACACGGAAGTTTCGGGAGGTTCCTGCACATTATTAGGCGGAAGGAAACGCCCGGGTGTCACCATTGCCAGGATCGCCCAGAGGACACGGTGGAGCACACGGTGGAGGTCTGCCCCGCTTGGGCGGAGCACCGCCGTGTCCTCGTAGAGGCGATCGACAGCGGCGGCGGCCTCTCGCGCCCGGCCCTGGTGCAAGCCATGGTCCGGGGCGAGAAGAAGTGGGAGGCAGTGGCCTCCTTCGGCGAAGCAGTCATGCTAGCGAAGGAGGTGGCGGGACGGATGAGGGAGAGAGCCTCCCGTCCCAGCCGCTGCGGGAGACGCTCCGGGCGTCGGGAGCCGCGTGACGACTCCCGGCCAACGTAGGCGCGGGCCTGCGGACGGAGAGCAATGGGTAGCTCACCGTCCGATCAGGACCAGCCCCTGCCGGACGGCGCGTAAGTGTTCCACGCACGCCTCAAAGAGTTGTCAGCATAATTTGAAGGACCCTTAGCGCCGAAGCCTGCCGGGACAGCGGGATTATCCGAAAGGGTTACCGCTACCCCGGAACATAAAGGGCAAAGGAAGGAACATGGGTGGGTTTTAGTCAGTAAGAGTCTGATACTCCCTTCCGCTCCACCCAGGGCGGGAGGGGTTATTTGAGGATTTCCCATCCGAAAAAAAAAACACTTTTATCATTTGTGTGCTTACGAGAGTTAATTTTTAACTGGGATATGTCTGACTCTCAAATTAAAGTATTAAAAATATTTACCTATTTAGGTATTTTAAGCAAATTAAATTAGAAGTATAGTGTTTAATTGTCGTAAGTATATTTTTTCATATAATAAACCTTTGCCCAGCAGTGTGACAAAATAGGTAATCAAAAATAAAAATAATACTTCCATAAATTCGTATCCGTTATCTTTAATTACCCCTAATGGCCTATTTTACGAGTAAGTGGCCCGCATACCTACCTACTATAAACTCTAAGCTGGAGTTTTATTGCTTGGACAGATGACGTTACACCCAGAGATGGGAGTACCAATGTGACCCAATATTTAGTACCCAATAGGATACATACGCTTCCCTCCTATATCAAAGAACGCAATTTCTAAAATTATTTTCAAGGAATTATTTACTTAATTATCTTTTCCTTTAAAACCTTCAACTTCTAGATAATTTTAAATCAGTTTCATCGAAAAGCAATCAAAAGTTCAAAACTTAGATTAAGTGATTTTTAGACCATCAAACATATTTCTTAAATAAACATTTGTTGCAGATTTATGAAATTTGAGAGATTTTATCAAGATTTATTACAGACAACCAAAATTATGTTTTGAAAGATCTTTTAGGTATATCTTTGGATATTAAATAGTTTTTTTTTTGGATAGCTAGTTTTGAGAGGAGTCATAAAAGAAAACCCATAGAAAAAAGCATTTTCAGGTTTTCACGAATTTTCGAATTTTCTGGCGATTTTTTCCATTTTTTCTCTTTCCATAACAACCTAGTTTGTACCATTATGTACATTTTAAAACAAAAAATAGCCTAATCGGTTCAGCAGTTCCCAAGTGATCCGCTTCCTAACGAACAGGATTGCATTTATATTTATATACTAGCTTCTGACCGCGACTTCGTCTGCGTGAAATTTCTTGTTACCCCGACACACCTCGTCGTATCGCATCGCTTGCCCGCGCTGTTACTTCGTTTTCGCTTCTTTCTTACTTTGCTCGGCTCCGAAGATTCCTAGCGTGATGTTAAATAGCCTATAGCCTTCCTTAAGGATAGGGCTATCAAATGCTAATATAATTTTTCAAATCCGACTGGTACTTCCAGAGATTAGTGCGTTCAAACAAACAAACTCTTCAGCTTTACGAATAAATGTAGATAAAAGTATAAAGTAAAAAAAGTTATTTCTAAAGACAGACTGGATCAACAGAGATTCTAATTATAAAACCTAAGCGATGTTTATTCCCAAAATAAATGTTTTTTCATTCACATCCAAACATAGACGTCATCATCCTTTAAGAGTGCTCCGATGTGATTAATCTATGAGGTCCGGAACTCTATTCAAAGCATAAAGGGTAGATCTAGATATACGTAGTTAGTCCCCTTTACAAATAATGTGTAACTTAATTACTTATTGGTCTCCAGGCGGTTAGCGTAGATTAACTACAAATTGATGATTCTTAAACTATTACAAGGATGGGAGTGGCGTGGTATGGGACAGCTTGTTAATTAAGTATGGCGGTGTAAAGATATTGATTGGAGCTCTTAAATTAGCGGTCATTTCTAATTCAATTATGTTATTGCACTACTGCAGTATCTTTTGAAGGAAAGGTACCTAAGTACGGCCACTAAAGGAGATTAGTAATCAGGGTCTTCGGATAAAGTTTTTCATAAGAAACCGATTGATGTTTTCGAATGAAATTTAATTTAATAAGTTAACTTTGTGTTTTCCATTAATTAAATTGAAAACATCCATCGGTGTCTTTAAAAGTCGTGCTGTTAATTAACTGTTAGAATCTTCTTCTTTGCGTGTCATGGAAATCTATATAGAGTCAGCCCACGATCACTTTCAGTAGCGTCCACCAGCTCCAGTAGCGTGCAGACAGCAGGACATGCTGGACACGACATCAAGTGCCCCATTGTTTGTGGGACTAAATTAATGAGCACCATATTAACACTCCAGGGCGTAGTCATCTGTGAAGTTCCACCCGAGCAGGTTTTCTTTTGTTCGGCCTACCTGAGTCGGAGTCTATTTAAAGAATTCCAGGTAAAGCCAAGGCAACTCATGTCCAGGAGAAAGAATTTCAGCAGGAGGAACGAATGGGTTGTGTAGGGAAGCACCATTATAGAATGGTGTCATGAAAGACTATTGAGTCAAAAGATGGAAGCGACGCTTTGATTAATAAACGCAGCCCCTGTTTGTGGTGGAGAGACTGACCCATCCTGATAATGAAATGTGATAGAACGCTGCTCAGGTTCCTATTTAGTTAATTTTAATAACCTGTAAACTTACTAACAGCTTTAATTTATATGTTTATCACCTAGTTTTAGCGCTGTCAATAAAGTTCCTCGGTATATTAGTTCCGTCGTTTAAGCTAAGCAAACAGTTTTGAGCGCGGAAGCAGAATTAATTTAAATGTCGATATTCCAAATACAGTATACAGCATCTAACAGAAAGGTGTGGTCATATTTGAGGGTGTGAACCAGACCATCATACTGAACAACTTTCTCCAAGGGACCAACATTGTAGTCACGAATAAATGATCAACCCATACTAAACTTCAACTCGACCCAAATGTATGAGACGGCGGATTCAATTTTCATTCGATTACAATGTTGGTCCTATAATGAAAATTTTTCAGTTTTACGGTCTGTATCTACACACCCCTAAAATAATACCACACTTTTCTGATACACGCTATCTAATATAGTTTATTATACTTTTAATTTTCATATTATATTAATAATATAAAATTGTTACCTTCAATTAAACCGTTATTAATTATTCGAGTTTCATAATATCATTACATATTTTAACGCTGCATTACTTACATAATAATAAATGTTAACAAAATGTAATACGTTACATAAATTATTAATTTAAAACCCATCACTATTAAATGTTGATGAAATTTTTGTATATCCTCGTCAATTTGTTAATAATTAATATTATTTTAAACGATGCTTAGGTAACATTTATAAAATTATGGCCTTAGATAAAGTACAGTCGAGAGAACA
This sequence comes from Apamea monoglypha, assembly GCA_911387795.2. Lineage (NCBI taxonomy): Eukaryota > Metazoa > Arthropoda > Insecta > Lepidoptera > Noctuidae > Apamea > Apamea monoglypha. Next base: position 12,645,446 of record OU426920.1, read on the forward strand.
AAGAAGAACGATTACGAAATAAATGCCTGACAGGCGTCAAAGGCTTTTAATAGGGATGTGCCACGAACTTTTCAATAACGTTTAAATGTTCGTGAAAAGTTCGTGAAAGGTTGCTGTCTTTATAAATTAGCTTTGATTATATCCGTTATTCCATTGATAGGATTACGGTAATGCATTGTGAGAAATTGTCAGTATTACTTTCTTAAAATATAACCGTAATAAGAATCTATTTTAGGTTATTATCACCAACATTTCAGCCGAAAGACGTCCGCTGCTGGAAATAGGCCTCCCCCAGCACCTCCACTTCAACCGGTTCTGTGCTTCTCGCATCCAACGGGTTAGGTTATATTAATTTTATAATATTATTTTCTGAAGTGAATTTGTTTTAAGAAATGACGAAGGGGCAATCTTTTACAAACCTTTTTTAAAATATTTTTTGGTAAAGAGACCTAAATAAATAAAAACACATCGTACAAATCAACGAGTAAATCCTAATTATAAAACGATCTCGAATAAGCTTAATTTTTCCAAACATAATAAATAAAACATTTCCTGTTCTATATTTACTACATTCACAGAGCTATATAAAGCAAAGCCGCTTAAATTCAGATTAAATTAAAACGTAGTATCATTAATATCTCAGTACAACTCGAAGAAACTTCTCAAGCGCGTTATAGTAGATTTTAATTACCCCTGAGTCGCTTATTTCATGGCCCAACCGTAGTATCGTTAGCGACCTGAGTAATAGTTAATCGCAGAAGTAGTTTGAGCATCCAATTCTTGTGCTGTTATTTTTGTACGGAAATATTTCATTTGAAATTATTGAGGGTTTATTCATTAGTTATTATGTATAGGATCATTGGCTCATAGTCCTAGATTTATAATGTGTATGTGTCATGTTAATATAAATATATATTAGTTTAGTAATGTTCAATTTAGGGTACCTTAGTTGCTACAGTAATAATTATCATATTTGATAATTCCTTTGTATAAAACTTTGTATAAAATCAACATAAAGGTTCATAAATTATATGAAAAATTTAATATATTATCTAAAGAGGCAAACCGAAAGACGTAAGATTTAATATTGTAATAAAGATTTGATTTCAGACATTTACAAATGTTTTTTCTACTTGACTTTGTTTCTAGATTTTTTCTGTTTCTACTATTTTCTTCACAGACTCACGTTTTCTGCGAACAAGAACAGCTTGTTCAGAATGTTTGTTAACACCGAATAGAACAGCAAACAATTCTATTATTATGTAAACTAGCAGCTAAAGTGGAAGAGCTAAAAGCTTAAACAGCTTGCGTAGTTTAGGAAACAAGAATTAAACTAAGCCATCGAAGCTGAACGTTGCAAGGAAAATTTTAAAGTATTCTGTTATACGAGTAGAATACTCTTTTGTTAGGTACTTCAAATTACATTCTGAATCTTGCAGACATCGGCCGAACCCAGATTTCACTAATAGACTCGCAGACGTTCGCTTACCTTTCCCAATTTTGCTTTTACCTGATTGGGTCTGTCATATATGACATAATGGGTAATCACCCAAAACTTCCCTACCAAACTATCCATTCTGTTAGCAAAGTGATAACATTTGGGTCGCTAGAAACTGTTACTGGATCAGTTACCTACATCATGATGATATTCTAACAGCTATTCAATAACAGCAACAGCTGTAGTTAAAACATTATTTTCACTTTTATATTTTGTATTTTTTGTTTCACGAACTGTATCCAAATTAAAGTTATTCTTTCTTTCTTTCTGTCCTTCAGAAAATGTAAAGCATTTTTTAATGACACCAAAGTATTTAGATGGGTAATTAACGTTTTATTTCGCACAAATGGTTCATACAACACTCCACTTTGTTTGCCCCCCTTCAATAGTGAGCCTTTGAGCCTTAATGTAATGGTTTCCTCAAGTTTGACAGCGCTTTGAAAATGGAAACTTCGACTTTGATTGGGGACCCTTCAGTTAAACACTTGGATACACCTAGATTCTATGTAGCCAGACAACGTCATAATCAATATCGACCAATATACAGAAAACTTTAAGTAACTCCATATTATATTTATTTATGTCTGTTATTACCTTATCCTCCGCCTTTTTGTGATCGTAATGTCTCTTCGTAATAGTTCTAGGTTTTTTATTACTTTTCGTCTAGATATAAGTAGATACTGTATTGAAGCGAATTTATTTACTTTACGACTCGCTTCATTACTTAAAGTTATTGGAATTGTAATGATCGGGTCTTCATATTTGTTTGAACTAATAAATTGTTAAGAATATTTCATTTAGTTTAGACTTGAATTAATAACTTTTTAAGTCTTTGTTTATTTTGACATTGACGTTTAAGAAAACAAATGGTTATGTACAATATATAACGCAAGTAACTATTTAAACTTTGTAGGTACTAAATTAAATAACTAACTAACTGAATATACAAAATTGGTATTACACTGTTTTTGTATCGACCTTTCTCATAAATAATTCTGTTAAATCTTATTATTATCGTTATCGTTATTGTTTTAGCAGCCCACTTTGCTGACACAAAACCAAGTTCCAATCAACACTCAAAACAAACCCGCTAAATCAACATCACCCATCATTCAATATCCCACTAAACATAATACAAAGTCTATAAACATGATGGCTTGCCCTCGAGGAACACGCAACTCATCGGCTATTTATCAAAGGCCTCCATAAACTCCTATACCTACTCCTGAATCCATTAAATTTATTAAACGAGCATTATGTTAACCAGTTTGCCTCTCTAAATTCTCTCTATGTTCGTCTTTATCTTTTTGTAATCGTATCACGCTCTCTTCAGTCTCTTAATGGAATAAAAAGCAATTTTTCTCTGTTTTTGCTTCGAGCGGTTCTTTGTGCTAAGCTTACGTCTAAAAACTGTTGGTATTCTTTGAATAAGTAAAATTGGTTTTAGCGAGCTGGTTACGTATCTCTGCGTAAATGAGGGCTGTTTCAAGGCTATGATTCTTAAACTTTGGCTTGAATATATCTACGTGGTTATTTTTACTTGTTACTTGATTAAACACATTTTTTTCTACGTATCCAGAATAGTTAAGTAGCGTTTTCAAAGAAATAATAAAACATTATGTTCACCAACTAAAACATGTAGATGCTCTTTATTGTTAAGGCTTACAAAGCCACAGAGAAAACACAAGAATAATACGAATGAAGCGGTATAATAATTACTTCGTAAAACCTGAGAGGCCGAGAGAAACTTCTCATACTCTCTCCGTAGCCGAAAAACATCGGCGCTTCCTATTATATCGCTAAATTGCTTCATTACAACAAAAGTAAATAAGGCAGCACCCGCAGAGACCACAAAAACTTTTTGAATTCGTCTCAATTAGGACTTGCCACAATAAAGTTAGGGTTTATTAGGAAACTTATTAATACGATCTAAGAAATTGATGTCTTCAGATATATTGTATAATATTTATATATCAATGATGAAGGCTTTTCCATATACATTATTGATTTTCTCTCCGCACTTGTCTGTTTTGGGATCTCCGTAGTCAACTTCTACCCTCCAAATACTTCCATATTGTTACGTAACCTCCTGGCCTCAGTGGCAATAAAAAACATGTTGTACCAAACATAATTATTACCTATCTTTTTGCTATCTCTATGCCATCTCTCTGCTACCAAGTCTTCTCAATTTCGCACAATCTTGTCCGGCCTTCATGTTGGGTTTATTAGCACTTTGGCCGGCTTTTACGATATCCTGCCAGCATTTCTTGGGCCTCCTGTGGGGTTCACTTGGGGTCTCAGTAGGAAGAGGATTACCCGCTGGTCTATGAGCAATAAAGTGCAGCACTCTTTTAAACAATATCATAGCAAGTTCGTTATGAAGTTGTCTATTTTTACGTTTCTAGACTTTACGTGACTGCAATATCAATAATCAATATATATCTCAATAAAGCTGAAGAGCTTGTTTGTTATTTGTTTGTCGGATTTGAAAAAATCTTTTTGCATTTGATAACCTAATTATTGAGGAAAGCTATAGGCTATTTAACATCACGCTGCAACACCAAGGAGCCGAGCAAAATGATCGCTAAGCCAAAACTAAGGAAGAGCGTGTGCGATGGGTCTGCGTGGGCCGAAATTTTACGCGGGCGAAGTCGCAGGCAGAAGGCAGTTTATAAATTGAAAAGACTTATTTCATTTAAGACCCTTCAAGGGTTTTAGTCCTACATAAACAAAAAACTAATTAAACATTATTAATATCTTGTGCTCAATATAACGTGTCTTTCATAAAGCCGCGCTCCTCAAGTCTAAAATTTATCGCTGCCTACACAACATCAGTATTAATTAGCAACAACCCACGTACGAAAAACTAAAAATACGATACATTATCGCGAACAGAAATTAGCTTCGTCCAAGTTCCGAAGTTTATTTTTAGACTCCATCGTGTACAGTGCACTTTATTGTAAAGTTGTTGTTCTATTTAACATCCGCGACTTTGGTATCGCACTGATTACTTCGCTATTTGCTGCGAAGAGCGCCTTTCAATTTAGGTGCCTGCTTTTTATTTTCATTCAATAACTTGAACGTACGATCGAGCCGCACAATGACGCTGTTAGTTGACTCTTGTCAACGGTTTCAGATTTTAAAGTTGTATTTTTAGCTTGGGAGTTATCAAAGATAAAATTGTGTAAATTGTTAAACAGTTTAACTGTTTTATATATATCCTCTATCTATCATATTAATATTATGAATGGGAAAGTAATAAAATGTAAAAAGTAATAAAATGGTAAAACGCACAAACGGAGGAACGAATTTGGATAAATATTAGCACACAGGTAGTTATTAATAAGTAATTTTTGTTCTGCTTTTATTGTTAACTTTTCTAATATATTGTGTAACAATTGTCTCACGTAGGACATGTTTTAAAGAACATCTTTAGAAACGGCGGGGTAATTGCGTAACACACTATCAGTAGCAATGGCTTTCATTTTGACAGTTCAACAACATTTGTTGCGTTATTTGCGTTGTTTTGCAGACAAATTTTTGAAACATCTATAGTCATGGATTAGCAATATCCTTCAAACTCATTCAGATTTTGATTGATAGTGTGTTATGAAATTAGGGTGCAGTACTTACTTTCTTCTTCGTTTTTAACAGCATCATAAGATTTATATGTCGAAACGTCAACGCACACGTCGCGTATCTAACCTCAATTTAAATTAACGCCATTTATCTTCCTTTAAAGGAACTAAGTCGAATGACAGTTAGTCGTTCGTTTAGGAACGTCAAGTAATAACTTGGGGATGGTTAGTGTGGAGTAATGGCAATACCGAACGCATGACCGAATTAGTTCTTGAATGATGATAGACACTGACAGTTAGGTTGGCTAATCTGAACGAGAAAAGATGGACGCCGGGTGCGAGGGTGGAGCGCGGACTTTCTGGTCGGACCGTCAGATTGAGTGGTTGGCTGTTACTCCGCACTAAACTTCCCGCGTTCCTAATTTCTAATCTCTAGATAGATTCTTAGGCATCCTAGATTATTTTGTGTTCTAAGTTTGTTAACAGTAATTACAAGTGTAAACCAAAGTTTGGCGAGTATTTCGAAACTCCAATGATGTCTCAACCCCCTGGTGACGAATCGTCGACATATATATTATACTAGTACTAGCTGTTGCCTTGTAACCTCCTTATATTATGTAGGTATTCATGTAAACCTACGTTCTTAATATCCGTTGTTGGAACACAGCTTCTAATCCGGTTCACTGTTGCTAAAAATACCCATTTTTATATATTGTTTGCTTTTATTAATGCATTCAAATTACTGATATTTGTTCAAGTCTAATTGTAATCGCTGGATACACATCACGTGTGGTTTCATTAAATGCTACTTAGACTTTTTCTTTCCATATATTCTGTAAAAAAAACTCACCGTGAAAACTTCGGTGAAATGAACGTGAGCTGTCATTCTTCCTGATGCTTGGGACTGACACCATTGACAGCTCACTTCAAGCTCACTTCACTTATATTTTCACGATGATATTTTTACAGAATAGCACTCCTGGCTGGAACATAAGACCTTCTTATGTGTTAGCGGTTGCAGCGTTTACCATAATACTTACTTTGTCTCTCCAAAAGAACTCTCTCATTTGCAAAATTTTGAGATTTATAATCACTTGGCGCTTGCCTTTGTCATTTTCATGTCAATGAAGTAAAAGGACGAAGATTATTTACACCATTTGGGTTGTGACGTTAATAAGTAAGACGGGAGACTGACTTAAGGAGGCAGCACCAGGGTTACCCGCGAAATTATATAACCCTATTGAATGACTATTGCATGAAATATCAATCAATAGGGCTATATGGACTGGATGCGGAAAGCGGAGGACAGGGTGCTGTGGCGCTATCCAGATATCCAGCAGTGGACTGCGATAAGCTGAGTTGATTGATTGATTGAGGGTTATATGAACTTAGGGAGTTGTATTGATTAAAATTCTGTAAATACATACTTGTTTCGGTCTCGAATCATATTTTGTTCAACATAAAGCATGACACTGACCTGCCAATGGCAAACAATGTAAGAAATTTTTAATTTTGCGGGCTACCCTGCCGCTTTTCCCTTAACTTAACCGACTTTCGTTGGTGGAGCCAAAAGTAAATACTACTATCCTATCCTACTAGTCCTATTATCCTAATAATATTATAGACGTGAAATTTTGTATGGATGGATGGATGGATGGATGTTTGTTACTCTTTCACGCCAAAACTACTGAACGGATTTGAATGAAATTTGGCACACAGATAGTTTATAACCAGGATTAACATATAGGATTTTTATCCCAATATTCCCACGGGATCAAAACTTATGCGGGTGAAACCGCGGGGCGCCGCTAGTATTATTAAAACAGCAAGTTAGTTGGTATGGTAACAACTCTCCTCTAACTGTGGTACATTGTAGTAGAGTACCAACCTACATGTTATTGGAGATTTAACTACAGGCGTACCGGGAATTCACTCCGACCCGAATGATTGATGGCGTAATGACGGTGAACCAGTCGGAATGATTGACACTCGATTGACTATTCTATTCCGCGAGGGAACGCAACCACTGCTGATGTCGTTATTTTATTAAGGTAGGTACATGGTAGGTACATACAGGTACCTTGAATGCACTAAGAATTATGAGAAAAACATTTTGATTAATCTACATTAATGAGGTAGGAAAACATGTTTTCTACTGCAGAATTCTGCTCCCTGCGATAAGAAGACATTCCGTTACTATCCACAGATTTTTTTGCACCCAGAGATCAAGACCCTGTTGTTATGCTAACATTTCGCTGCATTCTTGTGATATTCACCGTGTTAGTTTTTCTATCTCAGAATGACATCATACAACGCTGTCTCAGAATGAATAAAATTACACTGCTAGCCCATTCAAACGAGTTCACAGGACCCGCTGGTTCCATTTCCACTTGAGGGTAATACTACGCTTTCTAGCTTAAACACAGCCACTATTTACCTAACCCGACTGCAGTTGAAACTCTTCATGAAGTGGGTCAGTTTATCGATCAAACGTGTCGGTTCCCGCCCCTGACCTTTGCTCTGTCGCTAATGAGTTTTAGCTGCGGCCTCAGTGTTGACTGTCCCTGCATAGCAAGGATACCGGCGTTGCGTCACGTATAATTAAATAATCGGGACTTGTTGTTGCGTGAAAACTAAGTATCTTATATTTTAGAATACTATACAGGAGATATTTTTTTATCATCATCTCATCATAATCTGCCTAGCCTTTTCTTTTATCACTACGTTCAATTCTTTAAATTTCCCTTTATGATACCTATACTAGCTACCCTGTTTCGCATGGGTGCAATGGTGACATGTCAAAACATCGATATTTCTGTTTCATCGAGATGTCTTTTTACACATAAAATACCCGGAATCATAGCTCTAAACGATGCTGGAAACCGCATCAAATCCAATGCGTAGTTTAGAGGATTTAAACGGTCACACGTAGAGACACGAAAAGCTACTTTGTTTTATAATAGATATAGATGGATATGACATGAGTTTACTTCTCAACTTTTGATAAGAACTTTTTGTTATATCGTCCCAGATATTCATTCGCAGGAGTGGACTCAAAAGTAATGTACTGGGCAAGTTTAAAAACACTGTCATTAAACGCCAGATTAAGTTGTATCTAGCAACTAGGTTAATTAAATCACCATTGTGGACCCGTCCCAGTTCCGACACAGATTCAGCTCTCTATTTTTATTTTCATTACTAGAACAGCAAGGAAATGTTTTGTCTTCGCATTTATTATGTCCGACACAAAAACGCCGAGCCCCGAGATAATATTACGTTTTCTCGCTATCTAGATAAAAGAGGTACCTAAAAATGTTTATCTCGAAAAATATACATTTCCCAAAGTATAATCTGGCAGTCAGATTTAAGTCTGAAATGTGTCTGAAGATTTTTTAATAAAACGGAACAAAAATATCTCACATACTTTTCATTTAGGCTTATATGGACATTTGTACAAATTTTCTCTTCCATTTACATCCCAACTTTGGTATATTTATTATCTCTTTCTGTAATAAGAAACTTTTAATAATACAAATTGAAAAGAAAGCCTTTTTTCGACGCCAGGCCTAGTGGTTGTCATAATGAAGTTAATCGCATAAGCATCCTAAAGCCCGAAAGTCACAATAAACGACTAGACGGACAGAACTGAATGGAGGCGAAGGCGAAATAGGAAACTGAATTTAAATGCACTGAATTTGGACAAATTGTTGACATTTGTGTTTACTAACAGCGCCTCCACTAACGGCCAGGATTAGGAAGATTTTCACTTGACAGTTAAGTACGTAACTGTACCGTAAGATTCACACCAAATGAATGCAATGGCATTCACCCGCGGGATGCAACTGAATTTGGTACCTGATAAAAGGAAAATGGAGGGCTATGCTCGGAGTTTCTGTACGTAATCGCATCAGAAATGAAGAGATCTGCAGGAGAATCAAGGTGACCGTCATAGCCCGAAGAATTGAAAAACTTAATTGGCAGCAGGCTGAAATCATGATGATGATAATTTTGTATTTTTTTTAATGTAGGACTGTGTCAATGAACCCACAGAGACCCTTTGCTAAACATGTTTTCTGCAGGACCTCATAAACGGTAGTGAGAGGATATTACCATAATCACTACGCAACTACTATCATGCAAAAAGGGGCTTGAGCTCATTGTACTTAGGCACATATTGCGATAAGCCTAAACGCCTCTATGAGCGTGAAACACATCATTAACACGCCTCATAAGGCTTTCCCCAGGAAACTGCATAGTAATACACTTAACTCCTAGTTCATAAATCTAGTTCATAAATAACCTTTTCATGTAATACTCCAATAAAAACGTAGCAGTTATGAACCATGGATGCATTGTTTCTCGCAGAGTGCTGCGAGAAATTCGAATGAAGGATTTTAATAAATAAAGTTTTTCCATTAAAATATACGAGTACAGTACACAAAATGGCGGACGTCCGCAACATACGGACGTTTATAACTCTCCGACTATATTCTACTACAGAAAATAGGAGAAGAGTCACTTTGTATAAGGGATACTGTAACTTATAATTTAATTAAAATGACGCACCTTGCGGCTCTTGCGGCGTTAACGCCAGTCAGATATGTATGTATGACGTATGTTTACGCATTTTCAGTGTGTTTCTAGTGTCTAAAATTTCAGGAGTCATATTTAGCCCGTAAACTAAACAAAGAATTCAATTCAAAAATATTATTATTACATGTCGTTCTGCCTCGTTGTTCTAGGGGTCGTAAGCGATACAGCTGAGCATGAGGTGCTGGGTAAGATTCCCAGGTCGGGCAAAGTGTTATTGGGGTTTTTTATCAGAAATTTCTCAGAAGCAGCCCGGAGTCCGTGTTTGGGTCCGATTTATGGCAATAAGCCCCCCTATTACATGGGGCTTGAACATACCTGGCGAAATGTAGGTGTACTGTAGGTACCTTCTGGGTAACAAGGCGTGATGTTATGTTACGTTCTGTACTCGAACAATCTTCTTGATATTGAGCGAACCTTCTCCATCTTTCTAAGGATTTTGTCATTCTACGTAGATTCCGGAATTGTACCCGGGAAGTCTGCATTAAGTAGTCCAAGTAGATACGGTGCAAGTTTAATTAAATGTATAGAATATCTGCGGTACGCATAACTTAATTTTGATGCTGAATGTGTGGTTCGAAACAATAGCATATAATTAAGGGGAATATGCAAACACAATATTGCGTTTATATGGGCGCTGATTGGTGATGGTTATGGTAACGATAACAATGTTTTGGAACAGGGTACCTATTTACCTAAAACGAGGAGTACTGATTTCATGTCAAGTTTTAAGTTACAGACTGTACAGACGCCAGCAGGTCAAGCTACCCGAAACTGTCAAATTTTCCCAATTAACCTTGAACCTTAATGCTGTAGCGATAAAGTTGAAAATCTATTAAAGAAATTTGACAGATTGTAGTAGCTTGATGTGCTGGCGTCTGTACCTACCTCATTAGATACAAGTATTAAGTTAAGTGAATCGTCGTCATCATATTAGAACAGCTCATACACATACATAAACTCATGCCTTCTTCCCGTGGGGGTAGACAGAAGCTACAGAACACCACCTGCTACGATCCTAACATACTTCTTATGCCTCGTTTACGCTCATACATCTGGTCATACACGCACGTCGGTTGCGAGTACTATGCACCTGACCTTTCTTAAGAACATCACCAATAAGGTCACTATATGTCCTCCTAGGGCGTTTCCACTCAAATTTGCCTTTTTTTTTTTCTGGTGGGAAATCATACGCCGGTTGCGAGTACTATGCACCTGACCTTTCTTAAGAACATCAACAATAAGGTCACTATATGTCCTCCTAGGGCGTTTCCACTCAAATTTGCCTTTTTTTTTTTTTTCTGGTGGGAAATCGTCAAATGACCCCTCCCGCTCTGGGTGGAGCGGAAGGGAGTGTCAGACTCTTACTGACTAAAACCCACCCATGTTCCTTCCTTCGCCCTTTATGTTCCGGGGTAGCGGTAACCCTTTCGGACAATCCCGCTGACGCGGCAGGCTTCGGCCCTAAGGGGCCCCTCAAATTATGCTGACAACTCTTTGAGGCGCGCGTGGAACACTTACGCGCCGTCTGGCACGGGCCTGGTCCTGATCGGACGGTGAGCTACCCATTGCTCTCCGCCCGCAGGCCCGCGCCTACGGTGGCCGGGAGTCGTCACGCGGCTCCCGACGCCCGGAGCGTCTCCCGCGGCGGCTGGGTCGGGGGGCTCTCTCCCTCATCCGTCCCGCCACCTCCTTCGCTAGCATGACTGCTTCACTCACATTTGCCTTGTACATACTTTTTGTTAGTCGCCTTTCATTTATCCTCTCCAACCAAACCATCCACCAGCTCATACAGTCATAAATATACTGGCCTTTCAGCGTGATGGTTTCAAGAATGACTACCCAGAGTACTTATGCTGGGCATGCATTAGATTTAACTCATGGAGGTTATAGAACAGAAAAGGAAATGTGGCTGGGACAGACTGCATGCGGAAAGTGGAGAACCCTATCAGACTACCAGAACACCAGCGCTGCGACATTTATTTATCAAATGTCGCAGCATCATGCTGAGATAGGAGCCTTTTGGCCTCGTATAGGACTTTCTGTTTCATTTTTCTTTTTGTTACTTTTTTATAATCTGGTTTTTTATTTTTGACTGTGTTTAGTTTAGTTTGTGATCTTCCTGTACGAGTAGCAATCAATACTTTTTCTTTCTTTCTTTCTAGAACGGGGTGTAGTGTCACAGCTTGGAAGAAGCCTATGTTCAGCAGTAGACTAAGATAGGCTGTGCTAATTGAGGCTATGGAACTATTTTAATACGAACATTAAAACTATTCATTATCTTTATAACTTAGTACTTTAAACTCAAAAACTTATCAATTCCTATCGTTCTAAAATATTCTTCTACGAACCGACAACGCTTTGCATTTCGCTTCAAAATATTTGCCTTCGTTACCCCCCGTAAACCAAACGTGACCACTTCAACCGGGTCTCGAACGTCAGCGATCTTATTTATGCGGTCTGATTTAGTTTACGTTGGTGTAGATTTTCAGAGAGCTCGCTGCCTTCACGCTCGCTTAGCTTACGGTGTAAGCTGCGTGGTAAGTGAACTGAGTGGGTAATTGATTCGGGAAGTCGTGTAGGATAGATATGTATATATTCAGTTTAAGCTAAAACAATGACGCTTAAAAGCATATTTAAGTTGAACTTATACGATACTATAGGCCGACCGCTTAACTGAGACGTTGCTTGAGGTAGCTGCGCGGTGCAGGAGGGGTGATAGTTGTCTCAAGTTGACGAATCACAGAGCTCTCACATCACCTCTCCCGCACCGCGCTGCCTCAGGCAACGTCTCAGTTAAGCGGTTGGTATATAGTATTCTCATACCTACAACTCTTCTGCTACCTGGGCAGCATCATAATTTTATTGTGCTTGTGTGTGCTAGAAATAGGTTTCTGGTTCTGGTTTCTATGTATTTCATAGAAATACCTTCCGTAGCTAGCGACAAGTCTTCTGCTATTTATTTCATAGAAATACATCAGCCAGTAGTCGCGGCGACACGTCACCTGCTGCTGCCTGCAGTCGGCTACGGAACTTTACCCTTTACGGTACCTTTACACGTAACTGGTCTGTTGTTTGAATTTAAGTATTACTTTAAGATGCATATCGGAGTCTTTCTGTTGCTACAATTCATCAGAGAAATCATGACAAATAAAACCGTTGCTTAAAATTGAATCCAAAAATTGGTAAATGTTTAATGGTTTTAATGCTACGGATTTTTTTTTTATTATTATATATTTATTTATTTATACTCCCTGTTACTATGCCAACCCAAGATGGACGGCCTTAGCGGTATTGTGGACCGGTCAGTTTCCTAAAATTAAGCCCATTAGCATAAACCCGTCGTGAAACGGAGTGAAATCCAGCTTTTCTGCGAAGAGCGGATTTGCGACGATATTTCGGATAAACCAGTAGGTAACTATGTTTGTACGAGTATAAGGCTATGTACGTACTAACTGGTGTTATGCCACTAGGCTCTACGCGCTAAGCACCTGCCACCTGCCAGTGCGTACGTAGCCTAAGTGTAATTTGTCTTCCATACGAAAATGTCGGAAAAATCACAAGTGCGGAGTCTGTACCTCCCATCATCATCTGCCTAGCCTTTTTTGCGCCAACTATTTTAGGGTCGGCCTTTAGTCTAACCGGATGTAGCTGAATACCAGTATTTTACATGGAGCGACTGCCTATTTGACCTCCAAAACCCAGTTACTGGGTAATACGAAACCCCTTGGTAAGACTGGTTGTCAGGCTTTCGGGCTTCTGACGACCCGTAACGACGGTCAAAGATCCACGAATGACAGTCGGGACCAACGGCTTAACGTGGGTGTCTGTACCTCTGTTACAGTCAATTTTCGCTGTGACGTGCTGACTTGAATAAGTTTATCATCCCATGTGATATTACCTGATATTGATTTGATATTACCGGAGGGGTCTTGAACCCTCCGTGCCTCGGAAAGCACGTTAAGCCGTTGGTCCGGGCTATCATTTGTGGATCTTTGACAGTCGTTACGGGTCGTCAGAAGCCCGAAAATCTGACAACCAGTCTTGCCAAGGAGTATCGTATTACCCAGTGACTGGTTTGTGGAGGTCAGATAGGCAGTCGCTCCATGTAAAATACTGGTATTCAGCTGCATCCGGTTAAACTGTTACCCTAAGATAGTTGGAAAAGCCAAGCCAGATGATGAGTTTTAAAATAACAGTAATAATTATGTACATGTAGGTAGGATAAAAAGCAGTAGAAAGATCTATTATATACCTACCTATGAGAACCAACTTTCATGACTATAATGTGCGTGTGTAAAATAGTTTGAAGGTCGATTTAATTATACAACACGGCCTAAATGGCTCTAACTTTTGCAATAGCCACAGTTACACACCTATGTATACAAAAATTGCATAAAACACGTCGTATCGTGTCAACATACTCGTAATAAATCGTCCAAGAGTTTTAGTGGCTTGTTTCCCCTTACGATTCCTTTGAGAGTTAATCAATTACCGCATGGGTATTGAATGTACACATTGACAGACTAATTACTTTTTTTATATCCGTATACGCCTTTATTGCTAACAGAAGGAAATAAATGAGCCCATTCAATTAACTCGGCCTACTTACTGCAGTATCACAGGCTTGCGCCCGCGACTAAATTTGGTCACCGTATGTCACGCCGACACTAGATCGACCTTATTATAAAACAAGGTTTATCTATACACACAGGTTTAAACCATCGAACCATTTTTGAATTTCAAACATAATTCCGACAAAACCCGAAGGCCAATTCTCGTAATTTAAAACGTTCAAAATCTAGTCGCAGTCTCATCTCAGCGACAAACAAATGTCAAAAACTTGTCAAAATGTAGGGAAATTATAAGTATTTTTTGACAGATTGAGACTGAGATCAGACTGTGAACGGTCTTAAAATTAGGAGAATTGCCTCTCTGATTTTGAATTTCGAAAAAACTGTCGTTAAAACTGAGTCTAAATTGTCAAGTTTGTATAGAGAATTTTGCCTAGTTCGGAATCAATCAGCAGAATGCTTCCATGTCAGATGTGAGAGTAATCAAGACTGTTATGACACATGTGACGTCAGAATGTAGTAAAAACTATTTTTAGGCAGGCATCTGTCATCAAGACATAGACCATAGTACATATTAATTCCATGCATAGACCATACGAGGATGAAGACTGAAGTCGTGGCGAAGGAGCTATGGCACAAAACATGACATACTTAATCCCGTCTTATTACAGAACCAAGCTTTAACCATCGAGCCGGTCGGTATTTATTGTATTTTGAACTTTATTCCGAACTAGGGGCTTGTGGCTAAGTTATAACAGCTGCACGAGTCCATCGATCAGCTTAAGCTACGCTTGCTGCGGTTGGTCTGTGGATGGGTGACCATCTTATCATACCGAGACCCTTCCGAGCCTCGGAAGGCACGTTAAACCGTTGGTCCCAGCAGTCATTCGTGGATCTTTGACAGTCGTTACGGGTAGTCAGAAGCCGAAAGTCTGTCAACCAGTCTTACCAAGGTTAAGGTATTACCCAGGGTATCGTATTATCCAGTGACTGGGTTGTGGAGGTCAGATAGGCAGTCGCTCTATGGAAAATACTGGTATTCAGCAGAATCCTGTTAGACTGGAAGCCAACCCCAACATAGTTGGGAAAAGGCTAGGCAGATGATGATGACAATACTTTATAACAAGCTGCCATAGAGTTTCTTTGTTCTTCCTTCCCATGCCTCCCCCAAACACCTACACTTCAACCGGTTACGTGCTTCTTGCATCCAACGGGTTCCTGCGGCTTTAACAAGGTCGTCGGTCCACCTTGTGGGAGGCCTTCAAACGCTACGTCTTCCGATACGCGGTCGCCACTCCAGAACCTTTCGGCCCCATCGGCCATCTGTTCCGCGAACGAAGTGCCTTGTCCACTGCCACTTAAGTTTGACAATTCTGCGGGCTATGTCGGTCACCTTGGTTCTCCTGCGGATCTCTTCATTTCTGATTCGATCACGCATGGAAACTACAAGCATTGCCGTCTCCATTGGCCTTTGGGTGACTTTAAGCCTTCTGATAAGGTCCATTGTGACCGGCCACGTTTCAGTGCCATAGGTCATCACTGGCAACACGCACTGGTCAAAGACTTTCGTCTTGAGACACTGCGGTATGTGGGACGAGAAGATACTGCGTAGCTTCTCGAACGCTGCCCAACCGAGTCGGATTCGATGATCGAGCATAACATAGTTCATCCATACACAGTAAATAACTAGTAACCATTCTGACACTCAGAGCTTGCTAATTAAGCTGATAGATATAATTTCATTCCCCTTTCTGACCCCGCTTGTAATTAAGATCAAGTAGCTAATAATGCTGCTTTCGTGAAATTCAATTGCGATTTATAGTAAATTGGGTTTAATTGCCCCTTTATCAGGTTTTAATAATAATCAAAGTATCTACTCACACTTACTTATTAATAACTTGGGGCTTCGATAAGTAATAACAGCCGCTCGACGTTCGATCGATCAGGTTAAGCTACGTTTACCGCAGTTGGTCCGTGGATAGGTCCACCTTTACATACCAAGACCCCTCCGTGTTTCGGGAGAGTACTTTAAGCCGTTGGTCCCGGCTGTCGTTCGTGGATCTTTGACAGTCGTTACGGGTCGTCACAAGCTCGAAAGTCTGACAACCAGTCTTACCAAGGGGTATTGTGTTACCCAGTAACTGGGTTGTGGAGGTCAGACCTCTCAGGAGGAGTGTCAGGAGGTCTGTCCATGTAAAATATTGGTGTTTAGCTGCTAGACTGGAAGTCGAACCCAACATAGTTGGGATCGGCTAGGCAGATGATGACTTATTTATTAATAACTGAAATATTGAAAACGGCGGCTTATTAAAAAATAATGATGTTTTAAGTTCACCTGTTTGCTGATCTGCGAGGAAGCAATATGTGATAATCAAACAATAACAGGAAGTACGCTGTTCATTATTAACATAATTAAAATCCATAAAATATGATGTTAAAAATTAATTAATATTTGTATTGGCAAAAACTACAAATTAAATCAATCAATTTCAAAAGTAAAACCTGTTTCAAATAATAATATCGGCCTATTACTGTCCCACTACAAGGCAAATGCCTCTTCTCATACAGAGGCACGAGCATTGATCACCACGCTTGCTCAAGACAGGTTGGCGATTTCAGACTTATATTAACTATAAGTCCTGGTTTCTCCTGGTGGTTTTTCCTTCACTGATGTCAGTAATATGCACGATAAATTTAGAAACAACAATATGAATTGAAAAGGTTACATTAGTACAGACGCCAGCACATCAAGCTCCTACAATCTGTCAAATTTCTTTAATAGATTATCAACTTTATCGCTAATTCATTAAGATTCAAGTTTGATTGCGAAAATTTGACAGTTTCGGGTAGCTTGACCTGCTGGCGTCTGTACTATTCTTTTCTACTACGTAACGTAACTACGTACGTAAACGAGAAATTACAACGCTTGCTGACATGAACCTGCAGGGTCATTTTGTAACACATTAACAGTAGCAATGGCTTTCGCATTGGGGTTAGCAATATCCTTCAAAATGATTTAGATTGTGGTTGAAAGTGTTACGCAATAAGGGTGCTGTATGTTGCTCGCAAAGGAGGAGGCGGAGCGCGTGAGGGAGAGGCAATCTCTGCGCTCTCACGCCCCTAGTCGTCGCAGGAGACGTCGGGAGTCACCAGCCGACTCCCGGCCATCGTAGGCGCGGGCTTGCGGGCGGCGAGCAATGGGCAGCTCGCCGCCCGGCAAGGACCAGGCCCGAGTCGACGGCGCGTTGTGTTCCACGCGCGCCTCAAAGAGATGTCAGCACAAACTGACGGGGTCCGCTAGGGCCGATGCCTGCCAGGGCCGCGGGTTGTTCGAAAGAGATACCGTGGTCCCTGGCATAGGCAACTGAAGGAACACGGGTGGGTTTTAGTCAGTAAAAGTCTGACACGCCCTCCTGCTGCTCCGCCCAGAGCGGGAGAAGTCATATGATGATTTCCCATCCAGAAAAAAAAGGGTGCTGTATGTTGTAATTCAATTAAAAGCAATAAATGTTTCAGTAACCTTCTGAAAGTGTTTTGGTCGTCGCATGAAAATTCAATAAAGTTAAGATGAAGCCCTAATCAAAATTATTTTCGAACGTTGCCTCCGCCTGGCGCCGCGGCGGAAAAGAAAGGGGGTTGTATTGAAAGCAAGAAAATAAATATATTTAGAACAGACTAAAAGACATACAATACACCAGATACATACAAGAGATAAAAATCAAATAAAAAGTGTAAAGTGAGATGTAAGAATTTAGCAGGAATGCTTCAATCACGACTGTGCCAAAAAGGCCCAGTTCAGCAAAAATATTGATGATTTTAATGATTATATAATTCTGGAAAAACACACTTGTTGTCGTCGTGAATCATATTTTAAACTGACACTGACCTGCAAATTGCAAAAAGCGTTAGAAAATTTAAATTTCGCGGGCAACCTTAGCGTTTCCTTAAAGTTACGTCGCGCATTCATCGTAAAGGTGCTTTTCAAATTTTCTTCAAAAATGTCTTGTTTTGTAACAAAACATTATGATTAAAAAAGAAATGAATAGACTTCTAAAAGTTTGTCTCATTTGTGTGTTAGCTCCTAACATCGCCATAAGTCATAAGCCATGAAGTTGCCTTAATTGGAACAAACGGTCACAAAACAGACCTTTAAGTAAATAAAGCTTATTGCGGGCTTGCGGTCAACAATAAAAACGGATTGGAAGCCACAGATTCTAGGAATTTCTGTTTGTCTTTAAATGTTCGGAACACACTTTTATTTCGAACTAGCTGTGCCACCAGGAACCCGTTGGATGGTAGAAGCACAGAACCGGTCGAAGTGGAGGTGCTTTGGGGAGGCCTATGTCCAGCAGTGGACATCTTTCGGCTGAAATGATGATGATTATAGCTGTGCCACCGACTTCTTACAACATCAGCTATATCTGCCCGTGAAAGTCCCGTCAAAATCGGAGTGAGAACCAGCCGTTTCGGAGATTAACAAGAAGTATGTATTTAGTAAAAAGCTGTTATTTTGACATTACAAACAGACACTTCCATTTTATTTATTTCTATCTATGTCATCATCATCTGCCTAGCCTTTCCCAACTATTTCTACCTATGTATGTATAGGCAAATTTTTCACTGACTTCTCTATTTGGTTACTGGGGTTTTCCATCTGGAATTTCTCAGTAGCAGCCCAGAGTCTGGATTTGTGTTGGGTTGATGGCAGGTTCGCCCCTTATTACATGGGACTTAAACATAACTGGTGAAAAATAGATGTACCTCTGCCTAACCCTTTGGGGAATACAGGCGTGCTGTTATATGTTCTCTATTAATCAACCAACCGGCTGAAATCCGAAATATAATTATCCCGTTCACGTTTCGTTAGCGGAAATGGTAGGAAAAAAAATGCAGAGTATACCCACCCTTCAATATTGATCAGCGTTTTTAAGCCGTCGTTGCATCAAAATATTTTTCGAAGTCAATTTGAAAGTCTCGTCAAAGTAAGTACCTATTTACAGGTCCTACTTAATTGTAGCTGATTTTGATGTAGGTAGACAGTTACTTGATAAAAGTGTAAACAAAAAAAAATGTCTGTTACATTTTTTTGCTACATATCGCATGGGCCAGTTTCGTAACGTAGTGGAAGCCAGAAGATGGGCGTCGTCACCGTGTGGGACCGAGGAAATGCTGACGTATGACTTAGAGGCGTTTATAGGACGGAGAAGGCAATACACAGAGAAGATTGGAACGCTGGTGAGGTGACCTTGGCCCAGCAGTTGGACAATACAGGCTGAAAAAAAAAAACAAAAAAAAAAAACAGTTTCCTGCATGACTTTTTATTTACTTAGGGCTGATTTTTCAATCGACAGATAATTTTTAATCGTGGAATTAAATTGACGTCTTACAGATTTTGTATAGGAGAACTGTCAAAATTATTCCTCGAATAAAATTATCTGGCGTTGGAAAAATCAGCCTATGATAAAGTTATTCATGAAAATAAGGAAGGTACTGTTTTGTTAGATTAAAAAAAACATTAAACTTTCAGTAAGCATAAGTGGGAATACATACATACATTATAGGTACATTATTTAACGTGATCGTTTACACAAAGAAAGTGTCCAAAGTCAGACATAGGTATAAATCAAGCCGTTTTACATTGCACTTGCATACTTCTTGAACTCGGGTCATTAATCAGGCTCCAACATCCTCCCTACTTGTAAGATGTTACAAGTTATCTGATGATATAGTAGATGCTATACTAAAGTATGCTTCTGAAATAGGAGGCATTCATATTTTGTGAATATCATGCCTGAATTCCTCGATGTATTGTGTACACTGATAAACAAGCGTAGATCAGAGTACACAAAACATCGAGGAATACACACTTGTATATAAGTATGTATACTGAAATTTAGCCAGTTATGTATGTAATAGGAGAATGGGATAGATAATGTTTATTTACATACAAAAATACATAACAGGTGATTTGTTACAAAATAATGTTTGCTTTCAGATACATTCTACCATTTGGCATGTAAGAGTTTGAACTTATAATAATACCACTACCAGATAGAGACTGTCCACCGCGTACGAGTAGCATAAAGGGCCATGGAAAGAGCCATTCTTGGCATAATCCTACTAGGCCGAGTGCGTAACACCGAAATCCGTCGTCAGGGACAGGGCGATATGCCTCAAGTGGAGTTGGGTAGGTTGGGCCATATCCTCGTCTAACTAGATAGTTAGACGAGGATATGGCCGATCTCCCCCGGTGGGTTCCCGCATTGTCGAGGCGGGGGGGCTCAGTAGCCGTGGCTTCGACAACCACGGTGAAGCTGAGAGGAACCCGAGGAGGGGCCGCTCGTCAGGGCTTTGCCTGTAAGCCGACGACGTAGCGGCCAACAAGTAGGTTGCGGTGCCGCTTGGGCGACATCGCAACTGAGGCGGGCCGTGATGTGGTATGGGAGGCATCACGGCTGAGGGTTGGAGGCCGTGGCGGGGGAGGAGTGTCGGTATTGCGGTGCGCCGCTCTCCCTACCTTCCGCGGCCTTGACGGGGTGACCACCGTCTGATGGCGAACGCGGTGGGGCCGCAGGAGAAGAGGAGTGTTGGCATAAGAGCTGAAATGGTGATGATAATGAATTGATGGCCCTAATTTTACAGTTTTTGGTGCAATATTTAAATTCTAAAGGTGCCTTATTACAAATCAGCTGCGCCCCGCGGTTTCACCCGCATAAGTTTCGATCCCGTGGGAATATCGGGATAAAAAGTATCCTATGTGTTAATCCTGGTTATAAACTATTTGTGTGTCAAATTTCATTCAAATCCGTTCAATAGATTTTGCGTGAAAGAGTAACAAACATCCATCCATCCATCCATACAAGCTTGCGCAATTATAATATTAGTAGGAAGTAGGATAATATAGCATGCCTAAAATAGAAGTTCAGCCTATTGTCATGGGCAGCGGGATTGTCCGAAAGGGTTACCGCTGCCCCGGAACATAAAGGGCGAAGGAAGGAACATGGGTGGGTTTTAGTCAGTAAGAGTCTGACACTCCCTTCCGCTCCACCCAGAGCGGGAGGGGTCATTTGATGATTTCCCATCCCAAAAAAAAAAAAAAAAGCCTATTGTCATCAACCGGGCACTGGCTGTTTTTTGACGACCTGGGTATCAAACATTAATATTTATATCGTAATAATGTGGCGGTTTATTCAATGTAGCGTCGTCGTGTTTTATTTTGTGATTGAAATATTAAATTCTTCAGCGTCTAGAATGTTGTAGATGTAAGTGTGTATGTTCATTACTCGTAGTGGTGTGTTTTGGATGATGTGGCATCGGTCAAGAACTTTTAAGTTATTTATACGGAAGGACCGTATCCTAACTGTGGACTGTGGCTAAGTTGATTGATAACACTGGTTCATAGTTAACGGTTTTGAGAACAACAGATGAGGTACGTTTTTCCAAATCTGTTGCGTGCTTGCGTAATATCCAAAAAAAGGCGTCAATAATACTTATTTAAGATATGGAAGAGCGGAGTCTCTTAACACAGCCTTATTTGCTTACCGGAGAGAGCTAGATCAGGTGCAGGACCAACAGCTTAACGTGCTTTCCGAGGCACGGGGTTATCGAACCGCCAACTTCAAAACTCCGGTCATGTCGGATTGCCGTCCCATCGGACTATGATAGTGAGGGAAGAGTGAGTGCACCTGTGCCTGCACACAAACTTGTGCACTATTACAACACTATAGCCATCTATTCGGGAGGTATCCGCGTAGATCAAGTCTCAAACACTGTACAAACGCCAGCTCAAATTTCTTCAGTAGATTTTCCACTTCATCGCTAAAGCATAAGGTTCAAAGTTGATTGGGAAAATTTGACACTTTCGGGTAGCTTGATGTGCTGGGGTCTGTACAATATTGTCAACCTTTTATTGCTTGAGTACGAGGCTTTTGGCCACTTTGTATATGTATACTTTGTCATATTTTTGGCTGGTCTCCGTTGTGATTGGCTGGTTTTTATTATTATGAGTTTACAAGGAGGCACCAATGACTAGTTATTAAGGAATTCATGTGTTGAAATAGTAAAGCATTTTTCACCTACAGTATTTGTCACTCTTAGCGATAAGACCGCCCATTGTGTCACTCTTTGTGAAATTTCTATATTTATGTCTATAACTTATATGGTGCACATAATAAAGAGTATTCTATTGTATTCTATTTATTGTCGTAAGAGATAGTTGTAGTATTCACTTATCTTATGTATTTGTATCATATGTACGTGGTAAGTATTGTCATCTTTTATCATAATTCCGTTCTACGGGAGGAAATTGAATCTGTGTACTCAAACTTTCCGACGTAGTGATAGGGATGTACCTACCTAACTATCAGGCGCGAAACAGTTCAAATGGACCAAAACGAACGAACGCGAAATCTATTTAGAAATTGTTTTTACGTTTTAGTAGGGAACTCAAAAACTATCCGTTGTTCAGTGGCTGCGAATAGTTTGGAACAAGCTCGCTGTTTACGTAATAATGTGTGTTATAGACAATT
Source organism: Apamea monoglypha (assembly GCA_911387795.2). NCBI lineage: Eukaryota > Metazoa > Arthropoda > Insecta > Lepidoptera > Noctuidae > Apamea > Apamea monoglypha. Next base: position 12,668,214 of record OU426920.1, read on the forward strand.
CGGTGAAACTTGTTGTTTTGCGAATGATATTTATGATTAAAATTTTCGCCACCGCTTTGACTTGTTAGTTGGGCAGTTAGTGGATATAAATCACTATTAAAATGCATATAAAATAATGTCTACCGGACACTAAAATGCTACAAACTAACTCTAGGTTACATTTAGATACGGGCACGTTTTTGTAAATAATACAACAAAATCGTTTTAGTACTCCTGGGAGTCTTGGGCAGCAATAAAGTACCCGGTTAACATTGTAGAGCTAATACTCTCTATGAAGTATAATGAGACTGCCAACTCAAATTAACCGTATCTACAGGGGGCTTACCATCAACTCTTATAGCAGGGTAGAAGTTTAACTGTACTGCTTTTTGTTCTATGACTAAATACAAAAAAAGCAGAGCAGTTCAACTTCTACCCTACTGTAAGAGCTGGTGGTAAGCCCCCTGTCCGTTTACTGTTATTATACCTCTGACAGAAGCATTAATTTTGACAGACTTGTCAGTGGCAGCAACCCAACAGCATCCTTATTAGAATGAGAATAAAGGTTACTGTGGTTTGGACAGTGATGCAAAATCAGAGGTAAAATAACTGTGAAAGGACTCTTATATTCAAATCACTACTGTCATTTTTTGTTTGACAGCTGTTTGACTATAACACGGGAAATTGACGTAGGGTGTCAATTAGCTTCTTTGACTGTACAGACGCCAGCACATCAAGCTACTACAATCCGTCAAATTTCTTTAATTGATTTTCAAGTTTATCGCTAAAGCATTAAGGTTCAAGGTTGATTGGGAAAATTTAACAGTTTCGGGTAGCTTGACCTGCTGGCGTCTGTACATTACAGGGATACACGAATGATATAATAAGTAACAGGAGCTTGAATAGTTACCCCAAAATGTGTTCCCGAAGTTTTTGCGTTAGTCGTGGTATCCATCAGCTGGGCGTGGTTTTACTGTTTCAGATGCTTTAAGAGGGGAGGTTCTTAAGTACCAGTTGCTGGTTTAATGGATCGACGCAAGCTTTAGTGTGTAATGGTGATCCGTTATCGCAGCTTCTGTTATGTATAAAATATATGTGATATATAAAAGAAGACGCGATAATAGCGATTTTCTGCGGTTTCGCCCGCGTGGAGGTCGGTTATTATTCTACGGGTAGGTACGTACTACCGGGATAAAATGGTCAATCCTATGTTCTAGCTCAGGACATGGTCTACCATTTGTGTCAAACTGCGTAAAAAGGTAATATACAGCAAATAGACAGACAGAGTTATTTCGCATTTACTTATAAAGTTATATTAGTATGAAGTATACATATATGAATAGGAGGCATTAAACTCACACAGTCCTTTCACAAAGCAGGAACCCAACAACAACCTTATTTCGACGACAATAAAAATCACTTTGATTTTGACAGTGATGCAAAATCATACATACATAGGTACTCGTAAAATAACTGTGAGAGCTGTACCTGTAGCCACGACAGGCAGACAGTATGTTCCTACTCATGACTTCACACTCACACATTAATTTTCACAGAAACAGAACTTCCAATTGAATATTTGCTCCCCAAACTAATTAGCTTGACCAATGCCCGTAAAATCTACGCGCATTGCGCTTAAAACCCATTACTTAGTTTGACCAGCGGCACAGTGCCACATATCTGACGGCTTGTGTAATTTACGTACGACATTCATTGCTGCGTCAGCCCCCTGTGTTTGATGTTGCACCCGTTGTGAGCAGCAATGTGACTGCAAATGGATTTATACCTGTTTATGTTCTGTGTAACCCTGGGGAGTTTGGTGCGTTATTCCGATTGCTATTTGTGTTTATCGATATTTTATGTTAGTTAATTATATAAATTGCTTGATTAGTTTAATCTAAGTAGCCTCTTCTACAAACAACAGCTAGTATTAGCAAATAAGCAATTATCATACTTAACTACATCTCATTTGTCATGACAGTATAATAGCCAGATAACTACAGAGGGGAAATTCTCGTAACTTTAAGAACATTCACAGGCTGATCTCACTCTCAATAGGTCAAAATACCTTTAATTTCCCTTTGATGGTCGCTGAAATGAGATTGCGACTAGATTTTGAACGTTTTCAATCACGGGAATTGGCCTTCAGAACACTTAGTGCTACGATCCTTATAATGTAGGTACCCCTTTTGCTTTCAGGTTCATTACACATCTGAAGACCAATTCCCTTAATTAATAACGTTCAATATCTAGTCACATTCTCATCTAAGCGACATGCTACTTGAAAAACTTAGAAAATCGGAGGTATTTCAAATTCAAATTCTTTATTTCAGACCTGGGTCCATAGTGTTAGTAACAACAAAATAACTTAATAACTAGTGTTAGTAATAAGAGATACAAATAAAATTTCAGCTGGTATGGATTCTTTCCCAGTGACGTAGCAAAGGGGAAGCGCACCTATCTGAGAACACGCTCAGGAGACCGTTGGTGGTGGCGCGTAGCTGGCCGGCTATGGAGGCGGTCCTTTCTCTTAATATGGCATAAAAATCGTCTGTGCGCGCCTCCGCAAACATTCTGGACGCACTACAACGCCACGACAACCCCAACAGTATCCTAAACGCGTTATTATATTGGACACGCAGATCGCTGTATGTCCTCTGCGTAAAACGGGTCCAAAGACTGCACGTGTAGAAAGACTGACAGAAAGCTTTGAAAAGAGTGTCTTTAACTTGATTTGTACAACGTGCAAATCTTCGAACCAGCATGTTACATCGAACAGCCAACGACCTGCGCTCCCTCTCCATATCCATATTGTCCTTAAGATCATCAGTGACCCATTGACCCAAGTTCTTAAACTTAGTCACCCAAGCCAAAGGAGTGCCACACAGCGAGACACCAGGAATATCAGAATATCTTATGGCACTCGCTTTAAACATAATAAGTTCCCAACATTGTACTTGAGCCCATGGGATACTTCATAGGACTCACAAATAGCCACCAGTTTCCTCAAAGCGCCGATCGATGGGTTTAGCAGCACCATGTCATCCGCATAACTAATATTATTCAAACAAACGTTATCAATAGGACACCCAACTTTGGTGCTGCTAAGCTTACCGATTAGTCGGTTTATGTACAAATAGAAGAGGTGTGGTGAACTTAACCCCCCCTGCCTCACCCCGCAATCCAGCTCATACACATCCGACTGAGCCTCCGCCCATCTGACACTTGCTCTGGTGGTCGTACCAGTAATGAAACAAGGATGTAATTTCATTCGGTAGTGTTGTATCACTCCGCAATTTATCCCATAGCACCTCGTACGACACTAGGTCGAACGCTTTTGACAGGTCCAAAAAACAAGCAAAAACAGGTGGCTTTCGGGATGTATAATATTGAACAGTTTGCTTGAGGCACAGAATAGTACTTTCCATGGATAAACCAGATTTAAAGCCAAATTGTCTATCATGGAGTTTAACGTGTTTAGCCAACTGTTGATCAAGCAAACTGTCCAAGACCTTGGCGACTATCGTGGCCAACGAAATAGGCCTGTAATTGGACACGTCAGAGGCGTCCCCTGTTCTGTCTTTAATAATCGGAACTACCACTGTACGCATAAGGTCCTGCGGCAAATAACGGTGACTGAGACATAGATTAAAAAGAAGAGCAAGAACCCTATAGAGGTGTGGCCCCGCGTACTTCAGGTGCTCAACGCTAAGGCCGTCGTGGCCGGGCGATTTACCTCTTATCATTTTCTTAATAACAGTAGCAACCCGCTTAGCTGTAAACATTACGGCAAGCTTACCAGACCCCGACAACTGTCCCTCATCGAACACCCGCCGGTCTTTTTGCAAGAGAAACTGCACTCTAAAATGTCTTTGAAAAAGGTTGGCAGTATCTTTCGGTTCACTCAGACCCGCCACACTTGCAGGGAGACTCGGCTTGGCCTTTAATTTGTTAGTGGACTTCCGAAACTTAGCAAACTCTTTTTTCGAATGACTTTTTGCCAAAATATCCAATTAAATATCATCATTATTATTATTATTTCTCATTATTATTATTTAATTTGTTGTTGATTATTTTGAATACATTTTAATTTAGTCTTAAATTTCCTTCGTGTGTCGGGCATTTTCTGATACATAGTCTCCTGAGTGGGTGCACCATGCAATAGCCACGTTTGGTAATAAGTACGAGCCTCCCCGTGAGCATTGCTTACATATTTGTTCCAGCCTGTGACATATTTATGTTTCTTGATGCGATCATTGCCAACATATGTATACTGGGCACCCTCTTGGAGAGTTGATACTATTGCCAAATAACTATTGCCAAATACAAATTGTTTATTAATAATGAATGATCTACATTATTACACATTTTATGAGAACACGTAATGTATTGATCGGGAAAATCTATTAATTTTAGTTTATCATTGCAGTACTCATAATAGTTATTAATTTGATCACTGTTTCTTTCACCCCATCGCACTTTATTACTAAGAGAATTCTGAGCTGACAATTTCTGATTAATTTTAGTTAAATTGCATTCAAATAAAACAGGATAATGATCAGACTGGTAAACCCCATATGAGACTGATGCTTTAGTGATTTAGTGATTAATTTGTTGACAGATTTAGGCAAAGATTACTATGTCATTAGAATTATAATCTCTTTCTTGAAAATAAGGGAATTGCCCTCTGGTCGCGAATACCAAAGTACCTACTAAGTAGTAGGTATTCATTAAAACCCACAGTAAGACGCACCCGTAAGACTGATTGATATCCGTGTTACAAGCGATACTTAGAAAATCGGCAAAAATCAGCGCGAGCAGTAAATCTTCGGCAAAGGGCTCATCAATCGATTTAAAATGTAGGTTCTACCTATAAGCGGATTTAACTTCGTTAATTTAAAGTCAGTACATTTAGCAGTTTCTCGGAATTCAGGTTAGTCCTGTTTGTTTAATATTTATCCAGTGTAGCGTAGCCGTAGGTTTTAGGGTTGCTACCTTCAATATCCCCTTAAAAAACTGTTCTGGTTTTCATTATTGATCGACCATTTTCACCGAGGAGACCTAAACCGAAGAACCTACAGGATTTCTTAAATGCTTCTATAAAACCTGATACCCCGAGGTGACCAAGTATGACTGCGAAAAACTTGGGAGCTCACTTAGTTTAAATGGAATTGCCACTTAATACCTAATAAATTGTTGCCATTTTGGTTAGTCAATATCCTGCACTTTCACAATTGTTAGCTATCCTGAAATTTCACTGATCAAACTTTTAGGGTCTAGTGCTCTGAAAGTCTCAGTAGAGACACATCGCGTACTCATACCGACTTGGAAAAATTACAAAATACAAAAGTCATCATCATTCTCCTGCCCTTATCCCAATTTATTTGGGGTCGGCGCAACATGTCTTTTTCTTCCATACTTCTCTATTAGTCGTCATCTCGGTAGTCACCCCCTTTCTAACCATATCATCATTCACACATTCCATCCATCGTTTCTTTGGTCTTCCCCTACTCTTATACCCATCGACATTCATACTCAAAACTCTCCTCACGACATTTTCCTCATTTCTCCGTAACACATGCCCATACCATGATAACCGATTTCCACACAACTTTTCAGTTATCGGTGCCACTTTCAGACTTCCTCTTAAGTACTCATTTCTTATTCTATCCATTCGTGTAACACCACACATTCCTCTTAGCATTCTCATCTCAGCTGCATGCAATTGACTTTCATTCATCCCTTTTGTGGCCCAACATTCTGATCCATACAAGACAGCAGGTCTAATCATAGTTTTATATATCTTCCCCTTAAGTTTAAGGGGAATGCGGGAGTCACAGATTGTTCCCGTGACCTGCCGTCATTTCATCCATCCAATGTTAATTCTGTGCTTAACCGTCCGATCTACTTCGGCATCGCTTTGCACGAGTGAACCGAGATACCGAAAGTCGGAGCAGACTGGGAGACTTGCGCCATCAAGCGCTATGGCTCCAGAACTGGAGAGACCACCGAAATCGCAGAACATATATTCCGTTTTGGTTCTGCTGATTTTCAAGCCAACATTCTCCAGCTTCTGTTGCCATTTCTCCAATCTGCTCTGGATCTCAGGTACATCTTCACCGACGAGAACAATGTCATCGGCAAACAACATGCACCAGGGTGCCTCCTCCTGGATGTCTGACGTAAGAGCGTCCATAATCAACAGGAAGAGGTAAGGACTTAAAGCCGATCCCTGGTGCAAGCCTACAGCCACACTGAACTCGTCGGTATAGCCAGCAGCCGACCGGACGTAGGTACGAGATTGACTGTACATAGCACGAATTAACTCTACATACTTCCTGGGCAAACCTTTCTCTTTCAAGGCCCACCACAGCATATCACGAGGTACTCTATCATACGCTTTCTCCAGATCAATGAACACCATGTGCAAGTTCTTATGTGCACGTCTGTACTTCTCGCACAATTGGCGGAGTGCAAAAGTGGCATCCATTGTTCCTCGACCTGGCATAAACCCAAACTGGTTTGGGGTAATCTCACTCTCCTCTCGCAATCTTTTCTCTATTACTTTCTCCCATACCTTCATACTATGTGACATGAGCTTTATCCCTAAAATACAAAAGTATTCCAATTAAATCAGTGCACCATTCCATTTAAATCTCAGGACAGGATAATCACTGTTCCGACAATAGCCATAAATACCTCCAGAATAAAACCAAATTAAGAATCCCCCCGTTATTTCGCGACAGCACACGAAACGAATGAGATAGAAAGATAGAAACAACAATTAAACATTGTTTTCGTATAACAAAGTGTACTGCAACGGTCCCGCTAACCAATCCCGGTTAACAAACGAAGATTATGCAAATTATTTCATTAAGTATGCACAGGCCCGTCCCTAAAATACCCACTTGATTAACAGACGTGGTCAGAATTCGTGCTGGATTCTGGATAGTTCACGTGAACGCCAGAATTGTGCAGGGTTGTAAGATCTGAGTCTGATTAGATTATTCGGTGAAGAGGTATCATTAGAACCTCGTTATGGCTAATCAGCCAAAACGAGGGTACCATTGTACGGGAATCTTCTAGAACCTTAAGTTGTAAATTAAGTTAGGTAAGTTTCAAAGTATCAGGAAGTGTGAACCCTTTATAGAAGCATTTAGGAATCCTGTAGGTTCTTCGGTTTAGGTCTCCTCGTTGAAAATGGTCGATCAATAATGAAAACCAGAACAGTTTTTTAAGGAGAAATTGAAGGTAGCAACCCTAAAACCTACGGCTACGCTACACTGGTTATATATTAAACAAACAGGAGTAACCTGAATTCCGAGAAACTGCTAAATGTACTGACTTTAAATTAACGAAGTTAAATCCGCTTATAGGTAGAACCAACCTTTTAAAAACTAACAATTTAGAAAGGGAAATCGTTAACTACCTTTATGTCAGGTAGCTTTTCATTAAAAGACAAGCTAGGAATTGCAGCAGCCCGGGGGTCTGGATTTGTGCCCGGTTGATGGCTACAAGCTCGCCCGCCTATTTCGCGGGACTTAAACATAACTGCTGAAATATGGGTGTACTAAAGGTACACCTCTGCCTAACCCGGCAACGGGAAATACAGGCGTGATGTTATGTTATGTTATTACATTTGGAACGTTTGGTAACTACCTTACTTGATGGTAAGTAATAATACGATCGACAATGGTGAACGCTAGCCTAGAGTAACGCATTAACTAGTTACTCGTGGTACATGCATACTCCCAGGTTATTACTATCTGGAAACACAAACTTCTAACTTTTGATTACTCACACAAGCTTCTAATGTAGAAAGTTTTAAGGTTCATAAGGTACATTTTATTTCTACTAAATCTGTAAGCTGAAGTGGCAATGGGCCGGGAATTTTAGCCGTAGAACCGATGACCGTTGGGGTTGACGTGTTCTTGAGTGGAGACCGCGAATCGGTAAACGTAAGGTGGGACGCCCTCAGGCTAGGTGAAGCGACGATCTTCGCAGGATAGCTGGTAGCAGCTGGATGAGAGTTGCCGAAAATCGAGTTGAATGAGGCGTGAAATAGGAGAGGCCTGTGTCCAGCAGTGGACTGCTACAGGCTGATGATGTTGATGAAACCTGCAAAATCTTGACTAATGAGACATAACCAAGAATCTATTGTTATTTTAGCCCCGGGGGCACTCGGGCAGCTATATGTGAAATCTATCAAATATTCGGGTAAAATACAAACACCTGAATTAATTGTGTACCCTTCTCGCATACAAATTAGGTGCATAATATATTACACGAGAGGGTAACAAATCAATGCAACCGTCCGTACTTACATTCGATATCCAATAACTGGTCCTTTATCTACAAGTATGTACATTCAAATTACTTGTCACATTGTCCTTTCGGTAATTTATAATGGATTCACTAAAAGCGTAATATGAGTTCTCCCTGAAGGTCTCAAATAATAAAACAAGTGCTCGCCACCTCAGGAGAATGTTGAAATGTATTTATTGTCGCACACTCCTACTGGTCTGTTCTAGAATATATTTCATAGAGCATAAAGTTTTGTATCAAACTACAATGTAACGCTAAAGATAGTTTGACCTGTAGGTATTCAAGCATCATCATCATTATACGAGTAGGGGTTCGGTTTGCTACCTCTACCTATAATAGGATGAAATTGAAAGTGTGCTTTATAAGGATAATGATATACACTTTACAAAAAAAGTTCCTTTTCATATGTTGAATGCATCAAACAAATGATTATAAGTGATTATCATTCTATGCTGTAAAGAAAATCCATACCGTATGTATATCCTAAGTTTTACTTCCAACTCCAACCCCTCATAAGCAATTCTTGTATAGCTTGCTGCTATACGTGAAAAGAATTTAATACAAATTCCAATTACTGCAAGGTAAATCTTTGAAACGTGGCATAAAAGGAAATTGTATTACACAGAGCGCAATAAATCCATTGAAACGGTCAAATAAACAAAAAAGGGAACGAAGACTGGTCAAAAGTTCCAACCAGTGCCTTTGGCCAGGATGAAAACATCTGTGGTACGAACTGTCAGTTCGCAGGACCAAAACACACCCCAAATTGTTTTAACCCGATATAAATTTTGTTCCTTCCGCACACCGTACGATACGGATGAGTGGTACACTCGAAATGTTGTAATTAGTTCCTGAAAGTTATATACCATACCCAGGTGGCCTTGTAATCTCAATTCTTCGGATAGCTGAGTCGATACTGATTAATACGATGCTGGAACAGGATTTGTTTAACCTGTGTCAATATTTGGTGTCGGTGTTACCTAATATTCCTTTCTTGTAGGATTAATTTTCCATTTCCTCTGACATTATATTATGTAAACAATTATTTATTTATTATAATACATATTTATCTTCAATTTTTCGTCGTAAACGTTAGATAAATTGCATCTATATATAGTCCTTGGCTCCGCAGTTTGGTGTGATTTATCTTTTACTTCTCCACCTAAAGACCTCATGAAAGTTTTAGTATCGTATAAAGAATATCTGCAAGAAAACGAAAGGAAACACGTTCACAGTTTTCAGAAGATATAAAACCTTACAGTTTTGTGATAAATCAAGACTAATATATTATAAACTAGCTAACCCAACCCGACAGACTTTGTCCTGAGACGAAATTTTTAACAAAACCCCTATAGAAAAAAGCACTTTTAGTTTTTCCTGAACTTGATAATTTTCCGCAAGACTTTCCCAATTTTTCTTTCCATAAAATCCTAATTCGGATTATTACGAAAATTTTAAAACAAAAAAATAGCCTAATCGATCCAGAAGTTCTCAAGTGATGCGCTTACCAACGAACAGCATTTCATTTTTATTTTTATAGACCATAACAACTGTTGACGCGATAGAAAATAAAATACCCTCATCATTCATCGTATTCACCTCAAAATATTTATGTACGCCTTCGCCCATAAAGTACCAATATCAAGATATCATGCACAAAGCGCCTTATCAAGAATTCCATAGTTCCGTAAGTACTAAAAAGGTTGACATACGCGTGGCCATATCTAAGTTCCGCACTAAAGGGGTCAATGAATTTTGTTATTGTTGAGATGTGAAAGTGACACACCTTTGGGCTTTTCAGTGGGTAGAGCTTTTTTATTTCATGACACGAAGTCAAAAACCTTTACACGAAACCTGCTTCTATCCCGACATACGAGTTCATGTGACTTCGAAAATCATAACGATTTTGGATTTGGAATTTGAACGGTAAATCGAATGATTCCCAACGTTGATATTTCTAATTTTAGTTTCTAACTTTAGCTAGGAACTAATTAGCGAATAATATTGCTAAAATACGCGAAAAAACATAATCACATACATGTAACTTTATAACGTCTATTTTTGGATTTTGAACGGTAAATCTAATGATTCCCAACGTCGATATTTCTAATTTTAGTTTCTAATTTTAGCTAGGAACTAATTAGTGAAAAAAAAATTCCCAAAACCGCGAAATAACATAATCACATACATGTAACTTTATAACGTCTATTTTTGGATTTTGAACGGTAAATCTAATGATTCCCAACGTTGATATTTCTAATTTTAGTTTCTAATTTTAGCTAGGAACTAATTAGTGAAAAACATTTCCCAAAACCGCGAAATAACATAATCACATATATGTACAGGTAAATTCGATAATTATAACGGCTATTTTTGGATTTGGAACGGTAAATGTAATAATTCCCAATGTTGATATTTGTAATGTTATCTAGGAGCTAATTAGAGGAAAATATTGCCAACATTAACGAAAACATAATCATAATACCCCGGAAAACGTAATCCGATAACAAAATACGATCTTTAGGAAATAACTTATATAACTATAAGGTTACGACTTATATAACGCCAACCCATAACGCAGGATAACTCGTAAAAATCTTTACTATATTTTTATTAATACAGATAGATCCAAAAATAACTCATAAACCCGATTTCTTCGATCATAAATCAAAGCCAGGCTGTTTACAAAGCTCGGCTTTTAGACCAATGTGCGGGCTTTATTGCTTGCCAACAAATTGTTTTATATATCGCCGATACGGGCTCCTGTTACCTAGCACAACGTAGTTTAAGTTAAGCAAAGCATTAAAACTAAAACTGTAACTCGTTGGCAATAAGCTTAGGTACTGGAACCTACAATTTATGTTGTTTAGTCTTTCTTTTAGTGTTGTAACAATGTGTTTGAACAGAACGGATAACCCCAATTTTGCGTGGGTGACGTAAAGTTGGAAAAGGGGTTAAAATGTCTGATTATGTAGCAGGTATACCTATGTATTTTTGTCACGGTCATTCCTGTAATTAATGAGATCACTTAGTCTCGACAAACAAGCTGATTGTTTAATTTTATCAATTCAGGATCATTAGGAGGAGCAAAAAGAGCAGACCAAAATAGTTGTGACTACATTTACATCTATTTCAATTAATGAAGTAACGACTGTTTATAAAGTCACCATTAGTTTGAATCCGAAATAAATAACCTTTTTTATTTTTAGAGTTTCTGGGAAAGTCGGGAACGCAGTCAGTGAAAAAATACTTTTGGCAGCAAAACAAATGACAGTAACAGACAGACAGGACAAAACAACACCATTACTACATAAACATTTTTTGTTCCCATTTGTGCGACAAAATTCTATCTAATACAATGTAGCATGTACCGTGCGCTATATACAAATAACTAGGCTAGAACAGCCTGTTTCGCTTGTACTAATAGACTAGTCTGCGAAACACATACTAATACTTTAACTAGGAACCGTTTGCATTCGAGCTTTAAATTGGGCCATGGTGTTTGGTACTGAGTGTCCAATGCCAAATTAATTTAGTATTGATTCTAAAGACGTGTCTGAATTGAATCAGATTTTTGACTTGAACAGACGAAGGAATAAATATTGATACAAAAATTGCATGAAAGTGGAAGGAAGCAAAATAAATATGCAAGGATCGCAGCCCGTGGGATTCTGTAGCAGTAGTGTTCTGTCTGTGGGCAAAACGCTTGTAATATTTATGACACTAAAACATGATTGATGGAATTTTAATGTATCTAAATGCATTTTTAAGCATAAGTAATGCTTACATTTTAATTCCTATTGGGCTTAACACATATAATTCAAGTACCTATATAAATTCCATTGCCACGAAAATAAGAAGAATAGATTCCAATTTCTGAAACCCATAAGCAACTATACCATTAATGGGTTCCACACGAATTTTGTCAGCAAGTACACAAAATCGGGCACATAACCCATTTTAACAGATTTTAAGTTTGTTGGAACTACCTACTATATCAATGCGAATACTGAATGGAAGCCAAGTCTGGGGTCACAGTGGCGACGTTATGTCTCGCCAAGAAACCGTCCATGAAAATTCGGTGTAAATATACCGCCCGTACCGAAGCCTGTGACCTATATTTTGATCTAATATACGCAGCAAATAACCGTGTATGAACAGTTATCTTACCAGAATTATGGTGTGTACGATACTTTTTCATAACCTACACGTACTGAAGGACCCTTCATGCTCACAGACAATTAAAGCCAGATACCAACTAACGTTTACGATGATAAATTCACTTAACCTTATTTTTTGTGCCTGTCGCGTCCTTGCCAAGCCTTTGTTATAGAATTTGGCACTGAAATAGCATTAATTATCAAAGATATCCACGAATGGTAAAGTGGCGAGAATTGATGGTGTAGGTACTCTAAAAGACAAATACTGCCCGGTACCGGTCGTCCCTCAATTATGGAAGTAACAATAATGAAAGAGCTGTCATAATACGGGGACCGCTGTAATGATATATTGTCAGGTAGAGGTACCTAAACCCTGCACAGTTGGATAATATTGAAACGAAAAAAGAAAAAGACTACTGATTTACCTGCCAGGTATTTACTTGAAGCTGCCATCACGCTCAGCAAGCTGAATGCTAACGCTGTAGTCAAAGAGGGTATTTACTGGCTTAAAAGTCTGTAGAAATCCGAGCAAAATAAGGGACGCTATAGGGTGAGCGCTAGCAAGGCCGGGATTAATCTCATCTGACATAAAGTAACAAATACAGAACTATCTTCATGAGTTAGATCGTAGAATATCAGTACTTACAAACTGCCAGACCATTGAACCACGTATGTTGGACATGGAGTCACGTGCAACATATTTACTGATAACTAATGCAGTAACTATCTTCCTCGGCTACTCGAAATGTCTACAAGAAGGTTCGGGTAAAAAGATTTTTAAGGACGAAAATCGTACAAAAACCAAACAAGCAAAACAAACTTAATACGCTACAACATTTATAGCTAAAAGCACTTAGTCCATTCTAAAACGACTTTTAAATTAGAATGATTTATTGTAAATAACAACGTTTGGCCCCAAAAGGCATACGTAAACCCCTAAGTAGATAATATCCCAATGAATCTTGCCCAGACACAGTAACTGGTAATATTCAGAAATCCTTTAATCCATGTCGCTATAAATACGAACAAACGTATCGTGAAATACATCGCGATACTGAAACAGATTCATTAAGGCTTTAGTAGAGATTGTTTCTATTAAGTTTTTGAAATCTTCGTGAAGATACAATCTGAATTTCTTAATGTTTACCAGGAAAGTAATGAAACAGCTCCACCAACTCCAAGTTTTGGAAGTAACATTACAAATTCATCAAGATCTTGATGTAAAACTAACGATCTTTTCTAATGGTAAAAGCTTTCAAAATCTTGGAAGATGAAAGGCCCATTTTCGTTGAAAATCTAGAATACGTTATTAATTAAGTTGATTTCCTGTTATCTCATTAATTCAAACAGTGGAGTTATGGGTCAAGATTATATCCGATATTTCCATAAAAATGCTTCAAAAGGTTTCCTTTGCGTAAGAAAGAAGAAATCATTTCATCTTCAGACATTTATGAATTAACGAATAAAAAGTTCTATTTTGTTTCACAAATTTGCACTGAAAAGCGATTCAAGCAGCTTTTCTGTGCACCTAATTAGAACAGAAATAGTTGTTCGGACTGGTTCGTCGAAGCCTTTGAACCAGAATTAAACTGTGTATTCCTGCAATCTTAAGCCTGGTCTATATTGGTGTAGATATTTGTCTTGCAGCACTTCCAGCTGACCAGTCATTAATATTGTTTAAAGCTAAGTGCTTTCTTCGTACGAGAAATGGAAGTGATATACACCTAAATGTAACGTAAAGCTACGATTTAATAGAAACGAAATCATAGATCACTAAATATAATATATGTAACAAATATCATCATCATCATCTACCCTTTTCCCAACTATGTCGGGGTCGGCTTCCAGTCTAACCGGATGCAGCTGAATACCAGTATTTTACATGGAGCGACTGCCTATCTGACCTCCACAACCCAATTACTATTATATTATATCATTATTATATCACTAAATATATTCCACGTATTTAACAATTATAAGGGGAAAGCAGACTGTTAATAAGGCTTTTAATTAAACCGTTCTCATGAGAGAGCTTACTGAAAAGTCGTCAAAACGTTGGCTTTTAATTAATTATATGTAGGTATATGTATATTTGACAACTTAAAACATCTAAGTAATAATACGACACGTAATGAGAGAACGACTTAAAATCATTAGTAATAAGATTACTTTTCGTATTAAATCGAACTCACTGAGAAGTCGATTTTCTACAAAAAATATTTATTTATCTTTTTTTGTTTTTCCTACTAATATTATAAACGCGAAAGTTTGGATGGATGTTTGTTACTCTTTTACGCCAAAACGACTGAATGGATTTGCATAAAATTTGGCACACAGATAGTTTATAACTAGAATTAACACATGGGATACTTTCTATCCCGATATTCCCACGGGATTGAAACATATGCGGGTGAAACCGCGGGGCGCAGCTAGTACAGATATAATTTTACTGCGTAATTTTATTTCGTTTAATTTCGTTTTAGACTATGTCCACAGTTTACAGTGATACGTCTTCTAAAGATATTTAGTGGCCCTAAATAATCTTTAGAATAGACAAACATTTCAGTATCTGGTTAATTGACTGAATGAAATTTCTTGAAGGCTAAGGATGACTAGATTTGTTTAAGGATTTAGACAGATCTAGTCGTCTTAGTAAAGTACTATTAATTAATACTACAGTTTATGGTAACTATGTCGGGAACTAAATAACTACGGTACTAACTGCCGTTCTTGTATCATTCTTGTTGTCTGTCACTGCTGTCAGTGTTTGTCAATTGTCCTTAACTGTTATAATATATTTTAATTAGTTAATAATTAGAGTACTTATTCTGAACTCTTTCGACATGTATAAGTTTCTTGGTAGGTATTTTTAGCCCCTGCGACATTTCAAAATCTCGAACATAAAATTTTCCACGTAAAACTTTGTACCTAAAAATAACGTTCAACCGTTTTAGTGTCGTGTCGTCTCATTTATTTTATTTTGCCTGATCACATGACAGCTCGCGGTAACCATGACAAAATGTCTTTAAAAGGCTTTCATAGGCGACGCAATATTCATTATGTCACGCTTGCGGTCTGTAGCAACCCGAGGTCATGAATTAAGGTGGAACCATTATACTAGACAGGAAATTTGCACGCCCCGCGTTTCGGGTGCGTATTATGGCGTGTTCCTACTCCCAAATTAGTAACGTTATCATGCTAATGTTTTATTATAAGAGGATTTTCTGTTGGCTTCTTGGTTATTTTGGGATGTTTGCTTATGGTTTAGTTAAATTTTATTAGTAAAGAGCAGATTCGAAATTTCAGACAGATCCATGTTCACCTTTTAACAGCCCAACCTACAGCGTTATTTTAAATTGGCTAGATAAACTCCATAGACGCGATGGGTACCGACACGACACGATACAATAAAAATAAAAATATTTGATGTTTTTTTTGGGAGGTCAACGACCGCTGTTTATGCTGTTACTTAAAGTATGAGTAGAGAAAAACTATTTTTATGATTTATCGTGTTTAGATGTCTACCCACCACGTTTGTGATGTTTACACAAAATAAAACAGATTTTCTAAACCGATATTTCAAGTGACTACAAGAATGGCGGTCGATGAACCCACCTATAAAATAATATAATTTATTTATTTTTTTGTTTAATTTAATGTTGATATCCATCGCCCTGTACAACGAGGGAAATATCTTAAACCCTGAAATTTTGAGGGATATTGCACATATAACGGATATTAACATATTTCATTGTGTAGGATATTGTATGTCCGAAAAATGTGTCCGCTCAACAACGTAAATAACGCAATGAATGTTGTTGAACTGTCAAAATGAAACCCATTGCTACTGATAGTGTGTTACGCAATTACCCCGCTGATTCTAGAATGAAGCTCAAGCATTAATCTTGGCTTAAACTGGTACTGAGACAAAAATAGTTTCTAGTCGAGATATGATCGGCTGCTATCTAGAATACGGCCCTTAGTATCTATATCTCTGAGAAAAGACTTTCTTCAAAGCACATAATTATGTAGGTATCTCACTTTTTTTCCCCAATATCTTTGTGTATTTATGTCTATTTACGTCCTGAAAACATTCAGGTCGTTGTCTGTTATTCATTGCGAAGTTACAAGGAAACTGACGTACATAATAAAGGCTCGATGGTCCTTAGTTTATATACTGAGGGTAAATAAAGTGGTCGTAGCAAAATGCAAACACACATAATATGGCGTACGAAATAAACTACATAAAATACTACAAGAGGCTTTTATTGCGGAGAACATGCTTTTGTCAGATAATGAATTGACGACTGAGTTTTTTTTTACTGAAGGTTTTTTTCTGAAGCGTTTCATCAAGCGTTTGGGCGTGAAAAGGTATCATACAGATAGACAAAGTTGAATTACTTTCTCATTTATGAAATCCATACATATTATAGATTAAGTCGCTTTTCATCTCTGTCTATGTGACCACGTTAATTTTCTATTCTAAGCATCATCATCACCAGCCTGTAGCAGTCCATTGCTGGACATAGGCCTCTCCTATTGTACTCCATTCAACTCGATTTTCGGCAACTCTCATCCAGCTGCTACCAGTCATCTTGCGAAGATCGTCGCTCCATGTAGCCTGACGGCGTCCCACCTTACGATTCGCGGTCTCCACTTATTCGCGGTCTCCACTCCACTATTCTAAGCAACGGATTTTAATGCGGTTTTCAACAGAACCCATAATAATAATTATTATTTTGTTAGGTATTTTCTGGTGTACAATAAAGTATATGTAAATAAATACTCTAATTGGGGTGTATGTGGTCTTGCCTTAATTACGTAACATATTGTATATATACATATGACTGTTTATAATAGTTTGATTCACGTGTATATTGTGTTATATGTCCGTGTAACATGCTCCAATAATTTCGCGATGTGTGTATGCAGTTAGACTTGCATTGTGACGCTTAGAGATTTGATGAACAAGGGCTTCGGTTGAGTTCGCAGATAGTCGAGTATATAACGAATATATAATCTGTAGGTTATACAAACCAAACATTTATTTACTTACTGATAATTATTATGCTGGCTATGGCTGTACGGACGCCAGCTGCACATTAGGTTACTACAATCTGTCAAATTTCTTTAATAGATTTTCAACTTTATCACTAAAGCATTAAGGTTCAAGGTTGATTGGGAAAATTTGACAGTTTCGGGTAGCTTGACCTGCTGGCGTCTGTACATAATCATTGTCTTTTGTGTAAACGGGTCAAAAAAACATCTAACTGAAGAGGGCAAAAGAAACCCTCGGGACACCCAGATTTTACACAGATGTTCTCAACAGGCTAGGGGACTTAATAAACTTCTGAAGGGTGGTAAGCTGGTTGGAATAACCACCGACGGCCGCCATGGTCCACGCACAATGGTCCACTTGAAGGGCTAAGTGCGGAAACCAAACCCGTCACATTGACATAGAACATAGAGGGCTAAAGAAAAATTGACAATCGTAAAATAGATTTTTCATAAAATTGGCAAGACTTAGGTATAATATAAAAGTAATATGTAACTACATGACAAAATACATTTTTTATACACAAACATTGTTTTGTTTCCTCACCTATCCCTATTATCTCAATATTAACGATCATTCCAAATGACAATTTCTTTTCGAAGGTGTAACAGAGAGACAGGTATATTTTCTTCACGACACACTTCATGGGAATCCATATCTACTGGGGATAAAAAGAAGCCCTACTTTTCCGTGACGTGAGTTTTTAACGTTTCTTTGTTATCTTTTGTTTCATTGAGACAATAAACACGTACTAAAGAAATTCAAAATGTTATTTAACAACTTGAGAGGGCTCAGTTTCAAAAGAATTTGAAATATACCATACATGTTCCCCTTCATGTCTAACAATGGTTGTTTAAATTAAATAACATAATATCAACCTTGTATTTCCAGAAGGGGGAGGTAGAGGTGAAAAGTAGTCCCACATTTCGCTGGTTATGTTGTAATAGGGGGCGAGCCACACCTAAGTGGCAGTGGGCAGGGCACAATGCTCGCAGAACTGATGGCCGATGGGGCTGAAAGGTTCTGGAGTGGCGACCGCGTACCGGAAAAAGTAGTGTTGAAAGGCTTCCCAAAAGGTGAATCGATAACCTTGTGAAGGCCGTAGGAATGCGCTGGATGCGGGAACCACAGAACCGGTCGAAGTAGCGGTGCTTGGGAGAGGCCTCTGTCCATATGATGATGAGGGAGCGAGCCTACTGCCATTAACCCTGGCTTTTCTGACTTACATAAAACTACTTTTCCTCTATCCCGAGTTCGAAACTAACGCTCAGTATTCACGCTTGCAACCACCAAATAAACGAACAAGTCAACTGAAATATTAACCTGGTAAATATCTAATAGAGTAACAAGGCCAAACCAACATAGCTAGGGCAGTTTTTGAGGTATGGTGGTTAGTAGTTATCTTATTAATGAGTTGGTCACGCGAATATCAGTAGGACATGAAAGCATTCGGGGTGAACATCGGCCTTCAAACACGGTGGGGAGGGGTAATAAATAGCTCTGACGTCACACACACAGAATAGACAGGTACCTACAGAAGGCGGGTTTCATGCAAGGAGCGAAAACATCCGCATGCATACTTACGTATGGAGGACTTAGGTAGGAAATTCACGATTAACGTAAAACCATTAGTAAGTCATTACGATGTAACTCACTCGGTTACCTAAGGTGACTGTAACTTGTATTTTATAACAATGAGATAAGTTACATTGCAATGACTTACTAATGGTTTTACGTCAATAACGAATGCCAGTCGCGAGTGCGTTTAGACTCGCAATAGTTGCTGTACGGGACCCGTATCTAAAGTGTGCGTGCGATTTTGTTCTTTGTATGGAGCCGACCATAGATATGCTGATACTTTAAAAATAGTACGTAAAGAGCAAGAAATATTTTACAATTTGTTGTTTTTCATGATTTTAAAAACAAATATAGTAAAATACTTCTACTTTACTTACTTGTATATTACGTTAGGTGATTCTATGATTTATAAAGTTTTTGGTTTGGCTTCGGTTTTTACAAGAAACCACGGCACTATTAAATGTTGTCACGATCGCGGTCGAAAGCGCACTAGTTCGCGGAAACGGCCATTTGCCTGTGACATGAGCATTTTGAACACGACGCGCGGACAGAGACACCTCCTTGCCACTTCTCCTGTTTTTTGTATATCTGTGGAGCCGAACTTCTGTATCTTTTTACTTTGTGGCTTTAACGTCACACAGTTCTAAATGGGACACACATGTCGCAAACACGCTCGCATTCAATTCGTACGTGCATTGTTTAATGGAAACTGTTATTAATGTTCTAATTAGTTACTTTTAATTAGTTACTCTTAGCACTAATTATTAATTTAAACAGCGGTTTTAAACTGCCTCGTGTTTTAATGACATACCAGTTATCAAAGTGCCATCTTTTTTCTTTTACCAGTTATTGAAAAAAGAAACTTAAACATTAATTTACCTACTGGTTTACGTCATAATACATAAGGCGTACACTTGTAATTGGAAAATGGAAAAATTTTATGACAAATATTCGAAACAAAATGAGTGCCAGTTTCACATTTTTTTAAACAATAAAAAAAAATACTCGGAAAATTTTTGATGGCAAATTATTTTGTTATACATACATTCAAAATATGCTAAAAATACTTCAAAGTGAGATGCATTGGTGCATGTTGAAACCAGAGCACATACGGCAAAGCAAAGAAAGTAATGAGTTTTAAAATACAACCCTCACATGTGCGAAGTTGGACTCGAAAACCGCTCGACATCGAAAAGTATGATATGAAAATATTTTTGTTTATGAAATTCGGTTATATGACTTTCGTCTATGAGTTTTCATTATTGGTGGAACCTTTTGAAAGAAAGAAAATAAATTTATTTGCAGCAGAGAAATAACACAAAAAGAACAAGTTGGGAAAAAATATGCGTCACGACCACGCATAACGGCCATCGCTCAGCATAATGCTACGTTTTCAGCGACAGCTGGCGTTGATGTGATGACGTCAACCGGTGCAGTGTACGATGAGATATCAATAACACGTAAGAAATAAACAATAAAATAAATACTCACCAATACACTTAGTTCTAAATGTTTATATAAACATAATATTTATAAAATGCTGGTGGCTCGAGGTTACCTAAAATCGATTTACAGATACATAATAGTACCTATTTACCTAATTATCGATTAAAAACACATACATAAACTCACACATGCTTCCCATGGCGGTAGGTATAGAAACTACAGAATCCTTACATACACCTTTTGATAAAAAAGTGACCTCAAAAGAAAAGAACTAATAACTCACTAATCAAGCAGCCATTGAATAAATCGGCTTATTGAATACTAGCTTCTGCTCGCGACTGCGTTCGCGTGGATGTCGTAAGACACCACAATATTCTAAAATAACTTCGCCAGGATTTTAAACCGATTTGTTCGTCGCCGTTGTTATAACGTTGAACCAAAAAAAAAAAAAAATTGAACAGGTATAAAAATATTTTTTTGAAAAAAAAAAAAGAAACCAAGATAATTTGAGGTTAAATCCGTTTTTATTTGCATTATAAGTATATTTTGGGCTTCAGAATCGTTCCCAGATCTCGTAGCAATTACTTTTTTCTAAAATATTCAATATCAGTTTGCTACTATTTCATTATAGTCTTTATATGCTTAGTGCTATATTGATACTGACATAATGTTGTTGCTTTCAATACAGGAATATTTCCTTCGGCAAACATATTAAAATTCTTGACTGATCAAACAAGATGCACGTTTGGGTACGGTACGTTTGACTTGCGCACATAATAATGTGGATTGGAACGACAGGAGGAACCTTTATATACAGTATACATAATCAGCCTATACTGTTCCCACTGCTGGGACACAGGCCTCCTCTCAGTGACAGGGAATGGGTCGTAATCCACCATGCGGGCCCAACGCGGGTTGGTATAGTTTTAATTTTTGGTTCTAGGACATGCCGGTAATATGATTCATCATCGATTGTCATTCGAGAAACAAACTCTCCAAACCATAATAGCGGGTACGTATTGCAATATCTAAAATTAAAAGAACTAACGTAAAATAACCTACGTTCAAAATCCCTAAAATCTAAATACCTAATGTTTTTAAATACCTAAGCAACTAACACCTACCTACGAATTACCTAAATTTAAAATGCTGATTGAACTAAATATCTACGAGATTCAAAAATATGTTTCTGGCACTCGCCGGCAGCTGCCGCGGCACCGCTCGCTTCGCTCGCTCGGCTCGTGCATTGTGTAATCACAGTTCTAACCTAACCTAACCTAGCTGTTTCGATTTAAAAAAGATATATGCGTGTTACGCTTGCGGGTACAGAAACATATAACGGAGAGGTAAACCAATTTAAGGAACTTTGTACATAGTAATTTCAAGTTTTAGCTTTATGAACTTCAGTAACATATACATTTGGAATTTTAAGCTTTCGGTATTTTGAATATAAGTGAAACAATCACTAGGTATTTAGATTTTAGGGATTTTGAACGTAGGTTATTTTACGTTAGTTCTTTTAATTTTAGATATTGCAATCCGCACCCCATATTAGCAGATAGACTTTTAATTGATCATAGTGGTGTCGAACAATGACGTTGACTGTGTTGAATCGACTGCTCGATATGAATTCCGTACTATCAATAATTTCACCGAGTAGTCACAAACTTTAGATCGGTAAAATATGTTCCAAAAACACCAAATTGTTAAAACAAAAAAATAAATAAACTACCACGTCTAAGTTATCCATTTAGTCTCTCGTGGTCGAAGTGAAAGCTATAAAGTTAACAAAGTTGAGAAAAAAACAGTTCACCTGAATACTTAAACACTGTTAACTTTTTAACAAGTGTGGCACAACGCATTTTTGTAGCATGATGAACTCAAAACACACACCGCCACCTGTTTTGTTGCGTAGAGAGAACAAGTGGAAAATGTACTAAAATCTAGTTTTTACTTTTTGCCAGACATTTCATTATGTCAGGTGTGGTGGGTATGTAACTTTGTAAAGGCACAGGAATGTTTTTATTTTAATTTGCGGTTTTACTCACCGGTTAAGACGTTTTCCTACAACTTGTTTTCGCAAATATGAATTCGTTAAGGGTTTAATAAAATTATAACTAATAAATGATTATTGACTGTTGCTCGCGTCTTTTTTTTTTTTTCTGGGTGGGAAATCATCATATGACTTCTCCCGCTCTGGGCGGAGCAGGAGGGCGTGTCAGACTTTTACTGACTAAAACCCACCCGTGTTCCTTCAGTTGCCTATGCCAGGGACCACGGTATCTCTTAATTTGGCTCGCGTCTTCGTCTGCAATCCAGGGTGAAATGTGGATTTCTCCAGGTCATGGTCTACCAATGTGCCAAACTTAAGTCAAATCTTTTCAGACGTTTTAGTGTGAAATCGTAACAAATAAACGAACTCACTTCCGCATTTATAGGGATTAGGATTATCATTCTATCAAAATATGCGACGAATATCAGAACAGAAGCGGTAATATAATGTCTTTAAAAAAAAAAAAAACACAACGCTATTTGATTTTCGTGTTTTAAACCTTTTCGTGTTTACCTTTTTGTAAAGGTTGATAATTGTTTAACCCACTTTCAGATGGGTCTACTTGAGTGTCGCGTAAAGTATTCAGTGACTTTCAGCGACAGTGTGGTAACAAAATATTTTGAAGACATCAGAGTTTTAACTCATTTTCAGTTTTTAGACAAGTCATGTTATTTTTTTAAATAGGCAGACTTAACACTTCATTGGCTATATATCAAGAGATGAAATATCTAATAATATGGGCTAACTTTGAAATAGTGAAAAATCTGCTGGTTGTATAATTCTATGCCTACCGTAGTCGGTAGGCTTATAATTAATAAAAAACAAATTTTAATTTTATTTTTTTTCCAATTTTTAACTAATGACATTAGTTACCTAATGACATTGAACCTTGTAAGCTAATAACACATTTGAAATGAAATGAAATTGTTTATTCTGTAATAAGGATATTGGAATCACTTTTACACGTCATTTTATAAAAATAAATTAGCTAGATGAATATTAATTTTCTCTCTTTTTTTTTTGTTTTTTTATTTATTTATTCAAAATCTGTATTAAGTCTGCCAAACTGCATAACAGTTTGTTGGCAGTTGTTTTCGCCTAACAATATATTACTTTTTAATAAAAAAAATGAATGTGCTTGTAACTAACTTAATTATGCTAAGAAAATAAACTATAATAAATATACAGTCAAGATAGAAAATCTCACATTTTACAAATTTTCGCCAACGTGAGGTTTGTTACAAACATATCTGTCTACCCCTGAGAAGAAACGGTGGAATACACTAACCTACTCTACTAGAAAATTCCGGGGTTACTGCATCATTCCTGCATCATTCATTTTCCCTACAATGCACGTCAGTCAATAATATTATAATTACTTCTTTTGTTACCCTATTTCTAGAAAACCTGTATTCAGCAGAGCAGCAGCTTACAGCAAAAGAGCGAACCTTTTAATAAAGTACAACATTTTACTTTTAAACTAAATATTATATTGTAAAAGCTGGTAAAAGCAATAGCTATGTAATTGGGTTTCAGAAGTACCAACACTACCTATACAGTATTAGTTTTGAATTTTAATATTAAAGCATGTTGACTGGACTTTAGTAAATTAAAAATACGATTATTACGAAAGAAAGAAAATACGTTTATTGGCGGTAAACATGACGAATAAAAAGAACATAAACACAAAAAAAAAAATAACAAGTTGGGGGAAAACTTGCTTCACATCCACGCAAATCGGCCACCGCTCCGCATAATGCGAAGACCTTACACGAGATAGAGGCCCAGCGCTGGTGCTTCCCATTATTTTTGCAAAATGGCACGAGTTGTTGTTTTGTTTTTAACACCAAAGTTTCCGGGCAAATACATACCGACACAATAAATCGTATTCATCACGTTCCACGAAATCAAAGGGTTGCGTTTTACCGGTACATAACTTGGAACCACATGTTTATCCAGTACACGCATATATTTATTTGGATATTCGTGCGAAGGCTACAAAACCAATTCGGCCAAATGACGCGTCATTCGATTTATGTCGATACAGGATGTTAATTGGTACAAAAAAAAAAATCGAATTTGAAATGTAATCGGACGTCCCGAAAAATACGCATTTACTGAATGGCTATCCAATTTACTTACGCAAATGATTTTTAATAAATGTATGTTTGCACCGGTTTGAATATTAGGAATACAAATAAATAATTTAATGCGGTTAGAAGGGTTAGCTGAAGGTTATCAGAAGTCCTTAATCAACAACAAACAGTGTGAAACTTAAACAATGGCTGCGGGCAGGGCGGTAGTTACATACAAAATAGTTAACATACGCTGCTAGGGACTTAAGTTCTAAGCCTCTATTTCGTTGAAATGCGTATTCTATTCGAACTTTCAAGATAATAGTGGATATGACCTTCATTTGTGTCTCTCAGCGATAAGACGAAGGACGTGGAAACTCATTTGCGGAGGGCAACTTCGATTTATTCATCTATTCATACGAGTACGAGCCTGTTTACTAAAGATACCAATAACTTTTTTATCCTACTAGAATATTATAAACGCGAAAGTTTGTATGGATGGATGGATGGATGTTTGTTACTCTTTCACGCAAAAACTACTGATTGGTTTTGGATTAAATTTGGGGCACAGATAGTTTATAACCAGGATTAACACATAGGATACTTTTTATCCCGATATATCCCACGGGATCGAAACTTATGCGAGTGAAACCGCGGGGCGCAACTAGTACGTAATAAAGGGAAGGCCTTGACTTACTTTGGCACTCTTCATTCGATTACATAGTTTGACAAAGGTGTCGTTACTCTGGAGTGTTTAATGGGTGAACAGGGTGATTAATTAGGATACGAATCAAACCCAACTTTCCGGTAGCAGTTCAAAGCTATTAAATGGACAAACTAATAAATAGACTTCAAGGTTGAGTTGTTTATAAGAACTCAGGGTTAACGGCAAGTCTTAAAGTCTAAAGTCACTTACGCAACGAGACTTTACTTCTTATTAAATTCAACCCTCTTATAAGAGTCTGCAGATTTTTTAGTACGAAAATCGGTCACTAGAATTTGATAGCGGAGCATATTATGAGCATCAAACCAAATTTATTCCACGCCAGCAACTGTCTCAAAAAATATTACGTCAAAAGATTTACGATTTGGTTTTATTCTCTCTTAACTCCGTTTCGTTGGAAAAATAAAACTATATTTTCTTTGGAAAGAAAGATAATTATATCTTCCGTATAAAAAAAATAGAGTTACACGTAAACAAAGCCGCGGGCAAGCCCGGTAAAGGGACCGGAATCCCACTGTCGTAAGTATACAATTTATGAATAACAAAAACCTGTCAAGTGCGAGTCGGACTCGCGCACCGAAGGCTCCGTACAAATTGGTTGGTATGATTTTTTTTTGTAATGTAACTACAAATTTACGGTTTTCGGATTTTTTACTTTACTTGTGCTACATGACATTGCTTCATGCCAAATTTCACAATTTCGGAACATAAACGTATCTTTTGATTGCGTTGACTTAGAAGTTTGATTTTTTTTACTGCTTCAAGGAATTGCAGCTGAGTATTTGATATTAATTTCAACTTGATAAGTCCACGCGTTCCTGAGAAAAAGGGTCTTGACGGACGAACAGACAGACGGACAACGAACTGATCTTTTCCTTTTGAGGTACGGAACCCTAAAAATATATATAAGGCAATATGTGTTTCCCCATTATCGGTGAGGGTGAAGGGACTTGAGAATAATTTATTGCTCCACCTGTAGCCAGGTCCGAATAAAGCCGGCTTTAATAACTAATCGCTCGTGAAATTAATATGATAACTTTGAGAAATATACTCAACTTTATTGTAGCTAGTTAAATTAAGTTTCTGGTTATCAGGCTCGGCTTACAGAGTTTGTTACAGTTTATGGACATTAAACGAGAATATATTTCATAATAATTAAGGGATCCGTGGCTAAGTAGTTGTTACTTAGCCACGGGCCCCTCCGCACAGTTCGATTGATCAAGCTACGCTTGTAGTGGTTGGACCGTGGATGGGTGACCATATTTACATACCAAGACCACTCCGTGCTTCGGAAAACACGTTAAGCCGTTGGTCCCGGCTGTCGTTCGTGGATCTTTGACAGTCGTTACGGGTAGTCAGAAGCCCGAAAGTCTGACAACCAGTCTTACCAAGGAGTAAGGGGTATCGTATTACCCAGTAATTGGGTTGTGGGGGTCAAATAGGTAGTCACTCCATATAAAATGCTGGTCAGCTGCATCAGGTTAGACTGGAAGTCGACCCCAACATAGTTGCGAAAAGGCTAGGCAGATGATTAAATTTTATAATAATTGCTTCTATATAAAAGTTTTATACATATGTGGACTTTTGTGCTATTATTGGTGCATGACTTTCTTCAGAACTCATCGCTCTAAATCTATCAATATCTACAAGAGGTTCGTCGAAGTACTTAATGTTAATCAATCTGCAACGCGGACGGTATTGTGCTCCCAACATGATTAATTATTGTAATCTAAACCTTACTGTGTAATACAGTTTCTCATCCAGTGCAATTACTACGAAGACCTCTACAATAATTTAGCACCGACCACTTATGGGCGATTCCTATAATATACGCACCGTTATTGGTTAAAATTAAAACTTGTATCTTTACCAGTTTTTTTTATTATTTATTTATTACTGTGATTGCCCGTGACATCACAGCGGGCCCTATCAGAATACCAGCGCTGCGACATTTATTTTTAAATGTCGCAGCATCATGCTGAGATAGGAGCCTTTTGGCCTCGTATAGAACTTTCTGTTTCATTTTACCTTTTACTACTTTTTTTTTTAAATATAATTTGTTCTATTTTTATTTTTAACTGTGTTTAGTTTAGTTTATAATACTGTACGAGTCGCAATAAATAATTTTTCTTTCTTTCTTTCTTACCAATAATGCAACAAATACCTCGTAGCTTTGCATGGTAGACCCTCCCATATGGAAATAGCTGTCATTGGTAAAATTTTCTCAAGGATCCTGTAATATGCCAAGTTTGGAAAAAAAGATAATGCTACCATTGGTAAGCAAAACTATTCGTTTTTGTTTATGGAGCATTGATCCACAAATATTTTTCAGATATAAAAGCACTTTAATTTCGTTGAACTGTCTGCTCCACACCGATTTTCTGGTTTAGGTATGTATCTCCTAGTATAATAACATTAATAGGTCAGCTGCCCATTCATCATCATCATCATCCACAGCCCGACTTCACCTACTGCTGGGCATATCCCTCTCTTCTCTTGTGCCAATCACCACGCCATCGCAACAATGTCGCCGGACGACCGCCATCTCGTTTTCCAGTCCTTGGATGCCACTCTGTCACAGCCTTACTCCACCTGTCATCACTGCGCCTTGCCAGGTATCCTGCCCAACTCCATTTGAGTTCCAAACTATCATATAGAGGAGCCCATCTGTCCAAAATAAGTAAGTTATGACTATTCCCCCCCTCTAATCCTCGAAACAGATTTAAAGCTCACCTCTAACCTACAAATGTACCCAAACAGAAAACAAACTAAAACATTTTCCAATATTCTGACGCATTCATCCACTGGTCGTGAATTAGGGGCTAATCCACAGTTTTATTAATAAGGTCGACATTATAGTTGCCTAGGCTATAATCCTCTGATTGATTGCCCAAGGGAGCAAGAATTATTCAATGTCGCCTTGCGGGTTATGATAGACACTTAACACGTTTTTGCTTGTTCATTCTGCTTTCGCTGATAAGCTGGCTTGTTCTTTGTTGTAGTAGGAGGATATTTATTAATATTGAAGTATATTTTGAAGGTTTTATAAACTGCAGAAATAGGCAGAGAAGGTGTATGGTTAAAAGAACGCAGTATTACTTAGAAAAAGGCGCTGTCGTTAAACCATAGAAGTGTTCTTTATTGTACAGACGCCAGCACATCAAGCTACTACAATCTGTCAAATTTCTTTAATAGATTTTCAACTTTATCGCTAAAGCATTGAGGTTCAAGGTTAATTGGGAAAATTTGACAGTTTCGGGTAGCTTGACCTACTGGCGTCTGTACATATACTTTCTCAATGATGCTGTTGCATCATAACATATACAGCATATATCAGAAAGGTGAGGTCATATTTAGGGGGTGGTACAGACCATCCAACTAAACCACATTTTTCATAGGATCAACATCGAACAGGCATTTAAGTTTTGAATGGGACATTAGTTAAATATCTTATATTACAACAAAGAACAAGCCAGTTTATCAACAAAGGCAGAATGCAGAAAATAGTTCAGTTTGATGGTTTGTACCACACCTTTAAACTGCCCACACCTTTTGTGATACTCAGAACACACGCTATTGCATCTTAACATATACAGAAGTTCTGTATATGTTAAGATGCAATAGCATCATTGACAAAGTAGGTAAGTATATGTACAATAAACAGAACTTCTGTTTATCTGCTATCTTGCTTATAAGGTGTGGTGGTCATGTTGAGAGGATGAATGAAAGGTGACTAACAAAAGTTATTTACAAAGTCGCTGTGACTGGAAAGGCCAAGAGGGGACGCCCTAGGAGGACATATATGAAATGACCTTATGGGTGATGCTCTTCAGAAAGGTCAGGTGCGTAATACTCGCAACTGGCGTGCGTGTGTGACCAGATATATGAACGTAAACGAGGCAAAAGGAGTATGAAAGGATCGTAGCAGGTGGCGTTCTGCAGTTTCTGCTTACCCCCATGGGAAGGAGGCGTGATTATATTTATGTGTTTGTAGAGAAGCACTAAATCTATAAGCCATTCAAGGAGTTCCAATAATATCGGACCGCTGAAAATTATAACCATTACTGAATACAACAGAAAATTTATTTGCCGGAAACATTGTTTACAAAAGTGTTCATAAAACATTGCATAGTGCTACATGTCTCACCGTTTTAACGGTATACAAAATCAATTTACAATTAAATTAAGTTTTTACATAAATTTTCAATTTACATTATTTGCACTGAAAATCTCTTTCAACAAAAAATACCTTGATGTAAGTGTGTTTCAGTCATATATCAATCCATTCTACATTAACTCAATTATTTTTCCTAAAAAGGCAAAGTTAAAAAAGAAACATTTATTTAATGTGACTGTTATTTGATTGAGTTACCTCTAGGTAAATAAACAAAATTAAAAGCATTTTCTTCAAAACATTATTTTATATTTAAACGACCTTCGTAATATTATTAACCTTACACCCCATTAGGTAACATCCTCATCTCACCTTTTTTTGCTTTACCTTAATGTTATAAAATAACCATGTACTAGGCGAGCACATTTATTAGGAGCTGTTTCTTTTAAAAACTCTAAAGACTGTCTCGTTTATATTTTCGCCGTCTTGTTCACAGCCGCGTGAAAACCAAGACACGTTGGTTGAGATTTGTGAACACTGAGAATCCAAACGTGTCTTTACAAGCTTTCCTGCTTCTGCAATTTTGATATGTAATTGTTTCGGTGTGATTTACTCAAAATTGAGCTTTATTAGATATTTTATTTGTTTTTGTTATATTTTACTTCATCATTTGCGTAGCCTTTTCCCAACTATGTTGGGGTGGGCTTCCAGTCTAACCGGATGCAGCTGAACGCCAGTATTTTACATGGAGCGACTGCCTATCTGACCTCCACAACCAAGTTACTGGGTAATACGATACCCCTTGGTAAGACTGGTTGTCAGACTTTCGGGCTACTGACGACCCGTAACGACTGTCAAAGATCCGTGAATGACAGCCGGCACCAACGGCTTAGCGTGCTTTCCGAAGCACGAAGGGTTTTTGATATGTCACCCATCCACGGACCAACCGTGTCAAACGTAGCTTAACCTGATCGATCGACCCGTGCATAAGTACTAAGCTACAAGCGGCTGTTAGTACTAAGCTACAAGCCCCTCTTTTATATTTTACTTGCTCTACGAAAACCAACTTTGAAGCTACGACATAAAGTTGACAATTTTTTAAGTCTGATGTGCTGCTTACCTGTTAATAAAACATCGCATTTTAGACATAAAAAAGTGTTACGACTACTAAAAATTCAGTGCTCTCTTCAGAGCAGAAATCTAATATTTATGTTATTTATACTAAAGTGCGGTGTTAGTACAGGAACAATCGAGCGGACTTCGGTAGTAAAAAGTTGACCTTGACTGGCCTAACGTAGGACGGAGTTTCAATAGAATGAGGGGCCAGCTTATACTTGTACTAGTTTTATTACCACTGATGACACTCCAGTATACTATGTATAAATCTTCCTAGTCTTTTCCCAACTATTTTGTGTTCGGCTTCCAGTTTAACAGGATGTAGCGGAATATCAGTATTTTACAAGGAGCGACTGCCTACTGTACCTACTATAAAAGATAAGACAATAAAGTGCTCTTACTAAATGGCTGTGAGAC
The DNA here is from genome assembly GCA_911387795.2 of Apamea monoglypha. Lineage (NCBI taxonomy): Eukaryota > Metazoa > Arthropoda > Insecta > Lepidoptera > Noctuidae > Apamea > Apamea monoglypha. The sequence goes on from OU426920.1 coordinate 12,699,257, forward strand.
CAGTAGTTTTGAAACTGCCAACACGGAAATAATCCAGGTAATGTTGGCACCACCGCCACCGCTTCGTTTCTATGCATTAATGTCGCTGTTTTTTTCAAGGATACTCGGAACTCTTTTTGTAACGACAGACTAGCATGAAATGCCACTAATTAGTTGCTTTCCCCAGAACTTTGAGACGTGTACCTTTTGCACCCTCGCAAGTATCTAATTACCGCTCAAGGGTAGCAGGATAAGCAGAGAAGCGAGTTTAGTTTATATTTTTAATGTGACTAAAATTGAATAATAAATCTCTTGAATTAAATCATAATGATGTTTGTAGGGTTGGTTATAAATTACTTATTTTTAATAATTAATTATTGAGTCATGTGATAATCCACCAAACGGGCTCAGTGCAGGTTGGTGGTTGTCACATGTCTTCCAATTTTTTTGTTCTACGACATGCCGGTTCCTTCACGATGTTTTACTTCACCGTTTTGAGAGCAGTAGTGATGAAATACATATAGTAAATTGCCTGCCTGTGTTCGAACTCACGACCTACAACTCGTAAGTCGGGGTCGATACCTCTCGGCCACCACTGCTTCATAACTTTAAATTAAAAATTCCTACAAAAATATTGAAAAAACAGAACATGAACAATAAACCCTAATGAAAACAAATACGAAAAAAGTTCAACATTCGTGCGAATGAATACTAATCAAATTTCTGTGAGCTCATTCCATATGCATAAAACATGCTAACAATAGTCAAATAAACGGGATGATTCCCTTCATTTCAGATTAAATTCCATTGCACTCACTTTCATACTCGTATCGGAAAAATGTTCTACAATTCGTGTCACGAGTCGCGACTCGGACAGCCGTATCCGCTATTGAATACCTACCGGAGTACCCGTAGTTAGACACCATTTTATTTTATTCCCTCTCAGACTGGGAAAAGAATATTTTTACTCTTTGTCGTCAGTAATTGAATTTCGTTAGTAAGTACTACCACGGTTTCGTGGTGAAATAAAGAGATTCCCAGCAATCTCATTGGGAAGTATTTGACGTTTATGCGGAGCTTTCTTTAAACGGAAGCTTTTTGATGCTGGGTTTACTGGACTTTGTTGGGGCTGTTTATCATTTTTATGGACCGCCCCTTTGTATTCAGTACTGTAAAGAAGACAGACTAGATACTAGAAAATGACTTCACAACACTTTAATAAAATGGAATGTACCGTGTTATTATTAAAAACCCAGCATATCTAAAGCTAAGGTATGATTTTGGTCTTATCGTAATGATTATAAAAGTATTATTATTTGATATTCATAAACAATGTTTTGCCTGCCATTTTAAAATTATGTAATGTACAAGTACGATAAGTGCGTAATAATGCAGTGATTACCAAAATTAACGTACAGACGCCAGCACATCAAGCTACTACAATCTGTCAAATTTATTTAATAGATTTTCAACTTTATCGTTAAAGCATTAAGGTTCAAGGTTGATTGGGAAAATTTGACAGTTTCGGATAGCTACACCTGCTGTCGTCTGTACATGCCAAATAACGATAGAGACAATTTAATGCTGTGTATTTATTTAGTTGGTAAGCCTTTATACTGGGTGTAAAAAGACCCATCACTTAGCCAACAACTACGCATTCTATACATCAAACTAAGTAACACTGTACAAAAATAATTGCTGGCATACGACTTTTATTTTTAGTGTGAAAATTTGCTGTTTGTGGTAGTGCGTACTGTAACATATCCATAACATTGCGCTTATGGGTGCAAGCAACGGTATAAGGGTCGTGGGTGTATTTAAAGATATGTTATAACATTAAAAACTTGTTCTCGTAAAAAAACATCAGTAAAAGTTGGAATTTTGACTTTCAATATCTCCGTAACCAGAAGGTTCCCACGTATGGTCCAGTACAAAAAAAAATATCACAATGACGGAGAGTATACGTGACTCTCGGCTTCGTTAAGTGTCTTTTTACACCCGATGACCAAGAATCTTACAATCGCACTAAGGGCTAATTTTTCAGTGGACAGATAATTTTTATTCGTGGAATAAAATTGATATCTGACAGTTTATGTGTGGAAAAATTGTCAAAAATTCCAAAATAATCCTCCGATAAAATTATCTGGCGTTGAAAAAATTTGCCCTAAGATCGACATACGCTACTTCATGCATCAACTTGTGCGTTCTCCTTACGAGCTGCGTTTGAACAAATTGGTTCAGTCAAGTGTGACGACAAGCCAGCTCTATTTAGGCTCCGTTCCTATAAACAAAAACGAATCGTCTTGCTTAAAAATGGTAGCATTTTTATTGCCAAACTGGGATATAAATAGATTCGTGAGCTAATTTTACCTGTGATAGCTATGCTATGCTAGCTACTATGCGAAGTTATGAGGTCTTTGCTTCATTATTGGTAAAGACACAAGAGTCTTAATTTTAACCAATGACGGTCCGTATTTTATAGGAATCGGCCATTAGAGACTACCAATACTAAAAAATCACGAAACCAGCATTTATTCAAACGAAGATAGCAACTGACAACAACCCAGCAGATTTGTTTCCAAAGTAAACACGACGCGTGCGTCAAAAGTTACAATCTCTTCACATCGCCATCTCCGTAGCAGAGTCAACAGTGAAACGGTAGCGAAAACTTTTAACCTCTGCACGTTATTTCCTCCTCCTACTTACTATTTAGCTATCCTCATGCAAATACTGTTTTGAAGACTTCAAGACGTCACGCAAAGACGTCTCTGCATGTATGTTTGTTACATTTTCACGGCTATACCGCTGGACAGATTTAGATGACGATGAGCATAGGGATAATTAGAGCCCTAAGGACGGACACAGGTCTCGATACTAATAATAATGCTGAAGAGTTTGTTTGTTAGTACCTACCATTAACTACCAGTCGGATTTAAAAAATCTTTTTACATTAATTTGGTAGCCCAATTCTTGAGGAAGGGTACAAACTATTTAACATCACGCTAGGGTATTTAGGAGCCGAGCAAAGAAAAAGTCTGAGCGCTAAGCGAAAACGAAGTAGGTAATAGTGCGGACAGGCGCTGCGGGGTGGCTCGGGGGTGCAAGAAATTTCACGCGGACGAAGTCACGGGCAGAAGCTAGTAAAGAGTACAACCTTGAAGGGGTGAAAATGGCTGTCTAACTTTGTATGTGAAAATCCGGAATCCGGACGAATTCTTGAACAAAACGCTAGTAGATAATAATTGAAAGTTGTGAATGAAACCGTACCTAATCTTCAGCCTAGTAGTTTCTCCTCCAATTTCAGTTAAACGTAAATTTGTTCTAAGTTAAACTGAGATTAGAAGCCTAGTCTATAATCCAGTTAGAGTTTGAAGCCAGATTGTTAATCACAAGTTATCAGCTTGTTAACAAGCCATTCCCGGTAGGTATTACTCGGTAGTCTGTTAGATCGAACAAATAATTGGCTTGAACTTATATGCCTAAATTGAACTTGGGTTCGTGAACTCGTTTACATTTACTTACTGCTTGAAATCATTGCAGAATAAAGGTATTAAAGGAATAACAAAGATAGTAATTTTAATAGATGATATACAAGTTGTGGATATGCATCTGAACCATTTAATAGCTCTACTGTTTCATTTTCGCCTCTAGGCGAAAATGAAACAGAACCAATACGCTAAAATTACTAACGTTGAAAAAGTATTAACGTTCCACCCTGCAATTATTTACACAGCACCAAGCACAGTGAGCAGTGCTGGCCCAGTGGGGATGGCCCCGACTTAAAAGTTGTAGGTCGTGGTTCGAACCCAAGTATTAGGCGTTTTACGTAAATAATTTCATCACCACTGCTCTTAAAACCGTGAAGGAACAAATCATGAGGAAACCGGTATGTCCTAGAACCATAATTTTAAAAACATGTGACATCAACCAACCCGCACTGGGCCCGCGTGGTAGATTACAGCACACTCCCTCGAAGAGTTGAAGCCTGTGTCCGAGCAGTGGGAAAATTATACGCTGCTTTTTTCAGTTTACTATTTGGTAGATACCTAATTAAAAATACTTTTATACTATTTATTTGCCCTAAAAATATACCTAGCAATAAGTTCGGTAAAAGAGGTTTTCGCGATTTTCAAATGGTGACGTAAACTTTCGCACGCAATTATAACTTTTGACAGTGACAGAGTTCCAATTTAGAAGAAATTGTTCTAATTTTAGGAGACAGCCATTTACTTGGCAATTTGATAGACCTGAAGAATTGGGAATCAACGCAGGCATAGCTGTAGAATAGGCTGCAATAATGGTAAGAAAGCTATTTTGTTTATGTAAAGATAAAAATGTACGGGTCCCTTCGGTTGAAAGGGGTCGTTTTATTTATCAAAGGCAAATGTTCGATTAATCCTTTTTTATTCTCACACATTCTGCAAGATAAAGCGACCAATTCCAGATGAAACTACTAAAGAATTTGAAGACATGAGATATCAAATTAAATACCCCTGTATAAAATAATCTCATATGACGTCATGTTAAAATTACGTAGTCTGTGAAACAGAATTAATAAATTTAGTTTTCTTACATATTCCGTTTTACAAAATCCTCTACCGTGTTTCAAGCTAAGCGTTTTTGGATAGCTAGCTTAATGGCTAGTCTCTTTAAAATAACTCGGTTTTCTTTCGTATAGCATCCAGCTACTTAACGTGTGAAATATTGCACTTCGCAAAAATGTTTCACGTTAAGGTGAGTTGCGAGTGTATTTACGTATTTTTCGCTTGCATGCTTTGAATTTTATTTGAAAATGTTGTATCTTTATGTGCTGTCGACTTCTGTTTTACTTTACGAGATGGTTGGTTGGTAAATGGTGCATCTATTAAGATCAGTGTTATAAAGGTCTAAGGTCGAATTTCACCAATTAAACTGAATGCGATCGGCACTTCGGAAGCATGTTCAAGAGCTGTCATTGTTGTAGAATATTGACACTGACAGCTTTCGAACACGATGTACATGTGGGGGCTTACCACCAGGTCTTATAGCAGGGCAGAAGTTGAACTGCATTGCTTTTTGTACTTAGTCATAGAACAAAAAAGCAGTGCATCGCGTTCAGTTTTATATTTTAAATTCGCCCTTAAGTATTATTCTAACATAAACTAACGCAAAACTTCACAGAATTTTGGGCGTCACTAAGTCACTAGTATTTCCGGATACAAGTGCAAAATAATTTCGGGTTCTTTTCCTTACCCTGGGTAATTTATTACATCAAAAAAGTTCCAACAAGCTATATCCCAAAGCGCTAACAAGACAAAACAAATTGTCCAACGGGAATCGAACCCCGGCCGCCTTTTCCTGACATAAACGACTCTGCAATGAGAAATTGTGCAGAGATCGTGTGGAATATCGTACAATTTTATGCGGTCGCCGGGAAACGCTGCATTTACATAAATATTCGTTTATCGGGACAACTCAGTGATTTAAGTGAAAATCTTGTTCGGTCTGCGAAAAAAAGGAAGGAAGCCAATAAAGAAAAGGTTTAGAAAGCCTGCCTAGGATGAAATAATGGAGGCACGGCTGCGACATATGAAGGTAAATGTGTCATAAGAGAGGAGCCTAAACGATTTCCTATAAAACTTTTATTATAGTTTCGTGAAAATGATTATGTCAGAAATTAAGTAATGAGTTTTATTTAACAGGATTTGGAACAGGCTAGCCCAGGAATGCAGAAAACTGACTAGATTGATCGATGACTTGAATTAGGTATCTGGCGTGGACTGCATACAGAAGGTAACCTGGAAGAAAGCTATGTCCATCGGTCAATTACGATAAGCAATCAATCAAGCAAGCACACTCTATCAATCACCTCGTCTACCTTGATAGATTGATAACAGAACAATCTATTAACCGGTTAATGAGTTTAATGTCAGTAAAATGCGACACCGAGGAGTGTTAAAACATTTCCGAGTATAGCGGCTCACAGTCATATAATTGAATTAAAAACTTCACCTACTGGGAATTCTATTTCAGTTTCAACCACGTACAATGTATTACGCCGTGTTCTCGTATGTGACTAAGTTTATTTTTATGTATTTCTCGTAGATGTTGTATTGTTTCACTTTAGCTACACATTGCAGCATTTGTTTCTAATATTAGATTGTGCAAATCAAATGTTAGACATGACTTTATCGGAGTTCTAAACATATTTCAAACATCGTTCTCTCTCTGCCATCTTGAAACGGTTTGACATAAACAGAAAGAGGTTCCAACCCGCACTGGGCCCGCATGGTGGATTACGGCCCATTCCCTCTCACAGAGAGGAGGTGTCCCAGCAGTGGGAACATTATAGGCTGATTATGCATCAAGCAGGTTTAGGTTCAAGTGGGCCTTAGTGTTGGTAAAGTAAATATAAGTAACAGTAACATATTAATATGAAGTAGTTTCAAGGAAATTTGACTGACTAAGTCGACATTCAGTGCACAGCCTTACTCACTGAAAACAGATACATAGAAGGAAGCAATGTTCTTAAGAGATTTCACAGTTGTGCTTCTAAGAAAAGATTTTCCCGACACTCTTTCTGTGTCTAGGGATTGAAGTTAGTGTGCAACTGATGTTGCGACACTGAGCAACAGCTACTTTCATAACAGTATCAATCTTTTTTCCTGTATTTGTCTCGCTCCACTCACCTCAAATGACAAAAACGTGATCATAATAAATATATTTATGAGGTATAAAGAAACACATAATACACCAAATCAACAGGCCTTCATACGTGATCTGAAAGTGGATTTTATTCCGTCTCTATTGAGAACAATGTTCGCTAGTTTATTTTGCAGGTAAGCGGTAAACAAAGTAGAATCTATGTAGCTTCAATACTGCTGGGAGTTGTCCGGTGTTCTATAATTATCTAGAACGGAACGGTTTTAAATAAAGCCTGTGTAGAACAGGAGGTTAAGTTTTTATATTATTATTATAAAAGCGTTGATATGAACGTCCCTGATTTTGAAGCTTCAATACAAAGTTAGTTTATGTCTACATTTTTAAGGTTTTATTCATTTGATAATTGAGAATAAATAATTCGTATTCGGTCGTAGCATAATGCTGAACGATAGCCGTTTTGCGTGGACGTGACGCATATTTTCCCCCAACTGGTTCTTTTTGTGTCTTTTCTCTGTGTCATGTTTGCCACAAATAAACGTATTTTTTTGTTTCTTTTCTAATTCAGGTAGCAATGGATAAAATCAATGGGAAGCTACTTAAATGGGGCTGGCTAGTGATCAATGCATGTGCTAGCTGCGACGCATGGTTCAGTGGTTATGGCATTGGCAATTCTGAATAGGTCATGCACATTGCACACGTCGCTTTTGTTTTTGATACATGAACCCTGACCTATGACACTTTTGAGCTTAGGTTGTGCGCAGTCGCAAGGAAATATCCGACTATCACTCTATGAAAGCAATGGTTTTGCACTACCTTACAACAAAATGGTCTTATATACTTATCCAATTTTCGAATTGACAATTTGAATTTTAGAACTTGTCAAACTCTAGCGTTAGGTACTTTTTTTTTAAGGTAATGTGGGTGAAATTCAACATTTCTATGCAAAAAACGTAAGAAATTTTGAATTTCGGGCTACACGAAGGATTCACCTTAAGTAAAGCATTACTTAAGGTGAATCCCTCGTGTAGCCCGAAATTCAAAATTTCTTAAAGGTTTGACTATTACCCGGTTTCTGAATTGAGAATTTGAAATGAGCACTTGTTTGATTGTTGAACAGCAGTTCATTCAGGAAATCTTGTTTTGCCACAAGGCAAAGCTATGAATATGATAAACAAACATTGTTTTGTTTTTAATGGAAACACTGTGTTGTTCAAGATACTTTTCCATTTACATAACGGAGTTCAGTGCCCCTCAAAGTAAACTCTTTACAGCACAGTTAAATACCATCTGCGCGAGGCCTAACTCTAAGATTATTATCGAATTTCCGATGACGTTAATGTTGCACTTTATCGATAAAATAAGTGCCTATCGATACTGTCGATAAATCTATTAATCTTTAGGCTATTGTTGAAGATCGCGATAGCATTGTTAAACCGTCCGTAGACAGGATTTAACGTTATACTGACTTGAAAGAAGATTCAATTCGAAAATATATATCTTTTGTTACTGTACGTACCTACGGTAAGGACATATTTTATTCAGGTGTTCTAGTAAATGGCCTTTCAAATATAAATTGCGAGGTCTAAGTTCTACTTCCACAGGGTGGCAGAGACATTGGTGCGCAAACGTGTGTGTGCAGAATGTGTAGAATTTTTTTGTCGGTTATCAAAAAACAAATTAGCTGTTTCATAGATAAGTGCAATTTTGTTAAAATGTATGGAACAGCAATTTTTTTTTTGTAACCGACGAATTGTTTCGTCGCCACGCCAGGTGGTTTAAAATAATTTACTGAATCCATGGTAACCGGTTGCACCTCAATGTCCCTGCCACTCATGCCCTGCCTCAATGTTTCGCTCAAAGTATAATTAAATTAACTTTAAAGTGATGTTAGATGGTCTTGCTGTAGGTACACAATGAAGCATTTCTAATTATTAAGAGTTTTTACAACGTTAATGAATCATCATAAGCACTAAAATATGTAATATAATAGATAAGTACTTAACATACCTAGTACATTTTGTAAAGAGAAAACATTTTGAATGTTTGTTTGTTACGCTAAAACGGCTGAACGGATTTGGATGAAATTTCGTGCATGTGTAGACCATGACGTGGAGAAGGACATAGGCTACTTTTCATCCTAGATCGTTGAAGACGTCGTAGGCAAACTGGTGTGATATAAAGTCAGATATATACATATTGTTTTAACAGTAGATGAAAATGAGTCTATCTAATATTTCGGCTTGGAACTAAATCTTTTAGACAGTTCAGACCAAGTTAAAAATACTTTAAAAAAAATACTCTCGACCAAAAAATATACTCATCTGTTACCTGCTTATACCCAAAATAATTAACGTAAACTAAATAACCACAGAGGCAACATTAAATAATATTCTCTAGCTTACCACTCTAATCCACTCTATGAACGGAAAACTTTCCAAATCCTCTGTGTAATCTATAAAGTATACCGCAGTTTAACGCAAAATCCTATAAAATTAAATCAGGACACGTACAGCAAGGAGAGCCGTTAGACAGATCATAAACAATTGTATTGGATAAACGTATTATTTGTCGCAAAATCCTACGGAATATGATGGAATCACTCAAAAGGTATTGCAATAAAACGTAAGGTTAACAGTAACAGTTTGTTTTTTTTGTATACGTTATGTCCGCAGGTGAAAGCAATCCGCTGAAAGACTGCTGTGTCAACATGATATGACCACTTTACATAACATTTATGACGAAGAAAAATTTTACTGACGATCGCAGTCAACGACCGCAGTCAATTGTTTTTTTTTAGTGCTAAGTAGGATAACTGACTGACTCGTTGGTCCAGTCGTATGCGCTACTGCTGAGCACGAGGACCTGAGTTCGATTCCCAGGTCGGGCAAATCGTTATTGGGTTTTTCCATTAGGAACTTCTTAGTAGCAGCCCGGAATCTGCATATGTGTCCGGTTAAAGGCAATAGGCTCGCCCCTTCTTACATGGGACTTAGACATAACTAGCGAAATGTGGGTGTAGGCACAGAATAACTAATAGTACTAACGTAGTGTACGTTGTACCTACCTATTGTATAACTCTGCCTAACTGTTCGGGGAAACAAGGGCGTGATGTTATTTTATGAAGCCGTTTATGACACGAGATTGAGGTACCGTCCTCAAACAAATATAGCGATAATATTTTGTCGAGAAATATTTTTGCCAGAATTGTATCATTGCAAATTCGCGAATTCAGTGCTAAATATAGAAGAAGTCTTTATAATTTCATAATTATTGTGTATATCAAAACATGCAACAAACATAATAACAACTTAACATACAAACATAACACAACGCATAACGTAACATTTTAAAATATAATTGATGATGATTTTCTCGATTACGATTTTGGTCTCATGGAAAAAGTTGTTCAGTTGGATTTTCATTTCACGCTGTAAATGAGTTTAAACTGAATTATTACCTATCTTAGTTAAAACAAACCTGTTAAATTATATTTTAGTAAAACAAAACCCCTTTGTGTTAAGATCGGTTACCCAAATTCTAAGAACAAACTGTTTACCCATTCATAAACCGTTGAATTATTAAAATCATTAATCATCAGCTACAAAATACTTTTGGTGTTCAACATTATAAATAGGGCCTACAATAAAATTAGTGCCTTTCATAAACATTCATTTTCTTATAAAATAGGTCTTTATTTGACAATTCGTTTGAAAAAGTCTTACCTTTAATTCTTTAAAATGTAAGTAACCTAGGACCAAACATTTAAAGAAATGTGATATCAGCAACCCGCACTGGGCCCGCGTGGTGGATTACGGCCCACCCTCTCACCGGGAGGGGGCCTGTGTCTCGGCTGTGGGAACATTATAGGCTGATCATGCTTTTTTTAAGTAAACTCCCAGCTTTCGTTGGTAATGTCCTGAACCAAGAATACATACGTCCCATCATTACAAACTGTATGCAGTTGCTGTTCGGGAACTGAAAACAATATTGATAAACTATTCCTCCGAACCGCACGTTACGAAATTTTGTTTCAGTGCGGTTAGTGGAAGTGCTCAAGTGCGGTTCGCGGAAGTGCTGTTCAAATCAGTGCTCTAAGTGGAATACCTCTTTTCAAAGGTCAGTCAAAATGTATCTTATTTTTTTCTTTTGAGTAAGAAACGAGGGTTTATCTCCATGCTTGCTCTTTGATTGTTGATAGGAACTAAATCAAATATTATTTTTGTCATCTTTACAGTTACACAATACACATGATCTGCTTCCATTTCTCGGAGACATTTCTTATCTTTTAAACTACATCTTCAATTGCATTATAATGATAAAAACATAATAAAAATATTATGCTTTTAATCTCAAAACATTGCAGGAAAACATCGTGAGGAAACCGGCATGTCCTAGAACCAAAAATTCGAAGACATGTGACATCTACCAACCCGCACTGACCCCGCGTGGGGTATTACGGCCTGGGTCCCAGCAGCGGGAACATTATAGGCTGATTATTTTGCTATACTTTTGATTCAATAAACTACTGTAAAATGTTAATAATGCTCACCACGAATTATTTCAAAGTCCGTAATTAAGCAATGGCTAATGATACTTGATTGCTTAATGCACTAAAAAGCTCTTAACATGCTTTAAGGAAGAGTAGGAACTTACCTAAACGTCTTCCTACGATGTTACTTCTGAAAGCCTGCTACACTAATTTGAGCATCGTCTTCCACTTAAGTAGTTTTAATTGAATTATAATGACACGGAAGCCTTCGCATACTAATGCATGGTGTGTTATAATTTAAACGTTAAATGGCTGGAAACTAGGGGAACAGCTGTCAGAAAATCTTTCCTAGATTTTGTTAATAGTGTAAAATTTCAATTAGCCCGTATTTCTCAAGAGAAACTCCTGGTATTGGTAAATTAAATTAAAGTACACTTACTCGGAAAAACATAAAATATTCTATTTAATTTCAGCATGGAAAATCCAGTTCTTGGTAGGTATCTACGCTGTCTTCCTTTATGAAAAATTCCTCTAAATGACAGGAACATGATTACATGGCATCTCAAACATAACTCTTATATTAATTTTTTGAGATTTGATCACAGTTTCTGAACTAAATAGAAGGTTATATAACACAGAGACTGCAATAAATTCTTTGAAGAAAACGTTCTGAACGAAAAACATTTTTAAAGAATTGTAAGCGAATGCAGAATACTTTGATTGAATTATAACATTTTCTTAACTTTCGCAGCCGTCGAAAGCGAGCCAGCACGGTCACTTCATTTTATTTTTGCCTGAAACTAGTTGGCAAACCTGGGCCAATAACTGCCAACTATGATTTAAAATGCTCTCTGAGGCCAGTTGGTTATAAAATATTTACAAAATGTTTGAGATGTTACTCCGAATATGTAAATATTGTATTCCGCAAAGTAATCCTTTTAAAAGGTTGTGAATATAATATTTCTGAGAAAACCAATTCACGTAAAAGTGTTCTCAGTTCTAAGAAAGCTGGTGAAGAGTTTTAATTTTAAATGCTCTTGTCAAAGGCTCTTGTTACTATGATAATTTTGGATCGGGAATTTTAGAAGGAAAATTAATCAAGTTTAGACCGGAATTTTCAAGTGTTATTAAAACAAACAGGGTTTACTTACCTATGTTCCAGGAAACTACAGTACGTCAGCAATTTAGACAAAATGAAAATTTACTTAGAATTTATAAGATCAACATTTCGTTCCTTCTAGGAATACGGATCCCTCAACTTAGGCGTAAATCAAAAACCTTCGTAAGAACCTACATAGTTTATTTACCTAGTAGTAGGTAAAGTAAGTAAGGTATTTTCTCGTAAATAAAAAAACCAGAGCCGGTCGATGTCGTCAAATTCGCGGAAAACAAGTGCAGGATGAAGGAAGCACGAGTTGGCGCCGCCACGCGCACCACTCGAGAATCGGTGCGACCATTGTGGGAATGGCCGCACGGAGAGGTGGGACCCGCTGAGGATCAGCGGGTCGAGGCCTGTCGGGGGAGCGGTGAATGCTTATGCGAATCCCGCACCCCCGGCCATAAGTAGAGGTGGAACACCGTGGTGGTTTTAGCCGGTCTGTCACCCCCACGACGGAGGAAGTCCATGAGGATTTCAAAAGCGAAAACTAAAAAAAAATGGATTAAGGAAGCACAAAACCGGGAAGTATGGCAGAAGAAAAGGGAGGCTTAAACAGCCATTAGTTGGTGATTCCTGGATGAAATAATGATCCGGAAAAGTAAGTTTACCACATCTAACCATATTATAAATAAAAGTCGCTTTTCGTGTCTGTCTGTGTGACCGCGTTGTTCTTCTAAACTACACAACGAATTTTGAACCGGTTTTCACCACCATTTAGATCATTTATTCCGGAAGGTTTATAGGTATAAAACATTAATAGTAAACTTACATATAACAGAGAAATCTCGATGTTTTGTTAAGAACTAAAACTGTGCCAAACAAATATTAACCCACAAACTTATTAATGAGCTCCAACACATTACATCAATTACCTCCAAAACATAGCCAAACCTCAAGTCATCAAATCAGTTTACACTCAAGAACCAGGTTATGACAAGCGAAATCATGCCGTTCGATGTGGAAGTACGTAACGTTAGTATATCGAGGCGTTCAGCTGACAGGTAACGTGCTTATCTTCACGCAGGCATAGTACGTTTGATAGTGAGTGACACTGACAGACAGACAGCTACACTATGAATATAATGAGAATACCTATGTTTTGGTTTAGGTGGGTAGTTTTGATTGGTGTATGAAATGATCTGAATGCTCTGGTAATCTTGACTAAATATTGTCATATACTGTTTTTTTGGACGGTGGAGAGAGCCTATACAGTCTTACAATTTTTAATAATCACTGATCAATCTCCAGCATTTGATGCTCATTCATAGTATGTACGTGGCAAAGTTCCACAAAGGCTACCAATAAATTGTCATCCAGACCGTATTTCGGCCATGGCGGTCATTCTCAACTGAGACTAGCCTTCGAAGCGAGAGATGTTATAGTGCACAAGTGTGTGCGTAGACACAGGCGCCCTCTCTCTTCCTTCACAAAAACTATTAATGAAGAGTTGAAGTTAAAGTTGGCAAGTTTTATGCCAGTTACATATACCAATGCTATATAAATTAGAGTAGGCATTGCTTTGATTGCAAATCGATACCAAAATTGGCAGACCAGACAGTTTACTACGATAATTTAGAACTAGTCATAAATCTATCTCTAGGCTATCGCTAGGCTATCTCGCTAGAAGCTACTAACCCTTTTCCTTTTACGGCTTCGCTCGTACCTACATTTTTATAGTAAATACCTTTTAACACAGAGATAATATTATTGAATAGCTTATAAATATTAAGTGCATTGGCTAAAGTAGCTACAAAACTAATAAAGTTTAGAAAACCACCATAATCCGGCGAAGAAGGTTCTCAGTTCGTTGAGATGTAGGAATTGTAAAGGTTGTCTGGAATAGTCGACCTTATGTTATGCAGGCTAGCAGAAAAATAACTCTGGATGCATTCGAACAAGCGTTTGTTTTTTGTTTTCAAAACCACTGATAGAATAGGCGCTTGGATGTAAACAGGCTCGCATGGAATAAACATAATAATATATTTTATAACGTAGTATTATTTAAGTGCCTCCACACTATACTCATTATTTTCAGAACATTAATTCTGGACATTCTTACCTTTATTAAAAATTACCTAATTCACGCTGTTGGTAGAGGCTTTACCTAGTAGCAGGTAATGGTGATCAATATCAATTAATTACGACATAAATGGCTACTTAATTATGTTTCCAGAATTAGCTGAGATAAATAAAATCAAGCTTTTATGTTAATAACATGTTAGTAGATATAAGGTTATAATCATGTAATGGGACAGTAATCAGGAATCATGATTATCACTGCATCTGATCGAACTTGATGTAGTTATTATCATTATTTATGGTAGATATGATTATGATCACTCGACTGCACTTGTACGGAATATACACGCATACGGCGCCGAAGAAAAATATGTAGATACTATCTGAGTAAATCAGTCTTTATCATGAGTAAGATTTTAGAACTTTAAAATATTTTGAATTCTTGTTTTAGGCATTGAATTACATAATAAATATTCTCTGAACGCAAAATATATGAATACCTACCTACTTTTACTAATTAGGTAGGGTACAGACGCCAGCACATCAAGCTACTACAATCTGTCAAATTTCTTTAATACATTTTCATCGTTATCGCTAAAGCATTAAGGTTCAAGGTTGATTGGGAAAATTTGACAGTTTCGGGTAGCTTGACCTGCTGGCGTCTGTACATATTTAACCAGTTTAATGATATCAAGCTATAGGATTTTCTTCCACGACATACCATCATCACCGTCTCAAGTCCGAGCGAGTTGTAACCTACCTCTTCCTTCATGTAAATTTTTCAGAAGTTATCTTAAAACACAGCTTACCTGAAAGAAAGAAAAGAAAGAATAAATGACCTGAAGAAAGTAAGTTACGGTGCAATATCTAAACAAGGTCGACACCTCGTTTAAATATTCTACCATACCTTGATGTTTCCTAAAATAAGATAATGTGTAAACGTAAAACAGATTGTAGATAGAGGTTGTTAGGAAAACTTCCCAAGAAAATCACATTTTAAAAACATTTTGATTGGGGTATACTTTTTTATCGGCCTCATTATTTAGATATAGCCGTGTAGAATCGCTTCCCAATCGTTATTAGCCCAGATTAGGCTTGTAACAGCTGCCCGCAAAAGTATCAAAAGAATTATTGTGATTATAGTAACGAAATACAGTCCTCGAGGAATAAACGAAATCGATTTTTCTTAAAGGAAATAGGTTTGCCGGAGGAGCAATCAAGGCTCAAAGTAAGGAAGAAATAAGCCTTCAATAATGCTGATTTCGATTCTTTCTCGATTAATTCCACCATTCGATTTTACAATTCGAATAATTTAGCCGATATTGATTAGATACCCACTCGACTTGTCGTAGCGTTCGAGACTCGTTTCTTCCGTACCTTTTTTCGACATTTTCTCATCGTTAATTTAAAATCTTAATTTCAATAATACAAATGTGGTTCTCAAAATTATTAAATCTCATCGTGTTACTTTTAAACTTTGCTCAGAATACTTGGAAAGTTTTAATAACTTTTGTGTTTTATTTAGCACCTCGCGCTTCGTGAAAAGATTTTGGTAAAACATTTTAATATTTTGGTGGCGGTTTCCTCAAAGGGATATTTATTCCTTTAAGTTTATTAATGAAGGGGATTAAGGATAAATTGAAAATGCCTTTGTCTCGCGCTTTTTTCAGGTAACCCTTTGAGACTATATACCTAACACGAACGTTAATTTGAGTAAGAAATGCTTAAAAAAACTAGCTTTTGTTGTAAAACTGGTTTTAAAGATTATGACTAGAAGTTAGTATTGTGATAAACCAACAAACTCAATTTTCTTTTAAAAGGAGAACTCAGTGTGTCAGTCTATCTAAATAAAGATGATTCAAGGTAACTACTACTTATGGAATTTTTTTAAAGGTAAGTACATAGGTACAACTGAACGGCAGCAACAATAACAGCCTCCTAGAATACCGTGGATTATTACTACCTATTAAGGAAATGAGTAGGTATCATATTTTTCTACTTCACAGATTACGCTCTGGTCACTACCCATCCCGGAAGTTTGGTTATTCGATGAATAAAGTGAGTTCTCCCAATTGTGAAACATGCGGAACGGTTGAAGATGTTCACCATCTACTTATGAGTACTACATTGTTGAGTAGAATAAAAGTAAACGAATATGATATTGGTCCTTATGTTAAAGTTTTAGCGCAGCCTTCATCTGAGATAGCAAACCTACTTACTGATTTGTTTCGACATGAATAATTTCTATTATATTTGTAAATATAGTTTAGAATAGTTTAAGTTATCATGAGGCTGACATGCCACTGTGTATAAAAACCTCTAATAAAATGTAAGAATAAAAAAAACCTAATCTGAATTAGGTAACAACACTAATTCATAAGGCCTCATCAGAAGGCTTAAAGTCACTCAAAGGGCAATGGAGAGGGCTATGCTCGGAGTTTCCTTGCGTGATCGAATCAGAAATGAGGAATTCCGCAAGAGAACCAAGGTTACCGACGTAGCCCGAAGAATTGCCAAACTTAAGTGGCAGTGGGCAGGGCACATTGCTCGCAGAACGGATGGCCGATGGGGCCGAAAAGTTCTGGAGTGGCGACTGCGAACCGGAAGACGTTGCGTTGGAAGGCCTCCCACTAGGTGGACCGATGACCTGGTGAAGGTTGCGGGAATCCGCTGGATGCGAGTCGCACGGGACCGGTCAATGTGGCGACACTTGGGGGAGGCCTATTTCCAGCAGTGGACGTCTATCGGCTGAAATGATGACTAATTCATAAATAAATAATTACGTCGCAAAACTGAAAATTGATTATGTAAACTAACAGCTTAGTTATTGAAAACTTCATTACGGTAATTGATTCACGAGGAAACGAATTAACTCAAACAAATTGATTTTACATTATAGTAATGGCCACGAACCAAATTAAATTGTGTAGTAAGGTATGAAATTCACAAGTATGTGCTACAGTAAACACCTAGCTTACGTAATGTGTGACAAGGATCCCGTCTGTCACAAAGATATAAAAAAAGAAGAAGGTGCTGAGGGCCCAGAAAAAGCCATGATGGAAAAATAAAAAAATGTGTTGGATTAATTTAGTAATCACAATCAGAGTTGCGACATTTTCAAAGTGTGGTACATAGTGATGAGGCAAACAATAAGCTACGGTACTGAAAGCTTAATTCTATTATTGTGATTTTTTTCATTTAATTATAAAATTGCATTATTTTAATACCGACTTATAATGTACACAACATGTGGCAACACTGTCAAAGTACAAATGATTAATACTGTAACAAAATTTTAAATGTATTTTCATTATGGCGACTGAATATACGAGTATCTATTACTAGCTGCGCCCCGCGGTTTTACCCGCATACGTTTCGATCCCGTGAGAATATCGGGATAAAAAAGTATCCTACATGTTAATCCTGGTTATAAACCATCTGTGTGCCAAATTTCATCCAAATCCGTTCAGTAGTTTTCCATCCATACAAACTCTCACGTTTATAATATTAGTAGGATTAGTAGGATTTTACATTGGCAACACATAGAAATAACGGTAATGAGTATCATTGTTATTAATACCCATCTATATTAATAACAATTATTATTTATTATTATTATGAGTCTGTGTTGTCCCACTTCAGGGCAAAGACCTATTCCCTCCTTCCACTTTTCCCGGTCTACTGCGATTGTGGGCCAATCCTTTAAGAAGGAGCCCAGCTCATCCCGCCATCTCTTTCTGGGCCTGCCGCGCGGTCGTTTCCTGCCATTTGCGAGTTGTCGTGAGTTTGAACCCAGACAGGCACTTTATTACCAAGGCCCGGGTGTTGGATTATGGCCGACTGCAACTCATAGAGAAGAGAAGGCCTGTGCAGCAGTGGGGACATTATAGACTGATTATAATAGGTTCTAGCTTATAGGAGTAGCTGTAACTCGGAACGTGTGGGAAAATTGGGAAAATGTACCGGACATGTCTCAAAGAAAAAGTGATAAATTACCTACATAATATGTTATATAGGTTCACTAAATACCTACAAAATCGGATATAATAATAGGTACCTATCTTATCCCTTCTCTGCTAGTCATGGTACCTTTTAAATATAACTATAGGTACCATATTTTGATAGTGGTAGTTCAGTTTCATCTCTCTGATCCTTTGAAAACCCAAGTCAATAGCACAAAAACACTCAAAGTGCTGGAAAGCTTTGTATTCTCGACATTGTGAAACCTATATTCCATGGCCTTTGTGTTTATTTTCTGGCAAAAAAATACCTTTAATCTACCCTTTATCTAATACCTTTTATCTAAACAAACACCATTCGTTTACTAGACCTAGGTAGTACTAAAATGCTTGAACATACAAACTTGTGTTTCATATAAAATTGAGTATTATATAATTTGCCATAGCTGGATGTGATGCTAATCAACAAGGTTCCATTGTCAGCCTATAGCAGTTCACTCCTAAACGCTGGACATTGGCCTCTCCTATTGCAGGCCATTCAACTCGATTTAAGGTAAGGTAAGGTTTAACTAGCTATAATTATGGCTTAACTTTAATTATCACAAAATCATTATTATTCTTTTGCAGAAAACCCTAATTTCAGTTTACATGACTGGTCATGTAAACTGAAATTAAGTTTTGGTCCATACCAGCTTTGAGTTATGCGATTTTTTATCCAAAAAATACTGACAAACACGCCTATTCCAGTAAATTTATAGTGAATTGTACGGTTCTGCATTACGTTTTGTATGGTTTCGCATTCGATGCAGCCAGCCGTCGCTGCACTTAGTCGCAGGCGGGGCGGGGCGCGCGAACATTATTCATAATTATCCGCTTTTGACTTTGCTACCATTTAACACGGTTTAATTGGCTTTTTTGTAGGAAGACGAATTGTCTTTTTAGTTGAACGTTTGGCAGGTGACAATGGGAACTGGCCCATATAGTAGAAAACTTACTTATGTAAGCCAAATTCTCAAGCGCAAAGTTTCATGCGGTCTCTGACAGTTTTATAAGCCAATTTCACTAATGAAACTGAACTCGATCAGCACATCTAAACTGCATCCAAGAGCTGTCAGTGTCATCATTGTTGTGGAATATTAACACTGACAGTTATTGAACGTGGTTTGGACGTGCTGATCGCGTTCAGTTTAATTGGTGAAATTCGCTCTTAGTGTGATGGATGTTGAGTCATGAGTCTTTAACTAGGGTCGATCGAAAAAAGGGGCTGTCTTAATCTAGTGGTTGTATAAGTAAGTAATCATTTCTTTACTAAAAAACTTAGCCTAGGTAACATCTGTGTTGTTTCAACAAGGGATAGGTATTGCAGATGAGTAAGACCTCTGGCCTTCAAACTCGGAAACGGAGTATGGAGTGGCATCTATGATGAATTTGATGCAGTGGCGAAATGCCTCTCTTCCATTAGTTAATTCTAATTGAATGAGTTGAAAAATACTTAAGTATCAACCACGGGAAATAACTAATTGGTACGAATTTTGTGTAAAATTACGAATAAACAACAGTTACTAAGTCCACTGGTATTTCTGGAATTTTAATTAAATGATAAATAGGTACAGACGCCAGCACATCAAGCTACTACAATCTGTCAAATTTATTTAATAGATTTTCAACTTTATCGCTAACAAATTAAGGTTCAAGGTTGATTGGGAAAATTTGTCAGTTTCGGGTAGCTTGACCTGCTGGCGTCTGTACATCCACGTTTCGTGATAACGTTATAAGTTACAAAATTTTTCTCGCGGTGTCGCCCTTGTGGAAATCGAAAATTATTCCACGAGAACGTACTACTGGGATAAAAATTGTATAGTATTATAAACTATATGTGTGCCAAATTTCAGCTAAATTCGTTCAGTTGTTTTTGCGTGATTGAGTAACAACCATTAAATATACAAACTTTCGCATTTATATTATGTGTAGGTTTATTAAATGTATATGTAGGATTTGTTTGACTAGGTAATTTTCATAGAACAGAAATAGTGCCTGAGTAGTTGTGGTAACACTAACCAAACTCATTAGTGGTGTGATCATATGGCAACTTTGTATTGCAATGTCACTTATGTTACAACTTAATTTATCAAATTACGTATCTTCTATTTTGTTGATTAAAACCGTTATTCTAAAGGTTTATCTTATTACATTAGTGGAAAGGCAGATACTTCTAGATTATAATGGCTATAATATTAACTATAATAGAGCCATAACAAGTACCTACACCAAGCAACCAATTTTCAACGCAAAATAAATTTTTATCGCCGTCACAAGGACGTTTTGCGATCCTGTTTAATAGCTGTGATGAGAATAACATACACTATAAATATTTACGATAGCAGATCATTTTGATAAAAGGGGTTTACTAATGATAAGCATAAAATATATCATAATTTACGTTGGCATAACGAAATTCAGCATAATGATCATTACGCATAATATTATTAGGCATAAATGTTTTTCCATACTGCTTGTTGCCATAAATAGTGCTAGCATAATAATAATGAAGCATAATTTTATAAAGCATAATGTTAAAAACGCATTCTAACCCAAACCACAACACCAACAATAGATCTGGCGTTAATGGTCACTGTTCTAACCTAACCCAACCCATATGATTCAATAACAGTAGTAAATATCAGGAAACGTCATACCTAATAATTGTATGCCTAAATACTATTGTGCTAAATGCCTTTAAAATTTATGCAACTCCGACTTAAGCCAAAACATATTAGACTAAATGATAGTTATGCTAACCTTTGCACTATGCCAAAGTATTATTATGCTAATAAAAGTTATGCGAAAACGTTATGCCAAACTATATTATGCCTTAAAATTGTATGCTAACAGGGGTATTACCGATAAAAGGTTATCATTTTCATACCTATTTATTTTTCAGATAGTTTTATTGGGTCAACATACCCCAATTGCGTAACACTGTTTCAATCAGATTCCGACAGATTTTGAAGGAAATTCATAATTTATTGCTTCATGGCGGGTATAAAGAGACGGTTAACGAAGCCGACAGTCACTTGTTCTCCCCGTCACGCATCACCTGGGAACCTTCCGGTACATTAAAAAGCGCCAAAAAAATTGGAACTTCAATATCTCCGTAATATTGAAGATCAAAGTTCCAACTTTTGGGGTTTTTTGTAACTTTAAATACCCTTTAAGTTTTGTGTGCGTTACATTGCTCCCTTCCGTATACAGCGATTTTTTATACCAAAAATGGCACTATTATCCCAGCAACTATTTTTTGTGTAATTTTACTTAGTTTGATGTGCAGAGTGGGTTGACAACGGCTTTGAGAAGGGTCTTTTTACACCCTGTATGTTTAACAAATTCGCCAATAAAAAACAATCTACGAACACTATTGGGATTGCGATTACCCGCAGCTTAGTTACAATCTACTCATTAAAATGGCTGTGTGAATGACGAAGACTACTTAAGCATGTTGTCGGGTGCAGCATGAGCAGTCAACTAACGACGCTCTGACTCCGTCCCTGCTAAATAACTAATCTTGAATTAGTTATTCTTTTTGCTATACATCCCTAAGTTACGTCACAAGAATTTCCGATTTTGAGAGTCCCCAGTCCTTGCCACAGTTGTTCATATTGGTGTGACGTTACGTGCTTTGCAGTTTTGTATAAACTCTCATAATAATATTGGTAGAGTTAGTAATATTTTAAAGTTTTTCATTTGAGTTCAAGTTTAGAATTTGAACACCTTAGTTATTTATGCATGTGACGTCACGAAGCTTAAAGTCGTCAGCCCCCTTTGGTCAGTCACACTTTGTTGACCTGCCTCCCTCCCCCTTAAAGAGTGAAGGCTCCCGCAAACAGGCGCGATACATAAAATACATATTATAGCTACTCTATTAGAACAATTTGTATGAAAACTTCATGGAAATTATTCTACCAGAATCGCGTCGCACCATCGCGTCGCGCCTGTCTGTGGAAGGCCTAACATAATTTATGACTCCTTATGGTGTAATAAGTTAAAATTATGGAAAACACTAAAAATATTATCTTTTATTTCAGAAATCAAGAGCGTAGTTGGAAGAACCGATGTAAAGTCAGTCAAAGTCAAAGAATTTATTTCAAACTTGCTGCGCCCCGCTGTTTCACCCACATAAGTTTCAATCTCGTCGGAATATCGGTATAAAAAGTAGCCTTAGTATAAATTCAGAATGTCAGCTACGTCCATACCAAATGTCATCAAAATAGGTCCAGCCGTTTGAGCGTGAAGAAGTAACAAACATACATACATCCTCACACACACATACACTCACTCACAAACTTTCGCCTTTATAATATTAGTGTGATAGGCACATAAAAAGCACTTTTGAACGTCTAAATTTATAATAAAATATTTATTTATGAACAACATTTTCCTCTTTATAAGAACTATGTTTCCTCTATTTAAGTACTATTGTACTCTGCGGGATCGTCCGAAAGGGTTACCGCTACCCCGGAACATAAAGGGCAAAGGAAGGAACATGGGTGGGTTTTAGTCAGTAAGAGTCTGACGCTCCCTTCCGCTCCACCCGGGAAAAAAAAAGTACTATTGTACAATATGTAACATTTCAGTGTTAAAATGGCACTTTAATATAACTTTATGAGGAGTATCCAAAAGCTTACTGCTTTTCTAGAACAGTCTTATTTCTTGTTTGCAGTTCAGCTTAAAAGGACAAACTAAGAATAACATTAACATTGTAATGAACCTAATTTGAAATTGCAGAACTCAGTTTATAAAGTTGTACAGAATGAAACTTTTCTCTAAAACAATGGTGACATCTATATTACTACGAGAAAGACTTTGAGAATGAGGTCAATCGTCGAATCCGACTCGGCTAGGCAGCGTTCGGGAAGCTACGTAATATCTTCTCGTCCCACATACCGCAGTGTCCCAAGACGAAAGTCTTTGACCAGTTCGTGTTGCCAGTGATGACCTATGACACTGAAACGTGGTCGCTTACAATGGGCCTTATTAGAAGGCTAAACACCCAAAGGGCAATGGAGAGGGCTATGCTTGGAGTTTCCTGCGTGATCGAATCAGAAATGAAGAGATCCGCAGGAGAACCAAAGTAACCGACATAGCCCGAAGAATTGCCAAACTTAAGTGGCAGGGTGCAGGGTGGGCACATTGCTCGCAGAATAGATGGCCGATGGAGCTGAAAGGTTCTGGTGTGGCGACCGCGTCCAGAAGTGGACGCTTTTTGGCTGAAATGATGATGATGGTGATGACCTAAATTATTGCCTAAATAAAAGCGCACTGTTGATTTCAGCGTGAACAGTGCTAGCATATTTAGGCGTTCATTTAGGTGTTTACCAGTGTTATTGTAAACGGGCATTCGCCCACACACAATTTGCTAATGTCCCTACTTTGTCATAATTATGTTGGTCTCATATCGTGACTTCGTATCGTTACACGTGAATGAGACCCGACACATCAAGCTATGATTTCCAGCATTAGCTTATACTGAAAATACATATTATATAGCTTGATAATGTGGTCGTGCGTACAAAGAAAATGTTTTACAGGAAACTACTACTTAGTATCTAACATAAATAATGAACTTTCATTTTAGTTTAATTGTTTTCTTATTCACCCTTCGTAAGCCGGGAACGTGGATCCACGCGAGACAGAGAGAGGCTTTTTAATTGTTTCTGTAATGACGGCTTTCAACCGGTTAAACAGTATCTACATTACTAAACAACATAACCCTTCGGGGAAACAAGGCGTAATGTTTGATTATATTAAAACAGTATCCACTATACAGCAGAGTAATTGCGTAACACAATATCAGTAGCAATCGCTTTCATTTTGACAGTTCAACAACATTCATTGCGTTATTTACGTTGTTGAGTACATTTTTTTTTCGAACATATGTAGCAATGGATTAGCAGTAGTAGTAGTAGTAGTAGTAGTAGTCCTTCAAAATACTTCTTTGTGCAACGGACAATGACAATGGGCATCTCGTTTGACCTTTGAAACATCTACATAAACTTGATAAATCTACAGCCGGTCTGTAACAAAATAGGCTCGAGTTTCCATTGAAAATTCTACAAAAGACGGTAGTAGAAAACAAAGGTTTCTTAAAATAGGTAAATTATAAAAGCTGACATGATATTAATTTCTTAAAGGAAGTAGGTCGTTAAAATAATAATTAACAAGAACCTGTGAAATTACTTTAAAAAGATATTTTCTTTAATCTTTAATAATTTTAAGCAAGAAAATTTTCGACGCCGTATTTTTGTTAAGTTAAGATATTTCATTGTTATCTTTATATATAATATTACTAGCTGAGCCCGCGGCTTCGCTCCTGTAACTGTCGATTCTATTAGCATTATAAGTCAATCGGAACGTGAAGTCGTCAATTTAAACTAAATCCTACCTAACTCCTTGTAGGTAAAGCGTGATGATATTCATTTCAGAGATTAAATCCGTATCTACATTTGTGCAATTTAATAGGTATAACATTTTATCTCGCCTACTTAAATCTCTCTGTAAACTGTGGAGGATTACGGACACTATGCTATATTGCTTATCCCCCATAGCCAACAGCGTGATAATATATAGCCTATTCGAAGACAAGACCTTTAAGAAATATTTGTGCAAAATTTTAGTAGAATCTATTCAGTAGTTTTTGCGTCAATCCGGAACATACATCCAGACGTAATTCAACAATTCTAAAATACTCGTAACTTAAAAAAAGTTATTGCTTTGAATCGTTCCCATACCTCGTATGGGAACGATTCCGTAATATTTTTGAAATAATGTTCTTCCAAGAATATTCATTGTACAGTTTTGAGTTTGCTATTATTTATTTTATTTTACTAAATATACTAGCTTCAGCCCGCGACTTCGTCCGCGTGAAATTTGTTTTGTTCCCCCGACCTACCCCCGCATCGCCTGCCCGCGCTCTTAGTTCATTTTCACTTTATTTCTTACTTTTTTTCGGCTCTTAAGAGTCCAAGCGTAATGTTAGATAGCCTAAAACCTTCCTCAAGGATTGGACTATCAAATATAAACCGATTTTTTCAATAACCAACTAATAGTTCCAAAGATTAGCGCGTTCAAACAAACAAACAAAAAATCTCCTTAGCTTTATTATTAGGATAAAGATAGATTTAAATGGTTTGTTAGTTCATTTCCATGTATTTTTGATAGTTTCTGGTTATTCTTATCAAAAAAGACGATGCACCTGTTTATTTAATAAATAAATATTAATATATAACGAAAAAAAAAAAGTCAACAAAAAATCCAAATCGAATTTACGACAGCACTCTCGAATTTTCGATAAAATACGATGTAAGTGTACACGTGTCGATATTCACTGTGTATTTTAAATCATAGACGAACAGCGTAATATTGGAGGCACACCTGCCGTCCCCGTTCGATTTAATAACACGAGTTCATGTTCAATTCTACTATGACGTCGTAAAATTTAATATTTTACACCTATGTATGTTTGAAGTTTGCTCTGATAGTGGCAGATTTATGTTTTGGGAGGTGCTTTAGTTTGCAGACAGCTGACCTGTGACCTATCAAACAGGAAAGGTTAGTACTAAATAAATAACAGTTACTGTTCGGAAAACACTCCCTCTTGTTCCTTTTTATTTTTATAGCGAAAATAGATTTTCGCTAAAACTATAAGAGGTAAACTGATACTGCAAATGAAAAAAAAACCCGCTCTATCTCTCTCGTACCTTATACTTTCTTGAAGTCGTTTATTAAAGTACCTACCTAACTTGTGAGCTCGTTGGTCAGTTTTAGACTCGGCTTTGATGTTCAGGCGAATTTCGTACACAAAAATTACCATATTTGTACATAAATCACATTAAAAGTGACCAAAACCACAACACTGCAATCGCAAACGGATGGAATCCTATTTAGTGCTTACCCACTTGACTTAACATACGTTTGCAAATAAAATACGAGTGTTCAATAAATATCACAGTGTAATCCAATAGGATTTTATATATTGTAGGCAACATTTTACATATTCAAATCACATGCACAAATATCCGGGCACTACATCCCGAACTAAGCATTTGTAAATTGTGTACTCTTGTACCGAATATTATCCGAATATAAGAATCGAAGTCGCCGCTTGAGTAAGAAATATGGACATTCTTCTGTATAGTAAACCAACTACATTTCGCGAGTTTTCCCTCTGTGTCGTGACGATAGAATCAGACTGTTGAGTGTCGTGACTTGGATATTTAAATGGAACTTGTTCACATTATACCACGTCACGATAAATGTCGTCAGCCATTTTACTGTGCTATTTTCAGTATTGTATTTCGTTTTTATGTTTTCGAAATTGTTCCGAAACATTTATTAGTTGCCTCAATTTTTAAACTCGTATCAGAACTTCTTTTAATATTTAGAACACGTAAAAACTATGAATATAAAAGCGAATAGTTGATACCAGAATCGTGTACCAAATAAAAAATATGTAGCAGAAAACTTTAACTTTAGGGTATAAAATACTGAACGGATTTCGGCAGAAGTCAAATAAAAGTTTTCGTAGGCTTTGCCTCGAGGTTGCAAAGTTATGTACTTGTGGATGTAAAGGACGTTTCTCAAGTATTACCATCATTACGGAAATCACTTTTTACAGGGTTTTTAGGGACTAGGAATAAGGGTCTTATGATGCAATAAGCAAAAGGTCCACCTGTTGGTAATTGGCTACTATGAAAGCAATTACATTTTTGTTAAAGAAATCATTTGAAGTAAGTGGTATCCTAGTAGGAAAGCCGATGGTGTTCCTTCAATACATAAATAGTTTACTTATGAGAAGAGTTTTCATCGGAGGAATGTTTGTTTATCTTTTTCTTCTAATATATTAGTCACTGGGGGCTCCTGACTTTACGTAAGTCTATATGAAGCTGTTTATGGTAATACTAGCTGACGACCCGACAAACGTTGCCCTGTCCAAATTTCAATATGATGTGGAGTTCATAAAAAAAAAAACCATAGCAAAACGGACGTTCAGGTTTTCCGAAATGTGAAAATTTTCCAGGAAACTTTTTCAATTTCTCTTTCCAGGCAACCCTATTCGGACTACAATGAACATTTTAAAACAAAACAAAAATGCCATATTGGTCTAGCATAACTCGGGTGATGCGCTAAACAACGAACAGCGTTTCATTTATATTTATATAGACAGATTAAACTGGCCTACTCATAATAACTTAGTAGTGTAAGGTACATTAATAATAATTGATGCATTTAAATTTCGTGAGATAATAAGTCTTAAGATCTAATATAAACTAACAGATACTATAACTGTCGAGAATTTTCAATGAAAATGAATAAAGGCCACATGAATCACTGTGCACTGTGTGTGTGTGTGTGTGTTAGTGTGCACTGCTGACAAAGAATATAAATCATGTTTTTATCTCTTAGAAGTTGTAACAGTCAGTGTAGAACCTGGACGTTTTGCTGTTCATGGCCTTTTTCAAGCTCTATAGCCTTTCTTTTGAAACGATTCCTTCAATGCAATTGCAGCTGCTTATTCTACATTTGCTCAGCAATGAGATCAGACATAAAACTGGCGTTGTTATGCTTGAATACTCTGAGAAGAAACATTTAATGTTTGAAAAAATTACGTTTATAGAAATTGTCAACACTTTCATGTGCCTTTTATGTTCTGTTGAAATGTGTGTGATCTCAAAAAGCCAACCCTTCCCCTACCACTTCTCTCGATGTTGTGTTACTGCTTGTCAATTGTTGAGGATGCCAACCGAAGTATCTTTTAGTTCACATACATACATAATCAGCCTATAATGTTCCCACTGCTCAAACACAGGCCTCCTCTTTGTGAGTGGGAATGGGCCAATATCCACCACACGAGCCCAGTACGAATTAGCAGATGACACGTGTCTTCGAATTTCTATAAGATATGCCGGTTTCTTCACGTTGTTTTCCTACACCGCTTTGAAAGCAGTGGTGGTGAAATAATTTACACAAAGTAAACTTACGACCAACAACTCCTAAGTCGCGTTTGTTAACACTGGGCCACCATTGCTGACTTTGTTTTAGTTTAAAAACCCGCTGATAATTTGATTCAGTCCAATTATGTTATTTGTTGACCTCATTCCGACAAATTCAATTCATATTTTGTATAAACACTGAAAGCCAATTCGAACTATGTGCTTTTATTTGCATACCTAAACTCACCTATAGATAGTAGCTACACTCAATTTATTGTTTACGGGGAATATATTCCATTTGATGGATTTAATATTCCTAAAATCAATCAATCAAATCCGTTTATCGTAGTGCACTGCCGGAGATAGGCGTCTGTGTTTCCCACAACACCCGGTTATAGGACGGTTTACCTTCTGCAAACAGTTGGCTCGTGCAATATGCATGGCTGCTGCTATATTAGAAGTACATTTCTCACATGTAAATGTATCATTGAAATTAGTTTACATGTCATCTACATACATCCCCACAATACCATTAGATTTTATCTTTATTGGTATAGTCCGTACTCCTTACTCTCAACGTTATCGTATCATGTTTAGCCAGGCTTCCCTAAACATGATTCCTCTTAGCAGTGGTCCGGCGGTGTTTAATTTTGACAGCTACTAATCAATTGCTTAGCATCCTCTTAGCGCTAAATAGCTATTATGAATAAGAATTTTGCTAATCAGTTGCTTAGCAATTGATTAAAGTTTTATGACTAAGACCGTACGTCACGACAGACACGTGTCTGGATTTCTGCGTCAAAATGATGACACATGCCAATTAATTTCTCACGTGGAAATTATTTTTCAGAAAATTGGCAACCAAATTAAATTGTCAATATATTCAATTAATCACAACTATCATTCTTCGACAGTTGTATAAAATGGCTATTACATGGCAAGTAGTAGGGTGTCTTGCTTAATAATTAATTTACGTGAAAATGGCCATGATAAACTATAGACTCTGGACAAAAAGTCCAAATTAGTACGATTTGATATAGAAATTAGTAGAATTCCGTAGCCCAGCAGGAATCATGACTAACAGGTATGCATTAATTATTTATAGCTATGTTAGCAAAGGCTTACTGATTATGATACCTCTTTTATACCTACCTGTGGTAAGCAATTAAATTATTTGAACCGGCAAAACACGACGTACGAGGAGGAAAGCCAAAAGCAAAACATATGTCGTATAAAATATGTTTATCCTAATATTTAGGACGGCCGTATATCATACCTACAGACAGAACCTGAACACTTTGTTACATAAATTATAGAAAATCCTATTTTTCCTTTTACACGTAGCAGAAGTTACAAAGGAATAGAAAAGTGAAGGTACATGCATTATTACGAAGCAGTGGAAATTATTAATGTTGAAGAGGAAATATAAAACGATGTTCATGAGACCCTTAGGAAACATGAAACGTGATATGTATAATAACTTAATTTATAATTATTTTTATGTTACAATGCTTAGATATGCTATTCCGTACCAATTACAGAACACCATGCCAGTTAAGACATATTAGCACATAGAATGAACGGACGAGTTATGGGACTCAAATGAAGTTTGGCACGACACCTGGCAAGGCGCAGTGATGGTAGGTGGAGTAAGGCAGTGTCCGAGTGGCCTCCAAGGACTGGAAGACCTAGTGTCGGTCATCCGGCGCCGAGATAGGCGGACGATATTGTCGCCATCGTGGGTAGAATCTGGATGAGGCTGGCGTAGGAGCGTGGAGATTGACACATAAAAAGAGAGGCATATTCTCAGTAGTGGGAGAAGTCGGGCTGTGGATGATGATGATAATAGTCCCAGGCCCACAGATTTATAAACTAAAGGGAGATATAGTGTGGCTGCAAAACTGTTCGAGTCCGGCTGTCGCCTTCAACTACATATGCACTACAATACGAACACGCGCTCACTCACACTATAACAGTCACCACACTCAACGCGAGCCAATCGCGTAACGCAGATCGCAACGTTGAGACACACAACTACATTGACAATTCTTATTGACAAATCAACGGCGCCCGCGTTTATTTCTGTTTTGTGCATACATTGTTCGCACGCGCCACGCCCCTTTGGCATATCTCCCTTTAGTTTATAAATCTGTGCCCAGGCCTCACCAATCTGTCCTATCAGTGGGACAAATTGGAATGTTCACAATTATGGTGTCAACTGAGTCCCACTTACAGCTTTTGGTGTGGCACACTCGCATAACCCATGAGTTTACTTTTTCCCATGTGACCTGGAAAAGTTTTATGTGCTAATATGTCAATAAAAAACGTGAAATTGTCATCCACAAGAATTCAAACTGTCTATGATGTATATATGTATCATACACAGTATAAATATATATCATATCTTTGTGCCATAATTTTGTATCAATGCGTAACCGCAAACACATTAGGTGCTAAATTATACACATTTACAGTATTATGAAACACAAGTTGTAGATATTCCTGTCGATAAATACGTCTTTTTGAGGGTGACAGGAGTATTATTATATGAATCCCACGTAAAGTTGGCGCCGACCTGGCAGAAGAACAAGGAAGCTCGTCTCATTAATAAAAGTTAATGGAATCATTAGAAACCTTATAAATTTTTATTAATTTGTTCAATAAAGATGTTAACTTCGCAAAACGCAAATGTAAACGTATATATATTAAATACAATTTTGCATTTTAATAAAAAATATCGGAAGCCAGGTGCGGCGGACATTTATTAAAATGTAAGACATTGCAATTCCGCAAATCCGTTGTATAATTAACAACAGATAGGAAATTGGAGCAATTTTCCTTGTTACCGCCATTTTATTTTTTTACGGTGTTACGGCACGACACTGCAGTAATGTATTAGTAGGTTTTTAACCTTATTAGGATGCCTTGAAGAGATAGAGGCGATCCTATTATAGATGTAATTTTGCAGAATGATCTACTATCCGTCAGCCTTATAAATAAGAAGAGGTAGGTAATAGACCATAGAGAACTTATTAAAAGTCCCTATGTACCTAATAAGTAAAAAGAATGTGGCTAGCATGTCACTAAAACATCAATTTTCCAGCAAAAAATCGGCACCTACAGCCATAGCGCGCGTTTTCCGTGCATTTTGGTTTTGGTTCTATACAGAATCATCCACTAGACCAAAAGCCAAAGCAAGCACGAATTTGTATAGTTATATTTCCTCCATTCCCGATAATCCATTAAGCTTGGATCTATTCATTTTTTTATTCAACATATCCCGGTATAAAAAAAAGTTCAAACATAAAATTTATTTGCTGCATACGCGACCGACGCATACTCTGTTTAACGATAATTCAGTTAGTTAACCAAATAGAGATACTTTCTCTCTCCTTTAGTTCGTTTTGTCCGCAGTTTTGACTCATAATTTTATCAGCAGTGCCATTTGTAGCGCGAATTTGTATTCGATATTTCATTGGTTCTGTTGTCCTTATATATCCCCATTATATTGTTAAGGGAATGTTGTGGTATCTATATACTTACTAATAAATAATCAAGCTTAAGAGTTTGTTTGTTTGAACGCACTAATCTCTAGAACTTTCAGTCGGATTTGAAGAATGCTTTATGAATTTGATAGTCCAATTCTTGTTGAAGGTATAGTCCATCTCAATTTGACATTACGCTACAACCCTTGTTAGCCGAGCGAAAAGAAAAAAAATCACAAACAACGCTAAGCGAAGGCGGGCGATGCGATACGACGGGGTGGGACGAGGGAACAAGAAATTTCATACGGACGAAGTCGCGGGCAGAAGCTTGTCAATAATAATTGTATTTGGAATATAATACTCTACTCTACTCTGTACTCTCTAGTTACTCCACTGATTACTGTTTGAATATTTTAGTTGACTATCTACAAGGTGAATTTATTTTGAAGAAAACGTATTTCGACGGCGAGTAAATTCTTTTGGAGAAATCATAAAGTGGGCTGATTACGTATTAACTACAGTAGGTACTTGAATTAGGAAAAATAACTAACTGATTAAAGTAGATTTCTTAATCAAAGTACTCTTCAATCTAAAGCGCTTTTAAGCACAGCATGAGTATAATCTACCTATAATCTTCCCATTGCTAGGATATAGGCCTCCTGTCTATGAGAGGGAGTGGGCCGTAAGCCAATAGGCTGGCCCAGTGCGGGTTGGTTTTTTTGATTCTGGGACAAGCCGGTTTCAGGTGATGATAATAAATACACAAAGTAAAGTGCCTGTTTGGGTTTGAACCGCGAATTGCAACTGGGCCGATAGCACTGGCCCATAAAGCACTGATAAAGGAAGATTTTTATGAAAGGAAAATCAACATTTGAACATCGTTAATAAAAATAAATCTGCCTCCGCTAGTCACAGGGTTCTGCCACACCTCGTCGTATTAATTCTCATCGTATATACAGTTGAACGTTGAAGCAACCATTATTTGTGAATGAAACAACGGTTTAATTGAGCACATATACAGTTGTGACAGTTTATGTTGTGTCTGAATGTTTTCTCTCATACTATGGCATGAGAGAAAACATTATTGCACCTGCCTGACATGACATCTTTGTTGATACAGACCAGCCAGCCATACCCTTTAGTGGACTGGTTGAGACGATAAAGGATAACCAAACTAACGATAATTATATATGTATATACATATCTCCGACACAAGTACTATTGTAACTAACGGGGCTGCCTCAGTTTATGTATGACACAATGTTTGAGAAGTAATAAATATATTTTTTTTTGTTTTTTGTATAATAATTGCGCGGCTGGGTCAAGGGCTTCAGAGAGCAGTAGGTATTCTTGGACACGGCACGCATAGTGAGGAGGTTCTTCTCTCTAGAGCCCTGACCACCGGCAGTTTGGACCCTGTTCCTGATACCAATGGGCCACTATTTTTTTTTTAAATTTAAAATGTTTATTCATAAAAAATATCATCAGTAATTAATATGTCTGTAAATGTAATCAAGGATAACATGGTCAATTGAGAAATACCTCTCCTATTTTCTGTATCAGTAGAGTAACTATTGAAGATTTAAATTAAAGCACAATCAACGAAAAGAAACCAAACATTTCAGCAGCTTATTGAAACTAAAATTGATTACGTTCATAAGTCCTAAAACCCTGCCGAAGTAACCCTACACTTCGCAGCCATTCCGGGCATTTAAAAAGGCCACTTAAAACAATTAAACAAATCTACGAACGGGGTTGCCAACGTTATAAATCTTTGAAATATTGCGTTGGAAACTCCGGTTGTTTGGCAAGCAAGACTCGAAAAAAGGGCATTATGCAGCGAAGCGGGCGCCACCTGGTGTCGCCGTTACGGGTTATTGCTTGAGAACGTACTTCTTGACGCATCGCGGTGCTTGGAAGAAGTTTTTATTGGATTCTAATGGGCATTGATTAGCTTATTTGCTTTCGCATCGTGGTGCTTTTTGATTGGCTTAATTTTGTTGGAAAAATCGTGACGTACTAAGCTATGACTACAACTATGCTACAAAACATAACAAAAATACTGAAAAAAAAAGGTACAGACGCCAGCACATCAAGCTACTACAATCTGTCAAATTTCTTTAATAGATTTTCAACTTTATCGCTAAAGCATTAAGATTGGAGGTTGATTGGGAAAATTTGACATTTTCGGGTAGTTTGGCGTCTGTACTTCAAACGTCCCGTAGAAAACCAGTTTATGTAAATTCCTATGCGTTAGGTCCGATCCTAAATATAGATGAATAGGTATATCCAATACAATGTAAACATTACAAATAAAATATACCAGACTTACTAAGTACGTACCGACGTGAAGAAAACAATAGTATGTATAGTATGTATGTGTGTGTGTGTGTGTGTGTGTATGTATAGTGTGTATGTGTGTGTGTGTGTGTGTGTGTGTGTGTGTGTGCGTGTGTGTGTGTGTGTGTATAGTATGTATAGTATAGGTAGTAATAGTATGTGTAGTTTAGTTGTAGGTATTTCATAGAAGGTAGCTTTTAACATACATATATGTAATTTAAATACCTAATAAGTACCAGCTTCTAAGAACCATTCGTTGATTTAGAGAAGTCTAGTTTTAAAAACATCTTTCTACACGTTGGTTACCTACCCATAAAACTCTAAGCACCTTAACAATGAAGAGAAGCTATTTTATAAAGCAGCTTTCAACTCGAAGTGTTCCCAAAATAGAGGTGCAGTTTAGCAATTTTCCTAGCAACGTCCACTGGAGAAAATAGAGACTTACTAGATTTTAGAGGTGGGATCTAAAATAACTGACGGCTGTAAGTAGAAAACCACTGTATGATACAATCTGAAATTACCACTGTCTTTTGTTAATTGCATAGAAGATTCTGGAACTTCTAATATTATGATTTAAATGAGAGACTAAATCGATTTGTTAGATAGAAGTTATTTTAAGGTTTTAAATAACCTATCTATCTGCCTAGCCTTTGCCAACTATGTTGGGGTCGGCTTCCAGTCTAACCGAATGCAGCTGAATACCAGTATTTTACGCGGAGTGACTGCTTATCTGACCTCCACAATCCAGCAAGCCTGTTACTGGGTAACACTATATATGACTGGTTGTCAGACTTTCAGGTTTCTAACGATCCGTAACGACTGTCAAAGATCTAAGTATGACAGCCGGGACCAACGGCTTAATGTGCTTTCCGAGGCACAAAGAGGTCTCGGTACGTAAAGATAGTCTCCCATCCACGGACTGACCGCGGCAAGCGTAGCATAACCTGATCGTTCAACTCGTGTGGCTGTTGTTACTTGGCCCCTACGTTGTATACTGGGTGTTTTACACCCAGTAGACAGGGCAAAATTCGGAACACCATGCTGCGTTCCAAAACGGGTAAAATAGACATAGGCAAGAAGGCTCCCAGGCTCAAGTGGGATTGGGCGGGTCACATCAGCCGCATGCAGGTTGACCGCTAGGCAAAAGTATCAAAATCAAAATATTTTATTTCAAATAAACCAGGGGTTCTCAAACTTATTTTGTTTACTGCCCACTTTGAGAATAAATTATTTTTTAGCGCCCCCATTTTTTCACCTACCTAAAAACCACTATAACTTCCAATTAAATTAATTCTTGTGAGCTATATTAGCGGAGATTAAACATTCATTCTAAACGAGACTTTTACTATAACCCGCAAGAGTTAACTTGAGACCTGTCTCGTAATTTAAAACGTTCAAAATCTAGTCGCTTAATGTGTTACTTAATGTGGGGTGTATTGCTCACTAGAATCTAAAGAAAAACAACTGAAGAAGTAAATAACAACAGATCAATTTTCAGTGAAATAACATGGAATAAAAAAACCTGAAACCTTTACCTTCCAAACTAAAAAAATTAAATGGTGTACCGAATGACAATTATACAGGCTGGCAGGGATATCAACGCACAACCCGTTACCTTGGATTTAGTACTTGATTATTCATTATTCTGTTACATTGGACGAAAAATTTCTGCGGTAGGTTGTTTAGAATCATGTGCTAGGATTCATGGTTACAGACGTTACAGCTGGATTGAATTGGCAGGGCACTGCCATAATAATAATCTTTTTAAAGTTCCCTCAGAGTTCCTCGGCGACGTAGATTACAATATAAATGACTGACAGCTTTCTTTTGCAAAATAAAAATGTAATAGAAATATGCCATACCACATGTTACTGTGAACGTAGCTAAAATATACCAAATGCGTTGTTTCTATATTTCTGTTAACTGTCTTATCTGTTACTGTCTTATCTGTTACTGTCTTATCTGTTACTGTCTTACAGTTTACGCGTGGATGTCCTTGCCACCCTATGAGTTTTACCTTTAAATACGACAATATGTTCAGAGAACATTAATTATTTGTATATTATTATGTTGTCCTGGGTTTATTAAGCCCGTTGATCTAAAACAGTGTTCCGTCAAACCTACTTCAAAATAACCATGTTATTAATTTTCATTTAAAATATTGTTAGCGTTCTCTGCTCATGTATCTACGAAATCTTTATATATTATATTACCTATATATATATTCAATATACTTATTAATCTATACTAATATTATAAAAAGGTAAAATTGGTTTGTTTACATTGTATGTAGGGGTTAGTAATCTCTGGAACAACCAGTCGGCTTTGAAAAAATCTTTTTGCATGTGTTAGCCCAATTCTTGAGGAAGGCTATTTAACATCACGCTATGACCCTAAGGAGCGAGCAAAAAGAAAAAAGTCAGAAAGTGAAAACGAAGTGATAGCGCGGGCAGGTGATGTGATGCGACGGAGTAGGTCAGGTGAACAAAAAATATCACACGGACAAAGTCGCGGGCAGAAGCTAGTAATATTATAAAGAGGTTGAATTGGTGAGTTTGTATGTAGGGGGTTATCTTCGGAACCACTGATCCGATTCCGAAAATTCTTTCACTAATGCAAAGCTACAGGAAAGCTAAGTGTCATCTGACATATTTTATGTTAAAACAAGAAATTTTACACCGACAAAGTCACGGGTAGAAGCTAGTATTTAAAAAGTTAGAATCAATTAGTTACACGAACATATTTTAATACTTATCATGATCATTATCGAACAAAGGCACTCTCACTGAATGACAAAAAGCTTAGTTCCTGTAGATCACTCACTTTATTTCAGACTTAATTCTTCGCTACGTCAAATTAATTCGATGAAGCACTGGCAATGTTCAAAAGCCGTAATAGACCGTCTCTATATTAATAATATATCAATATTTCAAAACAATTTTCGTCCGACAACTCCCGTTCTTTGTTGCCGGGATTATGTGTGCACCTCTAAATTGTGAACGATAAGTCGAGCGCAGCTCTTCGGTTACATTGTAGTTACAAAACTGAGCTATTTATTATAGTACTGTGATATACTGATCGAGATACTGTTCGATTTATAGTTACTGTTTAGATACATTTAAAATTTATCCAGCAGTAAATGATAGTGGTGGCCCAGCCGCCCAATAATGGCTCCGACTTACGAGTTGTAGTTCGCGGGTTCGAAGCCAGGCAAGCGCTTTACTTTGTGTGAATAATTTCATCACCACTGCTTTTAAAACGGTGAAGTCCTCGATACGTAATGGATGGTCACCCATCCACGAACTGATTGCGGCAAGCGCAGCGTAACCTTTGATAGAACCGTGTGGTTGATATCATTTAGTCACGAGCTCCTCCGAAGTTTTACTAAAATAGTCATACAAACCCTAACAATGATAACATGAAACGAATTGAACCAATTTATACTTCAACTTCCACTAATTGAAAACAGCTAATAATACCCAGATTATGACATAATCCAAACGATTTATCTCGACGGGCCAACTTAGTTGTGAAAGAAATTAAATTTTAAGCACCATTTATTTCAACGACCGTTTTGCCTTCATTATTAATGATGATTTGTGTAAATATTTTGGAAGTTGCTTCTCTAATCTATCGAGATTAAAATGATAAAACTATAGATTTTTTAATCACAGTTTTTGGGCCTGCAGAAGAGATTTCTGTGCCTCTGTGTGATTTCTGTGTGTGTTTCTGTGGCTTCTACCTCATTCACCTTGTATACCCTGTATTTGTTCAGACGATAAAAAGTCAATCGAAATATACAATATCGGGTAATTCCTTATCCTACTAATATTATATACCAGAAAGTTTGTATGGATGGATGACTGGATGGACTGAACGGATTTGGATGAAATTTGGCACACAGATGGTTTATAACCAGGATTAACATATAGGAACCCACCATTTACCCATATAGGTAGGACCCTGTATGAGTCGCAATAAATAATTTTTCTTTCTTTCTTTCTTTATCCAGATATTCCCACGGGATCAAAACTTATGCGGGTGAAACCGCGGGCGCAGCTAGTCACTTTAAAGTATACAATTCAAACATTTCAAACTAGGATTTTAAATGATAATGTGACATTACATCTGGAGTGAATAATCTTCAACTAACTTTAAATCCTATTTATTAAAGCTATCATGTGTGAGTGCTAAGTGCAAAATCTTTAACAGCGTTCATTTGAATATCAAAAGTTAGGAACTTTATACTATCAGTTCCTTACAGACTGCACTAGGTTGTTGCCTGCACTCCTAATTATTTTGCCGTGTACGTTTTTGAAAGCATTGTTAATTTGTGTATATTCATTTACTCAAACAAAGATAATTTAATTAATTATTTCCTAACTGAAACATGACTGGCAAATCCAAAATAAAACTATTTAATATAACTCGATTCAAATTGCAGTCTTTGACTCTTTGTTTTAAATGTTATATTTTATATAAATTAGTTAATTAGTTGCAGTATACCTATATATAGGTATAATAAAACAATACGCACAGGGTTTTCAATTAAAATCAATAGATATCGAATGCTCTAGTTTCAGGTTTCAATGGGTAACTTATAATTTTAAGTGATATGGATATAACTAATTTAAATAGTCATTCTTCCCGATGTTATTCCTTTATTAACTATAAGATTTTTTGTTATGTTTCTCTTGTAAGTGAATATTGTAAAATACTTTTAGAGAAATAAATTCTTGAAACCGAACTAACTAACTAATTAACAAGGCAAGTTAAATAAAAGCTTGTAAAATATAACATGTACCTATGCATCCTTGCATTTTTTGTATTCAGGCAATCTTATACTCTCAATAATCACAACATTATGGCGCTGTTGTTTTTTGTCAATCCTATCTGTCTAGCCTTTTCCTAACTAAGTTGGGGTCGGCTTCCAGTCTAAGTGAATGCAGCTGAAAACCAGTATTTTACATGGAGCGACCGCCTGTCTGTCCTCCGTAATCAAGTTACCTACTGGGTAACACTGGTTGTTAGACGGTCAAAGATCTACGAATGACAGCCGGGACCAACAGCACGGACGGGTCTCGATCTGTAATGTATGATCCTAATTCACGAACCAACAGGAGGCCGATCGACCCGTGCGGCTGTTTGGCACGAGCCCCTCCGTCGCATTTTTTGTCATCGTCTATAGTTAAAATAATTTTTATTTTCTTAAATTAGTGGTACCTATTTAGCAAATATCATCAAAAAGAAGGGTCAAGGGACAAACCGCTTTATTAAAATCAATTTTCTTTTCTTCGGAGTTAAAATAAGATGCGAATAACTCAATTAATAGCCAGACTCGATAATATGGAGATGTTTATGGTAAATATATAAATTTGACCTTTTCCCATGTTTGGAGGATGTCGGTACGAAATAAAGAAAACATACTAATTAAAATATTGTTGCCAACCGCATGCGACCCTAAGTACGTTTGTCCACGACAGCCGTCACCGGGACGTCACCGAGAACGAGATGACGGTACCAAATAGCGATACATACATTTACTATGCCCGCGTTCATCTCAAACTCAAAGCATTTATTTCAATTAAACCTATTTATTTATTTATTTATTTAATCTTTTTGCACAAAAAAAGGTACAAAGGCGGACTTAATGCCTTAGACGCATTACATGGACTTTTAAATTGTCAAGGAGTCCTTAAGTTAGAAATGTGAAGCAAGTTGCCTATTCCAAAGCGTAGTATGTTCAACTATGTCCGACGAGCCTGACTTGTCTCCTTTGGTGACAGTACCTATGGGGAAGAACGGGCTAGAAACTCCGGCAAGCCAAAACACGTTTGATCTTGTCCACACACTGCCGTTGAACCGGCGGCGTTCACCCGGCTTTTGTTTTGTGTAACATAACACACTTAACCGCCGAGTTCATTCGCGGTGGACAAACGTTCGCCGTCACCGGAACGTCACGTTCGATTCGGATAATCTCGTTTCTCGGTGACGTCCTTGTGACGGCTGCGGTGGACAAACGCCCTAAGATGTCTACAGCTAATACAATATGTTTTATGTATGGGTTCCGCCGGTAAAATTTAATTAATATAAACGACGCATTTTATCGATACCGATGACAGCTGCTGTCAGATCCGATTACACTAATGAAAGAACCTGAATCAAGCCATTTTTATTACTTAATTAAATTCAAGGTATTTTTCTTTCACTCATTCTTTTATGGTATGTTGTGATCTTTCCGCGGCAGGATGGTGGTTCACAGGTTCAATCGATATTTATAGAAAAGTATCGAGCCTGGCTTATTCGATTAATTTATCTCGATTATTGAATCACAGAAAAGGAGGACAGGGTTGTGGGACAGCCTAGGAGAGGCCTTTGTCGGACATAAGCTGACTTGATTGATTGATTTTTTTGTTTTTTCAGTTACTCAATTGCTACGGCATATCTATATATTGCATTTCAAGGTTGACCTTTATCATGTATATCCCTGAACAAAGCTTTATAATTTAAATGTTTTTCCCGATAATATTTATGTTATCTAATCACAAAACATATTCCGACCTAAGTACGAGTAATTATTAACCCTTAATTGTTAATTAAGAGATTTAGTATTCACAAAATTTCAATTATAAAAAAATGTTTTACACGCGCTCCGCTTTATAAAGTAAAAACAAAAGGCTTTAAACAATGTAGGGTATTTGCAGAGAAAACCTACGGCAGGTAAAAACCCTTTTTACCTGCCAACATGTCCCAAACAAGCTGATCATTACACATAATTGGTTTTCCTGTCAGTGCCATAATAACCAATAACATATACTTACCTATTTATGACGTAATCAGGCAAAGAATAACATTGTGTGTTTATTCATGTCGCATCTCAATAAAGTCAAACTAATTATGATGATTAGGCCATAATGTAAAATTTTGAGATCAATTTTTCATCCATAAAATCTTTAGTCGCGTAGTCACATTTGCTGATGAGAAAGTTGAATAGCTTAGACTTAAACATCCTGATCTTGAGAGTTTTGAAGCCATCATGTAATTTGTTATACAACGTGTAACGTTAAATGCACAAAACCTCAGAAACCTTAACTGATTTTTAATTCAATTGACCTATTTCAGAGAGTAAAAAGCCATTAAAAAAATATAAAGGTTTTATGTACTGTTTTAGTTTTACTGGCAATTCTGATCGTTTCTTGCGTCTGCGACGACGCTCTATCGACGGAGGAGTCGTCACCGGGCCGCTGCGCCGCGCTGACATCATTATTTACTATCTAAACTCATAAAGAACTTAGGTTATCTTTGAACAGTAATTTAAATGTTTCCATCACACTTTTCCAGGCTTTGGACTGGCAACATTAGGTAACCTACATTTTCAATTCGTATTTGCATTGAAATAAAAGCTATTATTATCCCGCGTATGAGAAAACTTAAATTGGTCGACAACAATTTGTGTTTGTTTACCCATTTTGGCGGGTTTGTGATGGCTTGACACGGCAACGTTTTTAATAAAGATTTTTTGAAAAATGTGACCTATATTAAAAAGTGGTTCAATTGATTCTGCTCGTTATTCTGACCAATCTATTTTCAGGTTTTGCGCATTTAAAGTTACACGTTGTATATAGTGATAGTCATGCTAGAAAATGATTTGATTCTACGCCTTGGAACATTCAGCATATGCACTTTGCGGCTGGGTCTGAATACAACGTTATTATACAAGTCAAATTCCTGTCTATTTTGGTGCACAAAATTCATAATTCCTTCATAATTAATTAAATTTCTCCTTTATTGCCAGCTGGATTCCGTAGGTGGTCGATATTTCATCATCATCAGCCTATAGCAGTCCACTGCTGGACATAGACCTCTCCTATTGCACGCCATTCAACTCGAATTTCGGCAACTCTCATCCAGCTGCTACCATCCATTCTGCGAATATCGTCGCTCCACTTAGCCTGAGGGCGTCCCACCTTATGTTTACCGATTCGCGGTCTCCACTCAAAAACACGTCTACCCCAACGGTCATGGGTTGTACGGCTAATATGGC
Source organism: Apamea monoglypha (assembly GCA_911387795.2). Lineage (NCBI taxonomy): Eukaryota > Metazoa > Arthropoda > Insecta > Lepidoptera > Noctuidae > Apamea > Apamea monoglypha. The sequence continues at coordinate 12,741,359 of OU426920.1, forward strand.
CGGCCCGTTGCCACGTCAGCTTGCTTATTCTGTGACCGATAGCTGTATTTGTCTAATTTTGTCCTTTATCTCCGACGTTATCAACAGATTTCATAAGCTTAGTTACTTGGCTAGGAATAAGTTTGTGAGTTGTCACGAATTCGTTCTCAATGTTTGACAGAAAAAAGCCAAACTTTCGGAGTTATTTTTGGACCTTAATGAAAATAGTCACTCGATGTGACATTTGTCAATAAACTTCTATTTGATTCTTTTATAAAAGTCGCCTTTTTATAAAAAATACTTTAAAAGGAGTGTGCCAATTAAAAACTATCTTTAAGGCGGGCACTGGAAATAGTCGGTAGAGATAGAATAATGATACCAGCGATAGGTCATTCATTACTTTACAATCTCGATTTATTAATAACTAGCAGTGTCTGTGACATGTCGGTAACAAATTGGTTTTATTTTTTTTGCGCGGAACCCTAATTTTTATTCTAAAATAAAAGTAGCCGGAACAAAGAGACTCACAAAAAGGAAAAACAGTTTTGTTATAATTACACTATATACTTTCATAATATATGCATCTGAATGCACATAACAGCTTTTTATCAGTAAAAAGCCGTTATTTTGATATTACAAACAGACACTTTTTTTTTTTGTTTTTTTTTTGGGATGGGAAATCATCAAATGACCCCTCCCGCTCTGGGTGGAGCGGAAGGGAGTGTCAGACTCTTACTGACTAAAACCCACCCATGTTCCTTCCTTCGCCCTTTATGTTCCGGGGTAGCGGTAACCCTTTCGGACAATCCCGCTGCCCCGGCAGGCTTCGGCCCTGTGGGGCCCCTCGTTATGCTGACATCTCTTTGAGGCGCGCGTGGAACACTTACGCGCCGTCCGGCACGGGCCTGGTCCTGATCGGGCGGTGAGCTACCCATTGCTCTCCGCCCGCAGGCCCGCGCCTACGGTGGCCGGTAGTCGTCGCTCGACTCCCGACGCCCGGGGCGTCTCCCGCGGCGGCTGGGACGGGAGGCTCTCTCCCTCATCCGTCCCGCCACCTCCTTCGCTAGCATGACTGCTTCGCAGAAGGAGGCGACTGCCTCCCACTCCCTCTCGCTCCGGACCATGGCTTGCACCAGGTCCGGGCGCGAGAGGCCGCCGCCGCTGCCGATCGCCTCTACGAGGACACGGCGGTGCTCCGCCCAAGCGGGGCAGACCTCCACCGTGTGCTCCACCGTGTCCTCTGGGCGATCCTGGCAATGGTGACACCCGGGCGTTTCCTCCCGCCTGATGATGTGCAGGAACCTCCCGAAACTTCCGTGTCCGGTGAGGACCTGCGTCAGGCGGTAGGTGAGGGCGCCGTGGCGCCTCTCTAGCCACTCCTCAAAGAGGGGTCTTATCGCCGCTATCGCGGCGTGCCCTGCGCTGGGTTGCGACAGTCGCTCTTTCCATGTCGCCATGAGATCGAGCCGGAGGTCCGTCCGCTCCGCAGCAATTTGCCGCGGGAGCGGACTTTCCCCCCGGCGTAGTGCCTCCGCGCGCCACTCATACAGGCGCGCGAGGACTATCGCCTCCAGATCCCATGGCGGCAGTCCGGCAAGGAGGCTTGCCGCCTCGCGCGAGATCGTGCGGTAGCCCCGGATTAGCCTTACGGCTACCACCTTCTGGGGCGCGTTCAGGTAGTGGGCGGCTCGCCGCCGCAGTGAACGCGCCCACACCGGGGCCCCGTATATGGCCATGGACCGCACGACCCCCGCGTAAAGCCTCCGGCAGGAGGCGTTTGGCCCCCCCAGGTTGGGCAAGAGCCGCTTGAAGGCGGCCCCAGCCCGTTCCAGTTTGGGGGCCAAACGTCGGAAGTGCTCGACGAAGTTCCACCGGCTGTCGAGGACGAGACCCAGGTACTTCATCGTCGTCTCGATGCCGATGTGAACCCCTCCTGCCGTTAGTTGGGATCCCGGTGGTGGCGCGTTCCGGGGCCCATGAAACGTCATGGCCTCGGACTTGTGCAATGCCACCTCGAGACCCAACTGCCGGATCCTCTCCACGACTATCGCAACCCCGCGTGTCATCGCGTCGGCCGCCGCCTGATGCGACCTCCCCTGCGCCAGGACCAGCGTGTCGTCAGCGTAGCAAACCACGCTGACGCCATCAGGGAGGTCGGCCCGCAGCACCCAGTCGTAGCCGATGTCCCACAGGAACGGCCCCACAACCGATCCCTGCGGGACACCGCACGACATCTCTCGCCGGTTCCACTCCCCATCGCGACCGGGGTAGCTGACGGCTCTGTCCGTCAGATACGCCTCGACTATTCGACGGAGGTAGGGCGGCACTCGGTGATACCGGAGTGCCTCCACAATGCAGCTCCAGGGCAGGGTGTTGAACGCGTTGGCGATGTCGAGTGACACCGCCACGACGACCCCACCCCGGGACACCGCGTCCCCCGTCGTGAGGGCTCTCACGCGCATGATGGCGTCCACCGTCGAGCGCCCCTTGCGGAAGCCAAACTGGCTGTCCGCAAGATCCGGCCCCGTCCTCACCAAGTGCCCGACGAGGCGGTTTACAATTACTCTCTCAAAGAGCTTGCCCACCTCGTCGAGCAGCACGATGGGCCGGTATGCGGACGGAGAGTCCGCTGGGCGCCCTGGCTTCCGAATGAGGACCAGCTTCCCCGTCTTCCAACGAAGCGGGAACTGGCCTCTCTCCAAACATGCGCTTAAGAGCGCCTCCAGTCGAGGCCCGAGAGCCCTCGAGGCCAGGACCCAGGCTTTACCTGGCAAGCCGTCGGGTCCTGGGGCGGTATTTTTGGCCTTCAGCCTTCCTACCGCCACTCTCAGTTCTACCCCGGTCACTTCAGGGATGTCGTCGTCGTCCGCGTGGTCCGCTTCGGGCACCGCAATTGGCGGAGCCATGGGCGGGGGTGTGTGCACCCCCCGTGAGGGGAACAGAGCGCTCACCACCTCCTCCACCAGCTGGGGGCGGAGACTCTGCGTCAGCGGGGGGGCCCAGGTGCGGAGTTTATTCCGCACCATTTTATAAGGGCGCCCCCACGGATCTCTGTTCAGAGTCTCCACCATCTCCTCGCGGGCCATATCCTTGGCCCGCCGGACAGCCTCTCGGAGGGCGGTCTTCGCCGCTCTGTACCCCTCGTACAGCTCCGCCTCCGTGGCTTCCGCATCCGGAGGGCGAATGCGGAGCCTGCGGTGCCTGGTGTACCGGTGTCGCGCGTCGACGCACGCCTTGCGTAGCGACCCTAACTCCTGCGACCACCAGTACACCCGACGCCGGGCGCGTCCCGGCCGGACTCGGGGCATTGCCACGTCACAAATGTCGGACATGGCCTCCCGGAACCACTCCGCCTCATCGTCGATATCGGCAGGCCTGTCCGGTGATGACACCCAGGCCTGCACGATCGAGGCTTCCAGGAGGAGCTCCCGGTCCAGCTGCTTCAGCGCCCACCGCGGACCACTCGGGGCCTGTCGGACCAGCGCGCTAGAGGTCTGGGTGGAGACGTCGAACCGGATATACCGGTGATCGGAGTAGGTCTCCACCTCCTCCATGACGCGCCAGTCAATGACACGCTGTGACAGAGCGGGGCTGGCGAACGAGATGTCCACCACCGACTCCCCCCGCATCCGCACACACGTGGGAACAGAGCCCCGATTTAGGACGACCAGGCCTGTTTCCAGAGCCCAGTCCTCCACCATCCTGCCCCGCACATCCGTGCAACGGGAACCCCAGGCCAAATTCTTGGCGTTGAAGTCCCCGAGCACTAGAACGGGGAAGGGATGGCTTCCGGCGACGACGACACTCAACTCTATTAAAGAGTTGTGGAACTCGGCGAGAGTTCGGCTCGGAGAGAAGTACACTCCCACTACTACAATCTCTCCGAACCGTGCTGCTACGCACCCCTGTCCCTTCGTGACGCATTCGAGGGACGGGGTGCCGGCGGCGGCCGACGAAATTATGGCCACTGAGCCGCTCAGGTCCTCCACCCAGTCATCCCTGGGCGGGACAAAGTACGGCTCAGCGACCACGGCGATGTTAATCGACCACTGCGCCACGCTCTGGAGCAACAGGTCCTGAGCGCAGGCGCAGTGGTTGATGTTCGCCTGGAGGAGGCGTAATGGAGGAGCCATTACTCCTCCATTTCAGCCCCCTCCCGGGCCCCTTGTGAGGGCCCCTCGCCAGAGATGGCAGCGGCGGCGGCGGCGGCGGCGGCGGCGGCGGCGGCGGTGGCGACGGTGGCGGTGGCGACGGCGGCAGAGGGCCTGCCCTTCCACTTCGCTCCGGTGGGCGGAGCGCAGGGTTTGCTCCCCGCCCGGTGATCGGCCGGCTTGCCAGCTGCCGCACATGCGATGCAGTGCGGCGCGGCGTCGCACGAGCCGGCCTTGTGTCCGGGCTGACCGCAGCGGAAGCACAGTGTGCTGCGGTCTACCTCCGAGGTGCACTGGACGCCAACGTGGTGCCCCACATGGCATCGGTAGCACCTCAGAGGCTTGGGTTCCAGCAGTTTTACCTGCGCTGAAACCCAGCCCACCAGGAGCCTTCGGCCCTCCACAATCATTTTGGCCGCCGTCACGGGGCAGCTTACCACTAGGGTACGCATGCCCGTGGAGTCTGGCCGTATGGTGCCGGCCTTCACCTGCTCGGCCAGACACCCGCCCGTCCTGACGACGGCGGCCACCACCTCTCCCTCCGTTACGGAGTCATCCAAGCCCGAGATGCGCATGTCTGCGCACTTGACGGGCCTGGACACCCGAGCCTCCTCCGCATCAAGGGACGCCCTTAGCTTTTCAGCTAGGGCGTCAGCGGTGGGGCCGCTAGTAGCCCCGGGGATCTCCAGCATGCGGGCGCCAGTGGCGGTCACCCTGTGCCGGAGGCCCCCGGTGATCCCCAGCTCCCGGAGGTCCACCGTCGCCCTCGCCTTTGTGAGCACGTCGCCGTAGGTCACGCCCCTCTTGACCGCGTCCGGCTGTAGCGTTATCACTACAGCCGCGGTCTTCGGGGCGCGAAGCCTAGCCGCTACGGCTCGCTCTTTGCGGCGCCGCCTTTGCGCCTTCTTTCTGGCCGCTTTGGCCGCCTTCTTCTTCTCCCCGACCACCTGCCATTCGGCGTCGGTCGCGGGAGAAGTGGGAGGGTTTTGCGGGCGGGGCGTTGGCTGTGGGGCCTTCGCCTCCCGCGCCGTTTTTCCCCTCCTCTGGGCCTGTGCCGGGGCTCCACCTGCCGCCGCCGGTCTGGCCGGCGCCGGTTTGGCTGACGCCGGTTTGGCCGACGCCTGGGCCCGAGACGGCCCGGATTTAGGGGCGGCAACTGCCGCAGCGGCCGCGTACGAGGCCGCCTTCGGCCCCGGGGCCGCTCTCCCCGCCAGGGTGGGGCGCAGCACTATGCCCTCCAGGACGGAAAACCGCGCCTGGAAGGCCGCCAGCTCCCGCCGAACCAGGCTGAGGACCTGGTTCTCCTCCGGGTCGGGCTGGGTTTTCGCCTGCGCGCCCCCGGTGACCCGCAGGCCGGCCAGGTCTGCCCGGAGCTTCTCGTTCTCCTTGTGGAGAAGCTCCGTGGCGTTCGTCAGGCGGGCGACCTGCGCCCGTAATTCGGCCACTTCGCCGGCCGAAGGGCCGGTGTAGTTGGCCGCCTCCGCTGCCGCCATAATGGAAGCCGTCGCCGAGACTATGGCCCTGTTTTTGGAAGCCTGCAGCTTCTTCAGGGCCACGTCCCGTATCGCGGCCTCCACGACCGCCGCAAACCGAGGTTTGCGTCGGTCCTCCTCGGGGTTGGGGGCGCCAACCGCATCCGCCTCGTCGCCCGAGGGCCCCGAGGCGTACTCCTCCGAGAATTCGGCTGCCTCGCGAGCCGTGAGCCCCCTCCCCTTGCCTCGCTCTCGGACTCCACCCCGCCTACTGGTGGGGATCTTCCGAGCCGAGGCCAGCTCTTCGTCGGAGGACGACCTCTGGCTGTCCCCTGACCTTGGCCGCTTGCTCTTCTTCGCAGCGGCCACCTCCTTGGCACGACAGGGGCTCTCTGAGCCTCCCATGCTCGCGCCTCCAGATACGGCGTCGGACTCCGACCCCGCATCACTCCCCGTCTCTTCTGTGGTTTGGTGTTTTATTAAATTTGCCATATTGTTCCCACGAGTATTTTTCATGTTGTACTTGCTCAAATAAATGGTCCGCACTAGCGACTAAATCAAGCTACCCATTAGCCAAGCTTACAACCTCCCTCACGGTGCGCCGCCGCTTGGAGGTTTGGGGAATTTTTTATAGAGGTTAATCTTCCTCGCGGTCCGGGCGGTTAAGCCAAGACCCTCGACCCCCTTCAACAGCCAGAGACATGACCTTAACTGTCTCCGGGGCTACGAGATTGGCAGCAGTGGCAGAAGGGTTGCCCCTCCTGCCTGCCCGGCGGCAGGGTAAGTGCACACCGGGCCCGCTCTGACCCCCCACAGTTGTTGCTCTGCTACTCAGAGCGACCTGTGTGGGGCGATCCTCTTGGCAGAACATTAGCATGCGGACAGCGAAATCCCACTGGGAAATAATCCCAATGGGAAATCGCTGCCCGCACCCCAGGATGTACCGGCCCGAACACTGGTCTTCCCCTAGACGTATCCAGAAAGGAACCCCAGTCCCCGGGCACACGTGGAGGTTTTCTGCCCTGACATCCCACAAACAGACACTTCAATTTTATTTATTTGTAATATGTAATATGCAATAGGTAATATACAATAGGTTTGTAGTTCGGTGCCCGAACATGTGAGGTTTCAGCAACTGACTAACTTAGACCATAGACTAGTAAGAGCTGAAGTTGTTGAATGTACTTAGTCTTTACTTCAATACTACGTAGTGCAAACCTTCGTAAGTGTATAAGCCAAATCCTGGATGTGCAATACTTAAGTATTCAGGTATTCATTTAACTATAACATAGGTAATAGAGTTTATCATTTAACAAGTGCAAGTCGGGCACGAAGGGTTCCGTACCACATGGCAAAAAACGCCAAAAAAATCACGTCAAACCAATTAATTTTTTAACTTTATTTAATTTTTATTTTTATTATTTGTTGTTATAGCTGCAATAGAAATACACACTATAAAAGTATCAACTGTTTACCTATTACGGTTTATGAGATACAGCCCGCTGACAGACAGATAGTCGGACAGACGGATGGACAGCGGAGCCCAGTAGGGTGCCGTTGGCACCTTTTGGGTACGGAACCCTGCAGCAATCCCACCCGGTAAAATTTAATTCGTATTGAAGCCTCAAAAGTTATTTCAATTAATTGTTTCAGTAAACATAATCCAAAATTTATAAAGACATTGAACCGACTGGACTTAAAATATGAACAGACGCCATATCAATACTTTGATTCAGATTCCTTACAAAATTTGAGCTTCAGTGATCTACTTTAATCAGATTTATATATTGACGTTTTCCGTTCACCTTTTAAGCATCGATACTGATTTAACGAACATAGGGCTTCCGATAGAAGAACTCAATTAACGATATCGGTGGTTCGGAATTCGGACTCGCATCGACTTTTCCAACAAAAAAAAAAAAAAAAAAAAACGAATTGACAGCTAATAAAACTCCTAATAGTGTTGGGAACAGCTCACGTTGCGTTGTGACGCGACCCGACTCAATCCGATACGATTGGCCTGACACTGACGTCGATATCGACTGAACAGGGGGCCTAAGGGAAAATAAAATTTGAGATTTATATTTGACATTCATACAATGAAACACAATTTGTGCGAAAATAATAATTCTCCATTGACATTTGAGTTTCGACCATCATTTTCTGATCTTGAAATTAATTTGAAATTTAGGGATGGTGTCCCTGTGTCGAGGTACAATTCGCTCCCCACGGGATTCGCGTGTGCCGGGGTCATAAATTGGCCGCCTTTGTAAAGCGGAATTGGTTTTTCTAGTACAATATACGTATATATCCATCGTCAATAAGAGAATATCGTTGGAGAAAACAAATAGGTACCTAACATTCAAATCGCGAACATATACATTGGACAGAGCTAAAATATTTTTGCAACTTTTCGAATAAACAGATTTTTTTTTGTTATAGACCTCGTACTTTTTTCATAGTAGGTAGGTATAAGGTACCTAAACACAGACAAAGGATTGAAACGAAAAAGTTTTTCGATTGCAATCCGTTTCAGAGATATTACATTAAAAGCTCTCCAAAACGCATCTGCACGCTATAGTCTGCGCCTCGTTAATGTTATTGGATCAGAAATAAACGTTTGGAATCGAAGCGTTAATGTGGGTGCGATGGGTGCCTTGCTCGCCGGATTACTCGTTGGCTACATGCATCAGCACGTCCCGACTGTAATGCTGTCGAATATCGTTCTGAAGCGTAACGGCAGTGGCGCGCTCGGAATATCCAAGCGACGTACTACAGACAGCGCGGCTGAATGCGATGCGATCTTTTGAATTCTGACATTCTATGCGGATACTGGTTTGAAATAATGGAGACCCGAAAAAGGTTCGCGATATTTGACCTTTTTTATTGTGTATCTAATGGTCTTGCAGAAAGTTAAGGTAAAAAAAAAGGTAAGAACGGTCACAAAATCTTTACTTTTATTCATACCTATAGGACTAAGCGACGGATAAACGTTTTACTCGTAATAGAGAGGTATGTTATTCAATCGCCAACAATGTTTTATCTTGTAAAATTTCAGGGATACATCATCATCATCTGCCTAGCCTTTTCCCAACCATGTTTGGGTCGGCTTCCAGTGTAACCGGATGCAGCTGAGCACTAGTATTTTGCATGAAGCGACTGCCTATCTGACCTACACCATCCAGTTACTGGGTAATACTTATTACTCCCCTTCGTAAGACTAACTGGTTGTCAGAGTTTCGGGCTTCTGATCACCCCTAAGTACTGTCAAAGATCTACGAATGACATTCGTGGATTTTTGAAAGTGATGTGTGAACAATTTCAAGTGACCCACATTTTCAGGGATATATGAATAAAAGCAAACCTAAATAATTGAGCTGTACGTCTACTAAAGTGTATTTATTCTTGTATCCGACTGAACATATCAGTTCTTCAATCTTTTAAGAACCCTTCACCAAAATGTAACCCAATAAACAACCGAAACCAACAGCCCAACAGATTCGGCACAAACAATCGCACAGCTATTCATATCACGAACCGTGCGAGACCTGCAATCCTTCAACTCAAAGCCAAAACGGAACCAATTGTAACTATTTCAATTAAGCAGTCCGCATCAATGTCCGCACTCGAATTCACCGCATTGCCTCCCTGATTTCACGAGCGTTTGGCACATTTGCATCTAGTGGGAGACGTTCGTAGCTTTGACGTCTCCTGGTGCAGTCTATCTGGTAATGTTCTTGTCACAGACGCGATTAATGATGGATGGGGGATGATGGAAGCAAGCTGGCCAAAATATCGGCTTTTTTGACGATGAGATGACTGTATGTAATTACGTAATGGCATAGTTGCCTGCTGGAGATTTAAGGATTACGTAAGTGAAGTATTAATCTTGAAATGGAAATTCTAGACTAGCAAGTCTGGGCTAAAATATATTTTGCAGAAGAATAGAAATTGATATAAGTTATGTTTACTAGCTACATCACATCTAGAGTTGTAATAATTATATATTGAACAAAGTTTAAGTACAAAATCGTCTTTGAAATCAGAATACCAATTCTCGTAATTAAAAACGTTCAAAATTTAGTCGCAATCTCATCTTACCAACAATCAGTGTCAAAAACGTAGGAATTTTAGGGGTATTTTTGACAGATTGAGACTGAGATTAGACTGTGCACGTTCTTAAAATTACAAGAATTGCCCTTCAGTGGTCTTTTTTTTGTACATTTTTAGAACTTTCGAAGTACCTATATAATGGACATTACATAATGCATAACAATGTTATGTGCTCACTCATTTAACACACTGACAAGGCTATTTGTGAAACAGAGCTTGAAATTGTCTACGCATAATAATATGTTATCAATGTCAATACCGGTAGTCATCCAAATATAAATTAATGTAGGTTATCATCTAATTTTGCGAATTTCTAATCGATTCGATTAGTAGGTAATTGGTAATAATAAAATTAGACAATGTTCGATAACATTCGATTGTTATCGCAATATTTTCTGATGACCTTTGTGATTTTCGAGTAATTAAAGTCATGCGTATAGAAAAAAAGACCTTATATTTTATCTTTTGTAGACTTTTTATTTCAAGGATTTTTTGAGGAAAATGCGAGATTTGGCATTTGTAGGTATATAATGTAAATTCTCATGAAAATAGACCAAACCTAAAAGACTGGTAAAGTTCCAACTTAATTATACATTACTAGATCAAGACCAAAGGAAATATAGTTTCTACTTTTGAACACCGATATCTAGTAGCACTGCAAAAGCTACAACCCAGTATCGACCTAACTGTCAATAAAACTACACAATTTCATCTATTTAACGTCATTATTGGCCCCGATTTCAAGTGACTAGCCTCTTGAGCACGTGATTGTCTATCGAAGTATCAAATATTAATGTAACTTTTTCTTTATATAAATTCTTTATAAGTTAATCTTGGGTCCTTGGATTTACACACGTCCTTCGGGTACCGGGTGCATGGTGGAAAATGGATGGGTAAACTAGGTGAAATGTAGTACGTGAGGAAGCGTTCATACTAACCTACCCATACACATAGCCGCCGGGAAACCGGCACCGGCAGACGGAAAGGGGCTTACGGTGAAGGAAAATACCTCATCATCATCATCATCTGCCTGGCCTTTTCCCAACTATGTTGGGGTTGGCTTCCAGTCTAACCGGATGCAGCTGAATACCAGTATTTTACATGGAGCGACTGCCTATCTGACCTCCACAACCCACTTATGGGTAATACGACACCTCGACTCCCACCTCTTGGTAAGACTGGTTGTCAGACTTTCGGGCTTCTGACGACCCATAACGACTGTCACAGATCTACGAACGAGAGCCGGGACCAACGGCTTAACGTGTTTTTCGAGGCACGGAGGGGTCTTGGTATGTAAAGACGCGGACCAACCGCGGCAAACGTAGCTTGACCCTGATCGATGGAACCGTGCAGCTGTTATTTCTTAGCCACAAGCCCCACTAAAAATACCGCAAAATACCTACCGTGAGGAAATCTGAACTTGTGTTCAGATTGCAACATACAATGACCATCTGTGGGGATTAATGCATGCTTCTTCTCATTATGAGAAGAGACCTTCGACCCAAGATTGGCAGAGTTCATTTATTATTCTTATCATATTCATTTATTTCAGATTCCCAAATACATCCATAAAATTGTTAGTAACATAGTAATGCTTATGAGAAACAAATGTTAGTAATGCCATGACAAATGATTCTTTAAAAACAAAATACAAAAGGATAACATTATCAGAAAATCCGTTACTCGTGCGCGTATCCGTATCCAGCGATCGGAGCATTGGAGAATCCTACGCGGTCCGAAAATACGCACAGGATGCTGTTGGTACTAACACGCATGCATGTTAGAACGGAGGTGCAACGGTTGCGCATGACTGCAGCGAAGCTGTCTACGTGGGCCTCGGCAAACATGCCAGAGGCACTGCAATATTGCGGCAGCCCCATCAGCATCCTGAATGCATTGTTGTACTGCACTCTCAGGTCACTGTACGTGCTCTGGAAACATTCGGACCTACAGAATGCACGTGTAAAAGGACTGACACTATGCTCTAAGCAACGTTATTTATCCTTTGTACACCGTGCAAACCTGCGAGCTAACATATTACATCGTGCAGACAATGATCTGCGTTTTCTCTCAATATCAGTACTGTCCTTCAAGTCATCGATGATCCAATTAGTTAAATTTTGTAACTACGAGTACCTAGTTTACGATTTAAATCTAGTGTAAAACGATGATAAGTATGTTGTAGTGATTTAACGATTATTGATTAGCGATTAAGATTACAGGTATTACCCGAAATAATCATCGATTGTGATTTTGATAACGATTATACATAATAATAAAGTTGTTAAAGTTTGATTAGATTTAGCTACAGTAGGACATTGTGATAGTGTCCTTCGGCCCCGAGGGAGTAGTCTACTTAATCTATTTCTATTACACGAGTAACAGCGGAAATAAATGTATTATTAATCTTTTTATCAGATATATATATTATTTATTGAGATTGTTTGATATACGAGTTTGATTAATCGTTAAACGCAGATGATCGTAGATTAAAATTATAATGACAACATGCTACACATTAGTTAATTTCACAAATTTTGCAAATTATCTAAAATATTAGGTATAAGAAAACATAATATCCATCCCGCAATGGGCTCGCATGGTGGATTATTTAGGGCCCACTCTCTCTCTCTCCCATAAAAGAGACAGCCTGACTTCCAATAGTGGAAATATTATTGGCTGATTGTTTCATGATTACAGTAAGCACAGTATTTTTCTCATTTACTCGTTTAACTCCCTACCCTTTCTCCCCTAAATATTCATTGACATAATGATGCTGCCCTGACATAAGGCCTCGATACACTATACAGAAAAATGTCTAACACATGACACAAAGTTATTTGTAACGCGTCATGAGCTTGTCCGCTGAGTAACAAATGGATGTCATCGGCTTACACTTTGCCGCATCGCATCGTAACGTATCGTGCTGTCACGTTTGCTGTCATAGATTACGAAATTTAGTGAGCCTACTGTGTAAAGGGTGAGCCAGACTATGTTGTTAAACTATTGTGGTGCAGTGACTTGCTTTTAAAAAGAATAATGGGAAACTTATTTGTACGTTACGGCTGAGCACGGGTTCTTTCTTATTATAGAAGATTTTTGAGACGGAGCAGTGAGGATAGGTAGAAAAAAGAAAAAATAGAAAATATTTGCTGTCCAGGTAACCGGATTTCACCGTTTAACAGCAAGTTGAAACGACATGAGTAGCTTAAACTTCTTATTTACAAATGCTACTATACAACAGACGAGTTTTTAAACGATAAACCGTTATAATAATTATTAATATAAATACACCCTCACACACACACACACACCCTTCCACACACACACACACATACACACACACACACACACACACATACACACACCCACCCCCACACACGCTCACACATACACACACATGGATACACACCCACCCGCACACATACGCCTCAAGCAGGTATTGTATAATTTAAAATTGTTTAATTCTTATTGCATAATATCTGTCTAAAACTACTGGGAGAAGACACTGATTCCTGTAACACAGGTTACAACCTAGCGTAGGAGTCAGGGTTTCCATACATAAATGTAACATACTTTTATGTCAATAATAATAATTATTATTATTATATTAATGCTGCATTTAAAATTTTCGCATCTGATATTTTTTTAATAATGGCACTATGTTTCCTTTTGTTATTGACATTTTGCTTAGTTTAATTACTTTGAATGTTACCATATTTGTATGTATTAAGACAAAACATAGCGTACTATTTTATATGTATGACCTATTGTATACCTATGTTTTACAAATAAACTCTATGATTAAAATGTTACCTACAGCTAGGTCACAATATGTTATTTGCCAGTGGGCCCCAAACTACATAGACAGTTAGTCTGTATCTTGGGGCTCGGGGTACCCTAACGGTTGTACCTACAGGAAAACGGTCTTAGGAGACTGACCTTAACTTCTTGAGAAACTTAGATCTTCAATCACAGATTTTTGAATGAATGAATGAACGAATGATATATTTATTTGCAAGAATATAGGTAGCTAACATAAGTTCTTAAGATCTATGGGTTTTATTATATTCGGCATTTCTGCCGTGCATTGAATGCGTGTTTTGGATGGATCTTGTTTCATTTCGTCATAGTCGTAGAACAAAGACGGTTTTGATAATTTTCAATTTTTATTTTTTTGCGTCAAATGAGTTTATAAGTCGTGCTTTATGTGCCAATAATTGTCTTTTACAAATATTATTTAAAACAAGCCAGATACTGACTAGTTATACTGACGGATTTGATTTCTAAACGCAGTAAAATGACGTAATAATCAGTTCGCCAGTGTACTGCGCTGAACTCTGCCCCCCGCGCCCCGCTCACGCGCGGCGCATTGTTCGTACCGCCCATGTTATAAGGAAGGTCGCGCGTGGTCATCGCTTGGCACTAAATATTACGCTACCTTATTTTAATTTCAATATTATGCTATATTAAATTTCCAAAATAGTATTTATTCCTAAAACTCAAATTAATAATGTCGTCGAAAAGGTCCCTGCAGATATTAGCCTTATTAAAAACAACGAATAAAAATGTGAATGATCAACAAATTGATGATTTTTCAAGAAATGAGACTGAAGAACCGATTTTCCACACGGCAGGTAAGTTAATATTGCCTATTTTAATATTTTATTTCTATTTTTAGGTGTTGTTTTAGTTGGCATTAGTTTTTGATTATATGTTCGTCGTACATCGACGGTTAGTCAAATCCGTCGTTGTTCGTGGTAATCAGAAGCAGTTAGTTTTTTGTCTTTTAGTTATTACGCCAATATTATTTTTTAAACTACTATTAGTTTATACTTCATTTTAAATTATAAACAAACTCAATTCATTTTTCGGTGACGAATATTGAAATCCTACAATGTTCTACGTACTTAGAATGAACGTATGGTACAAACCGACATTTTTTTACGGATAAGTGCAGGATGGATGTGCATATCCGTCGTTATTCTTTGGATATATTTTATCATACGTCGTTGTTTTGTTATATTTTACAATTTAAATAACTTTTTTACTATTCAATTTTATTTATGTTTTTGATGCTTTTGAAACATAACTAATTAATATTTGGAAATTTTATTTTACAGTTGAAGAACAGCGCTTTTCGCCACTACCACCGGGTGCGGATGCAATGCTATCGTCAGAAGAAATGCAAGGCGTGTGGGGTGATGTATTTTTAAACAATTATTACCAGGAAGAATTGGTCACAGTTACAGATCTCGAAGATAAATCACCTGCAGCAACTGCCGTACAGGTACACGACGTTATCTCCGAAGATGCATATATGCCTACAGACCCAATGACTCCCGTAAATGTCACCGATTGCCCGCAATCATTACAATCTCAACCTAATCAAGAATCTCCGATGCCATTGACTCCCATTTTCAGTAGTTTGCTAGATCAACCTACACCTTCTACAGCCACTGCGAATAATACTGAAGAGCCTGAGCAGCAATCTGATTTACAAGATACACCAGTCCCGTCCCCAGTTAATAGACATGCAAAATGTGATGATCCTTTTTGCTACCAACACGATCCTGATGAGTATGCCTGTCCATCAGTAGATACTATGGGTACAGATTCTAATTGTCCGTCTCCAAAACCTGCTACCTTGCTAAAGAATAGGGGAAAAAAACGTCCTCGAAACCATGACAATTGGGGGGACATCAAGAGAAAAAAACTGAAAAATCAAGGCAAAACTTATTGCTCAAAGAGAGGGCGTACTGTTGATGCAAAAACAATGGGCCAGCCATGTCAATGTAGATTTAAATGTGCCACAAAACTTGCAGAAAAGGAGCGAATTGAGATTTTTACAAAATTTTGGGAATTAGGCGTAAGAGAGCAGCAATGGCTGTACGTTGCTAATTACACAACAAAACAACAGAAAACTAGGACATTCCGGCGAGAATTAAAACACCAACGTGAATATACCTATAAATATTTCTTGCCAAAGAAAAGCACTGACGATGTCAGTTATAATAAAATCAATGTTTGCAAAACAATGTTTTTAAACACCTTAGGCATCAGTGAGCGTTTGACAAGAACCGCATGGATCAAGTACGACGGTAGCACGACTGTAGAACAAGATATGAGAGGACGTCATGCGAATCACAGAAAACTCATTAATGACGAAATGTTACTGTCTGTGTGCGCTCATGTTAATTCTTTTGTGCCGATTGAGTCGCACTACTGTCGGAAATCGTCAAAAAGACTGTACTTAGATGGTAGTCTGAGTATTGCTCGCATGTTCAACATGTATCAGGAGTGGCCTGACCTGGATAAATATTCAAACAAAGCTACAACTCTTCGACAGTACCGTGATATTGTAAACAGTCAATTTAATCTAACTTTTCACATCCCAAAAAAAGACACTTGTGACCAATGCCATATATTTAAGCAAATTGAAAACCCATCTGAAGAACAGAAAACTGATTACAAAAAACATCAAATGAACAAGAATATTGCCAGACAGCTAAAGAATAATGATAAGACAGAAGCTGTAGAGTCCAATGGAACGATCTTATGCGCGACGTTCGATTTCCAAAAAGTATTAACTTGCCCACACGGTCAAATGAGCATACTCTATTATAAACGCAAGCTATCTTGTTATAATTTTACCATTTATAACATGGCTACTAAAGAGGGCTTTTGTTACGTGTGGGATGAAAACGTGGCAAAACGTGGTGCTAATGAGGTTGCTAGTTGCCTTTACGATTTTATCAAAGATTTTGCAGGAAAGGGTGTTAAAGATTTTAGATTTTGGTCAGACAATTGTGGTGGCCAAAATAAAAACCGTATTATATTTTCATTATACACACATGCAGCAAGGGTGTTTGGTGTCACTATAACTCACCGATTTTTGGAGAAAGGCCATACCCAAAACGAGGGAGACTCTGTGCACTCAGTTATAGAAAGGGCTGGCGAACACAAACTTATTTATACACCCGAAGAGTGGAAGATTTTGATTAGATGGGCAAAATCAGAAAAACCATACGAAGTGCGAGATGTGACTCAGGATAATTATGGTTTATGATTTTAAAGAACTACTAAAGAATAGAAATTGGACAAAAAATACCGTAAACGAAAAAATCGCATGGGCAAAAATTAAAGAGGTATATGTTCAGGTAACTCACCCCAATAAAATACAATATAAGTATAGTTTGGATGATGAATCTATGATTTTGATAACACGTAAGGAGACAAGAAACAATACATTTAATCTTAAAAAAGCATATTTTGAACCGATCGCTATTTCTAAAGACAAATTTAGAGATTTGATGAATCTGTGCGAGACAGGGATTATACCCGCCAAGTACCACGATTATTTTAAAACTCTAACACATGGCCGCACTACCATACTTGAAACTGATGATGATTCTGATTAAATCGTCATAATAAAAAGAATTTTGATTATTAAACTTTAATATTTTAAGAGTAACGTTTGAGACTGATTGTTATTGTTAGTAAGAAGCAATAATTTTCGTTGTTATCTTTTTTTCATTTTGTTTGTTTTTCTTTTGATACGTCCAGAACCTGTGATTTAGAATTTTTGATCTCTTACTTTTAGTGCCATAGAAATTATTTAAGTGATTTTTAGTCTATTTGGTAATAGTTAGTTAATAATTAATACCAACCAAATGTTTGAGACTGATAATGATTGTAATAATTAAAATTTGTTATGTTATACTAATTCTACTATTAAAGAATATTTTTTGTACTAACTTTTTAAAGCCAATAAAACAATTTAATGTGTCTATTAAAATACATGCATGCTAATTAATAGATATTTTTCATTTACTAATCCATCAATTTGAAATCCGACAATATTTTTTGTGAAGATTTCCTAAAACATCGACGGAAACTACTTTGCGTCATGTTAACCACGAGAAAAATCCGCACAACAACGACGTAAGATAACATACGACACATAAGTTTTCATAGAACAATGACGCATTTGATATTTTATAAAATCGAGCCGTTTTAGGAATTGATCTTATTGGTCATATTATAAAAGTTCAGAAATAAAAAAACATATCCAAATTTCAAGCTAATCGGATCCGCGGTTTCCAAGATATGCCCTAAAATTCCATTGGAAAACTTTGATGTGGCGTACTGTAAAGTTACTGGTTTGTAGAACCGTCTTTGTTCTACGACTATGACGATTTATAGATCAAAATACTCTATCGGACCAAATGAGGTTTGAGCACTAGAAAAGTTGGAAATTCCAAAAATCTTTTCCTACACATTTCATAGGAAATAAGACTCCAACTTCCTTTTCACCCAAATATTAAATATAACAATATGTTATCATGAAATTTTGCGAGTTCTAGTCGATTCTATTAGTAGGTAATTGGTAATAATAAAATTAGACGATGTTCAATAACATTCGATTGTAATCGCAATAGTTTCTGATGCCCCATGTGATTTACGAGTAGGTCATGCTGATAGAAGAATGACCTTATATTTTATCTTTTGCAGACTTCTTATTAGAAGGATGGTTTGAAAAGTAAGATCTTCAAAAAAAAAAAATCCTGTACATTTCGTAGAAAATGAGACTACAACCTACTTTTTTCATGATGGATGATAGACAATAAAAAATCAACATAGAATTTAAAACGAACATTTTTTGCTTTGAGAATATCATTCAAATAATTTGTTGCTTGTGATTTCAGGAGTTTTGAGAAAAAGAAAGTTTTAGTTATTCCAGCATAATTACCACAGTGGAATAATAATGTGTCGGTCAACTGTAGAAAAAGACGAGGTTTTCCTCAGCTAAAACGCGTCTGGAGGCAATAATGACGCCACGTTGAAAGAAATCGAGAAAATGTTTAAGCGAGTAAAGAAATAAGCAATATTAGATAAAATTAAATAAATAATAAATGAATAGATAGACCAGCATATAAAATATTAATAGAATAAGTGAACGGATGGAAATATAAATACATAGGTATAAAATAATTAATACGATATAAAATAAACGTAAGTGAATAACAAAGAAAATTAATAAAGCGCGCTTCCTCTCTTTACTTATTTAAAAATTTGCTGTGCCCGACAGGGTCCATAATTGTTTCTATTATTTTTCTTTTATTTACTACCTGTAATTGTACATTATGGATTGTAATAAACGATTTGAGATTTGAGATTTGATATCGGAAGCCACGTGGAGTGGCTTAGCATTGTAATCTACATTATGCTGGCCATTATTGGAATCTTGGCAGTTTATGTTGACGCAGGCCAACCAATGTCAGTCATCACCAGTTTGCCGAAAGGACTGGTGTTTGCTGTATGTGGATTTTGTGGAATAAGAGAACGTTGATACTTATCGTTTGATACTTATCGATTTGTACTGACTCCTGTACACAGGTACCACCTAGATCAGGAGTCAGGGCTTCAATTGGAAATTGAAATACCTTCTTCATGCCAATATTTTTTTTTTTTACTTCATTTTTCCATCATACATAGCTTTTATGATGGCTACAAAAAGGTCCTGTTTGGCTTATATTTTGTTTGGAAAAACTGAAAATATAACTTTTATAGGTTTTCTATATTCATAAATTGACCTAATTTACACTGAAAGTTTAATTTGATGTGAAGCCTACGCATCACATATTCTCAATCCAATAACATTTTTGCAAACGGGAATAAAAAACCTAATTAATTTTCGGGTTAGTACCTACCCGCCAAACAAAGTAAATTAAGTCATGAATAAGTACAGACATACTAGCTGCGCCCCGCGGTTTCACCCGCATAAGTTCGATCTCGTGGGAATATCGGGATAAAAAGTATCCCATGTGTCATCTTGGATAACAACTATCTGTCTGCCAAATTTCATTCAAATCCTGAACGGATTTGAATGAAATTTGGCAGACAGATTCAATGTATGTATATGATATAAAGATATTTATTTCTGTAAATTGGTTCACAGCACGGGGTACTTATGGTTCAGTTTAAATAATTTTATTTCTCATTAAGACAATCGTCACTTACATGAGAACAATAAAGCTTATTACTAATTATGTTAGATAAGTGCGGGTAGAAGAAAATAAAAAAAAAGATGATCATTGTCAACAAAATTGGAAGCGTAATCATTGTAACTAAAGTTCACTGGTTGATTTAAAATTAGATGAGTTCCATGTTTCTTATCCAACTACTCTGAGAAGGAAGACTGAACAAACTCAGAGGTTACTCTCTTTTAAAGTCCAAGCAAAATCTTGGACATATGATGACCACGTAGATAAATGTCGGAGATGGTCTTTGAGGATTTGAGTGAACCTGTCTAGTCAACAATTACCCAGACACCGCGTGATCATAAATAAATATAGTATTATATGGATGAATATTAGATTATGGTTATTATTCAAATACCCACGGAAACAAAGCTGCGGTTCACTCAATTACAATCTGTCAGCCAAACTAACTGTCTATCCAGTTTATCCAACCGTGATTGTTATGATATTTAATATCCATACACATTTTCATATATATAGCTCGTCATTCATAGAGACGATGAAAATTAAATAATTGAAGTGGATCTATATGAGGATTACCGTGAGCTAAAATCAGAGCTAAGTTTTATTTAATTTAATAAAAGAGTGGGAATTTAGTTAAATAATATTATTACCAGCCTGTTATTTTTCCACTGCAGTGCAAAGTCCTCTTCTCGTACAGAGAAGGCACGAGCATTGATCACCAGGCTTGCTCAAGACGGGTTGGCGATTTGGGACTTATAGAATAGAATAGTCTTTATTATGTACAGACGCCAGCAGGTCAAGCTACCCGAAACTGTCAAATTTTCCCAATCAACCTTGAACCATAATGCTTTAACGATAAAGTTAAAAATCTATTAAAGGAATTTCACAGATTGTAGTAACTTGATGTGCTGGCGTCCGTACACCATAAATATTACAGATATAAATGTAGAAATTTTACAAGGGTGACACAATGACTTATTGCACTAACATATCTTATCATTATCAGATATACTAACAGATCACTCGCCGGTTAAAATAAAACACTTCTACGATACTTGCAGCATACTTGATCTTGAAGTGAACTGTTATTCCACCTGATAAACTCCAGGTTTCCTCACGACGTTTCCTTCACCGGTGATCAATTAATTAGTTGGAGGTAACATAAATAGATATGAATATATTTTCAGTTTATCTCTTGCGATTTTAAAAGTCTCAGGTTTGTACTTTTGCCATTGCTCGAGGTGTTCTTCTAACCTACATACAATGAATCACCATTGTATATTGTCGCACTTGACATGCGAATTGGTGACGTCAACATTTACTTCCCATAGCATTTGAAATGGTGTTAAGTTTCTAGAGTTTATTTGCTTTCCCACTATAAATACACTTATATCATCTATCAGGTTACTGCCCTACATTGTTTGGCTCATAAACTGAATTTCCGCGTAAACAATTACAATTTAGTGCCCGATATAAATCGTTACTATGACATAAAAGTAAGTCATTAACTGAATGCATATTAGAGAGATTTACATAAAATTTGCATACCACGCCGGCGCATCGCCGCTGTCAACATATGACGTAATTAAAACACGCTTTTAGATGATTTATAGTGATTAAAACACACGTAGTGTTTGTCTATACTGATTGCGTTAAATTTATACCTATAGCAACGCTTTAATTTTATATCTAGTGACTAAATACGGGTATTAAATTGGACTTTGTTAGTACCAAAATTGACAGTACCTATTGTTTGGTTTATTTATGTCCATAATAAAGCAGTGGTGGTTAGAACTACGGTTAGTGTCCATGGATATCGTAAAGTGTGGAATTCAACATGAAATAGATGATATTGCGCTAAGCTGATCTGAACTATGCCTCTAGAAAGACCCGAGATAAGCTAGGCGATTTAAGCTTTGGTGAAAAGACCATTTGGCATAGGTATTGGAAGGGCGATAGTGGTGGATCTAGTAATATTTGTGGTCATTCAAACGAGTGCCTTAGCTACACACTTAAGGGAGGCCCTTGTGTAATTTGGACCGGAGGTACTGTGAAAAGCTATGATGAGCACTTCAAGGTATCAAGAAGAATCTATTAAACCACGGTTAATATTCCTAGAAATTATTTTACGTATTTTACATACTTTTCATTTGGCTTGTCAGCTAAATCTGACGCCTATTCTCTTCTAATCTTAAACTATCTTAATATTTGTCTCGTATTTCATGCCAATAACTTTAACTGACTCGCGGAGGTTGCATGTAAGCACCAAATGGGCTATAGTCTCTATAGTATTTATTCGGTTTCATATACTATTTCAAATTAATTTATATAACTATAAGCGATTCTTTTGAGCGCCGGTTACACTCGTCTGGGTCCCTTAATAATGCATTTTACAGCAAATTTAAACCTGGTCCTCCAAGTTTATGATACACGACAGAATGTCTGCATATTACTTTTTGAAGTGCACAACATCTCAACTCAGGCATTTCTTAAAATACTCCCTGCAGTGTATCGTTAGTCGCAATATGCTGTAACTGATTTCACATACGACATTGTTATGTGAATATCGTCGTATCTTCAGATGTAACGTTATTCACTAGTTTGTCTATTGTCTCAATTCATGTGTGATGTGTCAGATAAAATAGTACGTCATGCATTAAATACAAATTGATTATTGGAAAAGTAGCAATTTTGAACAGTTTTCTATTTTTAGCAGGATAGTTTAGTCCGTTTATAATATTGGTATTTTTTTGTCCATGTAGATTATCAAATAAAAATTGAATATTGGAAAAATAGCTATTTAGAACACTTTTCTATTTTTAGCAAGATCGTTTAAAATATCGGTATAATTTGTTTTTTTTTAATGTAGATTATTAAAATACAAATTGATTATTATTGGATAAGTACCTATTTAGAACATGTCTCTACTTTTAGCAGTATCGCTAAGTCCATTTCAAATATTGGTATTTGTTTTTGTTTTTCACGTAGGTTATCAAATACAAATTTATTATTGGTAATTAGCTATTTTGAACACGTTTCTTTAGCAATATTGTTTAAAATATTGGTACATATATTATTTTTTATGTAGATATTATTTTTTATGTAGATTATCAAAATACAAATAGATTATTATTGGAAACGTACCTATTTAAAACAATTTTCCACTTTTTGGAGGGTCGTTTAGCTCGTTTAAAATATCGGTATGTTTTTTTTCATGTAACTTTTCAAATACAAATTAATTATTGGAAAAGTAGCAATTTAGAACAGTTTTAAAATTTTCTACAGGTCTATTTACTCGGTTTAAAATATTGGTGTTTGTTTTTTTTTCGTATAAGTCTATATGAAAAGATGGTTATTCTCTAATTGATACCTTAGGTACCTACCTATCTTTTTATCATCTATGACCTATGAGTCACTTTAATGGTACCGCAGTTTGAAGAAAACGAAATGATTCACCAGTATTGGAATATCTATATATATTAATATCTCCATCTGATTCAACGAGGATAAATAATGATTGCATCAAAAGAACTCTTATTAATTTCATTACTTACGTGATAATAACTAATTACGAAGATGTTTGGATGATGTGCCCGAACATATTTGTATGTTTCGATAAATAGACCAAGAGGCACCACACCTACTTACTCGTATTATTACGTCGTGAGTCGTCCGGCCTAGTTACGATTATTTTTATTTGAAAAACCTTTAATATTACAAAACTTATAACGTAGTAACCTTTACATATATTAACTCTGCTGTCAAAAGGGATAGTACCTTAGAGGGTTCTTATATACCTTGTTTTGCAGATATGTAAGGATTGTGCGTTACCAAGTAGTATCTAATCGAAATCAGAATGCTTTTGTTAATACAAATATGTAATCAGCATGTGCAGTGTGGGACTTTAAATGCCAATTAAGGCTGATTATTCTTTGTAAGAAATCATCCTAAAATCCACTGCGTTCCAAGAATGAAGTAAGAAATTAGGACGAATTCTGAAACTTCCAAAGAATTCGCGATCGAACGTTTTATAGGTGTTGGTCTGGCGTCTCCCGGTCGCGACACTCAGGCGCCTAACCTGTGACGTCACAGTGAAAGTCGCCGAGGTCACTGGAGCAGGGAACCAGGGATAGTCCGTATATTCAAGGTCCGACAGGCGAGGATACTCGCGAGACAGTTTGACAGTTTGATTTGCTGACTTACCTCACATTTTGACGTTATTTATAAAGGTACAGTCGACAAAAGATTCCAACTTTTGAGGTGCGTCCATCACTTAGAAGTTAAAGTTAACGTTTCTGTAAGAAGGTTTTATTGTGCTATAAAAAAAGGTTTCTGCTGTCCTTGCACATTTTTTATCGCGGTTTATCTTCCTGCTTCGTACTATATCTATTGTACTTTCACGCTAGTGGATAATTCTGTAATTCAGACCGTATTATGTGATCACATACTCTGTCCTCATTATCTATCTAATTAATCGCAATAAATTATTTGCGAACATCGAATAAATCTAGTGACTCAGCGACGTATTCCCCAGCGGTTATTTCAGGTCGTGGAAATAATTTCTAGAATATTGTGTTGTCTAAAATCATACTGGTAGGTAACTTAATTATTGTTGAAAATTAAGGTTTATATACGGGAGTATATAAACCTTAATTTTCAACAATAATTAAGTTACGAGAGTGGGAACTCTCGTCTGCCTAGAAATAGAAGACACTACGCTTTTCAGTTCGTTAGTTTTAGATACTTAACGGACAAGATCCATTAAGTATCTATAACTAGAAACATTCCCTTGCTTCCCACGGGTTTCATGACTTGACAAACAAAGAGATTTCTTTGTAATATGTAAATTTAATTTGAATGTATTTTAAACACCTTTCGGAATAAATTCTCTAAACGATGAAGAAAACCGCATCAAAATCCATTGCGTGCTTCAAGAACAACGCGAGCACACAGGCAGATACGAAAAGCGACTAACGAATAGATGTTAATTAAAACCCCTTTGTACCTAAAGTATTACCCAATAATAGAACAGAGAACATAAAAAAACAGCAAATAAACATTTTTAAAACCGCATAAAAACATGTAGTTTCGCGATTATTACCTTTGCAAACAACATCCTTCTGGCAATATAAATGTACTGGATTGAGGTCGAAGGATTCATCCCCTATCTGGCGGGGTGCGTTGGCGACGTTGCGTCGCGACATGCTGTCGCCCGTGACGTCAGAGCCAGGATCGATACCAGCCCAGATGATCTGCCATACATCCCATGAAACTTGTTTACGAATTTGGCAAGAGTTCTTATGTTTTTCAGAACGCAAGCCTAAATACTGACATTATTGGTACTGAATAAAAAAGGAGATAAAAAGGAAACTGTGTCAAAAGTTCATCGTCTGGATTTTTTGTCTAGTGACAAAATTCTTCGAAGTATATTGTCTATTTTGGCTCGTTAACGTGAACCCTTTCCTAGTGCTATTGCGTGGGTAACAACACTAGAAAAGGGTTCACCGTGGGAACGCCGTGGACCATATACCTAACATAGGTCCATACCTATATTAGTTATAATAATATGGTCCACGGCGATCGTTAAACCATTCTGTATATTTCTCATAGTGAAAGTGTTAATTTTCAGTTCTTTTCATCATTACCGGAGAATCACCCACGATTCAATAGAAGAAACTCCACGAGTGTCGGTACTAAGCTTCAGGCTGCGCAACCTGAGTTTGGGTAATAAACCACACTGTCAACCTACCTGACCTTTTTACTACGACATTAGCTAACATTTTTGTATCGATCGTCACGAGAGAAAAATATCTTCCTTACATGAAAATATCGATTTCTACATTATCGATATTGTATCGTTTTTCTTGTACAAGCACTTGCATGGTCAGTTGTGCTTTGATACCATTCTCTCAAAAAGTTCTGCGATGGATAATGCGAATTTTAAAACATAATCAGCCTTTAATGTTCCCACTACTGGGACACAAGGATCTCTTTGAGAGGGAGTGGGCTGTAATCTACCACGCGGGCCCAGTGCGGTTTGGGAAAAGTCACATGTATTCAAATTTTTGGTTCTAGGACATTCGTGTTATCCTCCACCGTTTTGAGAGCAGTTGTGATGAAATAATTTTTACAATGTAAAGCACCACCCTACAACCTATAACTCGTAAGTCGGAGCCGTTACGAGTACCACTGGGCCACGACTGCTCCAATTTTATTGTTTGCTCATGGATAATCCTGCATTACCGAGTTAGTTTGTGGATACCCTCTATGCTTAATCTTCTAAGGATTCCATCCTATATTATTATTGTTATCATCGTTTCGGTATTATTGTGTTATGTTTTAAGTCTATCTTCATTATGCTAATTATAAGATTCAGATAGTACAAAATTGACATCATCTTAATTTTTAGATTATTTTTCCTACAATCAACTCATTCCACTGTACTACATTAGGTATATGAATAGGAGGTGACGGTCTTCTGACAGTTGGTCCAATTAAGGCACGAATTAGTCCCAATCAGTGTACCAATCTATAAAACCCAGGAGCACGCTAATTAGTGACTATACGACTCTTAAAACCGCATCATATAGTCGTATTTTCCTTGTTTATATGTTGATGAGGTTATGTAAGCAATTTCAGTTTATGTTCCCCAATTAACAATGATTTAAAAATAGAAAGAAAAAAAAAAGAAAAGAAAAAAATACGTTTATTTGCGGTAAACAAAATAGGACGTCATAGTTCCGTTCTCAAATTCAAAATTAGAAAACGAGAATTTAGATACAGAATGAAGTTTTTTCCAACATCCTGAGCTGACAACTAAAAGTCGTATTTCATTTGGAGCTGCGTTCTTTGTTAGGAACTTCTTGGTACTTGAAAGCTTCGTGGACGTAGTCCCTCTCACGATTAATTAAGTAATTTGTGAGGGACTTTCTCATCTGCATGTATTTGCGAGTCACGGGATATTTTTTTAGGACGGAACATGTTCCACTTTGTTATCGTACGTGGTTTTGTCTTTTTTAGAAGGATACGTTCCTTGTTTAAAAACATTGAATATTCTGGTTTTCATTTATTTTAATTAACAATTGAACTAGGATTTTTAATAACTACTCTAACAACCTAGCGCAGTCCATTACCGGGTCTTTGCCAAAGCCGAAAGCCGCTAGGCAAGTATGCGTATCTGTAACAGTCAACGTCCTAATAAGTACGTATCCAGAATTACTCTCGCAACTACAAAAATCTTTTTTTTTCACGCTTTTCACATCGAGGTCTCAACCATTAATCATACATTGAAAATACCGCACAAAAATGGCGTTGACTACGGTCAAAAGCGCTCGCGTAATAAATTAAAGCCGATTTTAAAACATTTACGTAGGTGGATATAAAATCTTTTATTTTAGTATACGCTCGATTTGGCTTCAGTTTTTATGAAAACGGAACTCTGTACTTTATTTTTAAAGTGGCAATATAACAAAGGCGTAATAACAAAACAAAATAAATACATATTATTTCCAATAAAGTGAGAGTGGTCTAAGCTCATATCTATTATATGGAACGACTAGACTTTGCCATCTCCTGCAGCGTTACTAAAACCTAATAAAAAAATTCACATAAAAATTGATAGTTTCAATTGAATGGCCGATGGTCCTCAAACAGCTTAACCGTCGATTTTCCAACCATTTCTTAAATAAAACTAGGAAAGTATAAAGCGAGGGTAGCAAGTTGTAGGGTCTTATTGGATAAGTTTTGAAACCTTTATACAGGTCGGGAAGGTTAAGTTGTAATATAAACTTTCGAGTTTTAAGAACGCTCTCTTCTTCGCCACAGCTGAAGTTTGCATTTAGTCAAAGCTTTTCTATTTGATAAAAGTGGGCTCAGTGGCTTTGAGGGCCATAAAAAGGGATTGTTTTGGTTTTTACGTGTGTTTTACTTTATCATTAGGGTTGGATTTCTAGTGAAGAATGAGACAAAGTCTGCTAATTTAAATAACCTCCAAGAATCGCGACATTTGCGATGGCGCGTTGCGTGGATGTGACGCATATTTTTCCCAACATGTTCTTTTTTGTGTCGGTGTTCTTTTTTCGAAAATAAGCGTGTTTTCTTTCTTTATTACATTTAAAAGTTTGTTTGACGCACACTGCCATTGATATTGGCCAATTTCTGACTACCTTTTCTGACATCCATTTTTTATCACAGAATGAAAATCTCTGTTTGTTCTAAAACGACAGAAGAATAAGTAAAAAAAATCGGAATTTTTAAGGTACGGCCTCTTATTGCTTCCTGATCGGGATCCGTGACTTATGTAATAATCAATATTTTTAGCAGCCCATTAGAACCTCCATGTTTTTCGTAACCGCCATGTTTTTCATAACCTTAATTCATGTACGTCATGTAAAGGCCATCGTCAGGGATAAATTCACAATAAGACTGCGTAATGACAGAGCGTCACAGCAATGCATTTCGTATGCCGACCGTACCGGATGCCTACAGACGGCATTCGGTACGGTTGGCAGATGTGTGTCACGCATCACGCGCCCATTCGAAGAGCTTCTTTGAATCCTAATCCGGTGAAACAGCCATTGAATAGCACGTATTGTGATATTCGACAGTAAAACTGAAGAAAAATAAGTATGCACATACCTACAATTCTTAATGCAGAACGAAGATGAGAAAATTAGTTTTAATGTAAAAACAACACAGTATTATGTTTAGGAGTGGTGGCACAATAGTAACGGCCGCAACTTACAAGCTGTTGTAGGTCGTAGGTTCGAACCGAGACAAGCGCTTTATTTTGTGTACCTACATTACTTCATCACCATTGCTTTTCAAAACGGTGAAGGAAGTGAAGTAACCGGCATGTCATAAAACCAAAAATTAGAAGACATGTGTGACATCTACCAACCCGCACTGGGCTCGCGTGGTGGATTAAGGCCCACTCCCTCTCACCAAGAGGAGGCCTGCGTCCCAGCAGTGGGAGCATTAGAGAGAAAAAAGTAATTATTATTCCAATAATTTCACACACACATTTGAAATGACGCAGAAGACTTCAAATTACAGTTCCTGTGTTCAGTGTTACAGCCAGCCAAAATACAAACGAAATAATAGAAACGTGACGAGCTGTTTCCGTGCAAAGCTATCAGATTAATTAAATTAATTGTTGTAAGACCCGGTTATTACGCTGCAGTAAATGTGGCTTGGTATGCAAAGCGCTCCAACGTACGTACTTGGCTCTTCAAGAGACTCGCTTCGCATCAGAAGCAACACGGCAAGGCAAGGGTTGATTGGAGCCTGAAAACTGTATTCTGATGTTTGTAGACGAAACTAGTATCTAATGAATTAATTTTCCTTTCAGGTAGTGAGCTTTTCTCTTGATGAAGTGCAGTTAAATAAATAAATAGGACCGATCTTTTCAGTAGGTATAAGTATAGAATACTAGCAGCGCCCCGCGGTTTCACCCGCATAAGTCTTGATCCCGTGGGAATATCGGGATAAAAAGTATACCATAGGTCAATCCTGGTTATAAACTATATTTGTGCCACATTTAATCTAAATCTGTTAAGTAGTTTTTGCGTGAAAGGCTAACAAACATCCATCCTCACAAACTTTCGCGTTTATAATATTATTAGGATTATACAGTTGGTGCTTTTGTTATTTAATAAACTTATTGCATGCTGAGGTTTTAAAGGTTTATGGTTGGTGGTTTATGGTTTAAGGTTTATGTTAAAGGATAGTAATTTAAGCCATCATCTACTAGTAGAGTCCATTGGACACAAACAGGGCAGGAATGAATCCGCGCAGTCTTAAGATTTAGTTTTTACTATCGTATACCGTTGGGTGTAAAGGGGCAGCCAAAGTGACCTCTGCGCTGT
This sequence comes from Apamea monoglypha, assembly GCA_911387795.2. Lineage (NCBI taxonomy): Eukaryota > Metazoa > Arthropoda > Insecta > Lepidoptera > Noctuidae > Apamea > Apamea monoglypha. The sequence goes on from OU426920.1 coordinate 12,770,947, forward strand.
CACCGACGACGCCCTGGAAGTGGCGAAGTTTTGGGTCAACAAGTTCTGAAAAACTGTCATGCCAGCGACAGGAAGATTAAGAACAAGAGTCCGTTAAGTTAGGATCAAATTCAATTTCACACGCAGCGACTGCCATCTAACTTTCAGAACCCAATTGCTTAAAAATCACAATTTCAAGGAATACCTGAAAATTTGTATCTTCAGAAGGAAATTAAGTCATACTTAATGGCCTTCTTATCGAAAACTAAGCGATCGACTTGGTGATTATTGTGTCTGTTTAAAGTATTTTACTTCCTATCCTACCTATGGTTCTCAAATATGGTCTTGGACAATTCAACAGAGGTCCACGCTCAAGGTTTGCCAGAGAGCTATGAAACGGAGTATTCTTGGTATTAAACTTGTGGACCAGGTTAAGAATACAACAATCCGCTCCATCACTAAAATAACTGACGTCACTCGGAAAGCTGCCACGCTTAAATTAAATCGGGCTGGACACATCTGCCGCATGTCAGCCGATCAATGGGCCCAACATACTCGTACGACCCAGTGGGTCCCGCTTAATGGCAAACGACATCGCGGCAGGCCCAGACAGAGCTGGACTCTTTTCATAAAGATTGGTCCTTGGCAGCTCTGGACAGAGACAGGTGGAAAGAGAGTAGGGAGGCCTTTGCCCAGCAGTTGGACATTAACGGTTAATAAAAATAAAATAAAAAAAGTATTTATAGAAATATCACCAATATACTTAGTCGGTAGGTACAGACGCCAGCAGGTCAAGCTACCCGAAACTGTCAAATTTTCCCAATCAACCTTGAACCTTAATGCTTTAGCGATAACGTTGAAAATCTATTAAAGAAATTTGACAGATTGTAGTAACTTGATGTGCTGGCGTCCGTACATAGGTACATAGAAAAGAAAGAAAGAAAGACAAATATTTTATTCTGCACAAAAAAAGCACAATTACAAATAATAAAAAAAGAATAAAAAAAAAAAACGAAAAAAGACACACGGCACACACGGCGACATATCAAGCTATACATTTCCAGTTTTAGCTGACCTCGCATTGTATAGGTTTTTCGTACAATCAGAAGTCAGCTTATACTGTTATGTATAGATTGATGTGTAACCGTGCGTACCAGAAAACAAATGTTATTTACGTAGTCCCATAAAGCTACTGTAATAAATGTGAACCTATCACAAATAAACCATCACAAGACGGTCTAGTAAACAAACACATAAATTACTTATAACATGTTTTTCTATTTTGGCCTCCATCTTATTGTTATACTTAAGTTTCAGAATCTCCTTGAAACTTTCATTACCTCCGTTTTCTTTTGAAAATATACAATTTTGCCGAATATACATTTGAGTGAGTGTTTTGAGAAAATATTAATAATAATTTGGAAAGCAAATATAAAAAAAAATAAAACAATACTTACTTACGGCGAAGGTGGTTTGACTATCTAACGAGGTTTGCAGGGCTGACATGGCCAGGGATCGCTCAAGACAGGGAGGTTTGGAAGGAAAAAGGGGAGGCTTTTGCCCGGCAGTGGGACACAATATAGGCTAACGAAAAAAAAAACTTGTTTAAACAGGTTTCAAAATAGTGAACCACCTTTAAATAATTTGCTGACTACGTACGATGTTATGGGGTTTGGTTTCCGCACTTAGTCCATCAAGTGGACCATTGTACGTGGGCCATGGCGGACGTCGGTGGTTATACCTTGCAGTCTACTTACATAAAAGGACAAAAAGTTTTTTTTTTACATATAGGTCAAAAATAAAGCTGAACGTTGTTTGTTTGAACGCGCTAAGCTCTAGAACTACCAGTTAGATTTGAGAAATTCTTTTTGCATTTGATAGACCAATTCTTGAGGAAGGCTATAAACTATTTATAATCACGGTAGAAACTCGTAGGAGCCGAGAAAAAAGGAAAAAAGTAAGAGAGAACGCGAAAACGAACTCATAGCGTAGGGAGGCGATGCGATGCGATGGGGTGGGATCGGGAAACAAGAACTTTTACGTAGAAGAAGTTACGGGCAGAAGCTAGTAGTAAATACAAATAAAGCATCGTAGGTGTGCCCAAAAAAGTTTATTGAATGATATGTTGGTATTCCACTGAGTGTGCCTTTGCCTACAAACGGAAAACAAGGAAAATGTGTTTCTCATTTGATTTATGGACGAATCGCGTAAATTTCCGCCAAAATCCTGTTTATAACTCGACACACATCCGATTGTTTAGTAGGTAAGCACGAATGGGTAAATTCAATAATTTGAATGTGTTTCTATCAATAACCAGCCATTCAAGACATACTACGTAAGTGTTATATTGTATTAGTACACTTTATTGTTATTTAAGTTGTTAAGTTTACTATTAAGGTTTTTAAAAATATCAAGTTTACTTAAGGGCGAATTTCACCAAACCGCTATACCTAGAATAAATCTTATACTCACAATACATTTTGAATGTTTGACTGTTTCCCATACTAGATCTGTCAGACGTCAATTATATTCCACGGAAAAAAGATATTAGAAGGGTAATTGTTGTAGTTTAAAACGTTTAAAATCTAGTCGCAATCTCATCTCGGCGACAAACAAATGTCAAAAATGTTGGGAAAACAGAGGTATGTTTGACAGATTGAGAGTGAGATCAGACTGTGAACGTTCATAAAATTACGACAAATGATTATTTTATTTAGGGCTGATTCAATCAAATCAGCCCTAAATAGAATAACCCAAAACGTACCTACGTTTTCTATTATTAAAGCTTATCCCAAAAATTATTCACATTGGCCCTTTGAACCCACTTTATTAGTGTTAAAATAGATGACAAAGCGCACAGTTCCCAAGAAGCCGTAGGAGGTGGTAGGGAGATTACATTAGCGACGTTAATTTGTATACTGTTAACAATGTTTAACCAATCAAATATAAAAATATTCTGTAAATAATTTGATCGTTATTTTATTAACTAGTGCTGACTATAACTCTGTAAAATAAACGAAAACTTATTTAAAAAAAAATAAATGTGATCATCCAAATAGAAAATCTCCTCCTTTTTTGAAGTCGGTTTTTTTAAAAACACAATAATATACTTTTTTTCCAAATATAAGTTGGATTCTTCAAAGTCTGTAAATATATCACCAATAAATTTTTCATCACTACATACGATGATTTATAATTATCATCAGTTTTAAGCCGTTGGAAAATGCATTCTGAAAATAAATTTTCACAAAAATTATTCTCGTAGTAGTTACACCGATATAAAATTCTAATGAAAACGGTTGTTATAACTTTCAAGTAACCAACATACGAGGTAAATACTTAACCATAAAACTAGCTGAAACTAATATTGGAAGTACGCACATGCCGCCATGACACTTTTGTTTAGCAACTACATTGCGTGAGTCTTAATGAGACCCGGGAAACATGGAATAGGGGAAATGGGGAGCTTTCATTTTGAAATGGATGGATAACTTGGATGATAGATTTTTTACGAGCAGTAATAGTTGATAATGGATTATCCTAATAGGTCATTATTGTTTTTGGATAGTCATGGAGGTGGGTTCGTTTTTGGGGGTTCGTTTTTCTTGTTGATAATGGGCCTACGTGCGCTAGATTCTTTTTTTTTTTCACATAAAGCAGCGGCGGCCTGGTGGTAACCCCCGACTAACGAGTTGTGGGTTCGAACCCAGGCAAGCGCTTTAGTTTATGTAAATTATTTCATCACCACTGCCCTCAAAAAGGCGAAGGAAAACATCGTGAGGATGCCAAAAATGCGAAGACATGTGACATCTACCAAGCCGCACTGGGCCCGCGTGGTAGATTACGGTCCACTCCCTCTCACTGAGAGGAGGCCTGTGTCTCAGCAGTGAGAAGATTATAGGCTGATTATGCTATGAATTTATGAGTGGGCCGTATTTATGAGTGGGCCGTATTTATTTTCAAGCCACGTAAATAAAGCTACGAGTACCTACACCTACGTATTAAATATCAAATGTTGGTACTGAGAATAAAAAAGGCAGAATAACTGTACATCCTAAACAATGGCAACCTTCATTGCTTCAAAAATGCGTAGAATTTATTTTTATATTAGCTGTGCCCGCGACTTCGCGTGAATGTGGGAAAACAAAAATGTGTCTCTCTACTAATTCTTTTTCAGTTTTTCTAAAATAAAAAAGTAGCCAAAATTACTCCTTTATAACATCAGCTATCTGCCAGTGACAGTTCTGTCAAAATCCATCCAGCCCTTTAGGAGATTAGCCGGCGCTAACAGACAAAAAATTTAAAAATCATTTTTTGTTTTAAAAGTACCTACCGTATATTTCCGTACCGTAGATTAGTTTTCAAAGACCAGCCAAATTTAAGGGTGTGGTACAGACCATCAGACTGAACAATTTTCTCCATGGAACCACATGACATTACAAACAGAAGCTTCAATTTAATATATTTTTATAGATGTATGGATATCAACTCACCACTACGCACTGTAATTGTTCTGGGTCACAATAGACCAAATTAGTCACACTTCAAAGGTCAGTGAGCAAGATGACCCCATGACTTATAGCTGTTAAAAAGTAACCATCAGTTATTTGCCAGATGACCTATTACTGAAACAAAAAGTATTTATGATATAATGTGGAACTAAAGAATGAAGAAAGAAACTATAGAATGTAGTTTCTGCCTACCCTCATGGGATGAAGCCGTGAATTTGTGTATTTATGATTAATACCTATTTTACTCTTATTTATGACTTATTATCATCTGCCTAGCCTTTTCTAAACTATGTTGGGGTCGGCTTCCAGTCTAACCGGATGCAGCTGAATACCAGTATTTTGGAGCGACTGCGTATCTGACCTCCACAACCCAGTTATTGGGTAATACAAATACCCCATATTAAGAATGGTTGTCAGATTTTCGGGCTTCTGACGATCCGTAACGACTGTCAAAGGTCCACGAATGACAGCCGGGACCAAGGGCTTAACGTTCTTTCGTGACTATAATAATGAAAAAAAAAAAAGTGAAATGAAACAATAATTTAGGTACCTATATTATGTACTGTTTTTTGGAACATAATTAAATAAAAAAATCAAACAACAAGATTGTAATATAAGAGCTTGGTTACCAAATTCAATTTATTGTTTAACAATTTTAAATATAATTAATAACACAGAAAGGTCCAATGAAATTGAAGTATCAAGCTATTCAGGAAAGGCAATATTGTTTTTTAATCTTATCGCTGAACTTAATAACAGAAAACTCAATGAAGTAGGAAGATATCATGTTTTGAAGATAATCGAAAGAGTATCAACAAAGTTGAAACTGTACTGTTTTATAAATATCTTGGTTTAAGAGATTGCAAGAGTACTTACTGAATTAAATATGTAATTTTAAACAGAACAGAACCGTTTGTTTTTTATGTAACCAGCACCCTAATTTGCGAAACACGCTATCGATCTTAATTAGAATCAATTTGAAGGATATTGCTAATCCATTGCTTCATATGTTCGAAAAATTTGTCTGCTCAACAACGTAAATAACACAATGAATGTTGTTGAACTGTCAAAATGAAACCCGCAATGGGTTTAAAATTAAACCCATTGCTACTGATAGTGTTTTACGCAATTACTCCACATATCAGTAAATCAATCTATTTACCTGCATACTTATGTAGTTATGAGAGAGACTGATTGATGGAAAACGCACACTGCAAGCAGATAGAAACATTTATCTATATTTGGAAAAACATTCTCACAAGAGAGTTTTTCACAAATCAATTCTGAGTAGCAAAAATGGGGGTTTGTTTACGAACGAAGCTGCAGGAAACAGTTACTTAAACACTTAGAAACGAATCATCTGTCTTGAAACCCTTTCTAACAACCAATCCATTCCTTTGGCCATGTACATGGCTAAGATTCAAATAGTTTAGTATTTCTCCTCCTATGAAATGTACCTATCTCTCCGGAGACCTACAAACACTATCACTGGATATTCAGAGATGTGTGGGCATCTGTACGTATCATTTTCCCCTGCAAGTGAAACAAAGCTCCTTGTGTGTACGCTACGAAAGCCTTAATCTAAGACTTGGCTTGCAAACGTTGGTAGCCAACGACAACATCTTGGGTATTACAACTGGCTTTAAAATGTACCTACTAAGGACTGATTTTTGTATGCAGTGAGATAAGTAGGTACACTACCGGACTCCTGTATACAAGCTTTTTGCTTTTAAATGGTTGTGTACTCATTCATGACATGAAAATAATGACATTTTTTTATATTTCATGTCTTTAATGTTTACTAGCTGCCCCCGCGGTTTTACCCGCATAAGTCTCGATCCCGTGTAGATATCGGGATAAAAATATCCTATACGTCCTTATCCAGGTCATGGTCTACTACAAAAATCCAAAAAACCATATCTTTTCTCTTTATCATATTAGTTTAGATAAGAACCTCACGTGGATATGCACGTTGGCTCGATTTAAAAGTCCGGGAGTGTGTTCCGTTTTGTTATGTCATAATTTTTTGTTATCGATTTGTTTCCCGAAGAATACTAAATCATTAGACAATGGCGCCGATTCCCTTGTTCACAAACTAAACTAAATTTATGTTCAGTGCATCTTTTTCTTTCTATTCCATTAAGAAAAAGACAGAAGATAAATATTAGTTTAGTCCTGTCAAATTAAGATACTCCATAGAGAGCCATTTACTAAAAATACGTCAATTCACTGAACTTAAATTTTGTTTAGTTTCTGAACAAGGGAATCGGCGCCACTAACATAGTTTCTGTAACTCAGTTCTAAAATAGTCCCAATTAACAATAAACTAAAGTTTAGCTTAAAATATTGTAAGCGAATGTTTTTATAAAATTTGCCTTTAATTAATATGTAGATACCAGAAAATTCTAAGAAATAGGTAGTAGTATTACTGTATCCGAGGAAGGCAGATGATGAACAGTTCGCCGTTTGTTTTCTATAGAAATATCAAAAAGGCTGTAATATTTGGTTACCTATTGTTCCACATATCATATTATGTACCTTGCTACCTACGTAACGTACTTACTTAGATATTTTAGATATTCAATATCGTATAATAACATTACAGGCAAATGCTCTCGGTAATTAACCTTAAGACTGTTTCCGTTATTCGATACGATATCGTCACCAATGTCAATCATACATCGAAATAGACGTTAACTGAATGAAGTACGACATTGATATATGTCAGACAATGATTATTGAAAGGAGGGAGTGAATGATATCATGACGGCTGTCAGGGGAGAATGGAAAATGAAAACATGCGCCGACTCCAAGTAACATGGGACAGGAAAAGAAAGAGTATAATGACGATGAGGTCCTAATTATGAAAAAAAAAGAAGTTCCAGGTATCCAAAACCTAAGTAGGTATAAACACTACCCCAGCACCGCTAGCATGGTAGAAAACCTGGTCAGAGAACATTCAGAAAACATTTCACATAAATCGCACTTTGACGGACTGACAAAGACACGTTACGTTTCATATGTATGGATTATATCTGAACATTCGTATCAAACAAGAATAACATATAACATGTTTTGCGTAATTAGTAACAAGAATAATTTGGGAATTCCAGTAGGAAGATACAAATATGAACAACATTCTGGTAGCCAAAACAGAGTGACATTTGAACTGTATCGTTTTGACGTGTTTCCCTGTATTGCCATTAATTATTTTCAATGCTATGAGCGCTTTGACAGGCAAACAAAAGACTACCTTGCTAATGTTTCCTGCCGTTATTTGTTTTTATTTTAAAAAGTGAGGGGGCTTTTTAAAAAAAATGTTTTTATTACAGTCCCGTTTTTATGCAGTCAAGTAAACAGGTTTACTGGTTTCGGATTGTCCGAAAACTTGTTTCAATTTTTTTTTAATGTTTCATTTTTATTTTTTATTCTTTTTTGTTCCGTATACTAAATTAGTTTATAAGTATTATAGTGCTACTAACAATAATATGGATGTGTGAGAGTTCGAAATAAATTATATTATTATTACGACTTTCTAGTTTCTTTCGTGGTACCTATGTACTCTTTCAAGCAGTGTTCTTACATGACATCGTGACTGTATTTCCCGAAGGGTTAAGTAGAGGTGTACATAAATAGTACACCCACATTTCGCCATTTATGTTTAAGTCCTATGCCTTCAATCGGTTACTAATCCAGACTCCGGGTTGCTACTGCGCAATTCCAGATGGAAAAATCAAATAACACTTTGCCCTACCCGGGAATCGAAACCAGCACCTCATGCTCAGCAGTTAGTAGCGCTTACGACTTCTAGACCAACGTGGCAAAATATAAAAAACAAAAGTTCGAAACAATTCCCTTCACATAGCTTTTTATTTATTGATCAAACAGAATACCAGATAGCTGTCTACATACTGAATTGACAATACAAAAAAGTACTGCTGACCTATTTTCAATAACAGGCGCGCTGATGGGGCTCATTCTCTGGAAGGCTGCAGGTTAGTTTTCATCAAGCTATGAACAAAATTTCATTCGGAACATAATTTTGATGAACTACTAACAGTTTTTCAACAGAATGCGGATGTTTTTATCAGAATGCTGCTTTATAAATTTTTGGGTTGATAATGCTATCGATGGTTTCAGCTTTGAACTTTAAATGTTAATGCTCTGTTATATATTAAATCAAATAATGAATAACAAACTTACTTGCAAATTGAATAAGTATAAGAACCACACATTTCCAACACACCTAAAAGCGAATTTTGGAAAAAAGTCGTCGTACCTACGAGTACCTACTTGCCTGCACAATCATCATCTGCCTAGCCTTTCCCCAACTATGTTGGGGTCGGCTTCCAGTGTAACCGGATGCAGCTGAATACCAGTATTTTACATGGAGCGACTGCCTATCTGACCTCCACAACCCAGTTACTGGGTAATAGGGTAAAACCGGGATAGATGCCGCAGTGGGATAGATGCCTCATTTTCAAAAAACCTAACTTCCCAAACTCGCAACTATGAATTAATAGTATAAGTAGGAGCCACAGTCACCCTGCACCTCAATTGCACCCTGGCTGTCGTACGGTGAGGACGCGTTTCCCTCGTGTGTGCAATCATCTCCGCGGCAAAATTCACGAACACGTCAAAGATTTAAAGGTTAGTATTTGCCATTGTATAACTTTATAAATAGTAATACATTCCATTATATTTTTTATTACATCAATGTACTGGTTCATTAAGTGTTCATCTGGGTGTTAATAGTTGCACTTTTGTTTTTAATTTATTTAAAAAATACTTGGGCATCTATCCCTATCATAAAGGATAGTTGCCCTGATTTTTCGAGGTATAGGTGCCCTTAAGGGCATCTATCCCTCCATACACTATAATGGTATCAGTGTAACTATTTTTAGTGTTCTGTTATATTTTTTATGTTTTTCCGTATTTTTATATTTGGACTCTTTACTTGTAGCAGAACCATGCCACGAAAGTACGAAAGAAAGGAAGGAGTGCCGGCTCGAGTATGTTTTTGGACTGTAGAACAACTACAGAAACTTCAGAACTTCAGAAATTTTTGCTCAAGATGTGGAAAACTGAAAGCACTATCCGGTTCAACTTCATTTATGTAGGATTAGGAATGATCTCTATAATGTGTTATTTTAATTTAAAAAAAAGTATGATTATGCATGTTGACACTTAATAATTAATATAAATAAGAATTAATATTTTTGTTGAACAAATGTTTTTGAAATTTTATTATGTTTGTTTGTATCGTATTAGAATTATCATAAAACGATAAAAATAAAAACATTAAAAAAAAAAATGGTTTTTCATAATTCGACCTCATATTTGGTTGGGTTTTTCGTTCACACAGTATAAAGGGCATCTATCCCGCACTGCAGGCATCTATCCTTCTTAGTATTTTCATGGTGGGGCAACTATCCATACAGGTAGGCATCTATCCTCAAAAAAAGTCTTCCATAAAAAGCTAAATTCTGCAAAATTTATTATTGATAGGTCAAAAAATAATAATTATAATTCAATATAAATGATTAAACTAGCTATACTCATAGAAATTATTCATATAAAATTAATATTTTTTAAATAAGGAGGCTATTTCAAAAAGTGGGGCATCTATCCCGGTTTTACCCTACAATACCCCTTGGTAAGACTGGTTGTCAGACTTTCGGGCTTCAAAGATCCACAAATGACAGCCGAGACCAACGGCTTAACGTGCTTTCCGAGACACTGAGGGTTCTCGGTATGTAAATATGGTCACCCATCCACAGATTAACTGCGGCAAGCGTAGCTTAACCTGATCGATCTGTGCGTCTGTTATTATTTAACCACGGACTCATAAACAAAAGAATCCTAAGTCTAAATACCGTTATAGATTCGGGAGTACAATCTTAATTTATGCTGAGTTAGTAAACATAGACTGAACATATTTTACGGTCTTATCTATCTTTGAAAATCACGTCCACAAACGATTCCAACTTAACTCAAAAACTTAACATGCAAAAAGTAATAGAGTTACATACATTACGCACGTAAGTATGAAAGTTAAATTGTAAATCATCAGGAAACAGTGTTTTTATTATATTGATGGCAGTGACATCTGCCATCACGAACCGAGCAACAGCTGTTCGAGACGCGCACCTCTTTGTAATTCCCCCGCGAGTTGAGGAAATGCCTGTTTACTGATTCAGAGGCCTTTTTCACATAAAAAGTTTATAAGTGATTGGAATAGATGGCTTCCCCTATTACTTTATTGAAGAAAGTTTTAGCCAAGCGTGTGTGGCATGAAACTGTTTATTTTTTAGAACATTTGTCCTGATTCTTTCCTCAAAAGACCTTCTCAGACATCGATCTACATGGTCTTCATATGATCTGACCAAGATTATGTCTGGACTTTAAAAGAGACTGTGACCTCTGAGTTTGTTTTCTCAGACTAGTCATATAGGAAAAGCCCATCTAGTTTTTAAAATATGATTGACGTGTAAAAGTGTTTGTACAAACCTACTTACAGAAAATAAATTATTTATCATTTAATAACAAATAATAAAATAAAATAAAGTAAAAAATTAAAGCTAATAAACGAAACGCGTTTATTTCGGCGATTTTATTGCTCGATCTTTATAATATATGTGTTTGTAGAAATATACTTACAAAATAAAAATCATTTATCATTAAATGTTATTGGTTGCTGAAATGGAATTATAGAGAGTTGTTTTATGTTTTACTGGTGAAATGTGGGTCTACATAACCTTTGAGAAATCGGGCTTGATGTTATGTTATTATGTTGAAAACCAGCGTCTTGTACTAGTTGTCTGGCATTGTTGCTGAACCGTCTTTTTGGCTCAACCGAGAGGCACACTTTCCTGATAATTTCTTACATCGCAATTTAAACTTTTTATTTTTTATCTGCTGTATATTATAGTGTGTGCCTTTTAGTCTGTGCTAAATAAATGTATTCTCTTTCTTTCTCCTTTCTTTTGTTCTTTTCATTATGTTTTAAATGTTGACTACTGTGACTAGAGACATGAAGTTGATTTTATTGGATTAGGCCCAAAACTAAATGATACCTAAATTGTCTCTTGTAGTTAATTCTGAATTAACAAAAAAATATTATCTAACTATTAATATTTATAAATGTGAAAGTATGTATGGATGGATGGATATTTGTTACTCTTTCACGCAAAAACTCCTGAACGGATTTGGATGAAATTTGGCACACAGATAGGTTATAACCAGGACTAACATATAGGATACTTTTTATCCCGATATTCCCACGGGATCAAAACTTATGCGGGTGAAACCGCGGGGCGCAGCTAGTACTATAGATAAAAAACAACGTACTACGTAAATCATAATTGAAACATCTTCAACTGAAACTTTTGGTTTGTAGCGTTCTAGAGAGAGAAACACGAAAAAAGAAATCGCAAAAACTTCAAAAATGCCAACTGTTTTTTCTGGAACTTAAAAGCTTTTGTAAAAACACTAAACGCCTAATTTTATTTGCAGATTTATGAAAATAATAATTTTTAATTATTTTACTTTCACAACAAAAACAATTATGTGCCCAACAGAATTGATTTACTGCTGAAATATAATAATAAAAAGAGTTACCTGGGATAGATGCTTGTTTGAAGGGCAATTATTTTAATTAATTACTTAGAAATGAACGTAAATCTGACTGGTGTCCAGTAGCGGTTCTTTTAGTGAATTTTAACGAAATTTGCAAAATGACGACAAACAAATCATGCTAAAAGGATAATATTATTTTGGTTTATGTGGTGAAACATCCATATAGGAAAAAAATGTAGTCAGTGCGCAAACTGAAACCGTGAATTCAGCATATGATTGACACTTTAGCGTAGAAACTGTCAGCCGATTAAAAACAAAAAAATTTGGTGTTCCATACATTTTGACCGCGTAGGTATTGCACTTTTCTATAAATCAGCATTTTTTTTGATAATTGACTAATTGTTTACACTAGGGGTGTCTAGAATCATATGCTTAATACATGGTTAAAGTTTGCGCAATGGTTAAAAAAAACCATTTTCACAAAACGGCTTAATTGTTTGTTTTGTTACAAAAGTAGATAGATACTAGTTATTTCGCCACTTTGCAATTTGCATTTTTGTTTTTATTGTGACTATTATTGTTTTGTGGTCATCTGCCAACATCTGTATTGTCAATGTCAATTAATGTGAGTTGTCATTGGTCCCTGGCCTTGACATCAAGCAATAGACAAAAGTGTCAAAATTATTATGTTTGAGTACGAGTCTTTTGACTATGTGTATATTATGTCATTTCTCCTTTATTTCATTTAAATACCTATAAATTAAATTTTATAAACAAAAAGATAAAAAAGAAACAGTAAGAATATAAAAAATAGTAGCCCACCGGTATCGGAAACAGGGTCCAAGCTACCGGCGGTCAGGGCTCCAGAGAAAAGAACCTCCTGACAATGCGAGCGGTACTTCTGGACACACCAGAAGTACCGCTTTCTAAATCAAACCATCCAGCTGCCCAACGAGAACCTCCTCAGGTGTTGGTGTGTCTTTTTATTATTAATATTTATTTTTTATTTGTAATTGTGCGTTTTGTTTGTGCAGAATAAAATATTTTCCTTTCTTTCTTTTCTTTGTAACGATGAAAAATATAACGTCAATTCATTTTTAATTATTCCGATAAGGTATGTAATAACTATCCTAAGGGACACAGAGTTTAATAATACTTTATTATACTAATTCCTAGTATTCAAGAAAAAGGGGCGGCTTGATTGCTTTCACCTTGTTAACAGCTCTTTATTGCATGGGTCAATTACATAGTACATGCAACTGTCGGACTCTATATACAGTCACAAAAAGGGATAAGTAACCAGGTCGTCGGACAGTTGCCAGGGCCGCGGGTTGTTCGAAAGAAATACCGTGGCCCCTTTAATTTGATAAATGAACTGTTTGTTTTCTATTCACTAAATTAAATTTTATTTGAAAATATCCATCTGTTTTAAAAATAATTCGGGTCGGTCTTAAATAATTTTGGATTTTATAATGATTTCAAATTAATAGTTATATAAGTAAATTGATACATCACTAAGGCTAAAAAAAAATCTAATTATGCCAAATAGACCTTGTTTCATGGCGCAAATTTTTGTTGCTTTTCTTTTGCGTATCGGCAAGCGTAGTGCTTTCTAGCTTTTGACCGCCCGCGCCGCCGCCGCCGTTTCGCCCGCGTGGAGGTCGATTTTTGTTCTGTGAGAACGCACTACTGGGATAAAAAGTCTTGTCCTAACCCAGGTCATGGTCTACTTGTGTGCTAAATTTCATCGAAGTCCGTTCTGACGTGAAGGCGTAAAAAGGTAACAAAGACTGACAGATAGCTATTTTTGCAATTAAAATATTAGTAGGTACATAAATAAGTACGAATATGGAGGGGTCCGTGGCTAAATAATAACAGTCGCACAGGCCGATCGGCCAGATTAAGCTACGCTTGCCGCGGTTGGTCTGTGGATGGGTCTCGGTATGTAAAGATAGTCTAACATACCGAGACCCCTCCGTGGCTCGGAAAGTACGTCACGCCGTTGCTCCCGGCTGTCATTCGTGGCTCTTTGGCAGTCGTTACGGGTAGTCAGAAACCCGAAACTCTGACAACCAGTCTTACCAAGGGATATCGTATTACCCATTTACTGGGTTGTGGAGGTCAGATAGGCAGTCGCTTCATGTACAATACTGGTATTCAGCTGCATCCGGTTAGACTGGAAGCCGACCCCAACATAGTTGGGAAAAGGCTAGATATATGATGACCTATACAAGTATGGATGTTGGTACCTACCTATGTATTAATACATCTACAGTGACTTGTAATTTACAATGAACTACCAAGTTAAATTGTCGAGGGATTACCCAACTAACTTTGAGTAAAGGAATTAAAAAGTTGAAAACACAACTTTTCTTCAGTGACGGAGTAAAAATGTTCTTGAAGGCAATTGGTACTTATAAGTCTTGATACTTTCATTCATGTCGGCTATTGGATTTTTTCTTCTTTTATTACTCTAGAATCAGAACAGTTTTTAGGGCTCCGTTGTTCGTCTGCCCGTCTGTCTGTCACAGGTCTGTATACTGAACCGTAATAGGTAAACACTTGAAATGTTTTCTCAGATTGTGTACTACTATGGCCTATAATATAAGATTATGTATGGATTTTTATTTTTATATACACATTGACATTGATGAATTTTATATACCATACAATGACATGATATTTACTTTGTAAAGTATATTTTTAATTTTCGTGAATGTGAGGACTATGTGGGTCATTTCTTTTTTTCCTGTTCTTAGTTAGTTTTAATCATGATCTGGCAGTTTGTGTAATTTACACGGCCTACCCAAATGGGTAGGCCTTTCTTTGGTATATTGTCCGTCGAATCGTTGAGCTCCTCAGGTTCTGAGTTGAGCTCTACGATTTTTGATAAATGCGTGCACTGACTAGACAGGTCCATTCAATCTGTGTGGTTCTTTCCTCAAAAGACCATTTAAGACAATCTACATGATCTTACCAAGATTATGTCTGGATGACCTCTGGGTTTGTTTCGGTATTTCTTCTCAGTATAGTCAAATAGGAATCACAGAACTCATCTAGTTTAAAAAAAATATGATTGACGTGTAAAAGTGTTTTTACAAACCTACTTACAGAAAATAAATGATTCATCATTTAATAACGAATAATAAAATAAAATAAAGTAAAAAATTAAAGCCCATAAACGAAACGCGTTTATTTTGGCGATTTTATTGCTCGATCTTTAAAATATATAGTGGAAAATATACGGAGGTACGGAACACTTCCTGTGCGAGTCCGACTCGCACTTTGCCGCTTTTTTATTTTTTTCTGTGTAACCTAATTGATTGCATCCAATTTGTTGAATCGCGTTTTGTCGTTGACTACGCCAGGAATGTCTCTGGCAAGTGAAAATCCAATATGGCTTCCGAAAATCAGGTTGCCATATAGCAGGGGGCGAAATAAACATAAACAAGAATTCTATTGCTAATATTATCAAAGTACGAAAATATTATAGCAATGAATTGAAGGTAGTTTCGGCAGAATTTGACGCCTCTCGTGAAAGCTCTCAATTAAAATAGTTTTCGACGTTCCCTGTTTTACTTTGAATTCTTCCCAGCGATCCAGAAATGTTTGACGAATTCATTTGGAAATAGTCCTGAACTTTTAAACAGCTTTTATTTTATAGATTAAATTACATTTAATTAAATGCTCTCCAACCCCGCCAATTCAAATTTAATTTTTATGATTTTAGTAAAACTGCATTAATAATGTCATCATCAGCATTTCAGTTGAACGAAGTCCACTGCTGGACATAGGCCTCCCCCAAGCACCTCCACTTCGATCGGATTCGAACTGTATTTGATTATTGTATTATTAATGATTTTGATATAATTATTAATTATTTTGACATTATTAGTAATTATTACCAAAATTTGCCAAATGTACGTAATAACACTAGTGTTTAAGATATGTATGTAATGTACTAACAAATTGGATCCTATGATCTGGATAAATAAAATGATTATTCATTATGATGAATATTAAAAATAAAATTTTCTTCGTTTGTAACCAACAAAATCTTATTTTGGAAAACACAATCCAGCATTAATTGTGATGTCCAAATATGCTTAACAAAGTTTTACCAATTTTAATAAAGTAATAAAGAGCTGCTCTGCTGCGGTTTTTATGGAATTGTTCATCAACGGTATGTTTACGTAATAATACAAGCGTATTTTTGATGACAAAATAAATATTTCATCCCAAAAATTGTCATCAACACGGAGAACATACCAGGCCCTGTATTAAAGGGAGGGTCTCACAAATAACTTCGTTCCTACCCAACCTTTTTCGCCACCATTTTAAAAGATCAAAAACGCGCTACTAAAAGCAATAATTAAAAGGAATATAGCAGCGAGAGTATTCCGGCCGGCATAGCCCGAAGATCGACCATTTAACCTCCTGACCCATTGTAATAAAGTTAGTAAGACGGGAATTTCATTAGTAAGCTGCGAGGGCGGAGTCGCGATGACTTAACTTATTAAAGTATCGTTAGGGCCACGTGACTTGTTAATAGCTTTGAAACGCACAGGTTGGCCAATCACTGCTTGAGGAACAGTCTTGGGTAATAGATGGCGAAGATTTATTTGGCCGTATTAAAATTATTTGATGGTTCATAAAATTATGGCGCATCTCTAAGGGGATTTTGACGGTGAAGGGTGTGCGATTATAGTGACTATCAACGCTGAAAGATGACTAAGTCATGATTAGCTTTTATGCCCAGTTTTGACCAGCACCCTAAGTGCGTAACACACTTTAAATCACAGTTCAAGGATTTTGAAGGAAATTGCTAATCCATTGCTTCATAGGTTTGAAAAATTTGTCTGCTCATCAACGTAAGTAACGCAATGAACGTGGTTGAACTGTGAAAATAAAGTGTTACGCAATTACCCTAAAGGACGCAGAGAGCAAGGGATATAACACACATAGTATTTATCTTTCTGACTGACCGACCCCTTGACAAATCAAAAGTGCCTATATTTGGTTTATTTGAAATAAATGCTTTGAGTTTGAGTAGGTACACAATTACCCATACAATCAGTATTACATCTTCGAGATTTATCATATAGCTGTACGCAATAACCTCATTATTAGTTATTACTGTTAATGAGGTAAGTAAACATGTTTTCTTGGAAAGTCTATAGTCGCATTCGACTACGGACTTTCCAAGAAAACCTGTTTACTTGTCTCATATATTGTTGCGTTTAGGATACTGCCCCGTTTCTGTAGCGCGTCAGGGATGTTCGCAGATGCACACGTAGATTGCTTTTACGCAACAATGCGTAAAAGGTGCGCTTCTCTGGTGCGAAGGGTGTGGGGCAGCTCCAACAGTGTCTTAAGCATGATTGCAAGTCGCCTAGACTGTGTGTACGTGGATCACTGTTGTGCCGTCTCTCATGGGATGTCGCATTGGTGACCGATCGTTATTTTGTAGCTTGAATAAAGTAAATTCTATTCTATTCTATATACAATTACATCTATATTTATCCACCCATAAAAAGTACTACTCGTAGATAAACAAAACACAGAGCGCTATAACTCTTTACAGATAATTCTTCCCGAAAAAAGGTCGGTTATCTGTTCCAAGACTACGGGATTTACTCTTGGACACAATTGGGTTTATATTTACTGTTTATTTACGTCTTTAAGGAACGGAGAGACTAGTTGAAAAAGTTCGCGGCAAAGTACTTAAAGTTAGTTTTTTTAATAAAATATTGGACTTTGAAATTAAGGTAGGATATTTTTTTTGTGTTTACTTGGTGTGTTTTCTAGTATTTTAAAATTTCATGAAATTGAACTAGTCTTTTGAAAGATGTATTTAAGAGCTTTTTTCATAATAACGAGGCTAAGATCATCTTACGCAATCAAGCCTGTCAAGCCCAACCAGCAACTTAAAATGCTGACGGGACTGTTTTTTAACCGCGACAGCTGTGATATCTTTTGTACCGATTTTTTTTTCTAAAGTATTTCAGTATGATATGGGCCTCCCACAAGATGGACCGATGACCTGGTGAAGGCCGCAGGAATCCGCTCAATGAGAGAAGCACAGAACCGGTCGATTTGGCGTTTCTTGGGGGAAGCCTATATGTGCCTATGCAGTCTTTCGCTGAAATGATGATGATAAACTAAAATAGAATCGCTAAATAGCAAGAATAAATTTAAAAAATAAACGATTACGCCTTATCATAATATAGTTTTATTTTATTTCCTTCAATTGTACAAAAACACTTACAACAACACCATGCAGCTTTACAACTAGGGAAACAGAGTGTTTTCAATGAGCTCTGGCACCCAATGTAAGATTTAACTTGTGTTTAGGGTGCCAGCGTCCTCGCCTAAGATTTCAACATGTAGCGGTAGTTGTAAGACGAGCACAGTACGTCATCATTAACATTTTCAATAATTAATTATCATTAAGTTACAAGCTAATATTGTGTCCTATTTATTTATAATAACCAACGTATGAAAATTCAAAACACTTCTTGTTGATCCACATGGACTGATTAATCTTTTTCATTTGACATATGACATTCAAGTTCCGGGTGGGAAAACTACGTAAACATACGCGTTGTTCACATTTATAAAATGCATGTCCTCGTACATAACAAGCGCCGATGTAAAGCATCGTTCACACCAGGGAACATTGTTTCACGCCCATGTCGTGTGGCTTTTGGGCACAAGTATCCGTGTAAATCATGTAGCATGTGCTGTATTATTATGTACCGTACCGGCTTGCTATATAAACTCGTAGTGTTTCGAGGATAACAGATCGTACATGATACATAATTGTAATAAAGTTATTACACTGAAGATGAAAACAGTATGGAGAATAGATTAATAATGTTCCTTGTAGTGGAGAAATCTGCGGCGGGTTGTCGTGAGGAAACTGGCATGTCCTAGAACCAAAAATTTGCGACATGTGCTGTATTGTGTACTGGGTCCGCGTGGTGGATTACAGCTCATCTTACTGAGAGGAGGCCTGTGTCCCAGCAGTGGGAATAATATAGGCTGATTATGTATGTTGTTATGTGGTGGTGTAGAAGGACGATTTTTCAAAACCTAACTGGGTCTAACTGAGAAGGATTGCAGGTTATAAAATACCATTCCATCTCGTAGTACCTTCCTATGTTAACAAAGTCACAGGAAATAAATAGTTCGAAGAATAAAATAAAAACTGTTATCTAAATAAACCAAACTGTATTTTAGTACAGATATCTTAGCCATTCTTTTATCCCGAATATTACGAAACAGATAAAAAATTATATCCGTATCTTCCAGGCTAGTTTTAACCTAAGTCTTATAGTGTGGGTCTATTTTTACGATATGCAATAAGAAATAAGCACCTAATATATTTTATATTCCTAGATTGCTTATTCGTATTCCGTCTGCTCTTATCTTGGGTGATATTTTATGTTAGTGTTTTAGATTTATCAGGGAGAAAAACGATGAATCTCTCTTTTTTAGATAAACGAATCTTTCTAATATCTCCTTATATGTAGCTAAACAAAAAACAAACTAGGGTGATTTTATTCGAATGTCAATAAAATCTGCTGGTTAAAATAAAACGTAGTGGTTTATCTAAGGCCAGATAATTTTGTCAGAGGAACAATTTTGAATTTTTGACAGTTCTTCCATACAAAAACTGTTAGACGGCAATTTTATTCCACGAGTAAAAATTATCTGGCAATGGAAAAATCAGCCTTAAATAAAAATATTAGTTCGGGTGAAATAAATACACGCCAATTAATTACTTTTGATTACAGATGGTCACAATCAAAATTGAAAAGTTTACTTAATGTTTTGGTCTATCCTACCTACTACCTGTTTTTGGTGAACCCTTATGACAAATTAACCTATTTATTAAAGTATTAATTATTTTTAAAAGAGTAACCGAGAAAGAAAGAAAATGTATTTATTGCGACTCGTACAGGATAGAGCACTCGAGCACCTAGTTTCTGACGTTTCATAAGTGCCCATGTAGATTTATGTGAACTAAAATATTTGTATTTTGATTACCAACCGGTATAGAAACCGATATTTCAGTAAAAAAAAAAAAAAACTATCAGTACCTAAAGGTTTTTTTTTTCACATGAATGAAAATGAAATATGGCCTAGTTCTTTTCATCAAAACTGAATAAATGGGCCTGAAAAACTAGGCAAAAGAAAATACTCCGCAAAAACCCAAATTCAATGCGTAAATTAAAATTATTTTTAAATCCACAATGGCTATATAGGCAGCACGGGAAGTTATGGTGGGAATCGTCAAATGCAGGAGCGCCATTAATTTTCGCGCCGTGGAACCGGGGAACGCTGCCAAAAACTGTAAAATAATCCCTAAACTCCGAAACAATAGTCGTAAAAACATCCCCCAATACATTATTTGACTTACGAACTTTTATTTCAGTTGAGTAGTCTCTGCTGTTTGACTGTGCTAAGTAATCACTACATAGAGTAGCAGGAAGTGTTACGACTTCTTTTTGTCCGTACTAACGCTAATCTTGAAACTTTGTGTCAATTTGTTGTAAGTTTCTCCTTTCAGGAGGGGAGTGAAAGAAAAACAGAGCATTCCCGCTGAATTCCTCATGTTGCTTTCTAGTCTTTTTTTGAAGTATCTTTGTTCGTATGTTTAGTTTTCTCGTCTCACCAGATATTGGTGGTGAAGAGTTTGGTATAACGAATCCACGATTCGATTCGATCGATTTCGACGTCCCTTTCCAAACACAGCAATTAGTTAATGAAGGTTAAACCAACTTGTAAACGTGTTCTTTTTGCAGATCAGGTTCAGGATACAGATATGGTAGAATCGCGTGACGGGTTGTTGAGCTCCTTAAAATAGGGTTGAGCTACACGAGGACTGATGTATGCATGCCGTCTGGTGGGACAGGTCAACTCAAGGCTGCAATGACTCTTTCTTCAAAAGGCTCTTCCAGACTTAGCCCTGCATTGTTGGACTTTCTTTTCCAAACATGGCAATTAGTTAATGAAGGTTAAACCAACTTGTAAACTTGTTCTTTTTCCCTTAGCAACTGTCAGATGCGATTGACTGTATGTTACTTGCTATTCAAAGGTCAATAGATGGTAATGGTTGATGTGAATGAAAAACGATGGTCCCTTCCTAGACTGGCACCATTAAATACGTTGTTTAGAAACTAAAAACCGTTTCCTACCCATTATAAGTTTTGCTTTGGAGGGAAAAGGGCAGAATTTAATTTTGGCATATCTATTGTTGTAGAAATTCATGGTCTCTCTATAAATTAGGGAATGGTTTGGAGGCTTCATGGAGGTTTTGTAGATTAACCGCTAAATATTGGTAAGGTAAGCTCACGTTAGCAAGATTACAAAATTATAATATAATATGTAAGTGATGTCAAGGAAATTAATAGTTTATCAAAGTGACTAATAATTTAAATTTTCCGTATATTCAAATTACCACTGTCATTTTTTGACAGTTGTAAGGAATGGCAATAACACGACAAATTGACGTGGTGTGCCAATTTGATGAACAATTAATTTTGCAGATGTTACCGTCTTCGCTTTCAAGAAAGTGCAGATAGTTGGACGATGGTGTACATGAGAGCAGTGGTGGCCACAACTTACGAGTTGTAGGTCGTAAGTTCAAACCCAGACAGGCGTTTTACTTTGTGTATACTTATTTCATCACCACTGCTCTCAAAATGGTGAAGGAAAACATTGTGAGGAAACCGGCATGTCCTAGAACTAAAAATTCAAAGACATATGACATCTACCAACCCGTAATGGGCCCGTGTGGTGGATTACGGCCCACTCCCTTTCACTTAGAGGAGGCCTGTGCCCCAGCAGTGGGAACATTATAGGCTGATTGTGTGATGTGCTGATATTTCGCTATAAAATCTTAGCTATCAAATATTCAGTAGTATCACGTAATAAACTGTAGGTAGTATGTTATAATAAAGAGGAACATTGCCGGTAGATTTTCAGTATAATAATGAATTAAGTTACGGGAATGTTATAAGGCGGTCTAGCTTTCCATTTGCCTTTAAATTATAGTATCGCGGCGTCAGGTAAACTGAAAAGAAAGTTCATAGAAAGCTGTTCAAGTAGATTATGTGCACATAATATAAAGCAAGAAGTGATAGAAGGAAGAAATACTCTTGAAACATGAAGTGAATGTAAAAAAAGGAGCCTCATTGAATTAACTAACAGTAATTCTACAGTATTGCTGGACAGACAAAGTGCTAAATGCTTAATGATTTATTTTTTGTATATAAGTAAAGTTATTATATATAAGAGGGGCTTGTGGCTAAGTAATAACAGATGCACGGGTCAATCGATCAGGTTAAGTTGCTACGCTTGCCGCGGTTGGTCTGTGGATGGGTGACCATCTTCACATACCAAGACCCATCCGTGCCTCGGAAAGCACGTTAAGCCGTTGGCCGCGGCTGTCATTCGTGGATCTTTGACAGTCGTTATGGGTAGTCAGAAGCTCGAAAATCTGACAACCAGTCTTACCAAGGGGTATCGTTATTACCTGGTAACTGGTTTGTGGAGGTCAGATAGGCTGTCGCTCCATATAGAATACTGGTATTCAGCTGCATCCGGTTAGACTGGAAGCCGACCTCAATATAGTTGGAAAAAGGCTAGGCAGATAATGGCAGATGATATAAGTAAAGTTATTACCCAAAAGGTAAAAAATTCATTATAAAGAAGAAAACTGTACTTTAAAAATCTTCGTACAAGTAAACATGCCATTATAAATAAAATAATGTTAGGTTAGTATTATTTGTAGATACAACCAAGTTATTTGTGTATTAGTTTATCCACTTAACTGTTATAAAAACGTTCGCTCCAACCGACGTCATAAACTGACTGTCACTAGATTGCATGTCATTTTGTAATCTCCCGGAAATAAATTAAAATCTCGCGGAAAAGTGTGCAATCAGAGTGCTCGTTGTATTTAGTTGGGAGATCATTGCTTGATAGATATTTTGATCTATAAACAACTGTCTAAAAAGTGATAAATACGAGTAACTGGATTGAAAGTCGTGTTTGAAGTGTCGTAGATTACTAGCAGAAAAAGAAAACCGGGAATACCCACATATTGTTTCATAATTTATTTTGACCTGTAACTGTTGTCAAACCGTCAAAGTGTCACTGTCAAAAAGTGAAGTTTCAAAGATAACACCGTGTTGCCAGTGTTAGATTTTATTTCTCCCATACTATTATTAGAAAAATATAATGGCTTACTGCTACAAGTGTGATTTACAAATCCAAGAAGATAAAAACTCCAAGACATTGTGCAAAGGCTGCAAAAGGGCGATATCTATTAAGTGTAGTGGATTAACTGCATCAGAAATGCGTGTGTTTGGCCTCCAAAACCCTAAATTGTCTTACCTGTGTGACGAGTGTGAGGAAGGTCTAAGGCAGTGTCCTGACTTGCGCAGGTTCAGGAGTTGCAGACTCAGCGAACAAGTGTCATTAACTTAGACATGGAAGACGGGGTGGCGTTGCCATATATATAGCTCACGAAGTCAATAAGGCTGCAATAAGAGATTATTGCAGCCATAAATAACCCCTCAACAATGTACACTATTGATTTTAGAGATAAAATCAATAGTGTGTATAATAGCGACATTGTTGAGGGGTTATGGCTTGATATTCAATACGATGATCTCGACTTACGCTCGAGCTTGTAATAAACCGACCTCCTTCCAACTCCCTTGCTGAATCAGACGAAGTTTTATTTAATAATATTAGAAAAGCAGCAGCCGGAAAAACAGTCATCATAATAGGCGATTTTAACCTACCCAGCATAAAATGGTCTCTTCAAAAAATTCATGGACATAATAAATTACACAACTCCTTTGTAAACATGTATTCTAACAGTAACCTTAACCAACTTCTTACTCAAATAACCAGGAAACGCAACCAGGAAGAATCTCTGCTAGATCTTGTATATGCAATGACAAAACGCTAATTTGTGATGTGGAGTACCATCCACCTATAGGTAAGAGTGACCACCTAGTCATTACAGCTACAATACAGGTAATTCGTACTAATAATAAGAACGAGATTAACCGAATGAATTACGATTTTTATAAGGCAGACTTCAAGGAAATCTCAGAACATCTGACAAAAAGTTTGACTCTTAATGAAAATTCTGTTAAAACATGTGCATGTGGGAACATCTCTTAAAAATTAAATTAATTTATCAATAGAAAACTATGTGCCAAAAAAGGTTATGAATAACAAGCGACATACCAATAAGCCATGGAAAAACAAGGAAATCCTTGACTTAATCCTAACTCATTTGTTGGGCTTGGTATAACCTTTTATAACAAGATACCCTCTTCTTTGCTAGACTTGCCTTTTAATGCGTTTAAAGCTCAAGTAAAATCCAACCTTTGTTCAAAGGCATACTATTCCATCAACGACTACTTACACGATAAGAATCGTTACTACCTAAATAAAAACCTCCAGGCACAAAGGTTATAACAGCTTACATATTTACGCATTGCTGGATTCTGTTCACATAGCTGTCACTTGAAGTCACCACCATCGAAGTAAAAATAAATAAATAAGTTAATACTAATAACAATTTTATTTACATTTTAATTTTAATTAATTATTTTTTAGGTTGAGTACGTATAGTTTTCATTATATTTGTTGGTATATTGGCGTGGCTAGCTGACATATGGCAAATAATTTAATTTTATGTTCTGTGTCTTGTAATGTTAATGACAAGACACAGAACATAAAATTAAATTATTACACACACACACAGGTACCTAGTATTGTATACAATCAATTTTCTAACTAAGCAGATAGCTGTGCTGCTGGGGAGTTTGTTGCGCCACTTCTTCTTCCCAGCGATAGCATTAGGAAGTAGTGAAGGGCGGGCGTTTTTGGGGGACTGTCTTTTGTAATTTTGACGTTCGAAAAGTGCTGATTTTCAGCCAAATTTGAATAAATGACTTTTTATTTTGATTTTGAAGATAAACAACCGTGGACCACATATAGAATTAATCCTAGTAAGGACACGTATAGCTAATATAGAAGAGTAAATAATGATATCATAAATATAACTCGAAATAGAAGAACGATGTTAAAATCGACTGTTATAGATACAGGTCCTAAAGCGTTTTATGGTCATACCAAGAAACAGCTCAACTCTATAATTTGTATCCCAAATGTTGTCAAAAACAAATCTCATCAACTCGTTAGGAAACCGGAACAAATCGCCGAACCCTTTGTGGATCAATTTGAGCTGAGTTTTGTCCAAGAGCTCTTTGGACCTTTACCAACCATTGATGCGCCCAGAGTAACAAACTCAGTAGAGAAGTTCAGCATTACAGACGATATGGTACGAAAGGCATTATTGAGTTTTGACGATAATACAGCCACTGGTCCAGACAGCATACCATCCATATTACTTAAGAATTGCTCACAGGCTCTGACCAGCAACTTGGCTCAGATTGTGAACAGAAGAAGGAAGATGGAATTGTGACAGCTGACTGCAAAGTGGCCAACGTAGTGCCTGTTTACAAGAAAGGAAACTACTCGTAACTATTACCCCTAAACTATAGACCCATTAGTCTGGCTACCGTACTATGTAAAGCTATGGAAAAAATAATTGCAAATAAGATAAGAAAATTCCTATCGCAGGAGCAAGTTATCCCGGAGGAGCAACATGGGTTTATCCCGAGACGATCGGTCACAACGAATCTCCTAAAATGCGTACACGAACGGACCAATAATTATGATACAGGGCACCCCACAGATGTGATATACTTGGATTATGAAAAAGCGTTTGACCGCGTCCCCTTGCGACGTTTAATCCACAAATTGGCCTGGTTAAGTGATTTTCTTACAAAAATAACATTCCGTGGGCGTATTGGAGACGTTCTTTCTACAGCTCGTATAGTGCTCAGCGGTGTTCCTCAAGGATCGGTGCTCGGTCCACTGATATTTATTTTATACCTCACAGACTTGAAAAACACGCTCCGCCTGTCATTTTCGTTATTTGCGGACGATACAAAGTTTTTTGGGAATCCTCATGACCAGTGGCAAGATATCCAAAATGATCTAAACGCTATATACAAATGGACTCAAGACTGGTTGTTGACGCTGAATGTTGACAAATGTACCGTTTTGCACATAGGTAAAAACAATTCACGAAAAACATATCGTCTCGGACTCCAAAAACTCTCAGCTGTTGAGTCGCAGAAAGACCGGGGTGTTGTTATGTCCAAAGACCTAATATGGGAAGCACATATATCACATTATCACATATATTACATCATCCGCAAGGCATTTATGTGGCTGACGCCTGGTAAATTTGTCAAGTTGAACAAGACCTACATAAGACCATTCCTGGAGTACGCTAATGTAACCTGCGACCCTTATTTCAAAAAAGACATCACTCTACTTGATAATGTACAAAGAAGGGTAACCAATATGGTTCGCACCATGCGTAACCTACCTTACGAACAGCGCCTCAAAGACCTTGGCCTTAGCACACTGGAACAGCGCAGACAGAGGGGTAGACTCATTGAAACGTACAAGATACTTACAGAACACTACGAAGTGCCCAGCCTTCAAGACCTTTACACACTGAATGCGAAAATTCGTCAAAAAAGCTCTTGAAGCAATTCTTGTCTAACAGAGTTGTAACAGTATGGAATATACTCCCGGAAAATGTAGTGACAGCTCCTACACTGAACTGCTTCAAGAATCGACTTGACAGAATAAATATCTTCAAGCTATACGAAACACACGCATCAGCTAATTAGCTGCTAGTGTGTCTAACCAAATAATAATAATAATACATTTTATATGCATCTCACAAAGGCTTGCCTTAAGCAATACAATGTCCCCAATTAGTGTACGTTTGTTGATATACTATGCTATTGTGAGCTCCTTAGCTATTCCCGAATAATGTACATAATAGCCACTTAGACCACAGATCCACACGAAGTCAGCTTATTAAATTATCTAGATATATGCACATGACTGTATTATACAGGATGGTTCATTGAGATGTGGAAACTAAAGAAAGGAAACTGCTAAGGAAAAGTCTGAAAATATAGTTCAGAAGGCCAATTCTCGTAATTTAAAACGTTCAAAATCTAGTCAAAATGTAGGCTTGTCAAATTAGAAATCAGACTGTGTTCTTAAAATTACGAGAATTGCCTCTCTGATTTCCTTAGGTGTATTCTCTTCACATATAATTATATATTTTTTATTTCATTTAAATATTTATAAATTATATTTTTAAATATTTTTATAAACAAAAAAACATTTAAAAATATAAAAAATAGTAGCCCACCGGTATTGGGAACAGGGTCCGAGCTACGCCGGTAGCTTGCACCCCAGAGCTCCAGAGAAAGGAACCTCTAATTATATTTATTATTATTAATGTACACAAAATATTGTAAAATATTTTTAAAAGAGTAACGGTTTAGTTTCTTGCCCATTCTTCTCCATACGATTTTTTTTCCAAAATTTTGTCGTCTAAAAGTGCTTTTTTATGTGCCTATTTTAAATAAACGATTTAATTTTGACTTTATGTAACTACATAAATTCGACGCCGTTGTTCGCTATACTTCTAATAGTCAGAATTGTCAATACTGACCCATCTAAATGAATCCAACATCACACAAGCCATACTCATCAACCCAGTCTTTTCCAATTTTGGAGCCGACGTCCACTCCGTTCACAATGCGGTATGTCAGAATTTTACAGGCAGCGGCTTCCATTAATTTGATCCCAGGAACCCAATTACGAGAGGCAGCCGATGACCTAAAAGGATTTATTGTCAGTATTTTCTGGTTTTTGACTTTCCGAGACTTTAGAAAGTCAAAAGCAAAAAAGGCATTGAAAGTTCATAGAAATTGTACCTAAATCGAAACAGGTGCTAATATTTTACCTTGAGAACTTTCTTATTATATTGAGTATTCAGATACGAAATTTGTCAAGATATCGCAACGAATAGCATTATCGAATAGAGAATTAAACCTTAACCGGGCATAAGATTGTTGGTTAGGTAATGTTTTTCCCGAGTCACGTAACGATAAACAAGACAATCAACCCAAATATATCAACTTTAAACGTTTTTTGCTCTACAAAGTTTTGATCCAAGATCGCAGCATAACACGTAATGAATGAATCACACCATGATTGATGACTCAAACAGAACGAGCAAAGGAAAGTGAAAGAAATATACTTGATTGTTGACTTCATCCTTTATATGTCTCGCGGGATCCCAGCGGGCAACCAAAAGATAAATGACTGTGTCTGAGCGAGTATTATCCACTAAAGTTGTATACTCAATCATAAAACGTACCTTCGTATCTAATTATACTTAGTTGTAACTACAACTAAGTATAATTAGATAGAATTTCCCGCGTAATAGCAATTAAAGTACAGGAAATTGTATGATAGAGTAAATTGAGTAGGTATGTTACTGCTCTTTACTACATTTTTACTCGACTGCGTGACAGCAAAACCAGGGTTATGTTTTTATTATAATTCTCGCTGGTAATGAAACAAAGAGATAGTGAGCACATGTCCCGTCCGATACACGTCACCAATTAGAAGTGTGGCTACTGAAATGAATTCAATTTGTTCGTAGTTCGCCGCACGCGCACTGCAACCCGTTCCATAGATTACCGTGCATCGAATGTAGGAAAAGTGTAAAAGTATTGAAACAGCCGCCGTAAAATTTAACGGTTTAAAGCCTTTATAAAGGAACGGGAGAGAATACCAGGATAATAGGACATAAATTCTACATTTATATTTAAGTATGGAAAGTTTAGTGTTATGATATTTTGAAAGGAACGGATAGGTATGAATGAATTCTGTCTGTGTTAATGTTGTAATAGGTTCCTAAGTTCCATTTTAATATCGTAAATATGCAAATAAGGGATTATGAAAGCTTCAATTACTTCAGGAATGTTGGTAGGAAAGTTACGTTGACCCGGCCCGGCAATAATGGCAGATTATCTTTAGGGCTCGGCCAACACCACTCCCATTTTACGACTGATGGGGAAATATCATGTTCAAGTTAATTCCCTTGGAGCCGGATAAATGTGATAAAATCATGTGATAAATGTCCTTATCAAGATCTGAAGGAGCTTTACGTCCTTTTATGGTGACCCGATTAGAAATTTTGTGCTTCGTGACAAGTTTATCGCTGATTTTAGATTTGTAATCAGGGCGTGCCATTAAATCAAATCAAATCAATTTTATTTCAGGATACACCCATATAGAATTTAGAATTTACACCAGATTAAAAATTACTTACAAATTATTCATTATTTATAAATTATTACAAAACAATCAAAATTACATTACAACAAAGCAAAAGATAAGTATTATTTTAGCTTTTATTTTTTTATTAAGAATGGAATTTTTCTACTTCATGACCATGAAGCTATTTATAACACACCTACTTTTTATATTAATGAATTTGGATATATTATTAAAATTTTCGTTGATAAACGATAACTTTTAAAAATTATCGTTTATCAACGAAAGATATTAATACCCAAAATTTATTTGAGTGATTCCAATTTCTGAGAATCCAGAACCTGAATTGGACATGACTGTTTAGAATTTCCTAGTAATTAGATACTTCCCAATAATATGTCTAAAAATAGCTAGCGACAATTACTTGATTGTGTTATTGATCAAGATTCCAGTTATTCCCGAGCCAGAAAATCTATTCTAAATTATGCTATGTCGCTCCATCATAAAACCCAGAGATTTAAAACGTACTGTTTTTTAGTTACAGCCAAATTGACAAAAATATTACCTCCTTTCGATATCATACTACTTCAGCGATTATTTTGACCTAAACAGATAATATCGTGGGATGTTGTGGGCGACTGTACCCACGACTAGTCGTCAATAGCCGCTGTATCCACACTAGCGTGGTTAACCTTACAGGTCTTTGTCAATACCACTAATTGCGTAACTTTAGGGCGTGACTGTACTGTTCGTTCAAACTTTGAAACCACTATTGAAATGGGAACCCGAATACTGCAGGATTCATAAATGCCTTCATCATAAATTTGACTATTTAGGGAATATTGATTCGTTAGACATTCCGAGTAGCCTTGTCCTTTGTAGTCTGAAAGAATGAAGCTCAAGTCAATCCCTTTTATGCAGATATTAAACTTGATACCAGCACAAAATGACAATAAACGGACTTAGTTCCAACTCCAGTTTATGCCCAGAGAAATTCTAAACAGAAAATCCCATTTTGTCGGACTTTATTGAAGGCAATCCAAAGTGATAGCGGGGTTACGGATTTACCAAACGCCGACTCCTAAGCACAGATAAAAATTAAGGGGATTTACGCAGGTCGCAGGTCCAGCGTAAAAACACACATATGACACGGCTATACTGCCAGAAAGATAGAGGTGTATGGTACCCAAATTTCAGTCAAGTTTAAGTCCCATGTAATATGATGCGGAGGCGAACCTATTGCCATCAATCGGGGAATAGGTTCACGAAATCCGTAGTTTCGGCCGAAGTTACGGGCTTTTCCTACTTCGTATCACCTACGGCTATAAGAATAGTTCAGATCCCGAACTAAGAATGAATGACTACCCGATTTGACAGTTGTCCCTACTCGCGAGGTGTTTTTCCACGCTCGAAAAAATTTATTTGTCACTTGTTTTGTCGGATCAATTACTTTTGGACTGGCCCGTCTCTTCGTTTACGGGAACTGGAGAGATTGAACCCAGGACCAAATGTTCATCCTCAAAACTCATAATATGATGACAATTTTATTTGCAATGATGACAATGATTTTTAAAACCATTTCGTATTTATAGAGTCATCTCGTCATTCACCATGAATTTTATTGGTGCGTAACCTCATTAGTTGAACGAACTATAATTGACACACCGGCTGACCTGTCAATTAAATGCGCTCATGGGTATCATTCGTTCTTTCTCTGAAATATTCGGACGCCATTATGATTGTGTTTACTTTGTAAAATATTAAATCAATGTTCGTTTCAACTCATGTAAAAGATAAAAAATAAAGAAAATGTTTTCTTTTTTGTGCGCAAACTATTCTATTTCCGTCTTTTTCTCTCTCATAAACCAAGAAAGGGACGGAAATAATATATAAACAGAGACAATGCAAATTTTATATGCCGTAGAACATGCACATAATTATTAAGTTGACAAATCAGAACGTATAGACCAAAAACATGCAATTAATTTACATATTCCACATTCTTTCTTATCTGTCAACGTCCTATTCTCGAACTCTCTGTCTTAAGATATACATCTCTTAATTAAGTAGAGGTACACCTCTACTTAATTTTTTATCATTTTAGTTTAGTTTGTAAACAAGGAAATCGATGCCAATGGCTCATAAATTTCGGCTGTTAAGGCTTTATTTTATATATGGGCAGTAGATATTGTTGCATCTACTGTAATGTGTCTCGTTTCTCTTCTAAATTATAATAGTGATACATTATGCTTAGTTAGTTCTGAAATGTTATATAGAGAGAGACTCGGCTCTAATTAGTCCATCCGATATGATTCTGTGTTGCCATGGCATGTAGTAAGGTCTCGTCATCTACACATCTAAATGACTTGTAATTTTGTTTCATTTCAATCTATCAAAGTATGCCTTCAATTGAACGGTTTGGGAGAAAATATATGAGCAACGATATCGGAGTGATAAAATCGAAGATTCATGAAAATGTATGATTTCTTTCAGAATATTTGATGCTGATGGATACATTGGGTTGGGGGGCTTCCTTCACAAATATACGTGACTCGAATGGTTCTGGTAATTGAACGAGTTTCCTTTATATTGATTCCTTTTGTAGATACATGTTTGTTCGGAAAGCACGTCTTTATATCTGCATAAATAGAAGGACTTAATAACCAGAAACCCTACTTACATAATTTACGGTTAGTATTATGTAAGTAGCTATAGGAACTTACATAAGTCTAAGTATGTAAGTAGCTACTTTATCACAGTTATTAATTTTGTCAGTGCCAAAATGGCCACTGGCGAAATTATCTCAAGGCGTAAATCATTAGAATTAATTTAAAAATTCAGTCTCAAGGTTTTTTCAATACTTTTCATACGTCCAACGCCAAAACAATTAATAACGTACTGCACGAAGGTACCCAATCCGATAAACCATCAGTTCTGATAAGTAGGTATCTAAGTACAAAAATATCTTGTCGCATTTTTTTTAAATAAAAGTGTTTGTAATGGAGATAACTTACTTCCAACTTTCTTATCAACGAACTAAAAAGTTTACATACCTGAACAAAACAAGCTGACGAACAAAACTGCAGTCAAACACCACCGCATGTTGATGTTTCTCAACGGAACTTACACAATACACGTCATAGAGAACTTTAGCAACGTTCCTGATTCCAAACTTGTACTATTCCTTTTTGAACGAGAGGTAACTTTTACGCGGAGCTGTGGACAGTGGGACTAGATGCGGCAGTCTGCGACGGTACCAAGCGATGTACTACCGACAGCAGCGATCATCCGGCAGGAACGAACTCGCAACCTTTTGACACGCATGCGCGAACTAATGACCTCCCCCCTATTAAAAATGATAATAAAACTGCTCTGAAATATATTTAATCATTTGGTAGCGGCGTAACATAACCTAGGCATTAAAGTTAGAGTTTGTAAACATATGTTATCGGTGCTTAGGACTCAAGTAGTTTGATATCAGTCACCGTTGACACCAAAATGACTTTCATTTTAAATGTAATGTATTTACGTCAATGTGTTTATTAAATTATTTTATTTCTGTAAGTAGTAATGAGTACAAACAGTTTTACACGTCAATTGTATTTTAAAAACTAGACCAGGTTTTCTATCTGACTACTCTGAGAAGAAAGGCCGAAACAAACTCAGAGGTCACAGTCGCTTGTAAAATTCAGACATAATCTTGGTCAGATCATGTTGTTTTGGTACAGATAATGATGTATGTATAATACATTATACATACATCATTATCTGTACCAGTGTATGTAGATACACTACATATGTAGTAGAACTCTTTGTGAATGAGCTCGTCAGGGGAAGAAGTACCACGTAGGTACCAACATACTTATTTTTAAGTAGCATTGCTTTTTTCGTTTGAAAGTTGCGTGTGTAGTTAGAGGCACATGTCATATGACATTTTTTATCTTTTTATCTACTCTCATAACGTAAAGTTCTAATTATGTAATAAAAAATAGTACTTTAACGACGGACTAATAAAATTAAAAGAGTTCTTTTATAACACACTTTCTTAAACAAAGTAACTGCTTTTTTTCTTTTAAAATACAGTTCGGCCATATAGGGGTTTATTTAAAAAGGGATTTATTCATAAACGTTGCTTAAAGTTAAGTAATGATTAACGACTGTTTAACCATACATTTTTGACTTTTAAACGTCACTTAATTTTAACAATCGTTTATAAATATACCCCAATAAAAATACTTTAGTATTCGATTGTTTATTGTTTTTAATATTCGTGACAAAAGATGGATACATAAATTGTAAATATAAAATAAATAAACCTCGAAAACCGTACGAAGCAGCGCGGTTCGCTAGTAAATCCTACTAATATTATAAACGCGAAATTTTGTATGAATGGATGGATGTCTGTTACTCTTTCACGCAAAAACTACTGAACGGATTTTAATGAAATTTGGCACATAAATAGTTTATAACCAGGATTAACCCATACAATAGTTTTTATCCCGATATTCCCACGGGATCAAAACTTATGCGGGTGAAAACGCGGGGTGCTGCTAGTAGATAACAAATAAATAAATAATTACAAAACTAAGAGAAAAAAACACAAAGCGATATTAACTTATATTTCTTATGCTATTTTCTATACCATGTAACACATAAGCGTCGCCCACAACTACATGAAAGTTTACTGAAGTTGGTCTGAACAATACAGGCTTCTTTGAAATCTGTTCATGATATGAACCCTCACTGTCTCGTAACTTTTAACAATTTAAAGACTTAAATATTAATCTTAGTTCCTCGTCTTAGAACGGGATATAATTTTACCTCGTTTCGAAACAAGTAGCAAGTGTAATGTTTTTTAAAAATAATGGGTTTTTCCATGCGACGGTCTTTTGTTTTTTGGAACGAAGTTTTTTATCGTACGTTATATATACAATGTGTAACTGAATTAATGCACATTATGAAAGTAGTTTGTTCAGAATCGTTTACTGAATCGATTTCTGTAATTTTTAATATAGGTAATATTTTATCCCAAAAATAATTAAAACTACGTAAATTACTGTCACACTTCCGCTGTACAGTCAAAACAAACCAAAATAGATGAAGTACCTACTGCGCTAGACCCCTAAACGAGTGCGACTGTTTGCATGCGTAGATTTGTAATGTGACCACAATTTTCTCCCACAATCAGTGTAACTAATTTATGAGAAAAACAATGTTTATTACATAATAATAAAAAATCAGTGTATGTATTATGATTATAACATAACATTCTAATTGGGGTGTCTGGTGGTGTGCGTTAATTCCGGGACAAGTTGTATACTCTTGCGAATGAGTTTGACCGAAAAAAGTGTCACATTTTGACCGTCTCGTTCTGATATAGTATGGGCGTTGGTGATTATACAAGCTATCTGATAATAAAATGTTCATCTATTTTTTATATAAAAAAAAAAAACTATTTTATTAAGTAACATTCCTTAATTTTTTTTTTCATTAAATTTCTCAAACTTTGTTGATTGATTCATTGTCTCTGTTATTTAATACATAATATACAGCGACAGGAACCTTGTTGCAACCGGGTACCTACCCTAACCCACGACACTTCGACTTTTTTTTAAGGAAGAAATGCCAAGAGGCTCAATTAGCCTCTTTTTAGCATACAAGTTAGTCGCATTTACTTGCTATTTAATATTTTTAGGTCCCCAAAATAGGTATTTTTTGAGGTCCACAAAAAGTGGCGCCGTCAATATATTAGAGTTTCAATCATATTTAAAGGAGAGCTAAATGGTATTAGTAGAGGTTCAATGAAATACTTACATGCCTTTAATCACGTCGAACTAGGCTAACGTTTGACGCCATCTTTTCAATTTTTATCAATGCTAGACGCAGTCCATTTTTATCAACGCTAGATTATATTTTCGTTATCACCATTCTCATTCACCACTAGTTATATTATTTTCTTTTACAGATAATTTCATGATGAGTTCTTTAGATAGGTAGCCTAATCTGTTTCCATTAGGTATCTATAGATATAATCGAATTTTCTATTTATTTACAAACATAAAAATTCAATGAAGGTAAATAATTATCAGTGATAATTCAATAACAAGATTTTTCGAAAACTATTTTTTGTTTTGTAAGTATAGGTTGGTATTCACAAGGGGTGTCGTATTACCCAGTAACTGGGTTGTAGAGGTCAGATAGGCAGTCGCTCCATGTAAAATACTGGTATTCAGCTGCATTCGGTTAGACTGGAAGCCGACCCAAACATAGTTGGGAAAAGGCTAGGCAGATGATGAAGTATAGGTTGGTATTTCTTATACACACATACTCATAACACTAACATTTCTTTCACATAACAACATAACATCACGCCCGTATTCCACGAAGGATTAGGCAGAGGTGTGCCTACAGTATACCCACAATTCGTTAAAAAAAAAGCAAAATCGTTAGAAGCCCGAAAAGTTTTATCAAGAACAATTAAATATTTCCCAAAATTAAATGTGTCTTTGCATACAAACGCTCGATTAATTTCCGTATTACGTGTCGCGAATTTGCCCATTCCAAGGTGTCAGGCTACATAAGTGATTTGAATCCTAATACACCTATTTAGTCTTTGTAGTTAGTTTTGATACAAGTCGTAAGTTAAATAATTCACAGAAAATGATCCTGAATTTGGTTTTTCTTCACATTAAACGCAAAGCAAATTATTCTCGTAAGTAGCATTAATGATTCATCGTTTAAATGTTATGTAGGTATTATATTAACAAAAACAAAAAAAAGACAAAAACACCCATGTTCCCGAGTAAATTCTGCCATTCCAATATAATCTTAGTGCACAAGAAGGGAGATAAATCTGATATTGGGAATTATCGCCCTATCAGTTTGGTATTTTTACAAAGTTTTTGTCAAAATTATTGAAAGCCATATAGCAGGCACATTAGACCTCCACCAACCTCCCGAACAGGCTGGATTTTGTCGGGGCCTTTTGACTACTGACCATCTTCAGCCCAGAAACAGATGATGGGATGAGCTGGACTCCTTCTTAAAGGATTGGCCCACAATCGCAGTAGACCGGGAAAAGTGGAAGGAGGGAGGGAGGCCTTTGCCCTGCAGTGACGCTGCAGAGACAACACAGGCTCATAATAATAATATATTGACATGTTCTGTATAGTGGTCTACTGATCGTAAGCGCTACTGCCGAGCATGAGGCCGATTCCCGGATCGGGCAGTGGTATTGAGTTTTACCATGTAGAATTTCTCTGTCGCAGCCCGGAAGCTGGAGTTGTGCCTGGATGATGGCAGTAGGCTCGCCCCCCATTACATGTGATTTAATCAAACCTGGCGAAATGTGGGTGTAATATAGGACCCCTCTGCCTGCCTCTGGGGTTATTTATTTTATTATTTATTTTTTATTTTTTGAAAAAACGTTGCCCCACACTAGGAATTTCTCCTGTATCGTGGGTGCGTTTACAAACATTTAAACTCACAAACAGCCAGACCCGGCATAACTACTTGTAGATCCTACAAATATTTGTTCCGTGCGGGAATCGAACCCGCGACACGCAGCGCAGCAGTCAATCGCTTAACCAACCGTGCCCGTCCGTTATATTATTACGTTTATCTATTATTATTTGCAACGACCGTGAAGCTTCTGATATCTATTGATTGCTACTATACTATCAATTGATTGATTTTTAAGATAAAACTAATATTCTATCGAAGGTTTCATTTTAACTTAAAAATAATGTTAATTTATTAGATTATAATCTCAGTAGTAGGTTATAGTTCCAGAGATTAGTGTGTTCAAACAAACAAAGAAACTCTTCAGCTTTATTATTAGATTAGATTAGAATATAGATTCGTTTCAATTTGATAACATTAAGCCTTGATTCCCGGAGCAGGTAAACATAAAAAAAGTGTCAAAGTCATTCGAGCCTATTGAAATTATTGACCTTTCAAATATCGATGACTATGAAATTAATTGAACAACAATCGCCCCAGACACTTATTTATCCTTATTCGCTGAGCGGCCAAGCTGAGCCGTCTCCAAGCAGTTCTATTGTCTGCCAAGTAATTTTGGGTCAGCAAGTGAGTGGCCCTCATAACTTATAGCACTTGGAAGAGCTACACGAAGAGACTGCCAAGTTTCTTGCTCTATGCGTCAATCCCGACCGAACTGACCTACAACGGGAGGATATCCGAAATAGTTCCTCACTTTAACGGTATAATATGTGTCTACATGAAATAGTGTACACGAAATATACATCTATCTCTAAAAAATAGTATAAATTAAAGTCGCTTTTCGTGTCTCGTTGTTCTTCTGAATTACGCAACGGATTTTGTTGCGGTTTTCACCATCTTTTAGAATATTTATTCCGGAAGGTATATGTGTATATTACATTAATTTTAAACTTACATATAATGTACGATTTTCGATGTTTGGTCAAGTTGTAAAGACCGTGCGAAAGTTGGCTGATCGATAGTTTGATATAACTTGAGTAGCAGATGTGTCTTGATTAGGAGGACCGAGCGTTGTCTCGATACTTTGAAGACAAAAGTTGATTATTTTTTAGTCATGCTTACTATGGTAGGAAGTAATAATTCATAGTCACATGCTGCTGTGCCCCTGTGGATGACAGTTATAGGGTAAAACCGGGATAGATGCCCCACTTTTTGAAATAGCCTCCTTATTTAAAAAATATTAATTTTATATGAATAATTTCTATGAGTATAGCTAGTTTAATCATTTATATTGAATTATAATTATTATTTTTTGACCTATCAATAATAAATTTTGCAGAATTTAGCTTTTTATGGAAGACTTTTTTTGAGGATAGATGCCTACCTGTATGGATAGTTGCCCCACCATGAAAATACTAAGAAGGATAGATGCCTGCAGTGCGGGATAGATGCCCTTTATACTGTGTGAACGAAAAACCCAACCAAATATGAGGTCGAATTATGAAAAACCATTTTTTTTTTTTTATGTTTTTATTTTTATCGTTTTATGATAATTCTAATACGATACAAACAAACATAATAAAATTTCAAAAACATTTGTTCAACAAAAATATTAATTCTTATTTATATTAATTATTAAGTGTCAACATGCATAATCATACTTTTTTTTAAATTAAAATAACACATTATAGAGATCATTCCTAATCCTACATAAATGAAGTTGAACCGGATAGTGCTTTCAGTTTTCCACATCTTGAGCAAAAATTTCTGAAGTTCTGAAGTTTCTGTAGTTGTTCTACAGTCCAAAAACATACTCGAGCTGGCACTCCTTCCTTTCTTTCGTACTTTCGTGGCATGGTTCTGCTACAAGTAAAGAGTCCAAATATAAAAATACGGAAAAACATAAAAAATATAACAGAACACTAAAAATAGTTACACTGATACCATTATAGTGTATGGAGGGATAGATGCCCTTAAGGGCACCTATACCTCGAAAAATCAGGGCAACTATCCTTTATGATAGGGATAGATGCCCAAGTATTTTTTAAATAAATTAAAAACAAAAGTGCAACTATTAACATCCAGATGAACACTTAATGAACCAGTACATTGATGTAATAAAAAATATAATGGAATGTATTACTATTTATAAAGTTATACAATGGCAAATACTAACCTTTAAATCTTTGACGTGTTCGTGAATTTTGCCGCGGAGATGATTGCACACACGAGCGAAACGCGTCCTCACCGTACGACAGCCAGGGTGCAATTGAGGTGCAGGGTGACTGTGGCTCCTACTTATACTATTAATTCATAGTTGCGAGTTTGGGAAGTTAGGTTTTTTGAAAATGAGGCATCTATCCCACTGCGGCATCTATCCCGGTTTTACCCTAAACATAAAAAAGACAGTAGGTTTTTTTTTTAATTTTTATCATAACTAATTCAAGGGGCTCGGCAATAACAACCGCACGGATCGATTGATTAGGTTAAGCTACCGTTGCCGCGGTTGGTCCATGGATGGGTTACCATCTATACATACCGAAACCTCTCGTGGCTCGGAAAGCACACTAAGCCGTTGGTCTCTGTTGTCATTCTTGGATCTTTGACAGTCGTTACAAGTCATCAGAAACCCGAAACTGTTACAGCCAGTCTTACCAATGGGTATCGTATTACCCAGTAACTGGTTTTTGATGGTCAGATAGGCAGTCGCTCCATATTGCTTAATATGGTGGGAAGTAATAATGCATAGTAACATGCTGCGGTACCCTGTGGATGTCAGTTATAAACATAACTTAACAAGACATAAAAAAAAAAAAAATAAAAAAAAAAAAAAAAAAAAAAAATAAAAAAATGATATGATGATTATGATATTAGTGGTAATTTTATTACCACTAATTCTGCCTTCAGGATAGATTTGTGTTCCACCCTTACCCAGTGGTACATATACCAGTATTACCATTATTCGATAGCGATTAAGAGAAAAATACTAGCATCAGTAATGGATATTCACGATGTTTATGTAACTGAATTTTGCACCCTGAAATCTTTTTTTTTATGGTGGAGAAATGCTCATGCAATCTGCACTACCACGGGGAGATAGTGCAGTTATGTGGGACTCTAACCCACTAAAACTCCACGGTGTCCTCCTCTGCCGCTTACGGCGGGAACACAGGCACGCGTTAGCACTCATCCGTGAACCCGCCGCGGCTGTCCGTCACCGGAAACCAGCACATGGGCGCCAGATGACCCCGTGTCTGGGCATCCTTGGTCCCGCCTGCCAATTTTCGGCCGCAGAGGATAAGGAGAGCGGCCAACGTCATACCAACACTCCTCCTCCCCTGCGGCCCCACCGCGTCCGCCATCAGACGGTGGCGACCCTGTCAAGGCCGCGGAAGGTTGGGAGAGCGGCGCACCGCAATACGTGCACTCCTCTCCCGCCGCGGCCTCCAACCCTCAGCCGGAATGCCTCCCATACGACATCGCGGCCCGACTCAGTTGTGATGTCGCCCAAGCGGCACCGCAACCTACTTGTTGGCCGCTACGTCGTCGGTTTACTGGCAAAGCCCTGACGAGCGGCCCCTCCTCGGGTTCCTCTTGGCTTCACCGTGGGTGACCAAGCCACGGCTACCGTTTGTAACTCGTACCGAAATATACAATATGTAGCAGAATTAACGCAGGATCTAATACACCCCAATTATGTAATGAAGTATTGAGTTAAAAGCATGATACAATAACCAAAACTGATTTTTTTTGAAGCTTACTATTAGATATTATTAAGAAAATCGTGTTGACCCAAGCACTACTTTATGCATTTAAAATTGAGTCTTATTGCCGTGTAATAAAATTCAATTTTCTTTGGCTCAATCACCGGTGAGTATGGCAAAATACATAATTTAAAAAAAAAACAACCTATTTAAAAAGTTTTTTTTTAAAGGAAACTTCTTCAATATTTCTGTAGGTAAATTAGTAGAGCGACGCCATGACGATTCCATCAATTTCCTCTCGAAAATCGCTGAACACATTCTGAAACAATAAGAAACCAAGAATGTTACTGTTAATTATCACTATGTGCAATTACCGCTGGGTCGACTTACACCCTTTCTGGTGTCATGAAGCTAAATTGCTCGGGTCACGACCCTTTCACAGGGCTTCAACCGCAGCTTGTTGCTACAGATAACTCATTAGATGGCCCATGCTGGCATAAGTAATGGCTTTGATGGTTATATACGAAAGGTGAACAAGGGATCGCCACTTTTTTAGATTGATATTTGGTACGCTTTTATCGTAATACGTGGTATAATCGTGTTTAAAACGAAAACAACACTGACGGAAGGTAAGATCACTTTTTACAGTTGATTTAAATTAAGGATCGCGAATATATTTTAATCCAATTGTTAATAAACATAATCACTTCTGTCATATTCTTGATAATTAAGTAATAATAATAGTAATGTATCTTGACTTGGCTCGCGAGGTTGTCGACATGTGGGATGTGGACTCAGCGATCATTGTGCCGATAGTCGTGACAGCTAATGGCTTAATAGCCAAGAGCCTGGAACAACACCTAAGGAGGCTCTCGTTGGGCAGCTGGGTGATTTGATTTAGAAAGCGGTACTTCTGGACACGGCTCGCATTGTCAGGACGTTCCTCTCTCTGGAGCCCAGACCCGTAACTAGGACCCTGTTCCCGATACCGGTGGGCTACTATTTTTTAAATATATATATATATATTTTATCATTTTGTTTATAAAAATGTTTACAAATGTAATTTATAAGTATTTAAATGAAATAAAGGAAGTAATAAAATGACTAAACAAATTAAAAAATTCTAGGTAACTACCTACGTCATTAATTTGTTTGCAATAACACCTGAAGCGCGACGCATAATTAGCAAGGTAATCATAGTCAATAAAGATAATTATCTCTACCATCATTGCCAAATAACAATAATATTCAATCACATAACGATACACATCTTATCTATGACCCATTTTATAAAAATCAGCAATGGAATTGTTTCGGTAAAATTAATTAACCTTTGATGATAAAGTAAATGATTTTAACATAATTTTCAGCCAAAATAAAATGCTAGGAATTAGATTTGACAACAATAGTGCGTAATAGTTGTTACTAGTATAAAAGCAAACTGATTTGCAAATTATTCACAGTACGAAAACAATTGATCAAGCAATATGTTGAAATTGGCTATTATTTTGGCTGCTGCGGCAGGTAAGATAGTTTATTAATGATTTCTTCATTATCTCCTTTCCTTATTTATTGTACATAAGTATACACATACAAATAACATTTTCAAATTATTGCATACTAGCTGCACCCAGCGGTTTCACCCGCATACGTTTCGATTCCGTGGGAATATAGGGATAAAAAGTATCCTATGTACTTTTTGCGTGAAAGAGTAACAAGTATCCATCCATCCATCCATCCATCCATCCATCCTTACAAACTTTCGCATTTATAATATTAGGTATTAGTAGGATTAGTAGGAAGTAGGATAGTAGGATAAATCTATTCTATGATCGTACCCCTTTCTGAATCAAGTCCTCGATTCAACTGCTTAACGAGACCTTCCTCATTTGTTGCTATATACAGGTGAATTTTTGATACGGAGCAGTAAGGACAGGTACCTAAACAGTTGCTGCTACAGGAAAAAGTTCATAGGACACTGTCCTTATCTTTTAGAGTTATTGCTAACTAAATTCGTAGATTATGGAAAAAAACTACAGTCAATGTCATTTACATAACATACATAATTAGCCTATAATATTCCCACTGCTGGGGCGCAGGCCTCCTCTCGGTGAGAGGGAGTAAATGCCATTTGTTTTTGGAAAATTGTCCGTTACTGCTGAGTATAAGGTCCTGGGTTCGATCCCGGGTCCTGCAATGCTATTGGGTTTTCCACCTGGATTTTTATGGTAGCAGCACGTTGTCTGTATTTGTGCCTGATTGATGACAATAGTCCAATGTAATAGGGGGTGGCCCCTATTTAATAATAACGACCTATTTAATTATA
Source organism: Apamea monoglypha (assembly GCA_911387795.2). Taxonomy (NCBI): domain Eukaryota; kingdom Metazoa; phylum Arthropoda; class Insecta; order Lepidoptera; family Noctuidae; genus Apamea; species Apamea monoglypha. The sequence continues at coordinate 12,813,768 of OU426920.1, forward strand.
ACTATTTTAGCTGGCCATTTCATCCACCATTTCATGAAATGACCTAAAACTTTATGAAATGATCAATTCTAAGATCTGGCCACGACATATCTAATAAAAAAGTTCAATGTCACGCTTCATTATCATCATAATTCTTAAGTAATTAATGCTATTAGACCGAGGGTACGCAAATGTCAAAACAACACGCAAACGAATTGGTGATCGCACTAAGTTGTTACTGGCCAAATTCTTTACAATATTTCTTCAAAACTTCTATCAGCACCAATAGCACAAGGACTATCCAGCCTGGATTTTCATAATTCTTCTTTTTTTTTGCAGTGTGCTATGTACAGGCGGCTAATACTTATTACCTATATACCAGGTAAGTACCTACTCAGAAAAAAGTCTTTCAGTGTTTTCAACTTTTAAAGTACCTACGTAACAGGCGCTGGGACAGACCTGTCGATCGCAAAGGAACTGTCCACTGAACTATGAGTTTCTGCCCCGAAGCCCAACAGCCTTAAGATATATACCAATGAAAAGAACTTTTCAAGTAGAACCTTTGCAGTAACACGACTTTTGCCAATTGTTAGTCAGTTCCGAGTTAATGACCTAAATATGTGACCACTTGGGCACCGAAGTTAAGGAATTCTTAGCGTCTAATAGCCATAAGATATACACCGATGGAAAGACCTTTTCAAGGAGAACTTTTGTTACTAACATGACTCTTGCAGATTGTTGGTCAAGTAGGAGTTAATGACCTAAATAGGTAGGGTAGTGTTTTATTTATGTTAATATAACATTGATGATGTTTAAAAGTTATTGTTAATTAATTAGTTAACTTATGACGAGCATTAAGTGATGATGAAGTGGTGAACAAATAATTCAGACAAGTCACAGTAGTAACAAACGTTCTTCTAAACAAGATCTTTTAATTTGAGTTTCAGTAGGTTTAACATTATGGCTGATCGATTCTTAGAAATATTGTTCCTAAAACGCCGGACGAGAGTAGGAGACGGTCGGCCATATAAGGACTTTATGCGTACCGGACATGACGCGACCCCAGCTCTGAAGCCGCTTACGTACTAACAATTGAGAGAAGTCGTCATAATAAGAAATATTCTCCTTGATGAGCTCTTTTCACTGGTTATTCTAACGCTATTGGGCTTCAGGGCAAATGTGCCCAATTTTCTTTTTAAAAACGATGTTTCTTCAAATATAACCTGACCATCTACATGATTAATTTTATTTTTTAAGGGGTAATTCACCCGTGCATATGACGAGCACCGACACGAAATTGCCCGATCTGTACAATCCTGGAGACAACACAATCATATTAATCCATGGGCATGGTGGAAGTGCGAGAGATGAATTCAATAGAATGATCACGCTAGGTATTTATTTATTTATTTATTAGGGACAAAAAACAGTTACATGCTACAAAATACAGAGAAATACTTAAACTAAGATTTAACAAACAAGTAACCCACACCATTGTCCACGTTTTAATTAAAGGTTAAAAGAAGTGCTAAAGACAAGTGATGAAAAAGAAAAGAAATATAAAACACTAGTCACTGCCACAATTATGCTGTGTTACTTAGCTTAGCTGAATTTAACTTACAATACTCGCTAACCAAAATATCCAGAGCAATTCTCTTAAATGATTGCTTAGATAGACAAAATATATCCAGTTCAATAAAATGCGTGTTGTAGTTCACTAAGTTACAAACAGGCAGTAGGCTGGCCTTTAATGTGATTTGAATTTGAAACTTTAACTAAAAATTCTCATATATAATAATTATGTAGGCGTGCATCTTTGTCAGACAAAGGATTGTCAGAAAACGGATGTCAGAAAACTGTTTTTTTTTCTAAGATCCTATTTACAGAAATTCCAAATTCCGTCTTGCTGAAGTTATTTATTTTTATTTCAGATATATTAAGGTCTGACTCACGACATAACGTCATAGTGGTTGACTGGGAAAATGAAGCTAAGCACAGTTACTCGGTCGCATCTTCAAATGTACGGCTGGTGGCTAATAATCTAGTTGGATTCCTAAGATGGTTATCTTTAACGGCCGCGGAAAGAGACCCAACCCTGACCACTACAACCCCTGACCCAACTGTGACCACTACAACCCCTGACCCAACTGCGACCACTACAACCCCTGACCCAACTGAGCTAGTGACGACCATGGATAACGTGCACTTGGTCGGGTTTGGTCTTGGAGCTCATGTTGCTGGCATTGCTAGTAGACAGCTGGAATTTAACCTTGGATTAGTTGGTAGAATCACCGGTTAGTGATTTTTTTCCTCTCTTTTTGCCGTAATTTTTTATTTCTTGTAGTAAGTTTCTTGGTTCACAATTATTTTCTTGAAACATTATTTTTTCATGTTGCCTTTCCAGGATTGGACCCATCTGGAAGTGGATGGGGCAGCAATTCCGGACGCTTGACGCGTAGTGACGCCAACTACGTCGAAGTTATCCATACAGATGGTTTAGGTCTACTTGCCAACGGTATTGGAACTGCAATTGGTCATGTAAACTTCTATGCTAACGGTGGAAGCAACCAACCAGGCTGTTACAGCCACTCCTGTAGTCATAACCGGGCATACGAACTCTTTGCAGCTTCTATACGGGGCCACTTAAGGGGATCCCCATGCAATACAATGACACAAATGAATCTTAACTTGTGTAGAGGAACTTCATTGAATATGGGTGGCACAGAATTATCTAAAAGAAGGTACGTAAAATTTGTACTATGACCGAAAAAGTTTCACATTAGCCCATGATATGTTACAGACTTATTCAAAATGTTTAATTATCCATTTCTTCATTAAATAAACGAAGGTAGTATTTTAGCTTGTCTTAAAAAAAATAACATGGAATAGAATAAAATACTCTTTATTATGTTAACCATATAAATTACAGAAATATAATATAGTTTACAAATTGTGATACAATTGGCGATCTTATCGCTAGAGCGATCTTTTAAAGACAACCAATATTGTCGATAGTCTGTGGTGTACCATTTACATAATACAATGAATACATACATCATCATCAGCCTAGCCTTTTCTCAACTACATATATTGGGGTCGGCTTCCATTAATACTTACATAAAGTATATTATACTAATCTGAATGAATATATATGTATATATAATAATGATGGTGTTTAAGGAGAGAGGAAGTGCTTTTTTATCATAGTTTTAAAAGCACTACAATCATGTAATGATTCATAACATATAGGTATATAGGTACAGAAAAATACTGAACTATACATATATTATGTTTTTGCCTTGTGAAAAACCCTACGATATACTTTCAGAAAAAAAATATATTTTGAAAATTTTGTTTTCAGTTACAACGATATCTACAGAATCAACACCAGCAGAAGATACCCGTTCTAAGATTGGATTGTTTTGTGAAATCAAATTAACTTTTTACCTGTCTAATAATCAATTTTAAGGATAATGAAGTACCAACTCATTTTGACCAACATAGCATTATCCAAATAAACCTGTGTTCCGATGTTGCGTACCGCAGAGCACGGAATCCGTCACATTAAAAATATGTCCAATCATGTAAATCTGTTTTATTTATATATGTGAAGCAACCTAAATCTTTTCACTTTTGGCCATTTTTCGTTCTGAAATTTTATAACAGAATCTTGCCATTATATGCAACTTTATCTCTATAGTTGTTAGAGATGTGTAGAAGGCAAAATAATAAATACATGTCAATATACTATAGGCTATAGGTACTCACGATTATATTGAGCAACATACGCACCACAGAAAACAGTCAGAAGAAGAACAGTCACAAATGCGATAGGCACACACAGTCACAATAGTCACACCGCAATGATAATATTTTATGTATTTATCTTTAATTCAGGCACATTACCCATAATTTTGCTAGTATTACGCGCCAACAGTCTCTTGATGACTGTGGCGGATAGGACTGATGGCCTCATATTAAAACACTGGACGAGGACCCAAGTGTTGCCTGCAAACCGTGCCCAGAAATAGTGTGTCGTTGTGTTGTTGCTGTGTGTGTTATTATTACTGTTATTATTACTATTATTGTGACATATTATTATTATTATTATTTCTGACATGTGTATTGATATTGGACATGTTGTTTGAATGTAATACTGAATTTATTATTATGTACTAACACTAGTTTGTAAGTAGTTTATGTTCTTACTAACTATAATATGGATTGTACTGATCTGACAAATAAATAAATCAATCAATCAATTACTTAAATTACATAATTATGTTACTATAATTACTTAAGACACAACTAAACAAATTAGGTACAAATACATATAATACACTGCACTCAGGTATCTTATCAGGTGGCCTTCAGTTTTGCTAGCAACAGGACTTAGGAGACTGCTGTCGCTGTGTCTCATTCGACACAGTAATGACGCAGATCTTTTACGCATGATCGCAAATAAGTCACCCGCACTGCTGTAAACATCCCTGACGCGCTACAGAACCTTTGCAGCAGAACAGCTGTATCCAGAAAGCATTGTTGTATTGCACACGCTAGTCTATGAAAGACGCCTCCACTAAATGGTAGATTTATAGTATGTATGTGCTATGCAATTATACAATACTAAGAGATGGATTTTTTATAATACAAAAATGGTTTTTTAAAATCTTCAGTCTCATCTTCATCACAGTGGTCAAGGCTATGACAGTTTTCATGAGCGTCGTATGTATCAGAATTAAGTCCGAGTCTCTCAATACCTGCATATAACCATTTATGCTCATTAGAAAACTAAGTAACTCAGTTGCAAAATGCTCATCTGCGTATGATTAAAAGCCAGCTCAAATACACTTTCAAGGTTCTCGTCCATAATAAATGACTTACTTCGCTTAAACATTCCGTATTCTCAATAAGGTTGTCCACTGAGTCCATAGGCATGTAAACGGACAAACTATAAACATTCACTCCTCCGCTGCAAACTTGGTCGCCACTAGACGCACACTTTTACACTTAGTGACTGACATCGATGTAAACAAACTCCTTCAGATCACCGCAACTCCACTATACGGCCGCGCAGTATCTTGGTCGACGTATCCACAGCTGTCTTGTCCGCAAATGCGAATTCTTTATGGATAGTTTCTAGGTAGGCTACGTCGTGCGACAGGAGCCCCGTTTCCTGAAGTGCAATGATATCAGCCGATTGGCAAAGTCGTCTCACACCGTCAAAAGATCTATGAATAGATTTGCAGTTGATAGCGAATATATAGCGAATACGAATATCACGAATACCAACCAACAGCCATATTGGTTGGTATTCGTGATATTCGTATTCGTATTCGATTTACCTCTGAAATTAATAAACTTTCTGAAATTAACACCTTTAGGCCACAGGATGTTGTCCATGAAAACTATTAACATATGTCTCGGAATATAAACGAGGACGGCACGGTTGGCGCAGTGGTTAAGCGATTGACTGCTGCACTTCGTGTCGCGGGTTCGATTCCCACACGGAACAAATATTTGTATGACCTACAAGTAGTTGTTCCGGGTCTGGCTCTTTGTGTATGTGGTTTAAATGTTTGTAAACGCACCCACGATACAGGAGAAATTCCCAGTGTGGGGCAACGTTTATTTAAATATAAATAATAAATAATAAACTTTATCGGCATTGTAGTCCTTGCGATATTAAAATGGAGTGGGGTGATAAAGAGAACCGAATCGCTGTGATTGCATTACACAAAGTTGGTATGGAGTCAAATGCAATTTTTAAAACTCTCCATACGCTTGGTATTAGTCAAATGTTTGTGTACTGGGCTATTAATAGGTACAATGAGACCTCCTCTATTTGTGACAGAAAAAGATCTGGCCGTCCACGTAGTGTTCGTACGAAAAAGGTGGTCAAAGCAGTAACGGAAAGAATTCGAAGAAATCCTGTCCGAAAGCAAAAGATTTTATCTCGGGAGATGAGATGGCACCCAGAACGATGTCGCGTATTTTAAAAGATGACTTAGGACTTGCAGCCTATAAGAGACGCACTGGTCATTTTTTAACTGATAATTTAAAAAAGAATAGGGTGGTAAAATCGAAACAACTACTGAAGCGGTACGCAAAGGGAGTCACAGAAAAAATTTGTTTACGGATGAGAAAATCTTTACAATTGCATGTTAACAAACAAAATGACCGTATTTATGCTCAAAGCTCTAAGGAAGCTTCCCAATTAGTCGACAGAGTGCAACGTGGGCATTATCCGACTTCAGCGATGGTTTGGTGGGGTGTTAGCTATGAAGGAGTGACTGAGCCATATTTTTGTGAAAAAGGTATCAAAACATCGGCACAAGTGTATCAAGATACCATTCTTGAGAAGGTAGTTAAGCCCCTTAACAACACCATGTTCAATAACCAAGTATGGTCCTTCCAACAAGACTCGGCGCCGGGTCATAAAGCTGGCCACGCAGTCTTGGTTGGAAGTGATCGTTTCGGACTTCATCAGAGCTGGCCGTCGTCTAGTCCCGATCTTAATCCGCTGGATTATGATTTATGGTTAGTTTTAGAGAGTACGGCTTGCTCTAAACGCCACGATAATTTGGAGTCCCTAAAACAATCCATATGATTGGCAGTGAAGAATTTTACCATGGAAAGAGTGCGTGCTTCTATTGATAACTGGCCTCAACGTTTAAAGGACTGTATTGCAACCAATGGAGACCACTTCGAATAAGCTTTTTATATTTTAAATTGTTTTATATTTATGTATTAAACTAACACACTGTAAAATTAATCAATATTATTTGCAATAAATGAAAAATGTTTTTTTTCGTGACAATATTTATGGCAAAACTAGGTATATATATAGTTGTAACAACATGAAATAGCCTCCCGGAAAACGTAGTGACGGCTCCCACACTGAACTGCTTCAAGAATCGACTGGACAGATTAAATATCTCCAAGCTAAACACACGCATCAGCTAATTAGCTGCTAGTGTGTCTAACCAAGTAATAATAATCTACTTATATTTATGCTTATAATAAAGCTGAAGAGTTTGTTTGCTTGTTTGTTCGAACTGACTAATCTCTGGAACACTTGAGGGACACGGACGACCCGGGAGCGACAAGAGACGGCAGTACTAATAATATTAGTGCCACAATTGTCGGTAAGCGCAAATACGGCTGTCTCGACCATCAGTTTTTACGCCCCGATTTGCACGTAGTGAAGTAAACATAGTTAAAATAACAATAGAATAGTCACATTTACGTGTATGGTGTAATTATCAAAGTAAAAACGTAAATAAACATAGTTATAGGGTATCATAATATGTGGGCGTCACCGTTTGATTATCTTGCTTGTGAAGTAACCAAAAACGGTGACGCCCACTGCCATGCTTGGTTTGTATGAAAATTGTTGGCAATGCCATCTCTAGCAGCGGCCGCTGAGGCGTCTCCATGCTCTGTGGTATCAACCAAGGACGAGTTAGCTTTAATAAGCAATCACCTTCATTTGAATTAATACGACAGAACATCACCTGCTGCAAGGCAGCGGCCTTGCCATGAGAATGATTATGTTATTCCGCAAAATCTAAGAGGAAATTGACCATTTATTGTTAAAATTTTAGTCGTTCTGACCCAGCCTTCTAATATTACAATCATAATACTAAAATAAATCAAACGCTTAAAGTAATGCTTGCTTAATCCGGAATATACTACCAAGGGGTTAAATAACTTTCAACATTTGGCTCTAGAGTACGACAGTGAAAACTTTTTGATTTAATCAAACTTGAAGCAAATGTCCCATTTGTTGACATTTTTACAACTGGATTTTGAGATGTCGACAGAAATAAACCAAGAATCTACAATCTGTCAAATTTCTTTAATAGATTTTCAACTTTATCGCTAAAGTATTAGGTTCAAGGTTGATTGGGAAAATTGTACAGTTTCGGGTAGCTTGATGTGCTGGCGTCTATATGTATTATGATACCTGAGGGGTAATTCTCGTAATTTTAAGAACGTTCACAGTCTGATCTTAGTCTCAATCTGTCAAAAAAACCTCAAATTTCCCTACATTTTGACATGTTTTTGACATTTGTATGTCCCTGAGATGAAACTGCGACTAGATTTCGCATACAAAAAAATAAAACCGTGCATGTTTCGTGTTAAATTATTATTTAGAAAATTCAAATACTGAATTTCAGTATGTATGGATCAACTGATTTTTTTTTTCACGATTTCAGGGTTTGTCCCATAGTAAAAGTTGATCATAATAATGAGCACAATGAACCCTTTTAAGGATTAAAACGATCAAAATGTAAGGGTGTATAAAAAAATACGCCTGTTCCTGGAGCTTAAAAGAAAAGTGCCTAAATAAAGTTTTATTTTTATTTGGTATAATAACAAATTGGCATAAGTATAATAGAAACGATGATAGCTACAAAAGTAAATAAGTGTGTCGCGTCTTCTATCAACACACGGCTAAGCATTAAGAACACATTGTTCCAGATTTAACCATGAAATGGTTAAAAACATCGTAAATATAAAAAATAACTGCAAAACTAGCACGACTTTTTTTACCACTTCTTTTTTCTTTCGGTTTCCTAGATTAATTATTCTTCCCAAAAACGTAATTACTGAATTTCCGAGTATTTTAGAGAGCTAAGACAAAGACTATGTAACGAAGCAGGAGTTTGGCCGAATCAAATTCTTGAATACTTTTAGTACAACGGTATATTATTGAACAGAGTCACGTTTTTAGCAAAATTCTTATCCAAGACTAACTGCCACAATGATGTTCTACCCTATTTATACTTTCATAATTTTAGTCGAAAAACAATCAAGTAATTATTGGAAGTTGCACATAACATTGAATTAACTATTTAAACTTAAATGTAAAATAATCGAATCAATTATAGAGCAATTCGTAATATGAATTCTAATGTGTGTGTCTACTACACACATTGACAACTACTGCATGATACGTCATACCCGGTGGATGCTTACTTGGTGTTGCCAGCATTATTAACAAATATTTAAGAAAATAACATACGTCTCAAACAGTTACAAAATAATATCCCGGTGAGAGCTTCGAATTGTAGGGGATTAAGAAAATTAAACGCACTTTTTAAAAATATAACCGTTTCACGCTGTCAGGAAAAAAACATGACAAATACTATGATCAAAGGTATTTAAGATAAATGTTAAGTAAATAATGTAATGCCTTTGCCTGTGATCTAAAGAAAGTTCCTTGCTTCAGAGTTATTCGAGGATACTAGTGTACCTACCTACGAGTACCTAAGTACAACACTTTAGAATAAATAATAACTTTAGTAATAGAAGTAGGAAAGGACGCAGAGTATGAGAGGGCATATGCCGCGCTCTCGATGTAAGGTAGCAGAAGGTACACCGATGGTTTTACATCGATAGTCGTCTGACATAACCCCACATTTTTTCAAGACAGACTTATGAGGATTTCACCACAATTTCACAAAATAGCTCAGTTATGCAGAATAGCGTGTTCAGCTGGATTGCCATTGCGCTACATTTAACCAAACTGCTACCCACGTTTAAACATAATGCAGAAAGGTTTATCTGTAGTCACATTAAGCGTTTGGCGTGGCTTCTAAATTCTAATGCCGAATTGGGTGCAGTAACTAAGCTAGGGCACCTAGACCAATCGGTTTAGGTGAGGTTAGAACTGTGACCAAAAGCGCGCGAGCCGAGCGAGCGAAGCGAGCTGTACCGTACTAGCGGCTGGCGAGCACTACTTCCAAGTTAGCCTTCCAAGTCCTTAGAATCACTGTTTTCATTTGGTTTAAGGTCATTTTCACTAATATTACTCATTTTATTTATTTCTGTTTCGGACGTCATTACTGTTATCATGACACACGACGTCATTAACGACAAAATTTAGAACAAAATTCTACTTCACGTTGTTTTACATAAGCTCTAATCGTTTAACCGCTGCATTGATAAATTAACATAATTTATGCAATTCTTCAATAATTAAGAAAAACAGCTAAACGTTGTTCAGCTGTTTTACATAACGGAGCTGTTTTGTAAAACAGCTAGCGATTATGTATGTCGCAGATGGATTGTAGAATCCGCTGTTTTGCAAAACCGCTAGTTGTTTTACAAAACAGCTCCGTTATTTAAAAAAACTGATCAACGTTCAGCATGTAATGCTATTTACATGCTGAAAAAATAAAGGAATGGTTCCTGTTAACTTTAGTATTTAGGGTAGGTACCTACTTTTTCTTCGAGGTCCCTTTGCTAATACATAAATACATTCTGATTAGAAATGCAATAAACACCTATTACGTCAATAACACCTTTTGAAGTACAAATAATACCTACAATAATAAGATAATATCGGTACCATTCTTGCAACGCTATCCAATCACGTTATAATAATCATAATTACAATCTGATAAATAGGTAAGATTTTATAACGACCAACAATCGGAATCTTATCCCGTTTTTTTTTAATTACCACTTTTTGTTAGGGTTCTATAGGCATGTAGTAAAAGAGAACTCTTACAATTTCGTCATGTCTGTCCGTAAGGATGACATACAGCCATTTTATTCGAACACAACCGGCACAAAAAAACAATGGAAGACGGTGTATTCGGTGAACCGCTAAACAATGGTGTAGTGTAGTGAAATTACGAAAAAAATAATTAGGGGACCTACATAAAAGTCAGGGAAGAAACAAATACACACATGACCGTGTGGAGTATCATTGGAGCCCATTTAAAAAGATGATGATCTTTGACAGTCAGTCAGTGACTTTCTTATTTTAGTCAGTAGTGGTCTTTGACTAACATCCAGAAGTCCAAACTCAAGGTCTGCAAACGAGCAATGGAGCGCAGTGTACTAGGCGTTAAATTAACGGATCGTGTTTGAAACAAAATACTGCGCTCCAAAACAAAGATAGCTGACGTGGCACAAAAGGCTGCCCAACTTAAATGGGACTGGGCAGGACATGTCTGCCGCATGCCGTGGGCCTAAATAGCACAGAATTGATGCCCTGAGACAGTAAGGCGGAGTCGCGGCAGACCACGTAGGAGATGGCGGGACGAGCTGGATAGGTTCCGTCAAAACTAGAAGGAGGACGCGACAGTAGGGAATTCGAAGTATTTGCAACATTGAATGCCAAACTTAACCTCAAAAATCTGCAGGTAATAAGTATTCTGGCTGTAACTTTACTCCGCGCTTTGATAAGGGGGTGATAAAAAGAGAAAAAGTTAAGTACACCTATGCGATACCTAACAAACTGTCACTAAGTACACCTAAACTTACGTAAGATATGAATCTTACCTTTTCCTGTGTGCTATCGGGTAAAAATATAGTTGCAATCATAATTTTATTTTTGAATCTGATGTATTTTGAGTTTATCATGTGCTATCTGATTTGACAAAAATCTGTGTATAAAAGAAAGGCACTTGCATATTATGCACAGTGAGGAAACGGTCGATCAAGTAATATGTTGAAGTTGGCCATTATTTTCGCTGCTGCGGCAGGTAAGTTACAACATTTTTTTCTATTTACAGACTATAATATTGTACCTAAGTGATGAGACCTTTTACGAATACATGACAGTTATGTTAACAAATAAAATTGAATGGTTGAAAATACACTTTCGGACACCTGAATCGCGCCACTCTGCATTTTTTTTTTTTTTTTGTATAAATGAATAGACTGTAATTTTATTTTTTTTTTCAAAATGATGGTTTCAAATTATGTCGATTTCAAAAACTGTCAAGAAGAGTTTTTATGCAGTTTAATAATTATTAAATTATTGTGATTTGTTAGAGCTTTATACCTACATGTTGACAATTATACACAGAGGCTCGATTTCGAAACCAGGAACACTCCCGGATTTCTGAACCGACCGAATTGTCCGTGACTTTAGTAATTTTGCGGAATCCATGTTAGTAATACACATTACTAACATTCCACCTGACTGTACGTCCCGCCAAGGTCATAAATGTTGCATGACGAAAAATTCAAGTCAGTAGTTTCGACGTACGTCATTAGTTATTATTAATTGCCTGCTGGATTTGCACGACTAATTTTGCATCCAGCGAGACATTTACATTAATTCTTTTTTTTATATGTTAGTCTACGCTGTTCCACTCCTGGGCAAAGGCCTCCCTCCACTCCTTCCACCTTTCGCGAGCCCGCGCGTCCTCCTGCCAGTTTTGACGGAACCTATCCAGCTCGTCCCGCCATCTCCTACGTGGTATGCCGCGACCTCGCCTCGCTGTCTCAGGGCACCAATTCTGAGCTATTTGGGAAAACAGTTTGTCCGGCATGCGGCAGACATGTCCTGCTCAGTCCCATTTAAGTTGGGCAGCCTTTTGAGCCACGTCAGCTATCTTTGTTTTGGAGCGCAGTATTGTGTTTTGAACACGATCCGTTAACTTAACGCCTAGTATACTGCGTTCCATTGCTCGTTGGCAGACCTTGAGTTTGGACTTCTGGATGTTAGTCAAAGACAAAGTTTGTGCACCATAGGTTAAGACGGGAAGAATACACATGTCCATGAGCCTGCATTTCAGTGCCATAGGCAACTCACTCTTAAATACCAGTAGCTCTTCCAGGCGTTTTCCGTTCGTCTTGTGATTTCTTTATCTTGTCTCGCCTGGAAAGAGACTACTTGGCCCAAGTAAAGGTATTCCTGTACATGACGTATTATCTCCCCGTCTACTTTTATGTTTCTAGGTGTTGTGTCGTTGCACATAACTTTGGTCTTCGACATTTTCATCTTCAGTCCAGCCTCAAGGCTTGCATTGCTAAGTTCTTGGAGCATCCGTTCCAGTTCAGTGGCTGAGGATGAAAAGAGAACAATGTCGTCGGCGAAACGTAGATTTGTCAGTCTCGCTTCGCCAAGGACTATGCCTCTTTCCCTCCATTCGGCTGCCAACTTCCTGAAGATTTCTTCAAGGGTGCTGGTGAACAGTTTAGGAGATAGCGGGTCGCCCGGTTTGAATCCTTTCTCTATTCTTAATTGGTACAATTTATCTAGACATTTTTAATATTAATTTGACTGTGACGCGGCCAGGGAGCCAAAATTCAAACAAACAACATTCAAGGTTCCTAGAAACTTCCTAGCTTTTTTATCAGACTGCCCCAGAAGCAGGGTAATGTTTTTTTTTTTAATACTAATTGTTTTTATTTTTATTTCTAGTGTACTGTGTACGAGCGCAGAATACGTATCACCTATACACGAAGTAAGTAAAAAATAAATCCGAAAAGAAAAATTAGACGTTACAGCAAGTTAAGTCGTTCAAACGGTAACCCGTGCACTCGGTTAACCTTTACAAACAGGTAACATCTTGTAAGGCTTAATCCTTTCAATCTCAATTATTATGTTAACACTTTGAATGGGTTAGCCGTATCATTCCTGAACCTATTGAACGACTAAATCCATTTCAAAGTTTTATGATTGGGTTTGATAAACCGTTCATGGTATAAAGATTTTAGAAAGGGTTTACTAATCCATTCATCGAAAAAGGTAACCCCTATGCAATAGGAGTGTATCGTTCAAAGGGGTTAACTAATTCGTGACACGATGTATAATGGGGTTGAAGGGTTTCCCTTTACCAGCCGTTCACAGTGTAAGACATACCGTAAGGGTTTTTTAAACACCATTTGCAGACACCCTAGTATAGGAAACCCTTTGAACCGAAATAGTTTCTGGTTTTAAATAGGTACCTAGGTCGGTAGTTCACAAAAAATAAGTAAGCTGAAGCCATAATTGCCGTAGAAATGATTATCGTTAAAATATATATGTTGAGTAGAATCCACGAATCTGCAAACCTATGGTAGGATGCCCTTAGACTAGGTACGGAGCTACGATCTGAGTGGGGTGGCTGGTAACAGCTGGATATGAGAAGCTGAGGTTCAAGTTAAATGACGTGTGATTGGGGAGGTCTGTGTCTAGCAATAGGCTCTTCTCAATTGGACGTACTTTAGCAGAAAGGACTCAACCCACATTCTTCCCAATAACACGAAAATTGCGTTAGTCTATGTACAGACGCCAGCAGGTCAAGCTACCCGAAACTGTCAAATATTCCCAATTAACCTTGAACCTTAATGCTTTAGCGATAAAGTTGAAAATCTATTAAAGAAATTTGACAGATTGTAGTAGCTTGATGTGCTGGCGTCTGTACATAATACAACGTGACTCATAAAAAATATTGGTATATTTGCCCATAAGTGACAATATTTCAAAATATTCCATATACTCGTACAAATCATTGCAGCAAACCTAAACTTAAAACCTCGATAACTCAAAAATTACTTTTTGTGGGTTGAGTCCTTTTTGCGAAACTACGTCCAATTAACAAAATGACTTTATTTTACTAATCATCACAGCAGGTAATTTAAAACTTTAGTATTTGAATTTTAGTGTTTTAAAGTCATTGTGATATATTTATTTTTATTAAAGGAATAACCCGTTTGTACCAGAGCTAATAGCAGGCCACGGTGCCTTGCCAGTAGACTCTAATTTAGATTTCAAAGACGATACAATAATATTGATCCATGGACACGGTGGAAGCCCTAGCGATCCATTCAATACATTAACCAGGCATGGTAAGTACTACAAGTATGGTAAATCACTAGCATAGGAGCCTATGCTGGTAACTATTATACAAACCTCAAGGTATAAGCTGTACTCAAACAATACATTTCTGTTAAGGCGACAGCAATTCCTTGTTTTATTTCATGGAAAATGAGCCTTTTTCCAACCTTATTGTTTTACATAATATCCACCATTCATGAAGTTATTTATTTTTTTCAGAAATACTGAGATTGAAAGTACGATATAACGTTATAGTGGTTAACTGGGAAGCAGAAGCTTTGTTGAGTTACTCGGTGGCATCGTCAAATGTACCACTTGTGGCTCAAGAATTGGTAAAAATAATAGAAGATTTAACCAAGGTAACTCCTCCATTGGATTTGAGCAAACTGCACTTGGTTGGGTTTGGCCTTGGAGCACATGTTGCCGGCATTACTAGTAGAGAGTTGCGCGGAACCCATGGAATACCTGCTAGAATCACTGGTGAGTGATGGTTGTTTACTTATATATTATATTTTAATTTAAAAAAACACGATCTGCACGTGCTGAGCACGAGATTCCTCAGCATGTGCTGAAGAATATGTTCTTATTCTTCAATAAGTGATTTTTTTAGGGTATAAAGTGTGACTGGAGGTAGATTTTACCTTTTGACACGTCTGCCAAGCTCGTCACAGGCATGTTCGATAGGGTTTAGGTCAGGGCTTCTCGCTGGCCTCTCCATTTGATGGATTCCCACGTCTTGACTCGTTAACCATACGAGCTGTGAGCTGTGTGGGCCGGGCATTATCATGCATAAACAATGCATTGTCGCCCATATTGTCCAAATACGGACAGGCATGTTCATTAAGAATCTCGTTTACATATCTTACAGTAGTCAGATGGCCATTTTCTATCAGCACTAGCGCCGTGCGACCATTTGGTAAAATACCGGCCCACACATGTACAGAACATCCCCCATATAGGACTTTTTCTTCAAAACTACCGAACAACCAGACGTACTGCAGCGTACCATCCACACTTGGTTGATATCCCGACAAGTCGTACTCAGCGCTTCTCCTCCACGTTTATTACGCGCACAGACAAAGTGTGGAACTCTCTGCTGGCATCTGTGTTCCCTCCCACATTTAACCCATCTGCCTTCAAAGAAAGAGTGAACAGGCGTCTTCTGGGTACGCTCGTTCCATCATAGACCTCATCCATCGCTTTCCATCAGGCGTGATCGAGGAGAAGAGCAGGCTCATTTAGCAATAAAAAAATAAATAAAAATAAAACGTTCTTCTGGCTGTCTGTACACTCAACGTCTCCCGTCATGATTATACAACACTAATCTTGATTCATCAAAGAACATTACTCTGCCCCGTTCGTCTTCCCCTTATTCGATGTGCTCACGGGCAGTATAGCTTCTTAATCTTGCAACTTTAAGATACTATTTGAGTTGTGGGCCATTTGCTTGCCGGTAGGCTTTAAATTGGCTTCTGCAAGACGACCCCTGACTGTCAACTCACTGGTCACACTGGTATGTAAAAGTTGTTGCTGTATCGCACCTAATTGAGGATACCTTTATTTACAATTAAATCAACTAAGGTAAAAACAATAATTAAATCAACTTGAAAATATAAGTTTTTTATTGTAATCCAAACTTATGAAACGTGACAATGTTTGTTTTACTTTTTTCTATCCATGAATTCGAACGGGCCAGTATGTAATAAGGTTTTAATGCGCAATATAATACTGTTTTCAATTTTTTTTTTACTTCACGAAACTAACTTGTGTGGTTATGGAGATATTTAGATTTCTTAAGACAGTTTACAGCTTTTTATATTGCTCATCAGTGTAGAACACCTGGTGTGAACCAATCACTTTTCCAAACATTTTCTTGCTGCCTTTCTAGGATTGGATCCAGCTGGAAGTGGATGGGGTTCCAATTCCCTTCGCTTGAGACATGATGACGCTGACTACGTCGAAGTTATCCACACAGATGATTCAGGTTATCTTGCCAACGGTATTGGAACTCCAATTGGCCAGATAAACTTCTATGCTAACGGTGGAAGCAACCAACCAGGCTGCTTCTCCCACTCCTGTAGCCATAACCGGGCTTACGAGCTCTATGCAGCGTCTTTGTCCAATGGGAAACTGGTGGGCAACCCATGCAGCTCAACTACGCAGATGAATCTTAACAGGTGTAGAGGAAATTCATTGAAAATGGGTGGCACAGAATACAATAAAAGAGGGTATGTATTTCTATTTTCTTAAAGTACACCTTTCTTAAGGTATGTGCAATGACAGCTTCAACTTTCAATTGGGATTACGCTGATATCACACCGACGCCAGCTAACAAATAGAATAGATATAATATGTAACAGCATCATATGAAAAAGGCGTTTTCTTGCCCAAACTGACGTAATTTCTTTTTTTGCATCCTTGTCAGTTCATGCGTCATATTTACAGCTTCTGTACGGTTCCACAGAAGTTTATATCAAATCTTTAAATACAATGTGCTGGATAAGCATTCTTGAATAAGACCTAAATTAAAATGACCCTGAGTTTATTTATTGTAGAGAAACGGAAACTACTTACTTAAAATAACATTTGACAAACAGAGATTAAATCTCTTAATCGTCAACAGGTCATAGAGCTACCCGTAAAGAAGCATCATGTTTCTTTAATTCGGTTTTTAATTCTGACACTTTCCACTTTGGTACATATTAATTTAAAATATTTAAATAATCAAAATTAACGAAATGGTGAAGCCAAACTCATGATTGAACACGGAATGAAATGAACGAAATTTCAATCTTTGTGCATATGTCGCAGCCAACTGGTTAAATTAGCCGTTTAGTCAACCGCCGGGCCTTTAAAAGTAGTGCTCACCTCGCTTGGCTCTCTCGGCTCGCACGCGGTTGATCACAGTTCTAACCTAACCCATTTGATCGGGGTGCCCTGGCTTAGTTACTGCGACCAACTCGGCTCGCGCGTGATTGGTTACAGTTCCAACCTAAACTATAATATATTGAATATCATTCAGGTCGTTAGTTGAACAGCCGCCGTTTAGTTAAAAGGCTAGGCGGTTAACTAAACGGCTAATGAAACCAGTTGGCTGCGACACATACACAAATTGAAATTTCGTTCATTTCATTTCGTGTAACTCGGATCCTAGACGGAGTTATGGTCAAGCCATCTACAATAATTAGCTTTGACCGCCCTTCCCTATTAAATTGAGTGTAACTTTAGAAGCTAAATTTATTATAATTTTCATTTTAACAATAGAAACTTAGAAAGTTCTAAACAAACTGAGCCACGTACCTTTTGTGTCATAGCTTAAGATAATAATAACAGTAACTTTACAATCAATAGTTTTTAATTACAACCATCTGTGAACGTTACGGTTTTTACTAATCAGTTACAAATATCAGACTTTCGGGCTTCTGATTACCCGTAACGACTGTCAAAGATCTTCGAATGACAGCCGGGACCAACGGCTTAACGTGCTTTCTGAGGCACGGAGGGGTCTCGGTATGTAAAGATGGTCACCCATCCATAGACAAACCTCGGCAAGCGTAGCTTAACCTGATCGATCGACCTGTGCGGCTGTTATTATTTAGACACGGGCCCTATACCTACAGCATGAAATTGAAAACTTGCGACAAATCGTGATAAGAGGAATATGCAGTAACTGTTACGTAATCATAACTGTCATATACCAAGTCGAAATTCTTAAAAAAAAAATCGTATGATTATGGTCTTAGATAGTGCAAACTAAGTAGACACGTAGACAAGTAGACACGAATTATCGTCGTTTCTGTTTTTTTTCAGCGCGCGACGACGTTGCAAGTCGCTCGCCTACGCGCACGTATGTGCGTCTCTTTCCTTAATAACATGCTCTAAATTTACGTTATAACACGCTGAATTAGATATTTTAATTTGTCGCACCTATTCAATTTCATCCCATACATAAAAAGGTTAAAGTTTTTTTAGGGGTTAACTTATTAAAAACTGTTGGATTTTCAACGCTCGGCTGAAAGTTAGAAAATGATAAATGATTTATTTTCTGTAAGTTGGTTTGTACAAACACTTTTACACGTCAATCATATTTTTTTTAAACTATATCTAGGCGGCGTTTCTTATCTAACTGTTCTGAGAAGAAAGGCCGAAACAAATTCAGAGGTACCAGAGGTCTCTTTTAAAGTCCAGGCATAATCTTGGTCAGATCATGTGAAGACCATGTAGATTGGTGTCAGAAATGGTATTTTGAGGCTTTCCTCAAAATACCATTTCTGGTCAGGTCCACTGAAACTGTGTGGTTCTTTACCACACAGTTTCAGTGGACCTGACCAGTCAGTGCACATTTGACAAAAATCGTGTAGGTAAACTCAGAACTTGAGGAGCTCAACGATTCGACGAACAATAACAAAGAAAGGACATTTGGGTAGGCCGCGTAAATTACTCAAACTGCCACATCATGATTAAAACTAACTAAGAAGAAAAACAGAAAAAAGAAATGACTCACATAGTCCTCCCTCACATTGTAGGTATACAGGGTAAATTTTTCAAGTAGGCGTTGATGGCTAAATTCGAAACTATGAGGAATAGCGAAAAGTACTCAAAGGAGTATCGTGCTCGATTTTGGTGAAAATTAAAAATGCATTGTTGGATTTTTGAAAAATCAATATTTCTAGCCAGGAATCAAACCGTTGATTTTGAAAAAAAAAATACATACTGTATTATCATACCATTCGATAGTGTCGCTAATAAGGATCGAATTCTGGGAAGTAATGACATACGGCAAACTAAAGAAAAAAGCTCATTTTTAACAACATACTTTTTTATATTTCTTATGTGACCTACCTATTAACTGATTAATTGTTCAAAATGATGGCCATTATTTTCAATACATAGCTGGATTCGACGTCCCAAGGATTGTACTGCATTCAGTATCATTCAGAAATTATTTTTAAAAATATAGCGTGTCATTGCGACACCGTGAGTGAAAATCAGTAATTTTTTGTATGTTTCCTAACAAGATTTACATAGGACCAATATTTTCTTGAGTATGAAAATAATTAAAATTAAGAAGTAATAAGAGCAGCACCATAATGCATTCAATGCTGCCATTATATTAACACGCTTGGCTTCATTTGTAACTAATAAACTATAAAACAATGTAAAAAATCCTAGAAGTCCATTTTAACCTATTTCTAATAGTCTGAAAATGAAACTTTGTATGTAAGTACATGAAGTTCGGATGACAAAACTATAATTTGGTATCTTGAAGCTGATCTGATGTTGGAGTCAGGAGGTAGAATTGACTTAAATTTGTTTTGTGAACACAATCAAGTATAAGAAGCATAAGCGCCAAACTAAAAGAATAATAATACAAAACTGACACTGAATGGTACCATCATAATTATTTATTTCGATTAATATTCGACGATAATTTTGTTAAACATTGGTCTGTGATAATAACATAATATAGGGATAATGTCGACATTAATGTTTCTAGTGAAAGCGTCATTCGCTGCATGCCTGTGGTCTTGCGTCGCATCACTTCGACTGATATTCATGTTCCTTAGTTTGGAAACGTATTCGCCAGATGTATTTTCACTTGTTTTGTCCACTAGTAGGTACAAGTCGCTATGTAACGATGCAGCCGACCGAATTGGTCAGAAGGGGATTGAGCATGGCACCAGTGGGGCCTGAACCCATCGCGCCACTCCCCTTCGGGTAATTAACAGGTTTTCCGACTAAACTATACAACACCTGCGTACAGTTACGGCAGCTTTAAGTGGCCGCGGGTCATTTAATAAATACCTCTTTGTCACACACACTTTGACAGTCCGCTGTGCAGGGCCTGCATGGAGGACGAAGAGACAGCAGCTCATCTGCTTCTAAACTGCCCGGTGGTCACCACGTACAAGGCATAGTACTTCGATAACCCAGGTGAGACGGTCAGTAAGTTCAAGTTGTTGCTAGCCTTCCTTGATGAGCTGGGGTGGATCGAAAAATCGATTTTCCCACCTATATGCAAAATACGCGCATTGACGTGGAGTTGCGGACAAAAGCCCGTATTACCTATTAGTAGTACAAGTACAGCAGCGGTAGAGGTGCTCGCGGCGTCGTTGGTATAATTCACTATACAAGCTCGGTGCCATCGGGGACATTGGGGTACCTGTGTGTGGTCGATAGCCTCCTCTTTCCAACGACATGCGTTATTTATATTTTTGACTGGCCCTTGCACACGTTGCGGCCGACATATTTTCATATTTTAAACATTTTTATAGGCTTATTTTATTACGTATACGTAAATATGGTTTAAAATACACTTAAATCAATGGGTAAACTTGTAGATAAACTATATACAGACCCACATGTATCACTGCGCTATCACGTCTGCCCAAGCGCCTTCCTCGACAACCCACGAGCACCCAACGCAAACTCAAGATCGTATCAGCGAGCTGACTATCTAATTTAAAAATGACACCGCACGTACGTCTCTAAGAGATGAGAATTATTAAGGCAAGACTATATAGATCTTTTCGTTACGGTTAACGTTCCTGTCCTGGTATTCGTAGGTTTCGGTGTGATTTTAAAGACATCAAAAAATCTACGCAAAAAAAAACCCAAGTTTGGCCATGGGACACAAAAAAAAATGCAAATGTACATTTTTAGTAATGTTATGATTTCACAGATTGGGTGCACCCTCTTGAAGAGCAGTCTTGAAAAAAGACGATGCATAAAAATAACTGAGAAAGTGCAAGGAAGCTTAAAAGATATACCTATATATAAAAAGATATAGCTATAGAGTAAAGTCGAGTTCAGACAAAGTTATTGATTAAGAACTTATTACTTGACTGATCACTAATGACACTGATCTAAGTATTCAAAGATTTAAATCGTCAGATTCGCGATAGCTACTAGATTCGACCTACCACGTCAAATGATTCATTTCATTTCGTTTATGTGTGCGTTATGTAAGATCAGTAAAATCTTATTTTTTTTAATGTTCTCAAAAAATGTGTGCAAAGGTAATTCGAGAAGCAAATGTTCGCGGTGACTACCTGTTTCTTTAGAAAAGACATAGATAGCTAAACTACTGCCCTAAGTACCTATTAATATTCTGTATATAAGTAGTGGCACAATACGGACCATAACCCGCTGAAGGTCGCAGGAATCCGCTGCATGCGAAAAGCACAGAACCGGTCGAAGTGGCGGTGCTTGCCTACGTCCAGCAGTGGACGTCTTTCGGATGCAGTGATGATGATGACGATAGAGACATAATCTGTATCTATCATCATCTGTATATCGCTCTAAGCGATAAAACCGCCCATTGTGTCACCCTTTGTAAAAAATTTGTATATTTATGTTTTATAATTTGTATGGTGTAGGTACAATAAAGAGTATTCTATTCTATTCTATTCTATTCTATATCAATACAGCAAAACAAAGGTGTAGGGTTGCTTGTTGTGAAATTAAAGCCCTGTTGAACTTGACGATATTTTATTGGCAACTTAACTTATTTTACATTACACGTTACAATTTATACAACGTGCCGCTACAATGGCGACATTAATTTAACACACGGGTAGGGCTAGTGGTCGGTAATCATAAAAGTTATAACAACATAAAAAAAAACCTAATTTGAAAACTTCCAACTGCGCCGCTCGCCGCCATAGGGCTCTCTCTCCTTCAATTCACCTTCTATTTGCACGTTATGTGTTTTAATTACATCGATGCGATGTTATGATCCGTGACCCCGGCAAATGACCCCTTTTTTTTTTTTTTTTTTTGGGATGGGAAATCATCAAATGACTCCTCCCGCTCTGGGTGGAGCGGAAGGGAGTGTCAGACTCTTACTGACTAAAACCCACCCATGTTCCTTCCTTCGCCCTTTATGTTCCGGGGTAGCGGTAACCCTTTCGGACAATCCCGCTGCCCCGGACAATCCCGCTGCCCGCAAATGACCCCTGCGCTACAGTTCTTTAAGTCAGGTTGCTCTAAGATGCTATTTTAGAAAATTGTTAATAAATAAATAAATATTAATGTTTAATTGAATTAAAATATATTCATACAACTAAGACGCGAAACCGTATACGTGTGTAAAATTAATGTCGCCATTAAAGCGCCACGCTGTATATACGAGTATCATGAGGCAACCCTAAGTGGAGGGATGAAAAGGACTGCGTGGCTATCGCCCTTCAGACCTCCCCTAGCTGGCTAGTTTCCTGAAGACTGTTAGGCTATCCGAGCAGGGAACTAGTTGTACTGAGGATCTGAGCTGGCTGCGTGGTTACCGAGCTCAGAAACCTCTAGCTAGTAACTGACGATTTATTAGAAGACAGGTCTACTTATTAAGGCGGATTGGTTGTACATGTGTGCACAATCTCTACACGTAGTCAACTGTAGTTGTGGTGCAGATAACTCGCGGGGTGGCGCTTGCGCAGATTGTTGCACACGAAGATTATAGATGGCGTCACTCGTCTACAGAAATCGTTTGTAATTGCTGCCTTCTAGTTTATAATGCCTCTCATCATAGTGCTTTGGATAATTTACACTAGATGGCGTTGTATGTTTGTCACAAAGGTAGTTAAACTATTTTCACGTGCAAATGTGTTTAACATGAGGACCATAGTCCCCAGTGACCAATAACGAGCGAATATGTGTCGTTAGAACGCTCTTTTATTGAAATAATTTATTTAAAGAATAATGAGTGACTACCATAAAACCGATTATCAGATATTAAAAGAGCTTGTAGCGACCCTGTTCCTCATACTTCTAAAAGCTTCTCTTTGACCGGATGATACGAAATGTTTGTCAAGAAATTACCAAATTTTCAGTACAGGTGTTATATTAGGTAACACAGAAATTATAAAGGAATCTTGTCAAGTTGTCGGCTGACTGTTGTATTAATTCTTCCCCTAGTCATGAGGTAAAATAAATTACAACGTAGAGTTGCTCCTGTTACAGACATAATTATGTATTTTACATAGTTTTAGGTTAACACTAGGTTGTATTATGTGTGATGCAGGATAATAAGGATGATGACTTATATTAGAAATATTCGAACAAATAACGTAATTTCAAAGAAGGCAGAGTAAAATAGGATAATCGAAAAAATCTGTAAAATCGATGGAAATATGGAGAAGCTCAATCAATCAATTAATCAACTCAGCCTATAGCAGTCCACTGCTGGATATAGGCCCCCCCAGGCTGCGCCACAACACCCTCTCACATCAAATGTTAATAAAATTCATGGTCTTCCTTTTATTTTTGACACTAAGTTATTTAGCAAAAAATAATCCTTATGATGAAGTCTTTCGATCGGTATGATAAAGCTACAGGGTGATTATTTTTCTCATGTAAGGGGTTCGATTCCCGGTTCAACCATGTAATTATTTAAATATCTATAAATGCAGTTTAAATTGTTTTTTTAATTTAAATAATGTCTTCTTTCGGTAAAATGTTCCATCTACAATATTCAAGGTACTTTCCCTCCATGTGGCATACCCCCTGTATACCCCCAACAGAAATTACCTCAGCCAGAGTATATATAATATGTACTCTGGCTGTACACGGGTCTCAGTTCTAACCAAACCTACTGCTTGCATGCTGCAAGCGAGCAAGCAAGCATGCAAATGCAACATGCAAGCAAGCATGCAGCATACAAGCAAGCATGCAGCATGCAAGCAAGCATTCAGCATGCAAGCGAGCATGCAACATGCAGCAGGCATGGTTTCTGCCACGGCTCCGGTGCTCCGCGCCTACGCGGTTTTAAATTACACTCTAGGGGTAGGGTTAAATTACACTCTAGGACAAGACTACGTGGAGTTGGTTTTGCAGCGATTGGTTTCTGTCACTAACTTTTGTAGCACAACATATTGACTTTTAAGGACAATATTTTAATTAAAATTATGGATAGCATAACGCCTATTTTTATACATTTTCGTTGAAATAAAATACCATGGCAAAATACATCGAACGAACAATATTCGTTACAAAATAATTTTATTGTTTGATAAGTTTGTTAAACAAATAAATGTGATTAAAAATTCATTGAATTGTGTTTCTGTGAAATATGTTTCATTCAAGTCTTTGAAACAATAATATTCGAAATAAAAATACAAGGAACAAATTTTATATGAAACATTTTCTGGAAATCGAAATTCTATGAAATTTCTGTCTGCGATACAAGGGGACACCATCGACCACACACATGTACCCCAATGTCAGTTGCCGAGCAAAGTTAGTCAATTTAGCAACCGTCTGTCGTGCAGTGTGTTGGCCTGAATAAAAAAAAAAAAAAATATTCATGTATAAAGTTAAGTAAAAAAATGATTTACATTAATTATAATCGAAGAAAGTTAAATTCCAACTGTAATGTAGACCTGCCTGATCTAGGTTTATGAAAAACCTGTGTTTCAGGCCATCAATTTACATCAAACATTTAAAAAGAAGACAATAAATGTATTAGAAGCTAAATTGAAAAGAAGGTTTTTTCTGAGTTAACTTTCTCCTGGGTTCAACCATTGTGATGAGCGTTTCCGATTATCGTAAAGGACCCATTTTTCATCTAAAGTAACGGCGCGATACAAAATCCCCTCGTTATGGTGACGGTTGAGTAATGTAACGCAGCACTCAACGCGTGTTTGGCAGTGTGCTTCAATCAATTCATGCGGCACCTATTTTTCGAGCTTTTTCACTATTCCAATTTGTTTCAAGTGAATTAAAATTGTTTTATCACTTACACCGAACTGCCGCTAACTCTGACTTGTGTGCGATGAATCCTCTTCCACAAACATTTTTAATTTTTCATTGACCACTATGGTTTTTGGCTGTCCACGGGGTTGGTTCTGTAGGTCAAAATTCCCAGGACGAAAACGTTGGAACTAAAAACGTATCGTGTTTTATTTTACAGTAGCTTCCCCATACACATAATTAATCCTTCGAGCTGTTTCTGCAGCGCTGGTGCCACGGTGGAAATCAAATTCGTAAATAACGTGATATTTTAAGTTTTCCATATTATGAACAGAACGATGTCAAAGAAAAATCAAATGGCGCGAAAAACAACACAAACACAAATATACAAGCCTAAAGGAAACCGCCAAAATTGGGCTAAAGTATGCACAGAATCGATAGGTATATAAAAAAAAAACTAGATTTTTTACTGATTAAAAAGAACATGTAACAATAATAACTTTCTATCGGAATGAGCTAAAAATTATGATTTTAAATATGGTTTTTAATTGAACGTAGTTCTAAAACTAGCTCTGTAAACAAGCTGTCAGGTCATTTTAAGTTCGTTCTAAAACTAGTAGGTCTAAAGAAGTTATTAAAAAAACACTATCTATTTTGTTTTAGCATTTTTGACATGAACATTATAATCGTTTATAAAAGAAAAAAAGGACATTAGATGAATTATTGTTGTTTTAGTAAGTTATTTATTTATTTAACAATAACATCTTTCAAAATCGTGTATCAGCGACTGTTTCAAAACGAAAACATATCAAAATTTTTATTTTACCTACCTAATTCCTTTTTTGTGCTATGCAATAATATGCTAATAGTAATATACAAATATGTTTTCAAATAATTAAATCAATATGTGTATTTGACAGTTTGTATTTACAATACATTTTGGCATTATAAATACAATTCTTACCATTTGCCGCATAACCTAACCTAGTGACCCAAAAACATATTTTCTTCCTAATTCCCATAGATTTTTGAAAAAAATCTTTCTGATATTGATATGTACGTGTTTTATCTATTAAATAACACATAAGTGATTCCTTTTCACATTTTGGCCCAACGATATATGGATTTCTGGCGGTCTCCTTTGAAATAAACTTAAATTTGGAATTTCTAACCAAACGCCAGATATTTGAGATCAAAGTGGCCAGTTTGACAAAGCGTTAATTTCATAAGGACAATAGAATGGTACAGACGCCAGCAGGTCAAGCTACCCGAAACTGTCAAATTTTCCCAATCAACCTTGAACCTTAATGCTTTAGCGATAAAGTTGACAATCTATTAAAGAAATTTGACAGATTGTAGTAGCTTGATGTGCTGGCGTCTGTACCATTCAGAGTGTTTTGCAGTAACGCGACCCGCTGACATAGACGACCAACCCCGACACAGCCCAACCCGCTTTTTTTGGTACCTACCTGTGGTGTGACTGGTAAAGCCATAAAATCTTTGAAGATTGAAATAATAACAATATTCAGGTTTCCAATTATTTATTTTATGTTATCAACTCGTCTCATTAGGGATTTAAAGACAACATATAAATACCTACAAAGAGTTAACCTTGCCTTACACATAATCCTCGTAACCTATATATACTGTCTGGACACAGGCCTCCTCTCGGTGAGAGGTGCGTGGGCCACGCGGGCCCAATGCGGGTTGGTAGATGTCACATTTCTTTGAATTTTTGGTTCTAGGATATGCCGGTTTCCTCACGAGGTCTTCCTTCACCGTTTTGAGAGCAGTGGTGATGAAATAATTTACACAAAGTAAAGCGCCTGCCTGGGTTCGAACCTACGACCTACAACTCGAAAGTCGCCTACTCACTGCACTTTGCCTTAGCATTATATTTTAGTAAATGATGATTGAAATAATAGCTTCTATGTTTTAGTCAGGCGCTTAAGCTTCTTAAAAGTCAAACTTGAATGTGTTCACAGTACAAATACAGGGTGGCAGGGACATCGACGCGCAGCCGCTTACCATGAATTCAGTACATGATTCTGGACCCCCCTGCCTTGAAATTTTTCGTCAGCTTTTTCTTAATTTTTACGTTTTTTTCTGCAATTTTTTTTTTTACTGTACCTAAACTGTATAAAATCATTATTTCTATCTAACCCAATGAGATTTTTAATAAAAAAATAGTAAATTCACTTGTTTAAAACTCGAAAGGGCAGCGCGCGGTATCGCGGTAGGTAACACGCGCGCGCGCGCCATCCGCGGAGCGTTTTGATCACAGAACAGATAAAAGAAGGGGTTGACTTTGATATCCAGTAGCACGATTTGGGGGGTAAAAGTGGTTAAAGCTGGTAGGGCTTGGGTCCGCGATTATAACGTTACCACTCTTATTAAAAGGAAATGCATATTTTTCGAGAAATGAATGAAAAATGTTTCTAACCTCAAATCAGGTAAATAGGGAAAACGGAACGTTAAAATGGGCGATTGACAACCAAATCTGTTTCACATATTGTCATATGGTGCAAAATGATGTGAAAACGAACGCAAAACGGAACGTAAAAAAAGCTATGATAAGTGTCACTGTCAAGTGTCATTCGTTTTGTTTATTCATGCATGAATGTTTTGTTTCATTTCTTTTTATAACAACCTATAAATCCTCAATGTTACTACTGATACCAGGAGAATTTGGATGCATGAGCGAGCGAAGCGAGCTCTGGACTTGGGGCACCCCGACACGGACAGGTTAGGTTAGAAGGTGATGGCGGGGTCGAGTGAGCGAGCGAAGCGAGCGAACAGACCCCGCCATCACCTTCGTGGTTATTTTTTTATAAACCACCCAGAAGTAGGAGCCCCGCGAAGCGGGGCTCCGTCGACCGGTCCTTCCTCGACTGTGCTACGTTGAGTGTTTTGAGGTTAGGTTACAATAATTGGTTTTCCTCAAGAACGGTGCGTCGTCTTTACATGAAAGTGGTGCTAGGGCATAGGGAGCACCTCCCTCCACCCTCCTCATGCAAAATTTTTACCGGACTACGGTTTTTAAGCGACTAAAAAGTTTTGAGGTTAGGTTACATTAATTGGTTTTTCTCAGGAATTATGCATTGCCTTTTCATGGGAGTGGTGCCATGGGGGAAGGGGTACCCCCCCTCCTCCCCCCACCCCCCACCCAACCCCCTACGCGTGCTACTGGATACTAAAGTTTAACCAAAAGAAGTTTTGATCGTGTTGTTTGCAATACATTGCGCACTCAAAAATGTTTATCCGGTCATTTCCGAGATGAATGATTTTCGTAATTCTATTTATGGCATCAGGTGTAACCTTTTCACGACGTTTGCGCATCGATGTCCCTGCCACCCTGTGTATCGTGACCATCAAGATGTTCATGGGAAGGTAGTGCTCATCAATTGCTTGATGGTTGAGAAAAGTGGGGGTATGTTAACGATAACTTTTATCGATGGACCCGTGGCGCTGTTATTACTTAGCCACGAGCCATTACAGTATAGTATTTAAGAATAAATAAAATAACTGCCAAAATAGCCAAAATAATGGCCATCCTAAGCATATTGCTTGATCGATGATTTCATTTCTGTTCAGAATCCAAAATTTGTTTTTATTTATATGTAAATGGATGACTATTATATTGTCTGTATCTGAGAACCAGATAACTCATAATAATCTCAAAATCCATCGAATTCCATTTAATTTTAATTAGGAGTGATAAAATCGAAATACGTTTTTACCCGTCGGTAGAGATGAAAGGTTTATGAATCATATCCCAGGTGTGATGTGTGTGTGGTGTGATGTGTTGGACAGCTATTATCGATATAGTCTGTTTAATATCAATCACCCGCACGGGTCTAGAGGACATTAATGTTCAGTGAACTCAAACATCGTTCTACATGCATTCATTATGCATGCATTATAGTCTGTTCCAAAAATATCTAATTAAAGCTAAACAAACCTTATTCAGGTAAACTTAGTATGCAATCACTCACTAAAGGGAATCAGTAAGACATTTGCTGTATTTAGAAGGATTAAACTTTATTTTCCCAACAATCAGGGGCTTGTGGCTCAGTAATAACAGCCACGCTTGCCGCGGTTGGTCCGTGGATGGGACCATCATTAAATACCATGGCCCCTCCGTGCTTCGGAAAGCACGCTAAGCCGTTGGTCCCGGCTGTCATTTGTCGATCTTTGACAGTCGTTACGGTTTGTTAGCACCCTGAAAGTCTCAGACATGTCCATACTACATAGAAATGTCGCACGCACGTCGCTAGTAGGTACAGTCAACAAAAAAGATAAGTATGCAGGGTCGTCGGATATAGTTGAAGTTTAGTAAGAAACCGATGGATGTTTTCTTGAAAATGAAATTGGTAAACGAACTGTTTGTTTTCCATTAATTAAATAAAATTTTATCCGAAAACATCAATCCGTTTCTTACTAAACTTCAACTATATCCGACGACCCTGCACACTTATCTCTTTTGTTGACTGTACATGAAATAGCTACACCACGATTATTATACATAAAATTATTAGGTTAATTGAACACAGAAAATCGGTAAGTAAATAAAGAAAAATAGAAGAAACAATTCAAATCCTTTCTCAGTACCTACTGAAAAAGCTACAGCTCAGAAATGAAAAGAGTTAGCAATAAAACTATACACATTACGTATATTTAGACAAAAACATTTATTTATTTCCTTTTCCACAATATCTGTAAAAACACTCAAATATCACCGAAACAAATAACTCCTGCACTTACTTGCTAAGATTTAGATTTAAATTGCAACGACTTGTTACGCTGATGCTGAAGCTTTTAGAACGTGTTCACTGTTTGGCGTCTCGAGCAAGAAGGCCGAATGTCAGTTGCCTCCCATAGAGAATGAGAGTGAATGTCATCATGGACGAATAATTAATTGAGTGACATACGAATATTAGTCGACTTATTACCTTACCAGATACAAGCTAACATTATCTACTGAAAAAAAAATAACTGAATTTTGAAACAGGAAAAATATGTATATTCCTATGTGACGACATAGCCGTGGTCACGTTTACAAAAGTAGTTTCTTCTTCTTCGTGGTATCGATGATTCCATTCATTAGTCCAGTCATATTTTTTTTTTCCGAAAAAATCCGATTGTTTATTTATTTATCAGCAGTAATCGGAATAGATAAGGTACTTCGGAACAATGGCTTTAGATGTGTAATTATGTTAATATGGATATATTATGTTCGTGAGATTCCGGTATTTTCAATTTATCGAAAACTTTAATTTGTTAGATATTCAAACCAAAATTATTACTCATCCCGAGTCGCGTCAGTTTAGGAATAATCTAAATGTATGCGGTTTAAACTAGCTTTATCCAGTTCAGATAATATTAAAGTTGTCAAAAAAGAAAAGGCCCGTTTTGACATTTGAGAATGCGTTCTTGACACCTGTCAGTTTCATACAAACGAATACGTGTATTGCGAATTTGATCTTTATTAACTACTAGAACTGTCAATGTCAAAACGGGCCTTTTATTTTTTGACAACCTTATAGTATGTACCTTACCTATCACTACCAACCTTTTACAATATATTTTTTTATTCCTGGTGAATCCCGGGATCAGACATATCCATACTATGTAAACATGTCGCACGCACGTCGCTAGTCGGCCTAGTAGGGCATGAAATTGTTTTACATATTTCGATGACTGTTTATAAGATAAGGTACCTATCGTGTGATTGCGTAGTGTTTTAATTTTGGAAGATATCTTATTTTTGTTTATAATTATCACGGTCACGGGTAAAGTCTGAACTTGTATAAAACTAGTGTCGGCGACAAGACCCTATCTGAGTACCAGGGCGCAAGTAGTGACGTTACCGCTACGCACAAAAAGTAAAGTTGAAATTTTGATCTAGTTAGAAACTTTTAAAGAGATTTATTTCATGTTTTTTCTTATATTTCTAATTAGTATTTAGCTCAGATTTGTTGTTAGTTTTGTATTCCAAACAAATGAGACTGTTTTTGAAAGGATTCTTACAAGTGTAATTTTGTTCAAGTATATTTACGTAACTTGAAAACTCACTTTTTTGTTTATGGTTAGATTTTGATAATTTTTGTTTTAAAGGATAGGTCTAGATATAAAACGAATATTTCCGTTTGAATTATGAAAATCGGATCATTAGTTTAGAAATTACAAGGGATATTGTATAGTGAAAATGTGTCGACTCACTTTTTTGACAGTTTTTGTTCTAGAAACTTTTTATTATACATAGTTAAGTTATATAGTAAGGTTTAATTAAGTAGATGGTTATATAAGGAACATAATATAATAAAAATTGTAAGGAAATTCTATAAAAATAAATAAAATAAGGGGCTTGACAGATTTCGGCTTAAGAAAAAAGTAGCATGAAAAAGGGTTCAAAATACACGGCTCTCTATAAGGTAACGTAAGCCGGGTATAAATAGAGCGCAATTTGCGACGAAAAGTCAGTCACAGCTCAGCCGTCGAAGAGGCAACACCTACAAAAGAAGCCGAAATCTACAAGCAACAAAAGTAAGAAAATTGGTTGTTTTATTTTACTATCTCTGCAAAGCCTTCCGAGCCGGTATACCCATATAAAAACGGCTACGCATTCAGGGGTGCGTGGGACGTGTGCCACCAGCAGAGTCACTCGACTCAGTGAAGGGAAACATACGTCAAAACGTGGGAGACTGTCCCAGGTACGACCGCAAGGTACTGAATATACCCCGGTTGTCCGCCACAATTGGTCCTTCGAGCCGGATCCCTGCAAGAAGAAGCAAGAAGAAGTCAGAAGAGCCTAGAAGATAAAGAAGATAAGAGGACTGCAAGATGCCAGTAACCAGGTCACAGAAGGATGCCCCCTCACGCCCCCCGTCCCGTCCTACTAATGTGGACGCGACGGTAGAAGCGTCAAGGTCAGAAGGGGTCACGTCTGCGTCAGCGTCAGCATCATCAGAAACCACTACTTCATCAGGCACCAACACTTCTTCGGGTACATTGACTACGGAAGGGACCACGACAACGGAGACCACGGTTGAAACTGTGACCACGGCATCATCCAAGAAGAGCGAACAGAAGAAGGAAGATGCCAAACAGAAGGAGACGACACAGAAGACCCCAGAAGATGTCCCGGAAGAGGGTGCTCGTGGTTCAGCCACAACCCTGAAACCGATGGGGGTCAGTCGTCGTGCCAGGTCTACGAAGACCACGAGCTCCTCGGCCAGAAGACGCGAGCTGGAAGCCAGAGAAGAGTTAGCACGTCTGGAACTGAAACAAGCACAGGCTGCGGCAAAACTAGCCCGTGTCAGACTGGAGATGACACAATATGAAGATGAGGACTCCGTGGATGATGAAGACCAGGAAGAAAGAACAGCACAGGTGCAGAACTGGATTGAGTCATCAGTACTAGAAGATGGCAACAAGAAACAACTAGAGCAACGAGGTCAACGCATCTCAGAAGAGCCACAGAAGACGAAGCCTGAAGAGAACTCTTCAACGAAAGGAGCTACAGTCGAGATTCAAGCATTGGCGACTGCCTTAAAAGAAGCCTTTTCCACAAGAGGAGGACCGGCAGCACAGCCAAGCTACATCCACGAGCTACCTTACTTCGACGGCAACAGCAGCGAGTGGTTGGCCTTCAAGGTTGTTTATGAAGATACAGCACCAATGTTCAACGAAGTTCAGAATATGGCACGATTAAGAAGAGCACTGAAGGGCAATGCAAGAGAAGCCATCAAGAGCCTGTTATACTCCGAGGCTTCTCCGTCAGAAGTGATGCAAGCCCTCAAAAGAAGATACGGAAGACCTGACGCGCTGGTGTTGGCAGAACTAGAAAAGGTCAAGGCGCTACCGAAGATTTCGGAAAATCCAAGAGACATCTGCGTCTTCGCGAGCCAGATCAACAACAGCGTAGCAGCCATAAAAGGACTGAAGAAATCACAGTACCTGCATTCACCAGAGATGGTGAAACAAATAACAGAGAAGATGCCGACGGTTCTCAAGTTCCGATGGTACGACTTCACTGCAGCATCGGAAGAAGGCGACTTCTCCAACCTAACGCTGGTATCCAGGTTCCTGAACACAGAAGCAGACAAATGTGGAGCTTTCGCAACTTCAGAAGAGAAAAGCGGGTTCAAGAAGACCAATCGACAAGTAACGCATTCGACAACAGAAAAGGATTCAAGACAACGAGAGAAAACTTGCCCTATGTGTGAGGGTGAACATTACCTCGTCGAATGTCAGAAGTTCCAGAAGACATCGGTACAAGATCGGTGGGCGATAGTAAAGAAGAGTCGCGTCTGCTTCAAATGTCTTCAAGGGAAACACAGGAAGGAGAGTTGCAGAAAACCACCATGTAAGGAATGCAAGAGGTGGCATCATCATATGCTGCACGTCGAGTCAGAAGAAAGGACCTCGGAGGGAAGGAAAAATGAGACACCACAGGATGAGAAGAGCGTCACGGCATCAGTGAACGCAGTCAACAATGCAAGGGCATACCTGAAAATAGTTCCAGTAGAAGTCTTCGGGTCAAAAGGATCAAAAAGGATATTGGCCCTCATGGATGAAGGATCAACCGTGTCACTTCTGGACGAGAAGGTGGCACAAGAAGTCGGCGCTCAAGGAAGAAAGGAGGAACTGACCATCGAAACAGTGGGAGGCAGGTTGATAAGGAAGAAGGATTCTCAGATGTTGGACCTTACAGTGAAAGGAGTTCATCAAGAAACCAAGAAGACGCTGAAGAGAGTCCGCACCATCAACGATTTGAAGCTTGCACCACAGTTCCTAGACAAGAAAAAGATTGAAAACTGTCAACACTTGAAGAAGATCGCCGACTCTCTATATTACGAAGGGGAGTCACCACAACTGCTCATCGGTCAAGACAATTGGGAGTTAATTGTGACTCAAGAAGTGAAGAGAGGGAAACCAGGAGAACCAGTTGCTTCTAAAACAGGACTTGGATGGGTGCTCCACGGGTCAGACATCGGAGGTAAACCAGTACACTTCCTGAACACATGTTTACATGTCAGCACGCCAGAAGAAGAGATGCATCAAGCCATCAAGGATCACTTCGCGATCGAAGCACTTGGTGTGCAACCTAGAAGACCTACTACAGATTCAGAAGGAAGAGCACTCACCATCCTAGAAAAAACCTGCAGAAGACTTGAAGATGGTCGATTCGAAGCTGGACTTCTATGGAAGAATGAAGAAGAACAGATGCCAGAAAGCTACACATCTGCCAGGAACAGATTAATCAACATCGAAAAGAAAATAGACAAGGATCCTCAATTGAAGGCGGAATACGGCAAGCAGATCCAGCATCTAATCGACAACAAATATGCAGAAGAAGCACCTGAAGAACAAGAGGATTCTAAGAAATTATGGTACCTCCCTCATTTCTCCGTGGTTCATCCATTGAAGAAGAAGATAAGGATCGTGTTCGACGCTGCAGCCAAGTCAAAAGGAAGAAGTCTCAACGACGCTCTACTGCCTGGACCAGATCTACTTCAATCACTCTTCGGTGTACTACTGAGGTTTCGACAAGGACCCTTAGCAGTGGCTGCCGACATTAAGGAAATGTTTCTACAAGTTCGCATCAGGCCAGAAGACAGAAACAGCCTGAGGTTTCTGTGGCGTGGAGATCATCGCGACGTATCGCCAAAGAAGTATAGGATGACATCAGTTATCTTCGGCGCAACATCATCTCCGAGCACAGCTATCTACGTGAAGAACCGAAACGCAGCGGACTACAAGGAACAATATCCAGAGGCTACAAGGGCAGTCGAGCTGAACCACTACATGGACGACTACTTACACAGTTTCCATTCCGAAGAGGACTTCAGAAGAGTAACAGCGCAGGTGGACTTCATACACAAGAAGGCGGGCTTCGAACTCAGAGGATGGGCATCAAACCAACCCGAACTGCTGCAAGACGTGAAGACTGAAACAACCGAAAAGACAGAAGTGGACCTTGGTGAGAAAGAAGAAAAGACACTAGGACTACGCTGGTTCACAGAAAAGGACTCAATCGGTTTCCGAGCAAACCTCCGGAACACTCCGGAAGAAATAGCCAAGGGATTCAAGGTGCCTACGAAGAGAGAAGTCACCAGCGCAGTAATGTCAACTTTCGATCCACTGGGATTAGCATCACCGGTCCTCGTTCAAGGAAAGAAGCTGCTTCAGAACATATGGCGAAGCGGCGTCGGTTGGGACGAAGAAATCGAAGAAAGCGAACACGAAGCGTGGAAAATATATCTGGAGAAGATGAAGCTACTACAGGATCTTCAAATCCCAAGATGTCTGGCGCCACATCGCACCGAGGGGGAGCTGCACACATTCACAGATGCAAGTGAAACAGCATATGCAACCACAGTCTACTGGAGAACAGAAGATACAAACGGAACATACCACGTCAGCTTGGTGGCAGCAAAAGTACGAGTCACGCCATTGAAGCCGGTATCGATCCCAAGACTGGAGCTACAAGCAGCCGTCCTTGGAAGCAGACTAGCCCATGCAGTAGAAGAAGAAATGGATCTGAAAATTGTAAAGAAAACATTCTGGACGGACTCCAGCATCGTGCTCTCCTGGATCAAGACAGACCCGAGAACTTTCAAAACGTTCGTGGCTCACCGTCTAGCCGAAATAGAAGATCTCACCAAGCCGCAAGATTGGAGATGGGTGCCTACAGCGCAGAACCCAGCAGATGACGCGACACGCGACGTACCAGACAACTTCGATTACAAGCACCGATGGTACACTGGCCCAGAATTCTTAAGAAAAGAAGAAATCTACTGGCCTGAAGCAAGAACATTCAAGAAGGAAACCACCGGTGAAGAGAAGACTACAGACGTTGCAGCAACAGCGAGCACCACTCATCCATCACCAGATCCTGAGAGGTTTTCGTCTTGGAAGAGACTTTGGCGAGCTACAGCGAGAGTACTGCAGTTCATACAACTCTGCAGAACGAAAGAAAAGGTCAACGTCAGCAAAGAAGATCCCACCTGGAAAAGGTCGAAAGGAACAAAGAAGAAAACAGTCGAGAAACGACAACAGTCTTCAAAGAAAATAGAAAGAAACTACGTACCATTAAACGCAGACCTGCTAGAGCAAGCTGAGACTCTGCTATTAAAAGGAAGTCAAGAGAGGAGCTTCAGAGAAGACATCAGACGTCTAAGACAAGGAAAGCAGCTAGAAGGAAGCAGCAAGTTGAAAAGGCTCGACGTGGTGTTAGAAGAAGGCCTCCTGCGTTTAAAAGGAAGAATCGACGCGATACAGGGCGTAACCAGAGACTACAAGCGTCCCATCGTGCTCGACAGCAAGGAAAAGATAACACAACTTATCATCGAAGAATTCCACTGCCGTTTCAACCACGGAAACCACGCGACAGTGATGAATGAAGTAAGGCAACGCTTCTGGGTACTGGGACTGAGGTCAGCAATCAAGTCAGTTCAGCATCAATGTCAGTGGTGCAAAACGAAGAAGGCAAGACCTCAAGAACTACCAACTGGCAACTTACCCAAAGAGAGGTTGATGCACAGTAACCCTCCCTTTACGTGCACCGGCATAGATTACTTCGGCCCAATGATGATCACCGTAGCAAGACGTCAAGAAAAGAGATGGGGTGCTCTATTCACATGCTTAACTACAAGAGCTGTGCACATTGAGCTCACCCCTTCCCTCTCCACCGACAGCATGATCATGGCGTTGCGACGATTCGCCGCGAGAAGAGGAATACCAAAGACCATCTATTCCGATAACGGAACCAATTTCGTCGGTGCAAGTAAAGAACTAAAAGAAGCAATAGACAACATGAAGAAAGAAGGCCTCACCTCAGAAGCAGAGAAGCTCGGTGTGCAGTGGACGTTCATCCCTCCTGGTGCACCTAACATGGGAGGCGCATGGGAGCGTTTGGTGCGATCCATAAAAACCGCACTAAACGCCACACTCAACGAAAGGTATCCACGAGAGGAGGTCCTACATACCCTCCTATTAGAGGCCGAACACATAGTCAACTCTCGGCCTCTCACCCACCTCTCCGAGAACCCTGAGGAGGAAGCACTCACTCCAAATCACTTCCTCCTCGGACGATCCTGTGGCGCGACAAGAATCGGCAGCTTCAAAGACGACGAGCTCGTGGGCAGGCACACCTGGAAGACGACGCAGCGACTTGCCGACCACTTTTGGCAACGCTGGCTGCGAGAGTACCTGCCCACTCTACTGCCAAGGAAGACGTCGGGAAGAAGCAGCGTCACAGATCTGCACATCGGGGACATCGTCCTGATCGTCGACCACAGCCTACCAAGATGCACCTGGCCACGCGGCAGAATTCAGCAAGTGTATCCGGGACCAGACGGGCGGACCAGAATCGTCGACATCGAGACACGAGGTGGAGTGCTGCGAAGACCCAGTTCGAGAGTGGTGCTGTTGGTGCCGGGAGTCTCGCCGAGCCAGGAGGATGGTGCTGCGCACGAGGGGGAGAATGTCGGCGACAAGACCCTATCTGAGTACCAGGGCGCAAGTAGTGACGTTACCGCTACGCACAAAAAGTAAAGTTGAAATTTTGATCTAGTTAGAAACTTTTAAAGAGATTTATTTCATGTTTTTTCTTATATTTCTAATTAGTATTTAGCTCAGATTTGTTGTTAGTTTTGTATTCCAAACAAATGAGACTGTTTTTGAAAGGATTCTTACAAGTGTAATTTTGTTCAAGTATATTTACGTAACTTGAAAACTCACTTTTTTGTTTATGGTTAGATTTTGATAATTTTTGTTTTAAAGGATAGGTCTAGATATAAAACGAATATTTCCGTTTGAATTATGAAAATCGGATCATTAGTTTAGAAATTACAAGGGATATTGTATAGTGAAAATGTGTCGACTCACTTTTTTGACAGTTTTTGTTCTAGAAACTTTTTATTATACATAGTTAAGTTATATAGTAAGGTTTAATTAAGTAGATGGTTATATAAGGAACATAATATAATAAAAATTGTAAGGAAATTCTATAAAAATAAATAAAATAAGGGGCTTGACAGATTTCGGCTTAAGAAAAAAGTAGCATGAAAAAGGGTTCAAAATACACGGCTCTCTATAAGGTAACGTAAGCCGGGTATAAATAGAGCGCAATTTGCGACGAAAAGTCAGTCACAGCTCAGCCGTCGAAGAGGCAACACCTACAAAAGAAGCCGAAATCTACAAGCAACAAAAGTAAGAAAATTGGTTGTTTTATTTTACTATCTCTGCAAAGCCTTCCGAGCCGGTATACCCATATAAAAACGGCTACGCATTCAGGGGTGCGTGGGACGTGTGCCACCAGCAGAGTCACTCGACTCAGTGAAGGGAAACATACGTCAAAACGTGGGAGACTGTCCCAGGTACGACCGCAAGGTACTGAATATACCCCGGTTGTCCGCCACAACTAGTTTCAACCGCATATAATTAGATAATTCCTAAACTTACGCGATATCGGGTAGGTAATCATTTTGTTTGAATCTCTAACAAGCTATAACTAATTCGATTTTCTACATTAAAGTTTTCGATCAATTGAAAATCCCGGAATCTCGTGGGCGTGTCCATATTAACAAAATTAAAGGTTTGGAGTCATTGTCCGGATATAGCATTATCTATTCTGTTTACTGCTGATTAATATAACAATCTGACGTTAGATAGAAATATGTATACATAACTAGCTGTGCCCCGCGGTTTCACACGCATAAGTTTTGATCCCGTGGGAATATTGGGATAAAAACTATCCTGGTTATAAACCATCTGTGTGCCAAATTTAATTAAAATCCGTTCAGTAGTTTTTGCGTGAAAGAGTAACAAACATCCATCCATACAGACTTTCGCGTTTATAATATTATTAGTAGGATAGGAACTAGGATATAGTAGGACGTAGGATAGGATAGTGGGAAGTAGGATAGTAGGAAGTAGGATAGGAAGTAGGATTAGTAGGATAGGAAGGATAGGAAGTAGGATATAGTAGGACGTAGGATAGGATAGTGGGAAGTAGGATAGTAGGAAGTAGGATAGGAAGTAGGATTAGTAGGATAGGAAGGATAGGAAGTAGGATATAGTAGGACGTAGGATAGGATAGTGGGAAGTAGGATAGTAGGAAGTAGGATAGTAGGAAGTAGGATAGGAAGTAGGATTAGTAGGATAGGAAGGATAGGAAGTAGGATATAGTAGGACGTAGGATAGGATAGTGGGAAGTAGGATAGTAGGAAGTAGGATAGGAAGTAGGATTAGTAGGATAGGAAGGATAGGAAGTAGGATATAGTAGGACGTAGGATAGGATAGTGGGAAGTAGGATAGTAGGAAGTAGGATAGGAAGTAGTATTAGTAGGATAGGAAGGATAGGAAGTAGGATAGGAAGTAGGATTAGTAGGATAGGAAGGATAGGAAGTAGGATATAGTAGGACGTAGGATAGGATAGTGGGAAGTAGGATAGTAGGAAGTAGGATAGGAAGTAGGATTAGTAGGATAGGAAGGATAGGAAGTAGGATATAGTAGGACGTAGGATAGGATAGTGGGAAGTAGGATAGTAGGAAGTAGGATAGGAAGTAGTATTAGTAGGATAGGAAGGATAGGAAGTAGGATAGGAAGTAGGATTAGTAGGATAGGAAGGATAGGAAGTAGGATATAGTAGGACGTAGGATAGGATAGTGGGAAGTAGGATAGTAGGAAGTAGGATAGGAAGTAGGATTAGTAGGATAGGAAGGATAGGAAGTAGGATATAGTAGGACGTAGGATAGGATAGTGGGAAGTAGGATAGTAGGAAGTAGGATAGTAGGAAGTAGGATAGGAAGTAGGATTAGTAGGATAGGAAGGATAGGAAGTAGGATATAGTAGGACGTAGGATAGGATAGTGGGAAGTAGGATAGTAGGAAGTAGGATAGGAAGTAGGATTAGTAGGATAGGAAGGATAGGAAGTAGGATAGGAAGTAGGATTAGTAGGATAGGAAGGATAGGAAGTAGGATATAGTAGGACGTAGGATAGGATAGTGGGAAGTAGGATAGTAGGAAGTAGGATAGGAAGTAGTATTAGTAGGATAGGAAGGATAGGAAGTAGGATAGGAAGTAGGATTAGTAGGATAGGAAGGATAGGAAGTAGGATATAGTAGGACGTAGGATAGGATAGTGGGAAGTAGGATAGTAGGAAGTAGGATAGGAAGTAGGATTAGTAGGATAGGAAGGATAGGAAGTAGGATATAGTAGGACGTAGGATAGGATAGTGGGAAGTAGGATAGTAGGAAGTAGGATAGGAAGTAGGATTAGTAGGATAGGAAGGATAGGAAGTAGGATATATTATTTTCCTGTTTCAATGCCTTCACTTTGTTTTTTTCCTCTAGTAGTTTTAAACTGTTTTTACATTTTTTTTAAATACTTGCTACTTTTCTGCGTCTTACCTATTAATTGTATATACAGGCTGTCATCGACATGCAACCTGCCAATTCTGCCGACTGGCGATTCTGTAAAAATCTCACTGTGAAAACTCAAGTGAAGTGAGCTTGATGTGAGCTGTCAGTAGTGTCAATCCCTAGCATTAGTCGGACTGACAGCTCACTCCACGCTCACTTCACCTAAGTTTTCACGGTGAGATGGTTACAGAATCGCACCGTAGATTTAGACTGTATGATTCTGAATTCGTTGAAATTAATCGTCAGTTTTCTTTTTCTTGCGTTGTAAGAGAAACATCTATAGGTGGTAAAGAAGTCATAACAACGATTTTTTTTATCAAGGTTTTTTTTTAAATACCATGGCGTAATTGATGTGAAAAAAATAAGAACGAGTCAGTATTTATTATGTGTCAAGTAAATATACAGGCTGTTAAAGAAATTGCGTGCCATAGCTTACGGGTAGGTTCAGTATCGATAAAGGAACCGGGAAAAAAATATAAAAAAAAATATTGCAAGACCAACCTAATTTAGTACCTACTAACTTAAAATAGGTAGCAATAGTTTAGAATTAAAATTATTTTATTTGTTTAAATTCTTTAATTACTTACCTACTATAGAACGCGTTGTCATTTTGTCCTTCACTTCTCGCGTCCGAATACTAAGGGCCGGCGCATTATTTGCTACTGAAAACGGCTCGCGACAAATGGTGCAAGATGTGCGCTCCTAACGCTACGACGGTATGTAAATTACAATTCCAATTTTCCCTTCGTACTTTAACGGGCTTAAGACCGTCAAAATATAAAACAGATCTTGTTTAACTAGTACCTATTCAACAGAAATACGAGTAGGTACGAGTATTGTATTAAGGCGTACTTAGAAAATTGGAATCAGGTATTTACTATTATTAAAAATCAACTTAATTACACATGTTTTAAGTTTTAACGTGTTTTACTCTGAAATGTTATTTTAGAATTAATCAAAACAAAGCTGTTTAAAAATAAGGTGTAGGCAGAACGTTGTCCATTGTTGTTGTAATACCAATAACTTTATGAAGTGAGAAACGTTGTGTTGTGATAACTTTCAACAAGTGAGTAAATAAGTTGATTTTAATTCATTGTAAATACCCACTTACTTGATTCCATTTTAAAATACCCACTCGTTCTTCTACTGCTGCTGAACACTTACTAGTTAAACAAGATTTTTTAATTTATAGGTTTTAATTTTGAAGGAAATAAGCACGCTAAAGTAGGAAGAAGAAATACTTGGAATTGTAATTTACGTACTTAATTACCTATCCTTCACCCGGCGTTATCGAAGTGTTCGCGCGTAGGTATTTCATTGCTTTCGATAGTAGGGAGGTAACTCTAGGAAATTATTCATTAGCATTTAAACAAAATATAAACTTATATTAACCATTTTTTTATTAATTCTAAACGATTGCTATTTAATTAGTAGGCACTACATTAGATTCATCTTATGATTTTTTTTTTCTTTTAAAAATTAAATGTTTTTTATTTTTATTTTTTACGGGTTCCTTTATCAATACTGAACTCACTCTGAAGCTATGGCACGCAATTTCTTTAACACCCTGTATATATTTTTTTTAAATAATGTACTTAAAAAAATTCGTTTCTATGGCTTCTTTACCACCTATAAATGTTTCTCTTAAAATATTTCGTGTATGAATAGATACACCTTATATAGTGTCCACTTTAGTGTGCCGCATAGTTTTATATACTGATGCACATAATATCTAGTATCTATATGTATATAAACTAAAGTATCAGAAAACGTACCTGTCGATGCCAATTTGTAGTTTCCCGCTTACGAGTGCTT
Organism: Apamea monoglypha; assembly: GCA_911387795.2. NCBI lineage: Eukaryota > Metazoa > Arthropoda > Insecta > Lepidoptera > Noctuidae > Apamea > Apamea monoglypha. The sequence goes on from OU426920.1 coordinate 12,856,251, forward strand.
TGATTTGATTATTTGAGTACTTACCTAAGCCCGAAATTCTAATTCAAAATCACTTTGCAAATATTGTTCATTTTATAATTAAGATAAAATAACCTCAATTTTCGTCGACGATTTTTCAAATGTCATCCATGCCTTGCCTTTTCCCAACTGTGTTTGGGTTGGCTTCCGGTCTAACCGGATTCAGCTGAATACCAGTATTTAGGACGATTTTTCAAATGGATGCTAATTAATCCCTTTGGTGAGTGATTGTGTAATAATTTAACCTGAATAAGGTTTTCTTACGCTTTCATTTTTGGTTATTTTGGAACAAACTACTTACGAGTATAATGATGTCGGAGAGTAATGTGTAGAATGATGTCGGAGTCCACAGAACATACATTTTATATCCTCTACGTCCACGCGTGCGGCTGACATTTTAAAAAAGACTATAATATATGTATTAAATAACTGTAAGTAAATAATATCATGTACGATATAGATATACCTCGATGTATCTGTTGTCTGTGTGTATTTTTACGCGACGGTAAAAAAAAAAGTTTATGAATCTTGGTCCCTATTATGATCCATAACCTTTCTTCTCTGCCCTTAGAGAATTTTAATGAAATGCAGTACCAAACGACGATGTACCCTGTATGCACTCTGCAAGTGCACCCAAGGACAACCCCCTGATGTAGGGCTATTGCAGGATGTGGATAAAAAAGAGGTATTGTGTTGGGAGGGCTAAAGTAGACTGGATTCCAAGAACTATGGAAGGACTGCCTGATCAATGTTTTACACATACGCGGATAAAATGGCAGGGGGTGACTTGCGCACTTAATAATGGGCCCCCGGGAACTGTCGCTAGCACATAGTGAAGTGACATGAGGTGTGGACAGGTATTTCACGGCTATCAGGACAATCCCAGAGTTCAGAAGATGGTCAAGATCCCTACCAGCACTTACTGTAATACTTCTTTTCTCCAAGCACGTTTGCTCTTGCGAATCTCCACTCAAACCGGCCAATAAAGACAAGAAAGAGGTGGGAGCTCTGTTCCTCGTCAGTGTTAGGTTAGGTTAGGTCAGACCTCCCTACCTAGAGTTCGGAGTACGCAAGCCCGACCACGACGTCAATATAAAAATACGGCGGTTATTATTATTAATTTATTATATATGTTACGGCTAATAGCCGAAGTCTGGCTACACCTAGTTTCAGTCGGGTAAAACTAGGTGCAGCCGGCCATATGCGGTTAAACTTATATGTATCGTACTTATCTTCGGTTAGAACTAGGTTTAGCCTTCATCATAGCGGCTAGAACTAGGTGCAGCTGCACGCAAACTGGTAGTTAAACTTAGGTGTATCCTCTCTATCATCAGCTAGAACTAGGTTTTCAGTTCAGTTAAGCATTTTGGTTTTGTTTTGAGATTCTTATCTTGCGTTTCCCCATTCAACACGACACTTCGGCTATTAGCCGTAACATATATATCAAATCCGACTGGTAGTTCCAAAGATTAGCGCGTTCAAACTAAAAAAAACAAACAAACTCTTTACCTTTATTCTTTGTATAAATAGATTACTAAAGAGATTACTTAGTATAGATAATAGTCAGCTATATATAAATGAAACAAATTTAGATATCAGCTGAACAATAAAGAAACGGTCGATCAAGCAATATGTTGAACTTGGTTATTATTTTGGCAGTTGCGGCAGGTAAGTTAGTTTATTTAATTTATTCTTAAAGACTATATTATAATGGCTCGTGGCTAAGTTATAACAGCGGAACGGTCGATGGATCAAAGTTGAGCTATGCTTGCCGAGGTCAGTACGTGGATAAGTAACCATCCATTACATACCTACGGAAACCTCTCCGTGTCTCGGAAAGTACGTAAATATTTGGTCCCGGCTGTCATTCTTAGATCTCTAGCAGTCGTTTAATCACACATTGTAAATAAACTTCACGAGGGTATAGTGCAGTAGTAACCATAGGCTGCAATAGAATTGGCGATCGCAGAGATACTGCAATCGATTTATTGTTTCTGGGCAAATTCTTAACAAAATCCGTTTGAGGTACCGATATTATACATATAAGTATAGTATTATTTGTTTGTATTATATAATATAGTACGTGTAGTAGGGGCTTGTGGCTAAGTAATAACAGCCGCACGGGTCGATCGATCAGGTTAAGCTACGCTTGCCGCGGTTGGTACGTGGATGGGTGACCATCTTCACATACCAAGACCCCTCCGTGCCTCGGAAAGCACGTTAAGCCGTTGGTCCCGGCTGTCATTCGTGGATCTTTGACAGTCGTTACGGGTCGTCAGTAGCCCGAAAGTCTGACCACCAGTCTTACCAAGGGGTATCGTGTTACCCAGTAACTGGGTTGTGGAGGTCAGATAGGCAGTCGCTCCATGTAAAATACTGGTATTCAGCTGCATCCGGTTAGACTGGAAGCCGACCCCAACATAGTTGGGAAAGGCTAGGCAGATGATGATGATATAATATAGTACCAAAGAACATATAGCCGGTCCGAAGCATTCTAAACCAGTTTTTACGATTCTTAACACGGGTGATATTTTTAATAAGCAACGTGTTTGTATTATTTTCTAGTGTGCTGTATACATGCGGAGAATAGATACTACCTATACACAAGGTAAATACTCCGTAAATAATCTATGCTGCATATTATGTCTTTTAAATTGGTAATAGGCGATGATACAGCAAAGAACATGAGTAGTGTGTATAACCCTCAGAATAAGTAAGCTGAAGTGGTAATGGGCCGGCCATAGCGGCCGCAGAACCAATGACCGTTGAGCTACACGCGTTCTTTTGTGAAGTACAACGTAAAAGAATAACTAAGTTAAAACATTGAAGAATCAATATTTTGAGTTTTTTTTTTTTTAAGGACAAACCCGTCTGAACCTGAGATAATAGCAGGGCGCGGTGCCTTGCCAACGAGCTCTAATTTCAATATAAGACATGATACAATCATATTGATCCATGGGCAAGGTGGAAGTCCTCGATCGCCATTCAATGTATTAATCAGGCATGGTAAGTACCTCAGGTATGATAAATCACCAGCATAGATAAACATCGAAGTATAAACTGTACTCCGAAGAAAAGCTTGTAGAACCTTTTATTTTTAGGCACAAGGCATTTTTTGTCATGAATTTATTTACGGTTACAATACATTTCTGTTAAGGCGACAGCAAACCCTTGTTTTCTTTAATGGAAAATGAGCCTTTCTCTAACCCTATTGGTCTATTTAATATTAAACCTAACGTTCTTATTTATGAAGTTATTTATTTCTTTCAGAAATATCTAGGTTACAAGAACCATATAACGTTTTAGTGGTTGACTGGGAAGCAGAAGCTATGTTGAGTTACTCGGTGGCATCGTCAAACGTGCCACTTGTGGCTAATGATTTGTTAAATTTAATAAAATGGTTAACGCAGCTGCAACCTCTATTGGATGTAAACAGACTGCACTTGGTTGGGTTTGGCCTTGGAGCACATGTTGCCGGCATCGCTAGTAGAGGGTTGCACGGAACCCCTGGAAAAGCTGCTAGAATCACTGGTAAGTGATGATTATTTTCTTTAGTATTTATAAAATTATTTGTGTCTTAGCATGAAAATAGCTGATTCAGGCTCAGGATTCAGATCGTAATTAGGCTTGCTTCCGTTTTTTAAATGAAGATTGTTAAAGAATGTAGATGTGAGTCCCTAACTTTTTTGCCTCGCTAAGGTCTGATTTTTCAATCGACAGATCATTTTTATTCGTGGAATAAAATTGACGTCTGACAGATTTTGTATAGAAGAACTGTCAAAAATTCAAAATTATTCTTCGGATAAAATTATCTGGCGTTGGAAAAATCAGCTCTAAATGGTATAATATGAAGATTAAGTTCACGAAAACAGTGTTTATTATTCATACGATAAAAATCATAAATGACACAAATAAATCCCAAATATAGTTTTAAAGGCTCGTTGTAGTCTTCTCAGCCTCAATAGAACGCCTGATTATCAATCACTTTCTTTAAATCTTTTCGTTTTCGTGTTGCCTTTCTAGGATTGGATCCATCAGGAAGAGGATGGGGCACCAATTCCCTACGCTTGAGACATGATGACGCTCACTACGTCGAAGTTATCCACACAGACGATTCAGGTCTACGTGCCAACGGTATTGGAACTCCAATTGGCCTGATAAACTTCTATGCTAACGGTGGAAGCAACCAACCAGGCTGCTACTCGCACTCCTGTAGTCATAACCGAGCTTACGAGCTCTTTGCAGCGTCGTTGTCGAACTGGAACCTAGTGGGATACCCATGCAGCTCAACTTCGCAATTGAACCTTAACAGATGTAGAGGAAGTTCATTGAAAATAGGTGGAACAGAATTACATAAAAGAGGGTATGTATTTTTATTTTCATAAAGTACATCTTTCACACGAGTATGTACAACAGGTTCAACTGTCATTTGGAATTACGTTAACATCACACCAAGGCAAGCTAAGGAATAGAATATATTTGTCATATCCTTTCTTACTATATAATATTATAAACGCAAAAGCGTTTATTGCGTGTGGATAGATGGATGGATGGATGGATGGATGGACGGATGGATGGATGTTTGTTACTCTTTAACGCCGAAACTACTTAACGAATTTGGATGAAATTTGGCACACAGATACTTTATAACCAGGATTAACACATAGGATACTTGTTATCCCGATATTCTCACAGGATCGAAACTTATACGGGTGAAACCGGGGGGCGCAGCTGGTTATAATATATAACAGAATCAGATAACAAAAGTTTTTTCTTGGTCAATCTTATGTAAATTTTTTTGTTTCATCCTTGTCAGTTCATGCGTCATATCAACATCTTCTGGACAGTTTCCTAGCTGATATTCGTATTAAATATTTAAATGCGAAATGCTTGCTAAGCGTTGTTGAATAAGTCCGAACCTAAACCGTGGTGTGTCATTTTTTTTCCCAAAGAATTTTGTTCACGTGTATACATAAATAATAATCTTTTCTTTAAAGTGGGATCAGTTGACAAAGGAAAATAATAAAATTAATTATTTAGCCAACTCATCCCGCGGGATACTTTCGAGCGGCCTAAAGACTAAAGACTAAAGAGAGAAATTACGCTGACTTAATTTATAGTAAAGAAACGCAAACTACTTAAAAGATTAAATCTCTTAATCGACGAAAGGTCATAACAACTACCTTACTGTTACGTCTGCCTTTATAACCCATAAAAAGCAGCACGTTTCTTTAATTCGAATCGAATTGAACTTGACTTGAATGAACACGAAATGAAATGAACTAAATCTCAATTTCAATGTAGAGACCAAGTTACGGTCAAGCCATTTACAGTAATTAGCCTTGCCTATTGGTTTGAATGAACCTTTAGAAGCTAAATTTATTATAATTTTAATTTGAACCATAGAAAGTTAAAAAGTTCAACACAAACTGAGCAACGAACCTTCTTTTTCATACTAACAGTAATTTTACAATCAGCAGTTTCTAATTACCACCATCTTTGAAATTTACGTTTTTAATAATTATTTATAAATAATAAATAATGAGTCGAAAATTTTGTTTTCAGTCAAAGTTATATCTACAGAATCAACACTAGAAGGAGGTACCCGTTCTAAGAAGATATTGTTTTATCAAAAAAATAAACTTTTACCTTATCAATTAATATTTTTATTCCACTCTCCTTGACTCCACCTGAATTTAAGTAAAGGAGGCTGTCCCCGCCGACCAATAACGAACCAGCATGATGTCATTGGACAGCCCTTTCCATGATTCTATTGACTGATTTAGTTGGATAATATGACTGACTGCCACAGAATGAATGATCAGTTACAAGTTGGTCAATTCCTAGTCATTTTTGGATTTGGGGTCCAGCCTCCTTTAGTATAGACCTAAAATTATGTTATTTGTATCACAACAGTTTTACTGTTGGATTTTCAACACTCGCTGTTGGATTTTCAACGCTCGGCTCAGAGTTGAAAGTCCAGCAGTGCAATCATATTTATGTACTAACTTCTTTCTGTCTGCGACTTCATTTGTACGCGACCATAATACACTAAAATAACAGCCACATGTTAATAAAAAATCTTGTATACTACTTAATTTGTAATGTTGGTCTCCGCAACCAAAATATACAGAGAGTCAGGACTGATGGTTGGAGCAAGCGATGTACAATATTGTCCGTGTGAGAAGCAACTCGTCCAGACGTCGACACCCGCAACCCTAAGAAGCAGTTTTTCGTTTTTAGAGAATCAATGATCGCCTGCGTTCCTGCATAAACTACCTAATGGTACTACACTGATCCACTGTCTGATGCATTCTTACAGATTATCTATTCATCATCTGCCTAGCCTTTTCCCAGCTATGTTGAGATCGGCTTCCAGTCTAACCGGACAGACAGACAGACAGATCATTACTGACGGAAATTTATCACTACAATAATATAACATTCGGGAGTTCTCAATAATAGTCACCTAACCATAGATATATATTATGACAAAAGATGATAGAAGAGGTCTTAACTTGTATATGTTTTTCCATGTACGTTCTACGAACTGTCATAGAATAGTATAACAAAATGTTAAAAAAAAAGTACAGACGCCAGCAGGTCAAGCTACCCGAAACTGTCAAATTTTCCCAATCAACCTTAAACCTTAATGCTTTTAGCAATAAAGTTGAAAATCTATTAAAGAAATTTGACAGATTGTAGTAGCTCGATGTCCTGGCGTCTGTACAAAAACTATCAATTGTTTGTTGAAATTTGAACTTAGCAATGAAGCAATTTAATTTCAATTTGATTTAAGCTTAGCTTAGCTCATTAAGTCCGCCTTTGTACAGTATTTTTTTTTTACTTGTGCATACATTTTTAATAAATAAACTTAGGTTTCAAAGCACTCGTCGAACCTATACGCTATATGCTTTGTTGAAATTTGACTAAAATAACCATTCTTATATTTATATCATGATTGTCTGCTTAGCCCCGTGAAGGTATAGCGGGATGATTACCATATAAAAGGTTAAATTTGTATTTTCTTTTAAATATCTGCTCTATTCGTTCCCAATTCATATTATTCTTTCTCATTTCAGTCATATTTCCTACGAAATGTATTGAAGGTTTTTTTGCGATTTCTGACCTTTTTAGTACTCATATCTCACTTGGTCCCATAAAGTATTTTGATTCTTATAAGAAACCGGATCGATTGGCATCAAAAACAGTTTTTTTTTGAAAATTTGCTAATTTTTGGTCCTGTATATTTTTTTCCACGTCTATGAATGCAGATCAAAATGTTTAAAAAAGTTAAGAACAGTTTCTTGAAACCGTTTATTGTAGCGACAACGATTAAGGTACCTGTCCTTATTGCCCCATCTCAAAAATCCATCCTGTATATGTTATGATTGACTGCTTAGCTCTTTATAGGTATTAAAGATAAATAGGTTTAATTATTTGTCACAGAAACACGTGCATACAAAAAGATAATTAATTTTAATAATAAGGAAAAATAAAAAAAAAATAATATCTACATATATATAATTCGTAAATTAAATAATATGGGAATACGGGGTAATGAACTGGCATTATTATCTGACTATTTATCCAATCGTACACAGCGTGTAAGGATCGGGGACCACTTGAGTGATGAACTCCCTATCGAGCACGGAGTTCCTCAGGGAAGTGTTCTTGGCCCCACTTTGTTTCTATGTTACATAAATGAGCTATGTCAACTTAATCTTGAAAACTGCAAAATAATAGCTTATGCAGATGACACAACTCTTACCTTCAGGGGCGATACTTGGGAAGAAGTATACTCCTTAGCTCAAACAGGTCTGAACACGGTCTGCCACTGGCTCGCTGCAAACTCGCTTACTCTTAACGCAGATAAAACAAAATACATTTCTTTTGCAATCAGGAGCGTAGAAACTTTCTTACAAGATAAACCTCCCATATTTGTTCATCAGTGTTCATTTCCTCCCTTGAATCAATGTAGCTGCTCAACTATACAGCCGACCCAAAGCATTCGTTACTTGGGTGTAACGGTTGATGAAAGGTTGTCCTTTGATCAGCACATTCACAACTTATGTAAAAGAGTACGGAAACTGACTTATATTTTTAAGCAGCTTAGACAGGTAGATAATGGTGAAACGTTTAAAATGGTATATTTTGCCCTTGTTCAATCTATTCTGATATATTGTGTAACAACTTGGGGAGGTGCTGGTAAAACTAAAATGTTGGAAATAGAAAGAGCCCAAAGGTTGATTTTAAAAGTTGGTCTCTCAAAGCCGCGACTCTATCCCACTGATGCACTGTATCAGGAAGCTGAGGTGTTAACGGTTAGACAACTTTACATCGTTTTTACTATTCTGCGGCAACATTCAGATTCATCCTCTTTTGATCGTTCTAAATTAACAACGAGGAGGCAGTATGCAATATGTAGCACGATCAAATCTAAAACAGCTTTTGCACAAAAATTTTATACTTACCGAGGACCTGAACTCTACAATAAGTTGAATAAAGAAATTGGTATTTTTAATTACAATAAATCTAAATGTAAACTTATAGTGACTAATTGGCTACTTAAATTGAACTACACAAAAACAGAAGAGCTGCTAGTCATAATGACGTAATATGATGGGAACCAATCGTCTAGTTGGACATGAACCCACTCCAATACCCTCTCATCCACCCAACTACACATCCCCCCCCCAACACACACACACATACCCCCACACTCACACACACACACCCCCCACACAGACTAACGCAAAATACATCACACACTCAACACATTCCACATACACCTAGAACTCCACTACACTTCATACTAATTTAAAAATTGTATTATTACTTTTTTATTTTTTTCTTCTCTTCCAACAGATAGTTTGGACTTATAACATCATGAATATTATGTAACTTTCGTGCATTGCCTGTAGAGGGGAGTCTCTGGTGTCCTGAAATACAAGTTACGGCTTAGTTTAGGCACCAGTCTCCCACAAATGAACATTGTCCTTCATCAAAATAATTATTTTCTCCTCTTTTAAGTTTTAGTTAATAAGTGTCTTTTGTGGAAGAAAATAAACATTTTATTTATTTATTTATTTATTTTATTTTATATAATCACAAGCACATAGCAGAAACAATCAACGGCTACATAATCAACCTATAATATTCCCACTGCTGGGACACAGGCATCCTCTCTCTGTGAGAGGGAGTGAGCCGTAATCCACTACGCGAACCCAGTACGGGTTGGTAGATGTCACAGGTCTTCGAATTTTTGTTCTAGAATATGCCGGTTTTCTCACGATGTTTTCCTTCACCGTTTTGTGAGCAATGGTGATGAAATTATTCACGCAACGTAAAGCTCCTGGCTGGCCGACGGCTGCACGTCATGACAATCATTATACTGATTTGACATATCTCAGGGCCCGGGGTCCCGGACCTTTGAAAGGCGTACCAGGGGCCGAAGTCAACTCGCAGAGGCCCTTTAGACAATTTTAAATGATGAGGAGGCACCAACCGACGATTATCCCTGTATACACCAAGCAAGTGCACCCAAGGACAACCGCCAGTTGGTGCAGGACTATTGCAGAATATGGAAACAAAATATACCGGGCTATGGGTTTGGGTGGCTATAGTGGATCGGTTACCTTGAACTATGGAAGGTCTATGTCCCCTGCCTGACCAATGAAATATAATATTCACAGATGACATGGCAGGGGGTGACTTGCACACTCAATAATGGGCCCCAGAAAACGGTCGCTGCTAGCAACAAGGGGGCAACATGTCCTGAGGTGCTTACGAGGAGTGGAGAGGTATTCCACGGCTATCAGGACAATCCCGGAAGTACGGTCAAGATCCTTACCAGCATCTTACTGAAATACTTCCTTCCTCCGAGCACGTTTGCTCTTGCGAATCACTCAAGCCAACCAATAAAGGCAAGAATGAGGTGGGAGCTCTGTTCCTCGTCAGTGTTCACTCCACCCGGCCAATAAATCAAGCCAGAGGTGAAGAACAAGACTTCTCCCGGCAGATAGGGTCCGTGGGGTCGCTACTGCCCAAAAGCTCGCCACATGCTGCCCTGCGGGTTCCTGTATCTCTCTTAGTCTGGCTCCTCACCCTAGACCTGATCCGGAAAAGTGAACTCTTCCATCACAGACCTAGAGTTTAGAGCACGCAAGCCCCACCACGACGTCAACGTAGAGATACGGCGATGGGTCATTATGCTATTCATTATAATTTTCTATTTGTACTGCGTGATGATAATCATTTAAAAAGTTATATCTGTAACTATCTGCAAGATTCTTGCGATTTCACTCGTCTTTTTACAATTTTCGGTGAATACTGCTCATCCCCCCATGGCGAAATCTATCCGGTAATATTTGCGTGATGCTGGACGATTACAATTAAACAAAGAGACAAAAATTGCAAAAAAAATAATAGTTTTAGCACAAGAATTGTTCCTAAATCTCGCAAAAATTACTTTAAAAAAGACAATGTACAGTTTTGACTCCGCTACGTTTTTATTCTAATAAGTAAAGATAAATGATGTCATCATCTACAGCCCGACTTCTCCCACAGCTAGGCGCTTTGAAGGCAGTCGCCTCCTTCTGCGAAGCAGTCATGCTAGGGAAGGAGGTGGCGGGACGGATGAGGGAGAGAGCCTCCCGTCCCAGCCGCCGTGGGAGACGCTTCGGGCGTCGGGAGCCGCGTGACGACTCCTGGCCACGTAGGCGCGGGCCTGCGGGCGGAGAGCAATGGGTAGCTCACCGTCCGATCAGGACCAGGCCCGTGCCGGACGGCGTGTAAGTGTTCCACGCGCGCCTCAAAGAGTTGTCAGCATAATCTAAGGGGCCCCTTAGGGCCGAAGCTTACCGGGTCAGCGGGATTGTCCGAAAGGGTTACCGCTACCCCGGAACACAAAGGGCAAAGGAAGGAACATGGGTGGGTTTTAGTCAGTAAGAGTCTGACACTCCCTTCCGCTCCACCCAGAGCGGGAGGGGTCATTTGATGATTTCCCATCAGAAAAAAAGGGTCTCTTTGAAACGAAATGTTTATTTCTGTAACTAGATCTTTTATTAGACTTTTACAATCAATATTTGGTTAGCATTTAATTGTGCTTTCGTGTGTTGTGCTTATGTCTTTTGTGTGCACTGAATAAATGGTTTATCTATCTATTTAAATATATAGCAACTTTCTTACGTCACATATTTGCTAGATATTGGTCAGTGGGGACTATGGTTCAGGCGATGAAGGTAACTCACAAGAAAAAAAAAACATAATGTAAATAAAAAGTTTATTTTTTCACAATAAAATTCAATCTTAGAACGGGAACCTCCTAGTGTTGATCCTGTAGATACTGCTGGAACTGAAAACAAAACAAAATAAAAATCTCTAGCTATGCATAGATACAAGGTCAAAGATGGAGCAAAACTATAGAAATATTTTTCTTCATTTGCAGAAACTGCTGATTATATTACCATTGACAATATCCTCAAATGGATAACAAACAAATATTTAATGAGTGCATGTCATTGTGCTAATGTAAAAGAAAACTATCTAGGTTCTAGTAAAAATTGTACGTACGCTGTTTTAAACATTTCTGTGCCTCCTATGTTCAATGCAGTTCCTCTACACCTGTTAAGGTTCATTTGCGTAGTTGAGTTGCAGGGCAATCCCACTAGGTTACGGTCGTACATTGAAGCTGCAAACAGCTCAACGGCCCGGTTATGGCTACAGGAGTGGGTCAAACAGCCTGGTTGGTTGCTGCCACCATTGACATAGAAGTTTACATGACCAATTGCAGTTCCAATACCGTTGGCAAGTAGACCTGAACCATCTGTGTGGATAACTTCGACGTAATCAGCGTCAGTATTCCTCAGGCGTGCTGAATTACTACCCCATCCACTTCCAGATGGGTCCAGTCCTAGAAAAGTAGCATGAAAAAAAGAGCTCCAAGAAGGTGGTTATGAACTAAGAATTAACAAAAAAAAAAATTAAAATGATAAAAGTGGTATTGTGGCTCTGATGCCAAAAATGGAATAGACTTTTGATGTATGTAGGTAACACAATACATATGTAATTAATGAAGTAAAGTTATCGAACGAATAAGAGACATTATTCACAGGAACGTTATCAACCTGAATCTTTAAGAGACATTACTTACCAGTGATTCTGCCAACTACGGGTAAGTCAAGCCATTCTACATAGTTCATATGTCTACTAGCAATGCCAGCAACATGGGCTCCTAGGCCAAACCCAACCAAGTGCACAGTTTTGGCGCTTATCATACCAGTATGATAAGTCAATTCTTTCAAAAAATATTCCAAATCTCGAGCCACAAATGGTACTCTTGCCGATGCGACCGAGTAACTGTGGCTAGCATCATGTTCCCAGTCAACCACTATGACGTTGTGTGGTTCTTGAAACTTCAATATATCTAAAAGAAATAACTTTATGAGTAATACCAAGGCTGATGATCCACTTAAATATACGATACTCTCCGCGAGCATTGGTTTCACGAATTTGTTTTGCAAACGTTCGTTGCGCGAGCTTCTGTTACGCAACAAGCGTTCATTCGCGACACAAACGGTTTGTTGAGTACGTGTATCCAAACACGATTAACAAATTTTAATACCTGTGCTCGCGAACGACTGTTCATTTCGTAAAAAAGGTTGGACAAAAATGTTTGCAAAGCTAATTCGAGATGCAAATGTTCGCGGTGACTATCTATAATAAATAAAAAGAAGTAGATCCTACGGCCAAAATATTTGTGTCATAATAGTACGGCCTAAGGTTTAGGCCGTACTTTTATGACACAAATATTTAAATATAAAGTCGATAGATTCGATTAGTAGTCTTCAAAGATCCGTGCTTGTACTGATGTTTAGCCGTTAACTCAGTAGTCACCTTTTTTCTAGCTACAGGTAGATATCATTATCATATATTATCACATAATCCATACAACTTTTCTTTTTTGCATTGAACTGGGTACTTACTATCCCTGATTAATGTATTGAATAAGGTTCTAGGACTTCCACGGTGCCCATGGATCAATATAATTGTATTGTTTTGTCGACTGAAATTGGAATAATAAAACTGGTGCTGTTCTGTTATGTCTTGTGGTACAGACGGGTTATTCCTATAAAAAAAAATATTATACGTTGTAGTTTAACAGTCATTGCCCAAAAACATAAAAAAAAAAATTACATGGTGACGAATTGAAAAATTATGGCATTTTGTTGACGTATCAACAAAATGCTTTCTTTTCTCAAATACCTTTTGGTTGTGAATCTAAACCATTGCTCAATCATCATCATGGGACAATATTAGTCTACTGCAGGACATAGGCTTCTCCAATATCACGAAATTTAACTTGTACCTCGGCTACATTGCGGCAGAAGATCCAACCAATCGTGACCGCCTAGTCAGGGAGGTCCCATATCCAGCAGCTATCAGCCATCCTGCTAAGGTCGTCGCTTCTCTTTGCCTGAGGGTATCTTTTCATACCTTCCCACGTTTGCCCATTCGCGGACTCCAGTCAAGAGCACGTGTAGCTCAACGGTTATTGATTCTACGACTTATATCGCCGGTCAATTGCCACTTTAAGCTGAAGTGGCAATCGGTCAGCAGTCTGCATAGCATCCAAAGTAGTCTGCATAGGCTATGCAGACTAATTTAGATCTCTGCCGTATTATCAAGTTTTAAACACATTATGTAGCGTAGAAAATATTTTTACCGAGCTTACCTTGTATATATGTAATATCTATTCTTCACGTGTCCACAGCATACTAGAAAAAAATATTGCGTGTTACAATATCACCTAACTGAGAATTATAAAAATAAATTTAGAAAGCGTCGTGTTGGATAGATATTTAATGTTATATGTTAAACATATAAAGTATTTTTTACTTCGTATATAAATAACTAAGGGCTAATTTTTCTATTTCTAACTTTTATTCGAGGAATAAAATTGACGTTTCTGTCAAACGTCAATTTTATTCCTCGAATAAAAGTTTTTTGTATGAGACAACTGTCAACATTTCAAAATTATTCCTCGAATAAAGTTATCAGAAGATTGAAAAATCAACCCTAAGTAAAAAATACTTAACTTATATACTAGACTTTATTTACAACGTGTGGTGTAACAACTGCTAAAGATCTACGAATGACATCCGGGAACATATATTTACATGATTTCCGAGGCACCGAGGGATCCCGTCTTCGTATGTAACGGTTGATCAACCTTCCACGTACCGACCTCGGCAAGATTAACTTGAATTGATCGACCGGTGCCGCAGTTATTATTTAGACACGAGCCATTACAGTGTAGTCTTTAAGAATAAATTAAATAAACTAACTTACCTGCCGCAACAGCGAAAACAATGGCTAACTTCAACATATTGTTTGAGCGACGGTTCTTTACTGTTCAGATTTCTACATTCGTTTCGTTTATATTTAGCTGTCCATTATCTTTATTACAGATAATATATTTAATCTAGATACTAGTCGAACTAAATACAAACAAATTCTATACAATACAAATTAAATGCTGTGCGTTGGTAAGTGCATCACTTCAGAACGGCTAGACCGATATGGAAAATTTTGTTTTAAAATGTTCATATTTAAGTACTAATCAGGTAACCTACCTGATTCGGACTTAATTACGAACATTTTATAACAAACATTTTACGGAATGAAAAATTGAAAATTCGGGGAAACAAAATTTTCTATATTTTTTTTTTATGAATTGCTGAAGTTTGGACAGGACAACGTCTGTCGGGTGAGCTAGTAGTCTATAAATTTGTGGGTCGATAACACTTTGATAATCTAAACATCAATCAGACTTTAATGAATCATAATTATGAATGATACAACCTTGATTTTTACCTGACGGAAGAGAATAAAGGTTCCTTAGGTGTGATGTACCGCTATAATCTATACAGGGTGGCAGGGACATGGACGCGCAACCGCTTACCATGGATTCAGTACATTATTCTGGACCCCCCTGCGTTGAAATTTTTCGTCGGCTTTTCCTTAATTTTTACGTTTTTTTCTGCATTTTTTTTTACTGTAAACTGTATAAAATCATTATTTCTATCTAACCCTAAAGATTTTTAATAAAAAAATAGTCAATTCACTTGTTTCACTTAAAACAGCAATGTAAATAAAACTCGAAAGGGCAGCGCGCGGTATCGCGGTAGGTGGAGCTCGCGCGCGCGCCATCCGCGGAGCGTTTTGATCCCGTTGTTTGCAATACATTGCGCACTCAAAAATTACAATTATTTTAACCGGTCATTTCCGAGATGAATGACTGTCATAATTTTATTTATGGCATCAGCCGATCGATTCTGTAAAAATCTCACCGTGAAAACTTATGTGAAGTGAGCGTGGAGTGAGCTGTCATTCCCAGCTATGCTAGGGCAATCCCTAGCATAGCTGGGAATGACAGCTGACAGAATGACACTGTTGACAGTTCACTCTAAGCTCACTTCACCTAACTTTTCACGGTGAGATGGTTACAGAATCGCACTGCAGGTGTAACTTTTTCACGACGTTTGCGCGTCGATGTCCCTGTCACCCTGTATAGTATCTGTTATATCTAAAAAATATTTATGTTCTGTGGACTCAGACATCTATAGTATGTCCCAAAAGTATCTGATGAAAATGTCTACAAACCCTATTTAGGTTAAAGTATTACGCAATCACTCACTCATGATTTGTTACACATTTACCTGCATTTAGACTCTAACCTCATCGCACAATTCTTTGCATCAATTACTCTTTGAATTAGATAATTTAATTATAATTTAAAAATCGTCAACGAAAATAAAATTGAGGATATAAAACCAAAATCAAAAGTCACTTATTCGAATTAGGCTAAGAATCAGCACTTTTCGAACGTCAAAATTACAAAAGACAGTCAGTCCCCCAAAATGCCCGCCCTTCACCACTTCCTAGTGCTATCGCTGGGAAGAAGAAGTGGCGCAACAAACTCCCCAGCAGCACAGCTATCTGTTCAGTTAGAAATACTTGATTGTATACAATAATAGGTATGTTAAGCAATTAACATTACAAGACACAGACCATTAAATTAAATTATTTGCCACATGTCAGCTAGCCACGCCAATATACCAACAAATATAATAAAAACTATACGTACTCAAGCTAAACAATAATTAATTAAAATTAAAATGTAAATAAAAACTTAATACTAAATAAAAGCCTCCAGGCATAAAGGGTGTCAGCTTACATATTTATGAATTGCTGGGTTCTGTTCACATAGCTGTCACTTGAAGTCACAAATGATAAACTAGGACCATCGAAGTAAAATAAATAAATAAGTTAATACTAATAACAACAATAAAACCATGGTCAGCAAGACGACCAGTCACCACAAGCAGCACCCGTTCACGAGCATAACGTAAAGATCAGCCATTAATGAATTGTGATGCAACCGTGAGAATACCAATATCCTTAAAAAAATCTCTTAGAGAAACTCTGGCACCTAGCTGGTAAATTGCTCGAACAGCTCGTTTTTGAAGGACAAATATAAATAATAAAAATAGTTTATTTGATAACCATATTAATTGTACAACAAAGGGACATGCCCAACATTCATAGTGATTTTGGCCTTGAGTGCACACTTATGAAATGATGTGTTAAATGTAATAAAAATTGTGAATATGCTGAAAAAAAAAGAATTGGTAAAATAAAACTTCGGATTTTATAGTAATTTTTTTTTTTAACATTACGTTTAATATTACGTAAATGACTTTGGTGGTGAGGTTCTAACAGTTTATAGATACCTTACTCGTCATTGGTATCGTAAACTATTAAAACCTCATCCAAGAATTGAGCAGGTGGATCTATTGATCCACCTGCTCAATTCTTGGATGAGGTTACTTTGATGCCGTGCCCACCCTAAATACCAGATAACTGACATGACGTGGGCACAGCATCCAGCTGTTCGACGGCCTACAATACAATTACAACAGTATTGTTGTATTGCTGCACGACCAGTATTATTCGTGTTTAACAAAATGTAAACAAAATATATTTTTCTTGATATATGTCGGCTAGTTATTTTTGTTCTGAGCAAATAACAATTACTGCCAAAAGCCGATGCTTTCAAAATCCAATTCGTTGGATTTATGTAAAATCCAGAATAACAAAAACAAACGCGAACAAAAAAAAACTACAGTCGAGAGGTTACGTGACGTTTGTAATTTGTTTGACAACTTACACTATGACTTTTTTTATCAGGGAGCGGTTGCCAGAGCAAATAAATAAAAATTGATACTTACTTGATTTTGATCGATAATAATTTTAATTCGATTTCACTTGATGACAATATTATGTATATTCTTTAACTATTAATAAAGTATACACGCACCATCCGATTTTTCATAACTGTCAGAAACAAAGTCTGTTTTATGGTGATTACTATCACTTAACTAAAATAAATGTATCGATAATCGATATAAACTGGCTTCTCGTTTTAAAATGGCAACACTTCCCTGCCGGGGTTTTGTTAATCCTTTATTACAATCATTTCAAAACTCATTATTGCGATAAAATATAGCTATCTTCTATGATAAAATGTCTAAGTTGATAATTCATATTTAATTAAGATGTTTTTTTTAACACAAATCTTTTTCGTGTGCGTTTCATGGCCAAAAATGGGCAATTGCCTTTGAGATTGAAGCCTCCTTTAAGCAAAAGATGCCTGTATTAGGAGACTCCGCTCTTTCATAAACGAAAAGTTAAACTGTACTACTACGAGTACATAATCAAAACAAGGTGATTTGAGTGAATGTGTGTGTGTGAGTGTGTGTGTATGTGCAGTATTTATATTAGTGTGTCTGTTGTAGAAGTGATTCAGTCTCGCTGTAGGCAAGCTTTTTTATCCATTCCGTTAGTGTTTTTTGCATTCATAACTATTCTTAGAGTAGCTGTAAATGTGTTTATTAATAGGTTATAAAGCTGAGCAGATCGTTTCCAAAGTTGAATACTGGCAAATTGTGTTCTTGTTTGTGGTGTTTTTAATCTAATATCTTTTCTTCTTCTTGTCAATAATAGTGATTTATGTTTTGTGAGGACAACTTGAGTAATGTAAAGTTTCCGGACCGTTAGAAGGTTACTGATGTGATATAGTTTATCAGTACAATATCTCCGTTTCTTAAAATACATGCACTTGATAAAAGCCCGTTCTGCTCGTTCTAATACTAAAACTTTTGTTTTAGAAGCACCCCATAATAGAGATGCAGTATAACAATACTGATTGTGCAAGCGCTAAATATATCACATTTAGGAGGTTTTTGTTCCTGCCAGAAGGAGTACATACATTTTTAGGTAATATATGTCTGAGAGTCCTGAAGATCCAGCCTAGTTTTCTGATTCTGTTAGCAACTTGATCAATGTGGGGATGCCAAGATAATCTCTGGTCGACGATAATACCCAAGTATTTGATATGAGGTACTCGGTTTATAGCTGAGTAGCTGCAGTGTGAGTGATTTCCAACATCACAGAGGTGAACCTGAAGATTAAAGTCAGTACTGGGTTGTGTACGATTACACACACAGACACGAATGCAGTTGTAGTAAATGCCTCAGCTACGTCAGCTGCACAGAGCACTTTAGTCAGCTGCTTTACTAACTAATTTGTTGTCGACCATAATCTCAAGTTGTTTTTCTTGTTTAAGCGATTTACCACTTTCATTTTAATAATTTTCCAAGGGGTTTTTACTTTATTATTAGACTTTATAATTGTATCGCCTAATAATTTTAATTTAGCATAAGCACTAATCTTTTTGGATAATTTTGAATAATTTTTGATATACTCTAGGAAAGGAGTATCAAACCTGGGGGACTATTACGAAGTGCAAAGTGCGAATGATCGGATCGGACCGACAAATGGCCGAACCGAATATTATTGAAAAATGCGAAAAAAGTTCGGAGCGGCTCAGTTGGGTCTGGACCATAGTCAATATTCGAAAGAGTGTAGGAGTGCAGGATCGGGACCGACCGAACCAAATACTAACTTCGTAGCAGGAAATGGCCGAACATTCGGCCGATACTACTCGGACCCCCTGTATTTTTTCAAACCATATAACTCGTATAAATAAACTGATAAATTAAAAATATCTACGGTAATTTAAAATTACAATTTCGATAGAAGTACTCGTTAGTGGTGCTGCAACTCGACATCCACAGGTATTTTTTCTGATACATTCGTTTACATTTTCATTGACACAATAAGTAAGACCGATCACTAGATATGTGCATTTGTAAGTAAAACTATGCGGGACACTAAAGGTCACGATATAAGTTTTATTATTATCACGTCTATTTACCTACTTACATTGGTACCTACACCAATTTATAATAATAATAATATTTTTTTATAAGCAGTTTGTACATGGCATACGGAGTTGTCTTATAAACTAAAATGTTATAAAGTAGAACCAGTACAACAATAACAGGGGTCATAGGACTTCCTTTTCCTAAACTAGGCAGAAAAACCCGTCTGTATTTTAGGAAAGAGTATCCATTTATAATGGGTCTTAGTAGCGGTTACAAAATAATTGTTACGTGCAGTGGGCGAACAAAGTAGTTACCTTATATTTAAGGACAAAAATAAAAGTGTGCGTGTGTGTGTGTGTGTTTTTAAGCCCATAGTGTGGGTGTAAACCTATCTCACTTTACAGTACAGTGGTTAAAAGGTCCTCGGTATCAATATATGTTTACGTCTGTTGCCAGGAATTAAGTCTGTGTTTTACCTCATACTTAGTCAAGGCGTAGATATTTATTTGTTTAAGGGCTTTATTATAAAGCCTAGCACTTAGGCCATTAAACTGTCGTCTTGCGAAAGCGGTCCTACAAGAGGCTGTTGGACATAAAGGAAAGCTACAACACCGCTGACTGACTAGCTGTTTATTGAACGAGATCATAAAGTGCTTGCGGAGGATGGATCCTAGGATGTACGATTTTCAGTAGCTTGACTATACATACAGCATACAGTCAGCATATATTAGCAGTCAGTCATATATTTTAAATATGGCTGCCGGCAAAATCTGCGTAAGCCGTTGACGGTTTTTGGAGGTGGGTAGTCCTCGTATGACCTGCACCTTGTCTTCCATGGGGCGCGTGCCATTTTCAGACATTATGTAACCAAGAAATGTTACCTCTTTTTGCATAGATAGTATCTGTCGTTTTGAGCTTGCGTTCGCGCTTACATAGTTACATCTAATAAACGTGTCAAGCTACTGAGCTTTTCATATTGAAGACAATCCCGTAATATAGCGCCCTCATTACATCATAAAATTACTTTCTAACGACAATCTGCCTAGCCTTTTCCCAACTGGGGTCGGTTTCGGAGCAACTGCCTATCTTACCTCCACAACGCAGTTACTGGGTAAGACTATAGCCCTTGGTAAGACTGGTTGTCAGACTTTTAGGCTTATGACTATGCTGGGCATATTTTGTAGGTTTACTAATGATTAGCATAAAATATATTATCATAATTTACATTGGCATAACGAAATTCAGCATAATGATCATTACGCATAATATTATTAGGAATAAATGTTTTGCCATAATGCTTGTTGCCATTAATACTGCTAGCATAATAATAATGAAGCATAATTTTATAAAGCATAATTTTAAAAACGCATTCTAACCCAAACCACAACACCAACAATAGACGTGTTCTAACCGAACCTAACCCATATGATTCAATAATAGTAGTAAATATCAGGAAACATCATACCTAATAATTGTTTGCCTAAATACTACATATTATGCTAAATGCCTTTAAAATTTATGCAACTCCAACTTAAGCCAAAACATATTAGACTAAATGATAGTTATGTTAACCTTTGCATTATGCCAAGGTATTATTATGCAGCAGTATTATTATGCTAATAAAAGTTATGCGAAAATGTTATGCCAATCTATATTATGCCTTAAAATTTTATTTATTTATTTATTTATTTATTTATTTAAATAACATGGGAGACTTACAGCTAAAATAGACAGATCAAGAACAGTACGTTAGTCTGAAAGCCAATTACAGGTCTCCACTTATAAAAGAAAGAGAAAAAAAAGTAAATTCTAAGGAAATTCATAGCAAGTTATATACTACAGCATAGTTACTATGTTGCTCGCACTGCGTAACAACCGTCATAACAAAATGAACTATATGAAAAAGTCACGGCTTAAGCACTTTCTGGCTGACGACACACTAGTTAGGAACGGATCTATATCGTACTGTTTACAAAGCTTATTTAAATTTCTGCTTGCACGCACAATGTACGAATTCTGCCTATAATTGGTTGACGCAGTTGGTACGCGCAAAGGTGGATTGTAACGCTTACACTTCATGGGAGTGTTGAAATTAAATTTAGTCAGAAAAAACCAACTGCCAACAGGGCATACATTTTTTTAATAAATTTAATTTTTTTTTAATTTTTTACCTATTTTGTACACCTTTGCAGGCCATGTCAAGAAACCTCACATTAAAATAAACTATTAGGCAAGAAAAAAAGTTTATTTCTTACAAGAAAACCTTAGAACGGGTAGCTCCTAATGTTGATCCTGCAGACATTGCTGGAACTGAAAAAAATTCAAATCAGATTATAAATCTCTACCTATGCATACATGGTCAAAGATGAAAAAGAAAAACTAAAGAGTTATTTAAAAAAAAAATACTGTTCTTGTATAATATAGATGCTTCAAACAAATTTTGTTAAGAATTTGCTTAGAACCATTAAATTTACATACGAGTAGGTACCGTGATCACCAATTTACTTGCATCCTGTGGTTACTAGTGCACCATACCCTCGTGGAGTTTATCTACAACGTGTCGTGGAATGACTGCTAAAGATCTACAAATGACAGCCGGGACCAAATATTTACACGGTTTCCGAGGCACCGAGGGAACTCCGTACATAATGGTTGATCACCCATCGTACCGACCTCAGCAAGCTTAACTTTAGTCTATCGACTCGTATCGCTGTTATTACTTAGCTATGAGCCATTACAGTGTAGTCTTTATGAATAAATTAAATAAACTAACCTACCTGCCGCAGCAGCCAAAATAATGGCCAACTTCAACATATTGCTTGATCGACCGTTTCTTTACTGTTCTGATTTATAATTCGTTTTTATTATATAGCTGACTATTATGTACACTAATATGTAATAAATATACTGTTAATACAGGTGAACAGTTTGTTGGTTTGAACGTGCTAATTGCTGGAACTACTAGTCGGATTTGAAAATTCTTCATGATATTAAACACCCTGCTACGAGTCTAAAAAATTTCAGAAAGAACGCTGAGCGAAAACGTTGTAATAGCGCAAGCGGGCAATTCGTTGCGACGCAGGGGGTCGGGCAGACAAAAAATATCACGCGGATGAGATGAGTCATAAAAAAGTTAGTCGTTTATATATCTGATAACCGGATAATAAATGGTAATCTCAAAATCCATTAGACTCTAATTAATTATAATTATGAATGATAAAAGCATTATTTTAATCCACTAAATGATAAACTGATTTGAGCTCTACTTGGGTATTGAAAACTGATAAATGATCGACCAGTGACGAATGCTATGCAACTACTGATCGCTAACTGAAATATGCATAATTTTATTTTTTATTAATTCGCTGCGCGACGACTATGTCAGCATAAAATTGATACAATTAATATGTCCGGGTTTGCTCGTCGTTCTCCCCGAGTAAAAATATAATTTTAAATACACTACTGAGTGACTGAGTAACAAAATAATTATGCTAAACTAGCGGACCCGGCAGACGTCGTCCTGCCCGGAAAAACAGCGCCGCCGCGTGTTAATCTAATTTCTTAGTGTCTCTATCGTTAACACACTATGCACAAACTAGCTGATATGCTTGTATAAGAATCTAACATAGGGGAGGTGACTTTATTGAATACTCGCGCACTTGTTAACACCTTCGCCCTTTCAGTGTCACACTGATACATCACACTATCCCCATCACACGCAAGTTGCGTGGCCGGGCACCGCCGGGCGCGCCGACTGCTGCGAGCGTCGCCCGGCGCGAGCGCGGGGTGCAAGCACACGTGCCTTCACGCCACACTCAGATACATACTGCTACCACGCCGATCGTATAGTTGATCGCGGTGTAATGATGAATGTCATTGGATGACAGACTGTCAAATAATAATCCAGTTTCTTTAATGATCTTGATTTCGTCCTCAATTGTTTTAAGCTCTCGATCGCTGTTTATGCTGGAGTCGTCAAGACATGATGATGAGGTGCCTTAAACGACTCTAGCACTAAACTGGATGCAATGACTGGTGAGTATAGATTAGCCCTAATGCTTGTTCTTTGTTGATATGCAATTACTTCAAATTATCTGATTTGATAATCTATAGTTAAAAGTCCAAAGTGAGTCAGTTGATTCCATTCCACAACGTGTCGTAGTGAACTCTGATAAAGACTTAGCCAAGATAACTCAAACCTGACTCATTATGAGTCAGGTCATGGCCTTTTTTTTTTTTTTTGGTGAGAAATCATCAAATGACCCCTCCCGCTCTGGGTGGAGCGGAAGGGAGTGCCAGACTCTTACTGACTAAAACCCACCCATGTTCCTTCCTTCGCCCTTTATGTTCCGGGGTAGCGGTAACCCTTTCGAACAATCCCGCTGAGGTCATGGCCTGAGTCATTATGTCATTATTACAAAAACTTGCATGTCCACTTTTAATAATTGTTGTTGTTTCTATTGTTATTATTTACTCTAAATAAGAACTGTATTAATGAGATTATCAGACATTTAAAGAGTTTTCTATACCAGGATCTTATTTAATTTTACCTAACAACGCTAAAATAATTGTCAAAAAATTACAATATTGACTCATTTTCACTACTAGTGCTTTAATAGGTAACGCTTAAAACTATGAAGGAATCTTGTAAAGTTCTCGACGGTCAGTTGTATTAAATCAACATGTAGGTATTGTGGTTGTTAATGGGTCTCGTAAATAGTATTTTTGCCGATTCTCCTTTAGCACGGAGACAAATTGTGATAACACAACCAATTATAAACGTAGACAATAAAAATGATTACTTATATGTGTCAATCAATCAATCGACAAGATATATTATGCAATTTTGTAATTATCTAGTTTCTAAACTACTAAAAATGATAAACTTCTCAATATATCGGAATCTTATGTATTTTTTGGGTATAAAAATCCACCCAAACCTTTATCAGCAAAAGGTCAATTTGGAAAAATAACCCTAAAAACCTTTAGGATCAGACAACCTACTTCTACAGAAGATTTTCGATTACATCCAACAGTTCCCCAGGATATACCCCCAGACGTTTCTTATAGGCGAGTGTAAACGAACCGTATCGGTAATCCTGCAGGATAAGTTTACTCACTTAACGAGGCTTCTTACTTATTTCACTTAATGCCCCTTAGCTGGTCACTGAACCATGTAAGTGGAAACTTTAGAAGCTACAGCGCTCAACTTACGTAATGTCATAGTGCATTTTGCGTTTTAAGTGTGGGCCTAGAAAGCTCTGTTATGAACGTTTTGCTTAAGGCTAAGAAGGGAGAAAGCAAAAAGGGAGGAGAAAGCCTCCCGTAATTAAAAACGTTCAAAATCTAGTCGCAATATCATCTCTGCGACAGTGAATGTCAAAAACTTGTTAAAAAGGTAAATATTTTTTTTTATTTGTAAGGGAAAATAAAGAGTGGTATATTAAAAAATAAATTTATTTATTTATTTAAATCTTATACCATTACAGATCAGCGACCCAATGCGATAGAGAGGCCAACAATAACTGGCTAAATGGAAATAACTTAACAATAAACTTAAAAAACACCCACCTACCAACGCATTTTTTTTTTTTCTGGTAGGAAATCATCAAATGACCCCCCTCCCGCTCTGGGTGGAGCGGAAGGGAGTGTCAGACTCTTACTGACTAAAACCCACCCATGTTCCTTCCTTCGCCCTTTATGTTCCGGGGTAGCGGTAAACCTTTCGGACAATCCCGCTGAACCTACCAACGCATTACATTACAATACATTACACCCACGTACCCACTACCCACGACATTTTCCACAGATTAAAACTTAGATATTTACTAACTGAAGGCAAACATAACTGTCTTCAGAGCATAATTAGTGGTATTTCGACGGAATGAGACTGACAATAGAATGCGAACGTTCTTTAAAATACAAGATCAATTTCCGAAATTACAAACGTTCAAAATCTAGTCGCAATCTCATCTCAGCGATAATCAATTTTAAAAAGTTGTCAAAAATTAATGAATGGTTTTAGAGTAATTTTTAACAAATTGAGACTGAGATCAGACTGTGAACGTTCTTAAAATTACGAGAATTGCCCGTCTGGTTCCGTATTAATTCTCGTATTCGCTGGATCGCAACGCAGTGCTGTGTCGATGCATGGAGGAGAACTTCGTTTTTTCCAGCAGTAGACATCGTTTTGCTGAATGATGGCAGGTTGTATCTTAGAGCTACGTCTATTACATTACAAGAATACCTATTTCTCACTAGCTAATGCCTAAACCGTTGCAATGCCTTTTTAATATTTTTTTTGGTCTTTGATTCGGTTAGGTTCTTCGGCGCTCACACGACTTACCAAAGCTTCATCACCATCGGTCTAAAGCACGGCAATAGATTTTATATGATTAGGTTAATACTAGGTTGCAATATAAAAAAAACCAATACTCATGCATGTTCAACTGAATAATTCAGTTGATCATGGATGAGCGCCTGAGTAAAATACACGAACAATTTTTTTTTAAATCAACTCTAAAAAAAATGCTAAGATTATGTAAAAATAATGCTGTCTAATTATTTAAACTAAAAGGATTAATAATTGTGGGAACCTGGCTGTTGACGATTAAATTATCAAAAATATTTCGAAATACTTGCCACATTGCAGAGGCGTCAAACATTTTGTCACTTTACCACTTTATACTAATTCTACACAGAAACAAAACCTAGGGATGACCTTTTAT
This sequence comes from Apamea monoglypha, assembly GCA_911387795.2. Classification (NCBI taxonomy): domain Eukaryota; kingdom Metazoa; phylum Arthropoda; class Insecta; order Lepidoptera; family Noctuidae; genus Apamea; species Apamea monoglypha. The sequence goes on from OU426920.1 coordinate 12,882,289, forward strand.
AAGTCAGTTATAATGGTGCTGGGCAAAAGTTTCTACACAATGGGTGCCTGAGGATGGACGCCGCCGATGTCGGCCCAGAAAGCGGTGGCGAGATGACCTGGACGCGTACCGCGAGGGCTGGTTCGAGGTGGCGCGGGAAAGGACTTCCTGGAAAGACTTGGGAAGGCCTTTGCCCAACAGTGCGACAGTATAGGCCAAAACAAAAAAAATGGTGCTGGTTAAGTATAGAGAAGAGGTGAATTAAAATGTTTCCATTAGAATGTCTCTGAGGAGGAAGGAAGTTTTTGATATAAAAGCCAAACTATAATTTTTAAATTGCCTCGACCTATTTAATAGATTTACGATTTACGGTTGCATAGATTGTGTGCAAGATTAGTGATCCCTCTAGAAGAGTAGTCTTGAACAAATATGATGCATAAGAAAAAACTGCCAAAGTACAAGGCAGCTTGAAAGGTTATGGACGAAGTAAATATTACGACTTTTGAAGAAGAAGAAGAAGAAGAAGAAGACAGAAGTTTCGACGCCTTCCTCTTACGTGGCTTAGGTTTAGAGGTTTTAAAATTCTAAAATTGTAGTTTTTTGTTAGGAGCAATACGATATGTAGGAATTAACTTCTCATATACACATATATATACTCGTATATATTTTTTATGGAACGGAAAAGTGATTCCTTGTTTTTTATGTGATGATAGTTTTTATTTATCATGATCAATCATTGCTGAAAGCCATTCGAACGTTTACTTATGCTCGGTTCCTATAGACAAAAACGAATCGTTATGACAGCATTTTATATTGCGAAACTGGACTTATAAATATATTTGTAAGCTAATTGATAGCTACTTCCATATGAGAGGGTCTACTATGCAAAGCTATGAGGCATTTGCTGTATTATTTTTAAACATACAAGAGTCTTAATTTTAACCATCTATAGATAGTAGGAACTTCTTTTAGGTAAATGTACCTATTTATATAATCTTGCCGATTAAACCACATTTCGGCGACCCAACCCCGAGTATGACGATGCGATGCAAAGTTGTTTTAATGTTTTCGTCTGTACCCTACTACTTTCAGACGGTGCTTGCCCATGGTCCCCCAGCCTAGTTCCCCTTGGGGTACCACGAGCAAATATTTTTACCCGTGAACCCCTTGAATAACAATCTCTTTATTAAATATATTTTTATTGTCCGTGATACCTCATTCCAAACATTTCAATTTGACATTAAAAAAAAAACATAACCCTTTAGCGGGGGTATCTGTGGGTATCACGGGCTAAATATTTGCCCATGGTACCCCTTTGGGGGTTCCACAGGCAAAAATATTTGCTCGTGGTGCCCCAAGGGGAACTAGACTGGGGGACCACGGGCAAGTACCGCTTTAAGAGAGTATGTGTAGGTTCAGCTTTATCAATAGCGTCATTTTTATATACCTGCTATGATTCCCGGTAAAATCAATACATTTACAATTCAGTTTGTTCCTGTCTGCGCAAACACTAGCTTTACCACACGGCTTCGTGTTTTGACAAAATATTATTTTAACAATTCGTAAATATTTAAATGGGAAACACGATGTGTAGTGAAAAATGCGGAGGATTTTAATAACTTTTTGCCCATGACTTTTGTATAACCTTTATTGCAAACATGTCAATAATTTAATATTGAATCATTCTGATTGTAAAATTTTCAATGCTGTTAGATCATTGTTTTATTTTTATTTTTTATTAGCCGTTAATGTTCCACTGCTGGGCAAAGGCCTCCTTCCACCCCTCTGTTCAGAGCTGCCAAGGACCGATCTTTATGAAAGGAGTCCAGCTCATCCCTCCATCTCCGTCTGGCCCTGCCACGATGTCGTTTTGTGGCTTACGTTAAGCCGTTGGTCCCAGCTGTCATTGGATCTTTGAATCGGTCATACCAAGGGGTATCGTATTACCCAGTAACTAGGTTGTGGAGGTCAGATAAGCAGTCGCTCCATGTAAAATACTGGTACTTCTCTGCATCCGGTTAGATTGGAAGCCGACCCCAACATAGTTGGGAAAAGGCTAGGCAGATGATGATGACGAGTGGTTTAAAACAATTCTGTATTGTTTTAACTCTTTCTTGATCTATTTGCCATTATTTTATTAACATTAGTTTGTAAGCACGCAATTTTACTAACAAATATGTAACGCAGCGTGCGGTAAATTATCGTGGGGCGCGTTCTCGCCATCGTCTCTTTGTGGGTTCTCCATAGTCTCAATTAAACACACTATTTGATAACACACTCACAGTTTAATAATTCTAGGATAGTTACACTAATCACCTAACTAACAGCTATTAACTCACTAATTTATAATGTCTCTTAAATTCTTAATTAATCATTCAAAGTGAACTTAGCAGTTTCGGTGCGCGCCGCGTGTATCGACCGAGAGCGTCACGGATTCAATCTTTTGGCGGCCGCGACCGACCCTGCTCACGAGTGATGTGCGATGCTAGCGCCACCACAGGGTGTTCACAGTATTAACAGTTTGTCCAATCAGGAGCCTTATTTCTATAAACAATAACTCAAGCTTAATATAAGGTATCGCCTGTCGCTAGGAATTTGCTTGCGACGACACGGCCAGACTGACAAGTCACACGTCCTCGTGTGTCCCTGAAACAAATGTCATACTTGGAGTAAACGGTAGCGCTCGGCTTAACCTGACTACAAGAGTAAGGGTAAACAGATAACAAAGCAGATTAAAAAAAGAAAATTAATGCTTCATTCTTCGTCTTAACTTATGAGCTTCGCTCCTGGCGCTGGTGGATTACCTAACCGTCATCCAGTAAATGCCTCATAGCATCAAAAACTCAAATTTGATTTAATCAAATGTAGCTTTTAACAAATCACAAAGACGCTCACACATAAACATAGCTCAGGTGGTCACACAGACCCAGTAAGCGGTCACACAGACCCAGTATGCGGTCACACAGACCCAGTAAGCGGTCACACAGACCCAGTATGCGGTCACACAGACCCAGTAAGCGGTCACACAGACCCAGTATGCGGTCACACAGACCCAGTATGCGGTCACACAGACCCAGTAATACAGCCTCATGACACCCCACATCTCCAGCCGCGCATCGCGCCCTGTTCAATTCATGAATTGCAGTTACGACTACGACTGAAGCATGTGTGTGACAGAGACAAAGTCGCCGTGCTATGTGTGTAACGTCATCAAACTTTAGCTGAAGTGCCTTCACTAGGTCTTTCTTCATCGGATTCTAATTCAGGTGGTAAATTACTCTGAGGCATTTTTCTAAGACGATCGTGTGCGTACTTGTAAGTTCTTTTGCTTGACAATGATTTCAAAGTATAACGATCGCCATCGAGTACTTCGATTACTTTAAAAGGTCCTTTGTATTTAGGATCTAGCTTAGTTTGGTTTCTCTCTTCATTTTGAAGGAGGACAAGATCTCCAACATCAAACTTCACTAATTTAGCCTTATTCTTATCAAAACGTGACTTTTCATAACTGGCATTTCGTTCGATATTTTGGGCTGCTTGTTCTCTCGTCTGGATTAAGTCTACTTCTATTTCAGTATCATTTAAAGTCAAAAGATTAAGAGGCCTTGCTACACGTCCGATCATAAGCTCTAAAGGGCTTGCTTTTGTTACTCGGTTAACAGTGCAGTTTATCGCTAACTGAACCTCTTCAAGAGCATCTTGCCACGATCTGTCCGATGTCTCGACCGCAGTGAGCATCCCCTTAAGCGTGCTCATTACGCGCTCAACCTGGCCGTTTGCGCGACTCGAACCCGTAGCAATAAGATGCAGGTGAATATTATGCAATTCGCAGTATTCTTTGAAATCTTTGCTCGCGAAGCAACGACCTTGGTCTGCTATTACTCGTGAGGGCGCACCAAAGAGGGCAACACTCGACTTAAGTGCACTTATAGCACTAGGCGTATCTATGCGGAATGTGTGATACAAAAGCACAAACTTTGTGAACGCGTCTATAAGTACTATGACGTATTCTTTCTTATCGTTTTTACCACTTAACTTCCCGGATATATCGACGTGGACAGTATGCCATGGAACAGTAATTTTTGGTATTGGATGAAGCTCTGCTTGCACTCGACCGGAGTGTGATTTAGAAACTTTGCACGTAATGCAGTTATCTACAAACTTGCGGACATACTTAGCCATACTATCAAACCAGTAGTGTTCGTACAGCTTTTCTAATGTTTTATCTGCCCCTAGATGCATTACTGATTCATGCACGTGATTAACAACTGCCCAACGAAAAGCGCGCGGTACTATGGGTAAACAACACGTGCGGTTATTTCTCTGAACGCGACGATGCAAAACACCTTTTCGGGTCTCATACGTTTTGGAAATGTCTGCAGGGAGTTCATTTTCTTTCAGCTTTACGACGATAGCTTGAATTTCATTATCGCGCAATTGCTCAGCTAAAAGCCAATTCTCAGAAAGTGTACTAAGGTCAATTCGTCTTTGTTCTACCTTATCGGTGACTACAGTCAACGCGGTGTTGGTTGTAGACGATTCGGGTATAGGGTTACGAGATAAGAAATCAACGTGAGCCATACGCTTGCCCTCTCTATAAACAATCTCAAATTCGTATGCCTGTAAGAATGCCCAGTAACGATGTACACGTGGAGAAAGATTCGTTTTATTATGAGACGCTTTGATTGAGTTACAATCCGTAACAACAACAAAATGACGACCTTGCAAGAAATGATGGAAATGTTCTACAGCTCTTACTACCGCTAGAGTTTCCAACTCGTATGAGTGGTATCTAGACTCAACGTCCGTGGTCCTACGGCTATAATACTCGACAACGCGCAATTGATCATTATCTTTTTGGAACAGAATGCCGCCATAACCAACGGCACTGGCGTCAGTGTGCAATTCGACTGGAAGGTCTGGGTTAAAAATTGTGAGTATTGGCTCATTTGTCAAGGTTGAAATTATTTGCTGTCTGACTTCTTCATGTTCAGGCTTCCAATTGAATTGGGCACAAGTGTTCAAATGAAATAAAGGAAGCATAATACGTGAAAAATCCTTTATGAATTTCCGGAAATAGGACGCAAGTCCAATGAACTGCCTAAGCTGAGTGTTATTATCTGGTGGAGGAAGCCTTGTAAGTGCCTCGACTTTACAGGGATTTGGTTGTATTTGCCCTGAAGAAACTTTGTAGCCCAAAAATTCAACTTGCGACATGAGAAAAGAGCATTTTGAAATGTTAAGTGAAAAACCAGCATTGCATAAACAAGTCAATACTTCTTGTAGTCTAGTGAGGCCTTCTTCCACATTACATGATGGTATTAAGATGTCATCCATGTACAAGATCACGTAAGAATTGGTCAGAGAACCTAACGCATTAGACACAGCTCGCTGGAAAATACTAGGCGCATTACGTAATCCGAAGGGCATAGCTAAGTACTCGTATTGTCCATCAGGTGTCACGAAAGCAGTGCGCTCAATGCTTTCCGGGTCCAATATGGGTATCTGGTTAAAACCGCTTGCACAATCTAAACAAGTGAAATAATTAGCGCCATTCAACCTAGCAATTTGGTCGTCAATACGCGGCAATGGAAAGCGATCTGGCACCGTATTAGAATTGAGTTCACGGTAATCTATAACCATGCGTGCAGTACCGTCACGTTTTTGTACTAGAAGAATCGGGCTCGCATACGGGGAATTACTCGGCCGGATTATGTTCGCACTTAATAACTCGTCCACTTTACTGCGCACTACCTCTCTTTCGTGTGGGCTAAGGCGATAAGGACGCCGATAAACAGTACGAGTTGGATCTTTTAACCTAATTTTTAAATCACCAGTTGTCACACGGGTTTGCGGTAAACCGTTAATAAAAGTAAACGAAAATTCATTCAATACGCGCATGAGACTATCTTTAAACGCAGCCGGTACATCAGTTTTTATCACACTAAAATCAATTTCAGTAAGGGCACTTAAGCAAGCGATCGGTTTTGAAATAGTTAAACGCTCTTTAGAGAGGTTTACAGTCACGTCATGTTGTAAAATATCTGAGCCGATCATTATATCATGCGGCATGTTTTCGTCTGGCAAGATAAGAAACAAAATTTTTAAACAATGCCCGTCTATAAGTACGTCACATAAAATTTGTTCAGTGGCATAAACATGCGTGTTACCTAAGCCTATCAAACGTACGTTAGTAATCGAACGCGTTCCCAAAAATTTGTTTGCTATACTCTGTTTAACGAGAGAACATTCAGCGCCACTATCAAAATAAAAGGGGTACGGCTCACCGGATACTTTTAACTCTCCACGCACACCTTGGACTTGACAAGAGTTTACACGCCGTTCTAACGCCTTGCTGGCCTCAGTGCTGACCGGCGCCGCGCTGCTGCCGCCGCCGCCGCGTGCTGCTCCGCTGCTCTTCGGACATCTTGTTGCGAAGTGGCCTTTTTCCCCGCAACGGTAACAGGTTACATGAGAGTGGTCTTTCATCGATGATGATGATGTTGATGATGATGCCGACGGTTTGAATGATGTAGTTGACATCTTACTCTTCCGTGCACGACAGTCCATCCACTTGTGTCCGATTTTGTGACAATAGTTACATTCGACTTTGCTCACATTGGTTTGAGTACGTTTCGCATCCGGAGTGAAGCTTTCAAGATTTCGGTCTTGTTTACGCTTTAAGGAATGCGCTTGTATTTCTTGCACTAATTTCGATCTCGTTTTGATTTCGGTCGTGAACGCCAAACGATTGATGCGATTATCGATTTGTGCGACATGAGCTAGCACATAAGAAACAGCAATTTCCTCCGTGGTCATATTCTTCCATTTAGATGAAAGTGACGTCATCAAGCGACTCGCATATGCAGCCAAACTTTCGCCTTCCTTCGGTCTGCTGTTGTTAGCGTTTATTATAGTCGCTGCACAGGTTTCAACACTATCGTATCGTGCTAAGAAAAGGTCTTTGAACTGATTCCAGGTCATACCAGGATGCGAAACTTGAGAAAGCCACAACGAAGCACTGCCTTTTAGGGACTTGCTTAGTGCGATGATCAGAGCTCCACCTTCCAACGGGTTTTCTGTGAGGCAAATGTCCACCGTGGAAGACCAGGAACGAGGGTCAACATCTGGCAGGTCTGGATTGAATTCCGGCAACTTTATTGCAGCTGATTTCGTTGATCCTTGCATAGCCTCAACCATGCGCAACATTGTTTGTGACTGCTGTTCTAATAACTGCTTCCAATAAGCATCAGATTGTGGTGCCTGAGCAGATCCCACTTCTGATAACGCAGCGTGCGGTAAATTATCGTGGGGCGCGTTCTCGCCATCGTCTCTTTGTGGGTTCTCCATAGTCTCAATTAAACACACTATTTGATAACACACTCACAGTTTAATAATTCTAGGATAGTTACACTAATCACCTAACTAACAGCTATTAACTCACTAATTTATAATGTCTCTTAAATTCTTAATTAATCATTCAAAGTGAACTTAGCAGTTTCGGTGCGCGCCGCGTGTATCGACCGAGAGCGTCACGGATTCAATCTTTTGGCGGCCGCGACCGACCCTGCTCACGAGTGATGTGCGATGCTAGCGCCACCACAGGGTGTTCACAGTATTAACAGTTTGTCCAATCAGGAGCCTTATTTCTATAAACAATAACTCAAGCTTAATATAAGGTATCGCCTGTCGCTAGGAATTTGCTTGCGACGACATATGGATGTAATCTTAGGATGAATTTGAATTAAATGATTTATTATTATTATTATATTTAAATATTGTTCTCAAAACCAAGAAAATTACCAAATAAATAATTCTGTTAGTACTTCTTAAGTTCATTACAATAATAATGTCTAAGCTTTTTAGTTGTTTGTTTATATATAGCATAAACATATAAAAGTAAAGATGTCTGCTATACTAATTACATAAAAACAAAAACGTTTTAGCAACTATCAAAGCTTCCGCAGATTTTCTCGTCATCCGTCACGATACACGAAACCTTACTTTGAACGGATTTTCTCGTCAATCTTCGCCTTTCAATGCTTCGTATCTTCGCAGCAAATGCTGGATGAGCGATCACAATTGTATATAAATAATGACATGTCACTCGGCAGCGCCTCGCTTCCTAGTAACCTATATCTTTCAGTTAACTGCTATCATACAATGGGGCGAGCTAGAATAATGCGAGTAGAGATTATAATTTTGCTGTAGGAGGAAAGCCGCTGGAGCAGTGCTGCCTAGTGGAAAGTATGTGTCAATATGTGGTCATATTATTATGTTCGAATCCGGACAGGTACTTACTTTACTTTGTGTAAATTATTTCATCACCACTGCTCTTAAAACGACGAAGAAAACATGTAGAACCAAAAAGTCTAAGACATATATCATCCGCCAACCCGCACTGACACGCGTGATGGATTACGGCCCACACCCTCTTACAGATAGGAGGCCTGTGTCCCAGCAGTGGGAACATTATATAGGCTAATTATTCTGGTCCATAGCATCAGGTTATCAACTAAAAGCAGCATCCTCCTCTCCAGTCTATCATTCACTGTTGTGGATCATGACTCCTTCCTTCTCATGAGTGCATCTCTTTTTGCTACGGTCCGTTTTCCCTTTCTTTCTTCTTTCTTTCCATAAGCATATCGCTCTCATAACAGATGGCCGATGAGCCCAAATAGTTCTGTAGTGGTGACCGCATACCGAAAGGCGTAGCATTGGGAAGCCTCTCACATGATTGATCGATGACCTGGTGAAGGCCGCAGGAATCCGCTGGATGCGACAAGCACAGAACCACTCGAACTGGCGGTGTTTGGAGGAAATCTATGTCCAGCAGTGGACGTCTTTGCGCTGAAATTATTTGGCGTGATGGAGTTCACGATTACCGGTGCTAACTATAGCCCCGACTCCTGACAGCTGGTTAGCAGCATATAACAATAGCTATAATAAATAATTGCCAATACGCAGGTACAAAAACAAGTGGCTAATAACCATCAACCTTTCCATGGATATCAACGATTGCCACCGATATTGTAACCTACATAGTAACAGAATGCCAAGGGCCACCCGTCAATATGTAGCTGTAGGAAAGAGGATCGCTTCTAGGTTATTATTATTTGTAGACAAAGGCGACTGCCCAAGAGTTTGCCCGCTGGCGCCGATTAACCAGTTTACTTGCCCTCATTTCCACGAAAACTTCGCCACAGTTAAAGTGGATAGGGAAAACAACAGCTTGAAAACATAAAACAATTTAATGGGAAAAGGTATATTATGGTGTGGTGGTGGTGACATGGTTATATTATTTACAAAAACGTGTGTTGTGCGTTGTTAAGTAAGTGGAAACTTAATACGAATAATTCCGGGTATATCTCCAGGCGCTTTTTCAGCAATTAACGCCAACGGGCTTTCATTTTGCACAGCACCGATAATAGCCTATAAAACAATACAAAGGTTATAACCCAATGCCAATTATCGGAAAGCCAAACTAACGTGAAACTTGCAATATTTACATTTGTCAAGTCAATATTCAGTCAGTTTGTGTATTCTCATTCAAGTTCCATCGTATGCCTCGTTTAACACGTCGACTAGTCCGCCACGGAGTAGTGGATACATGGAGCTTTAAAAACTCGTGCCTATTTCTCGCGGAAACAAAACCCACCTGACACATCCCACCTGATGAGAGAGACTTATTCGAGAAAGTAAACACGGCGCAACTTTGAGACATTGTTTTGCAAGTTTTCTATGACATAACTCAAAGAACTCATAACTCAAGAAGGAATAGCGGTGTCTCAGAGTTACCTACCTATCTGTATCCGGGCATTTCGTTATCATCAACTGCCAAGTCTTTTTCCAACAATTTTGGGGACTGCTTCCAGTTCGGGCATTGATCTTAATTAAATAAGCGGCTGTTATGTCATAATAGTATCTCTAAATCGGTAGTCCGAAATAGCCAACCTGTCTTGAGCAAGTGTGGTGATTATGCTCGTGCATTCTCTGCATGAGAAGAGTCGTTTGTCCTGCAGGGCGACAATAACACAATATTAGGCTGGTGTTTTATGTCATAAGTAGCTGCGCCCCGTGGTTTTACCCGCATAAGTTTCGATCCCGTGGGAATATCGGGATAAAAAGTATCCTATATATTAATCTTGGTTATAAAATATCTGCGTGCCAAATTTCATCCAAATCCGTTCAGCAGTTTTGGCATTAAAGAGTAACAAACTTTCGCGTTTCTAATATTGGTAGGAATTAGTAGGATATTGTGTGTTGCGTCCTTATCTTTCCATTTACTCATTACTCCGTGTAACCCGGGCATCAGTACAGCACGTAATTGAACTCGTTAGGTGGCCGGCCAACTGCCTGGCACGATGCAGTATTGCTACCATTGCTATTTTATTTAGCTAACAGTGTGCGCGAGTCCTTAAGTGGAGTTTAAAATTTAATGCGGAGTTTCTCACACTATACAGTATAGTTTTGTGATGTTATTGTGCTATATACATACATAATCAGCCACTAATGTTCCCACTGCTGGGACACAGGCCTCCTCTCTGGGAGAGGGAGTGGGCCGTAATTCATAAAGCCTTGTTATATAGGACGTAAAAGAATTCGACGCGCAAAAAAAAAAAGATAAAAAACATTTCGACCGTGTATTTTGATATTTCGTATTTAACAAATGAATATTATTTTAAATAATCGATGAAAAATTTCACGCTGGGTGTCTAGACATGACTGCTGAATTCGTGGTAACAATTTACGCGCCCATGTCTCATATAAGGTAAAAATACCGAGAATTTACCGATTGAGCACTTAGTTCCTAACACAATATCCGGGGATCTAAAATCAGTTTAGCGTTAACTGTGGGTTCCTGCAATAATACTCGTGTGTGGTTTACTGAACTGTTATGCGGTTACTGGTAAACACACCATATAATAATAGACTTCAAGTAATAATAGACTTCCACAGGTGGAGTCGATAGTAAATTATGCATATACGGAAATTACCTTATCAGTCCTTATCCACCTATTGGTGAATGTGGTCAAGTGATGTAAATAGGGCATTTTACATGTTCACTTTGCACTTGGTAAAAAATAAAAAATACAAACACCCGACTACACAAAAGATGTTTTGTGTTCTATAAATAGGTCATCTATCTATCTTGGCATGTTCTAGAAGCAAACATTCGAAGACATGACATCTACCAACCCGCCACTCCCTCCTACCGAGAGGAGGCCTGTATCCCAGCAGTGGGAACATTATAATTAGGCTGACTAAGCTTATTACCTCATATTAAAAACCAACCATCTAGCGAAAGAAGTAGAGTTCAAAATCCATTGGTAGGTCGGTAAATACAGCAAGTAAGTCGATCGGAAATCTCCACTCCCTCTTACCGAGAGGAGGCCTGTATCCCAGCAGTGGGAACATTATAATTAGGCTGATTATGGGTATGCTTAAGATGACATATTTCTGCCTCAAAAAAAAGTGTAATCGGTTTATAAATAACGGAGTTCTGAGGACCTGAACTCCATATTTTGTTAGTTCTATTTAATAATAATAATAAATACTCAGATCATGGTGTAAATTTTGTTAGTAACAATGTTCTTATAGACTAGTGTTAGTAATACTTAAAACTACCCACAACACCAAACATAATAAAAAGAAAGTAAACTCAACAACAATCACTACTGCGCCATTCAATGACAAAAAAAAATGTGTTTGGACAAATTCTTTGTAGGGTGTTGCGTTTGACCACTTAAAAAAAAAATTAAAACGAATTGGGAACCTCATCCACTTTTTGATGTCCATTAAAAATTGAGATAGCTCGAACATGCAAAAGGACAATAAAAATAAATGCTGTTGAAACAGCGTGTTAAAGTATGTTGAACTACGACATCCACTCAGTGCTAGTATTTATTAGGAGTCATCAAACCAAAGAAAAACAATCAATAAATTAATTACGAACGCACTAATAACCAATCGAACCATAAATAAGGCTCTATAAATCATATAGACGTCACGTAGTGTAGGCCTGACGTGGTTTGATTGATTAATTTATAGAAGCTCCTTGTTAATGGTTCTCTAATGGTTCGGATATGGTGGCATATAAATAGAGGTCTAGCGGGGTAAGAAGACAAGCCATGTTGTGGTATGGAAAAGATTCGATGGATTTGGTTAGATTATGTTGTTGTTACGAGTATGGTAAGTGTAAAGTGATATTGATTGATGAGTGGTGTTTAGTGATAGTGTTATTTTTTGCGTCATGTTTATCGCAAATAAACGTATATCTTTCTTTCTTTCTTTCTTTCATATTATACAGGGTGGCATCGACGACACGTACTTCGACGCGCAAGCTGTAACCATGAATCCAGGGGGTCTACTCCGTAGTGGTATCGGCCGAATGTTCGGCCGTTTCCTGCTACGAAGTTACTATTTGGTTCGGTCGGTCCCGATCCTACACTCCTATACTCTCTCGAATATTGACGACTATGGTCCTGATCCAACTAAATCGTTCCGAACTTTTTTCGCATTTTTCAACAATATTCGGTTCGGCCATGTGTCGGTCCGATCCGAACATTCACACTTTGCACTTCGTAGTAGACTCCCAGCACATAATTCTAGGTAGTGTAGAAATTTTACTTTGGTTACAAAAAGAAACTGTTGTTTCATACAAATGTGAAAAGTGTACCTACACAGTCAAAATGTATGGAACAGTCATATTTTTTCTAATAACCGACGATAAATTTCAACTCTGGGTGTTCAGAATCATGTACTGAATCCATGGTATTAACAGATTGCACGTCGATCTCCTTGCTACCCTGTATGTAACGGTGCCCTTATCAATGTCGGGTTCAGCGATACTACCGGTATCAAAAGGGTTCCTCTGATTATTTTGATGTATGACCTTTCCGTGCCCTTCTTAGGTTGATGATGCCTTTAAATAATGTATGTATAATATTATTACATAATGCTTCTATAGTGAAGATTGAACATACCTAATGAAACGTTGATACAAAGTTATGAAACCAAGATTATACCTAACTAGATATTAGTGCTCACGAGCGACACTCGTCGACGGCAGAGGCAACTGCATGGACCTTAGACATCTGACCGTTTTCGGCCATGGCAGCCGATCTCAACGGAGACTAGCCTTCGGCGCGGGAGATATTATAGTGCACAAGTAGGCGCGCAGACAGGTGCAATCCGACACGACCGGAGAGAGATCAGGCGCAGGACTATTGGCTAAACGTGCTTTCCGAGGCACGGGGGATACCAGTGAGTGGGGGGCAGCCTGAATGTCACAGCACTAGTATTCAATGGTGGTGTATACACGTGCGTCGTGTCCCAATCACGAACTACCGTTGGGCGTTTGATACTACAAATAATAAACATTATTCATACCTACTACGTAGCCTCCAGGCAAATCTTCAAGTTCAACCACTTGGAACTCCCTCCTACAAGTAGAACACGAAACCATCCAAAGTTCACCTCCACAAACATCTTAATGAACTAATTATTTTACGAAACATTTGCGAAATAACTCGATCTGCAGAAATTTTGCAATATTTTGTAACTCATCTCGAAGCGGCATTGTTTATTTACCGCCGAACGAAACCGGTTGATCGTAATTTCAGTTAATTTAAACCAGTGTTTCTTAAATATTTCTGGCTAAAGGTTTGATAAATATATTTAATCTTTCGAAATTATTTCTAAGAATGAACTATTATTATAGTAGATACAATTATGTAAATTAATTGCTTTAGAGCCGTTCTTCTGCAGTCTGCAGTATAAATTAAAACTGGTAAAATACTGATATTCAGTTGCATCAGATGAGACTGGAAGCCGACCCCAACATAGTTGGAAAAGGTTAGGCAGATTGATTGATACACATAAGTAAGATCGGTAAACTCACTTGGACCGGTTTACCACATTAACTTTATCAATGAAACCATGATTTTGCATGAAGCCGTCATGAAACGATAAATGTCCTGGAATAGACAATTTGTAAAAAACGCATATTACATCAGAGATATAAAGAAAATAGAACAACACAGTTTACCTCCTCTATTAAAATGCACGTGCACGTGCTTTATGTATGCAAGGCTACAATATTAAAAAATGCTTCGCTCTGATTACAATAAGAAACTAAATAAATATTACAATGAGCAATTTTTGCGAGTGAACTAAGGCTTAATTACTTAGTAAAATTGCTGAATAAATTGTGAATTATTAGCAAGAATACAGATGGGTGGCGGAATCTCTTTTACTACATAATGAGATAGTTAAGTGCATATTGTTTACGAGCAGGATTTTAATTAAACCCTTTATCGTTAGTTTTCATTACTTTTTTAAGTGAAACTTTAATAAATTATGTGAGTAGTGAGTTAGTAGGTACCTACTATATAACTATTTTATGCATAAAACTTGGTCAACGGCGAAACGTTTTTAAGGATGAATCCTGTTAAGCGCCAGAGTAGCCCGTGAAATTCAAATTTGCTTACGGTTTTTACGGTTGAATGAAAATCATGAATACAGCCCTCTAAGTTCATTTAATCTTATTGATTGATATTTCATGAAATAATCTATACAGCTAATAGCTATGTCGCAAAACATCTACATCTTCTTCTCTGATGAACACGCGAAGAAAATTATTACGATACAAAATTTGTTTTGGTTTTCAACTTATTTTCAGGAGTCGCCTGAGAATGGGTCATTGCAGATTATGACCAACTAAATAACCCTTAATAAATAAGGCACCAAACCTGAAATCGCGAAAATCAATCAGCTTTTGACCCCTCTTCACGTTTAGGGTAAACAATAACTAATGTTTTAAATAAATAAATAAATAAATTTATTTATTTGCTCAAACACATGTGTACATACAATAAACAATCGCATGCAAGATATTAAATAGGAGAGAGTTCTAGACATGTTTGCCATGAACAATGGCGTGCAAATATAATTTTGGTTAATTAATATGGATAAATTCCCATCATCGATCTATTTCTATCACTAAACCATTTACAGTTAACATTATATAAATGTGTAAGTATATATTAATGAGTTATAATAGTCAGTCTCTAAATTAATGTATATAATGTCAAGGTATATTTATAATTATATTAATATTAAATCTTATTATTTTGTCATATTATCTATTGAGTATTAAATTATATCGAACCAAATTTATCATTTAAAAAGTCACTTACATTATAATAGGCTTTGTCAACAAGAAATAATTTTACTTTTTGCTTAAATTGGTCGGTACTTAGATCTTTCCAACTTTTGGGAAATTTATTATAAATAATTGGAGCCATGCAAATAACACTTTTGCGCATAAGTGCAGTCCTAGACGCATGCAAACAAAGTTCAGTTTTATCGCGTCGATTTCGGGGAAAACTTTCTGCCATACGCGGAAATAGATTGGATTCCGTTTTACAAATAAAGCCGTTTCTAATATGTAAAGGGACGGTAGTGTCAGAATCTTGTAGCGAATGAAATACGGCTTACAAGAATCTCCAATGTCCAATCTAAACATTGACCTTAGACATCGCTTTTGGGCTTTAAAAGCAATTTCCTTGTTGGTGGAATTGCCCCAAAAGATCACACCGTATCTTAAAATTGATTCGGTTAGCCCGTAGTACGCTGTTAGCAAAGCATCTACATTAAGTGTCCATGATAGCGTGTACAGAGCAAATGCACTGCTACTAATCTTTTTACAAACAGTCTCAATATGAGTCTTCCAATTCAAATTACGGTCAATTATTAAACCTAGAAACTTTGTAGTAGTAACCACGTCTATAGTATTATTATTATATTTAATGTCAAATTTAGGAAATGTCAATGCACGTTGGCCAAAATGTATAATTACTGTTTTATTAATATTTATTTTCAAATTATTGTTATCCAGCCAATCGATTGTTTTATTTAACGTATAGTTTACATCTTCTTCATACAAATCTCGATGGCGACAAGGTATAGTAATCGTGCTATCGTCCGCGAATAGTGTCATAGGATGATTAATGGATTTTGGAAAATCATTTATATAAAGGATAAAGAGAGAAGGTCCTAGTACACTTCCCTGCGGAACACCATGGATAACATTACGTTCTTCAGATAAGAATATTTCCTCTCGTTTAGTGTCACTGTTTATCCTACTGATTTCCGTCACTTGTTTTCTATCGAGTAAGTAAGATTGTAAGAGTTTTAGTATATTTCCTCGAATACCGTAAGTCTCGAGCTTTTGCAATAGTATATCATGTTGTACGTAATCGAATGCCTGCGACATGTCACAAAAAATTGCACAGACTGGGTTATTTCTATCTACATTTGTCATAACTATATATAAAAAGTCATAGATTGCCATATTAATGGTTTTGTTTTTTCTAAAACCTTTTTGTTCGTTACAAAGTATGTTATGCTTTTCCAGATACGTACTAAGTTCTTTATAAATATAGGATTCAATTAATTTAGAAAAAATTGACACTAGAGATATCGGTCTGTAGTTTTCTTTTACCTCTTTATCCGATTTTTTATGTAATGGTTTTACTATTGACTTTTTTAAAACATCTGGAAACGTGCCTTCACAAATGCTTAAATTAATAATGTGGGCTAATGGCTTACATATCTCTTTCGCTACTGATTTAATTATTTTTGTTTGTATACCGTCATATCCTGTGCTATAAGTA
This sequence comes from Apamea monoglypha, assembly GCA_911387795.2. Classification (NCBI taxonomy): domain Eukaryota; kingdom Metazoa; phylum Arthropoda; class Insecta; order Lepidoptera; family Noctuidae; genus Apamea; species Apamea monoglypha. The sequence goes on from OU426920.1 coordinate 12,898,947, forward strand.
TTATTAAGGCTTGAAATTATTTTCATTACGTCCTGTGGTAAACACGGGGCCATAAACATGGAGTTTTTTCTGTTCAAAATGTGTTTTGTGACTTTGGTCCCGGAATTAATTCTCGGTTGAATCTTATCAATAAAGTAGTTGTTAAATAAATTTGCAATTTGTTTTGGATCCACAATAGCACTGTCATTTTCTTGAATCGTATTAATATTGTTCTTTGGTATGTTTAGTTTGTTTTGCTTTATTATTTGCCAAGTAGTTTTCGACTTATTTTTTGATGTTGTTATTTTGTGATTGTTTTGTGCGCGTTGAGTTAACTGTATGATTTTTCTATATAGCCTAGAATAATTCTTAAACCGGTCCTTATTTTGTTGAGTTGGTTTTAATCGGGCCTGCCATAATAATTGGCGTTTCTTTATGCTGCAAGTCTTTATACCGCGTGATATCCATTTCTGCTTTTTAAATAAATTTACAGAAATAAGAGTTTTCGGAAAACACTGCTTATATAAGAATGAAAATATGTCTATAAATGCGTTATATGCTACATTTGTTTCATTGGCTTCAAAAACCTCTGAAAAAGTTAAGCTACTTAAATACGATTTAAATTTGTCAATATGTTCTTCATTATAGTCCCGTTTAAGGGTTCGCCATTGATTTATGGTACTCGTTATATTAATAGGACATTTAAGTATTTGCGCCGTGTGGTCAGATAATGCTAATTCTAACACTAAAGCGCTGCACGACTTGTTAAAGTTATGCGCAAAGTTGTCAATGCATGTCTTAAGGCGAGTTGGTTGATAAAGTGCAAGATTTAAATTATAACTTAACAATAAATTTTCAAATTCAATACATTGATTATTTCTTTTTAAAACATCAATATTAAAATCTCCCGCTAAAACTATATTTTTATAGCATTTTTGTATTAAAATACGTAATATCATTTCCAATTTATCCATACACTCATGAAAGTTATTAGGATTTGGTACTCTATATATACAAACGAAAACGATTTTGTAGTTAGTGAGTTCAATGGCGCAGCATTCAAAAACACCAGTTGTGGATATTTTGGCTATTTTGGGTAATTCTCTCCATTGATGTCCGTTTCTAACTAAGATACATGCTCCACCTCGCTTACTCTCTTTCCTACAGAAACAAGCAGCCAAGCAGTAGTTGTGTATGTTAAGATGCTTTTCATAGCTTTCCATCATGAAGTGTTCTGTAATTAATAAAATATCTACGCGCGTATTTTTTTCTGTTAACTCTTGTAGGCAGACCGTAAGCGCGTTAGACTTCGCTAGCAATCCTGCAATATTCTGGTGCATGATATATAAATAATTAGTCAAGAAAAAAATTGTGGTTACGTTCATTATCTACTTCTTTATCTTTCTGGTAACATTCCATGTCAATGTTTTGTGTAATGTCAGTAATCAAGTCCAATAAATCCTTAAAAACAGTACGTAGTCCATGCTGATTTATAGATCCTGAATAGGTTTTAAACATGGTGTAGTCATATTGTAGATTGAGATTACTGTCTAAAAGATATGCATGTCCATGTGTCAATACATCCAGGTAAAGAAGATTGTTAAATGTTTCCACTCGACAGTTGAATAAGCTCGTATCAAAGGGATATTTATAGGTGGGTAAACATATTATAATATTAGTATGCTGTACAGCTTGTAATGTATTTCTTAGGTGGAATATAATATCATAATAGTTTTTGGTTCTCTTAAAGTCTTCTTCGCCAAGAAATACCACACAGAAGTCGTTCATAGTGTAGTTCTTTAACTTCGTGCCCAGTCCGTTAAGCAGCTCTTCTGTATTTCCACGAGGCTTCAAGTAGTGGCATAAATCGTACTTATCATTAAATGTATATTCAGCAGCTGATAGCATGTTGTTATTTTTATTACTGCTCAGTATACATGCTTTAGGTTTTACCACACAATTTGAATGTAGCTTTGAATTATTATTGTTTACTATAATAATATTATTAGATCCTTTTTGTTTTTGATATTGTGGAGTTGAGCAGTCAGTCGAAAAGTCCGTTTTCTCTAATGGTTGGTGATCTTTATGTTTTACAGCTTGTAGTTGAGATGTATTATTTGTGTTCGGTGTTTTCGCAAGACGTTTTTTTCTTCCTGATTTTGGTGTCAATGTACTCTCGGTGGTTCCTACTTTTTTATAAATCTCTATAACATGTTTACATTTTCCTAATTCACATTTTAAATTAGTATTTTCTAAATTTAAATTTTCTATCTCTTGATTTGCACTTAATAGTTCTTCCTGTAATTGTTTTATTTTTTCATACAAGTCCTTATTATTTTGCGTTTCATTTATTGAGGTATTTGGCAGGCTTAACATTGTCGTATCGAAGAGTGATTCATTTGAAGTTATGTCACAAAGTGAACTTGATCGTTGTGGTTTTCTATAAGTTATATTGTCTGTTTGCTGATCATGCTCCATTTTGCAAACGTTTAGTTGTTGCCGTAGGTTAATCTTAATTATAGTCTAAAGCGGAAACCTCGGGCGCAGTGCAACAGCCACGATATTATCACTGGGTTTTTTTTTTTTTTTTGGCAGTAAATTTTCCCTAATATGATCAGATTTTTATTTGCTGGTAGCACTCGTTTCCGGGGTAAAATGAAAAGTATGTTATGGCAACCCTTTCACTTGTCACATAAAATGTCAGTGTCAAGAATAAAATGTCTGTGATTCTGCTACTCACTGATAGATGTCGCTGTTAGTGTTACACTGTTTTACCGACAAATTTGAATTTTAAATAAAAAGTAACGATTTGGTTATTAGTTAATTAACTTTAACACACTGTTCACTGTCTTTTAATTAATTGTCACGCAATAAATTTTGTTCATGGCACTAATGTCAATGTTTTTACAGCTTAATTTGTATGTTCTTTCATTATTTCTTGCAATGTTCACACTAACACTGGAGATTTGCAACACATATTATAATTGCGTATTACTTTATCCAAAGTTCGAGATAACCCTAACTCATGTAATTTGAATGTTATTTAACGCTTTTAGACACTTTTAACATCACTATAGTGGCAATAACTATCTTTTTTAAATAAATTGTCGAGAGCTTATTGTTTACGTTATGGCAGCGCCAACTACCCTTAGCGCCTTTATACAAGGTACCTTTTTTGTAGAATGAAGAACTTGCTTCTTAATCACCGAACTTCTTTATTTATAAACCCTTAGGCCCTTTGTACACGGAGCGGTTTCTTTACGTTACGGCGTATAAACCGTAGGAAAAACAGCCCGATTCAAACGTTATGGCGGCTCTGACGTGCGCTACTCGCTGCGCAGTACCTCACCCCTCACCCCCGCTGACAGGTGAAATGGTTACTGCGCAGCGACTTGCCTCATGTTCCGAGCCACCATAAAATTTGAATAGAGCAGTATAAACTGCGCCGTTGGAATAACTTGTCCATCAATAAGCTTCTATGATTCATACATAACACTGACGACCGTGTTATACACGGGGAATAAACAGCCGGTCGATTCTGTAAAAATCTCACCGTGAAAACTCAAGTGAAGTGAGCTTGATGTAAGTTGTCAGTAGTGTCAATCCCTAGCATTATTTGGAATAACAGCTCACTCCACGCTCACTTCACCTAAGTTTTCACGGTGAGATGGTTACAGAACCGCACAGCTGTAGTTTTTACGGCAAGAAAAATGTGTGTGTACAAAGGACCTTAGTCACCTATAAACTGCACAGGTACCTATAATCACAACAAAAGCCTCCATATTGCCTTCACTCCTGCCACCTGTCAGTCTCAATATGAACTATCGACGCAATCTGGGTGCATTGTGTGCGAACCATTCACAGTAATGACACTCCAGTATAAGAGCTCGGATTATTGGCTTATATTGCCAATACCTGGGCTGGTTTCTAGGCTAAATTATGTTTGTTATTGGAGGCTGTGTTTGAGCCTTAGGTGTGTTTGTCTTGGGGAAGATGATAATGGTTGTGATAAGACTGCCCTTTGGTTTAGCCATGGTGATATTTAGGTACTGTAAAGTGTGCTATTATTCTATTAAGAGTATTTATAAGGTTGATTGTGTGCTATATTAGTTAATTATTATTGATTCTATTAAGGTTGATTTTAGCTTGGTAGCTATTTACATATTTTGGTTTGGTAGCTATTTCATATCATTGTTTATTAGAGATGTTATTTTATCTAAGAGTAGTTAGTTCTTTTAGAACCTATGTGCATACTATGTACTACATTAATGTACATACGGCTTCACCGGTCCCAGAATGCTAACAAACATATTATAGTTTTGAGTGAATAAATAAACTACAAATATCCTGTAACGCCAATGCCAGCTCAACAAGATAAATATAGATTCGGAACAAATATCTTAAATCAACATGGCTCGGAACTTTACTTTACTTTTTTACTTTACTTTAGACTAAAATTCAAACAATATGCTACACTAATGCAGATTCTAATGTAGGTACGAGTACTAAAGGTAATTTATTTATTTATTTATTTATTTGGGACAAACAAACAGTAACACATTATATCTGCGCAAACAATATAAACAAAGATATTATATAAATGTGAAACTCACACCGTTATCCACAGCATATTAATAGTAATTCTTTCAATGTAGCCACAAAATTCATAATATCTTGCATTTTTAGCACATTGCGGCGTACGTTGTATTGTGATCAAAATTCATTATGCGACAATTATAATAAAATAATGACTAAATTCAAAGTATCTGGCTCTCTCGAAATTATATTTGTTGCTTATTTTTACGAATAGTCTTATTTATTTATTTATCCTCACACTGGAACGACATACGGCAATTACACCAACGGAGCAAAAAATCACTTCATGTGCTGCTTTCCATCCGTCCTGTGCGCGGTGGAACATCGAAGGAGTAGCGATGGATCACGGTACGCTCACGCAGCGCGCAAGTGCAGCATTTCTCCATAGCCCCATCACTCCTTCCATATTGCGCACATTCATTGCGAATTTTTGAAACTCGATTTTTCAAAGAAAATACATTAAAATTGAAAAACACGGAAAAGGTGAGGTGTTTTGAGGTGTCATCCTGCCTGACAGATGACAGAAAAAAAAAATACCCATTAAATTTGCATTAATTCTGCAGCTGCCTCAGTTGTTGACGCGTGCCGCTCGTGTCTATGAGTACTTAATTTTATGTTTAGGTAAACTTAAAGAAGAAGGTTCTAAAGACGTTTTTATTGGACATTCAGCCAAGGTTCACTAGAAATTGTAACTACAATTTCTAGTGAACCTTGTAACCTACCTAGGTTACCAGGTAAGCGGTATATAAAATGATGAAAAGTAAGTAGTATAATTCAGGTGGCAAATAGGGAGTTTTGCTGCAGTGGTCAGCCTTCCTCAGTTTAAGAAAAACTTTTTAAACCAGGGTTAAAACATTACTCACAGAAGTGGAAACTACCAGCTTCATTAGATCACTATATACATTATGAAAACAGAATAATATCGTATTTTTAAAATGCTAGTTTTGTACTCCTGCTATATCAGTAATATTTATATTATTAGGTTTATTATCCTCGCCCTCCAAAGAACCAGCTTTCTCATATTATGCATAAAAGGTCACCACCCACCTTTACAATTTATCTCACATATTGAGAACCATTGACTCAATACTAGGTATGATAGTGGTATATTTCACCTGTCTTCATTTCATTATCAAGAGTGCCTTGACACTAATCGAGTAGGATCATTGTAAGAGTCGACTCGATCAAAAGAACTCGCCGTAGAGGACACATTGAGATCTCAGAGTTATTATCATTTGTTGTTGTAGTGACGTTTATTGATGCCTTAATTTGTGTAGAGTTTTATCATCAGCCAACAGCAGTTCACTGCTGGACATCGGCCTATCCAATTGCATGCCATTTACCTCGATTCTCAGCAACTCTCATCCAGCTGCAGAGATCGTTGCTCCACCTAGCCTGAGGACGTCCTACCTTACGTTTACCGATTCGCGGTCTCCACTCAAAACCACGTCTAGGTACCCCAATGGTCATCGGTTCTACTGCAAATATAGCCAGCCCATTACAGGATTTTCAGCTTGCTTATTCTGTGAGCTATGTCGACAGCTTTGGCGGTTGGTGTAGAATTTATTGTTTACGTAACACCATACGTTTAGTCCGAGGGGGGGGGGAGGGTCCTAGGTGGACCGATGACCTGGTGAAGGTTGCGGGAATCCGCTGGATGCGAGTCGCACGGGACCGGTCAATGTGGCGACACTTGGGGGAGGCCTATGTCCAGCAGTGGACGTCTATCGGCTGAAATGATGATGATGATGATGATACGTTTAGTCCCCCAAGGGATAGGCAGATGTGTATTTATTGTATGTATAGGTACATAGGCATCCACATTTCGCCAGCAATGTTTGCGCTCATAGACTCGACACCTAAATATGTATATACAATAGAGTCAACAGAATCAGGATTTGAACTACAAAATTACTATTTGACCTATCCAATCCAATAACACTGCTTGACCTAGGAACCGAACCGGACTGCGTTTACGACCACTAGACCAAACATGCAGTCGCCGTTATGTCGTATTGTTTACAGCATCTTATAGGTATTCTCTTAGTTAATTAATTAATTGTTATAGGGTTAGTATAAACGGAACTGACCTTGCTCTTAAAACAATGTTTTTCTGGCGAAACCCGATATTAAAATAGTCAAATTCAAAGTACCTATTTATTGAAAAATGTATAAATGCTATGATTTCCTCTTATCTTAATTTCCCCGAGATTCTTTTGAGAGTATTTTTATGAATGTACAGACGCCAGCAGGTCAAGCTACCCGAAACTTTCAAATTTTCCCAATCAAACTTGAAGCTTAATGCTTTAAGAATAAAGTTGAAAATCTATTAAAGAAATGTTGACAGATTGTAGTAGCTAGATGTGCAGGCGTCTGTACGCAAAGTCCAAATGCGACACCGAGATTTTATGAAGTTCTGCCATTCTTCTTTATTAAATTAAGGTAATTCAGGAATGCTATATTATGTACATAAAGAGACTGAATGGTCAGACACGCTGACGTTTCATGTCACAAGGATGTAATTAAACGCAATTTGGGCTACAAGTGAACATGAAGCTGACGTCTGGATTGGCGTAGGGTGCGTTTCCCATGTCGTTTATTTGTTTATTTTCCTTGTTTTTGCCTTGTTCCTTATGGCGTAGGCCTTTGCTATGGTCGCCCGCGAAATTTAAATTTTCTTAGGTTTTTTTTTGTAATTTGCTGATCATTGATTGTGTACTGATGATTCTTATAATTATAATTCTGTAAATGCAGTTACGGTCTGGAATCATATTTTGATCAACATACTTAAAATCAGACACTGACTTGTAAGTAGAAAAAACGTGATAAAATTTTAATTTAACGGACTACTAAGCTACATAATAATATTTTTGACGAACTGTTATATAAGGCAAGCTGAACTTTATTCCCAAAGATCTTGCAATTGTGTTTGTAGTTAGTTCATTACTTTTTTTATGGAAATTTTTATCTAGATACAATATTATAAAAACTCATATTTAAAATTAAATCTACAATGTTTAAAAAATAAACCATTTCAAATTAGGTGACGGGTATACAATATTTAAAAAAAAAATCAAAGCATATAAAATGATGACTCGTATTCGTTCGAAATTAGAACTTTAAATTTTATTTGTTTATTTCCAGCCACTTTTAGTGTTAACAGTCCGTCTATCCATCATAAAAGAACTGTATGGATTACACAACACAACACAAGTCTAGTTTCCTTTAATTTTTTTTCTGTTACTGGATATTTCTATGGCCCTGACTATGAAAAAAATACTGAAAGATGACTAACAGCTTTACTTTTTGAAATATACAGTTTTATTATATTGACAAAAAACTACAGAAAATTAATACATTATGTTAACAAAATTTCTATTGGACACTATAAAATGATCTTTTATAAGATTTCCTTGAATGAACGACTTTAGGTAGATCTCGTTGTAAACTCCAGCAGTAGTCTGCCATCATATGTGATTCCCATCGCCCCTGATAACGCTCTTCCATTATCCGAAGATCCTGATGGAATCTTTCAACCTCCTCCTCACTAAAATCACCCAGATTTTGTGGAAATCGGTCTAAACGCGAGTGCAGGAAGTGGATTTTTATGCTCATGTTGCACCCTAGCTCTTGCAAGTTCGATACCATGGACTCAACAAGCTGGACGTGGTCGTCAGATTTCTTTTTGCCTAGGAAATTAATCATAACCAAAACAAATGAATTCCAAGCTTTGGATTCGACTTCAATCATTGATTTGACAAAATTAGGATCATTTAGGAGTTGCCTCATCTGTGGCCCATCAAAAATACCAGCTTTCAATTTGTAGTCTTAATCAGTGTCTTCACTTGATGTATTTCGTTCGGGTTCACAGGGATTTGGATCATCAGAAGATTTAGATGTGCTAGATTGTACCTCTCGTGATTTAAATTGAGGTCGTTGAGCAGAAGATAAGTTAGGATTTGACCACTTCTTTCGATTTCCAGGGTTAATTCCGTTTATTTTCACAACGCAGAAGTAGCAATCGTCATGATGGTTTCGAGGTTCTCGCCAAATCATGGGTGTTTCGAACATTACTGCAAGTCTTTTTCCACTGGACCATAACCGTAGACATACCACACATTTCTGGCATACAATATGAGGAACCCATGGCTTGTCCTGATTACACAATTTTATTTTAAAGTATTGATGATACGCAGTTTTTACAAAGTCCGATATAGGTTTTCGATATTTTGTAAATACATATTCACCACAAATATAGCAAAAATAATCGTGATTAAGCACACAACATCTTCTTGACGAAGCCATATCGAAAACAACAACAAAATATGTTTCAGTGTCCAATAAAAAACGCAAATCTAAGTAAAAATAGTGAATGAGGTTAGTTAGCTGTAACTCAAAAACAAAAGCTGTTAGAGAAAAATTGTTACTATATTTAAAAAATACGCGTCAATTTGAGATAGAAACAAAAAAAAATCACAGGAAACAAACAATTTTATTTTTTTTGTTAACCAGTGTTATCATTTCCTACGAAATGTATGGCAATCGTTTTTAGTGATTCTGACTTTTCTAGTACCCACACTTCAATTGGTTCCGATAGAGTTTTTTGATCCTTGTAAAAAACAGGATCGGTTGGTATCAAATTTTTTTTGTGAAATGTGTCTATTTTCATGCTGCCTGTACATTTTTTTCCAAATCGAATGCAGATCAAAGGGGATTGAAGATATTTATAAACGGAGCCAGGCAATATCCGTCATTTCGTTTGTTTTTCAAAATGGCTGCCACGCATGAAGCCTTTATATAAAAGCGATAACTGACATCAATGCAAACAGAAAACATAATAGGACCCCCGTAAAGCGTCACGTTTCCGAGACATTAACGTTCAAAGTCGATCACGTGACATCCATATTTTTGTAAACTTGCATAGGTCTTGCATAGGTCTTGTCGCATAGATGTTTGAAACTTTAAACATTCAAAGTGATTATTTCAAACATCTTTAACAGCTAAACGTTATTTCCAAAACTACTTATTAAAGTTAGGTAAGTATAGCTGTTTCCCGAGAATTAGTTCATTTATCTTAGTTAGGTAATTTGTTTGGCCCTGAAATCCTGTAGGTACCTAAAGGCACTTGTGAATAGTGAAGAATCTTAAGTTCTGTAAAGAGTTTACTTCGAAGAACCGTCGTCAACTGTATCTAGTACTGCTCCCAGAAAAATCTTATTTAAATATTATAAAGGAGGCAAATTATGTTAGAACTATTTTCTTGCAATATATTTGTAAATAACCTGTTTTAATGTGACATTAATTAAGATCTATTAACATGATAACATAGAAAGACTAACTTCCTATATTCAAATTTTATTTGTTTCCAATTGACGTTATTTCACGTTGAACAAATATCAACTTTATTTTAATGGTAATTAAGTTGATTTAAGAGTGACTAGCACTACTGAAAAGTTATAAAAATGTTTGAAGTTGTAGCGTAAACTGAACTTTATTGTGTAGGAAGTAAAGTAATATTTCCATAAACTCATATTTGTTAACATTTTTGACGAATACTCGTATGTCCCGATTCAAATTTACTCTTATTGATATCTAGAGTACAGAAATACAGAATCAATCAATCAATAAAATTGGTCAATTTGCAGTGCTGGACCAAACCATAGCCTACCACAATGCTGGAACTTCCATCTATACACCCCTTTTCCGTACTGTATTTTATGAATTGTAATGAGAAAAACCTTCCTTGGAATTAAATCTTTTACTATGTAATAGCCTAAAATTTTAACCAATGTTTTACTATGTAATAGTAACTATGTAGTAGTATACTATGTAATAGTAAACATGACCTCTCACCTGCACACGTGAGGACCTACTGGCTGGGTCGGCGAATGCAATCCGCGTTGCTGAATTTTGGGCCAAACAAATTTAAGAAAAATACTATATTTTTGCCATCGACCCGCTAAGTAAATAATAATAATAATAATAATACAACCTTGTGGAATCGGAGGTGCCGTACTACAGGTATGTGCCCGACCCAGTTCTCGAAAATGGAAATATCACATTGTACTGGGATCGATCCATCATCACTGACAGGACTATTATTGCCAATAAGCCTGATATAGTGGTGGTGGATCGATCAGAGCGGCGTGCAATGATTGTTGACATAACCGTACCGCATGATGAGAACCTCGTGAAAGCCGAGAAAGATAAACAAATCAAGTATCTTGACTTGGCTCGCGAGGTTGTCGACATGTGGCATGTGGACTCAGCAATCATTGTGCCGATAGTCGTGACAGCCAATGGCTTAATAGCCAAGAGCCTCGACCAACACCTGAGGAGGCTCTCGTTGGGCAGCTGGATCAAGGGCTTGATTCAGAAAGCGGTACTTCTGGACACGGCTCGCATTGTCAGGAGGTTCCTCTCTCTGGAGCCCTGACCGCCGGTAGCTTGGACCCTGTTCCCGATACCGGTGGGCTACTATTTTTTATATTTTTAAATGTTTTTTTATCTTTTTGTTTATAAAAATATTTAAAAATGTAATTTGTAGGTATTTAAATGAAATAAAGGAAATAATAATACAATACAACAAATACAACCTTGTGGAATCGGAGGTGCCGTACTACAGGTATGTGCCCGACCCAGTTCTCGAAAATGGAAATATCACATTGTACTGGGATCGATCCATCATCACTGACAGGACTATTGTTGCCAATAAGCCTGATATAGTGGTGGTGGATCGATCAGAGCGGCGTGCAATGATTGTTGACATAACCGTCCCGCATGATGAGAACCTCGTGAAAGCCGAGAAAGATAAACAAATCAAGTATCTTGACTTGGCTCGCGAGGTTGTCGACATGTGGCATGTGGACTCAGCAATCATTGTGCCGATAGTCGTGACAGCCAATGGCTTAATAGCCAAGAGCCTCGACCAACACCTGAGGAGGCTCTCGTTGGGCAGCTGGATCAAGGGCTTGATTCAGAAAGCGGTACTTCTGGACACGGCTCGCATTGTCAGGAGGTTCCTCTCTCTGGAGCCTTGACCGCCGGTAGCTTGGACCCTGTTCCCGATACCGGTGGGCTACTATTTTTTATATTTTTAAATGTTTTTTTTATCTTTTTGTTTATAAAAATATATAAAAATGTAATTTGTAGGTATTTAAATGAAATAAAGGAAATAATAATAATAATATATTTATTTGCTCTAAAACATGGTATACAGAGATCTTACAATTAAATATGGCACACATGTTTAGCTTAAGTAAAGCATGCAAATGTTCAGACACAAATATAAAAATAAAATACAAATTAATTCCTATGATCCATAAAATCCTGAATATTATAAAAATTACAATTGTTTAGCCATTCAAATAGTTTTATTTTAAGTTGTAATGTGTTTAGACATTTGAATTCACTGGGGATTTGATTATAGATACGTATGCTCATAGCCCCGCAGTTTTTATTATATTTTGAAGTTTTTGGGTGGTGTAACATAACCAGCCGGTGCGGATCACGCCGGTTTCTTGGGATGACCTCGCCTATAGTTTGGAACATGTGCATGTGTCTCGAAACAAACATACATGTCTCAAATATATACAAGGAGGGCAGAGGCAGCAAAGCAAGTCTTTGAAAGAAAGGTTGGCATGATTCATCAAATTTTAGCCCACATATTGCACGTATGCACTTTTTTTGGGCGACAAATGCTTTTATTAGGTCAGTACTGTTACCCCATATAACTAGTCCATAGCGCAATATTGATTCTACGTATGCATGATAGGACATAACAGCCGTCTCCAAATTAGTTACGTTTTTGATCTGTCTTAGCGCATAAACAAATCTATTTATTTTATTACATACTTTATTTATATGTTCTTTCCAGTTTAAGGCTTGATCAATAACTAGTCCTAAAAATTTAGTATGTGTAACTTTATTAATCTTTGGTATATTCAAGCTAAAATTGTACTTAGTATTATAGGATTGATTGAATTGGATATATACTGATTTATTTAGATTTATTTTTAAATTGTTTTTATTTAGCCAACTAATTAAATTATCTATTGTTAAATTTATTTCGGTTTCATGGTCACTAATCGTATTGTTTTTTTTATTCGATGATACTATAATAGATATGTCATCTGCAAATAAAGTACATTTATGGCAGGTAACTCGAGTTATATCATTAATATATAATAGAAAAAGAATTGGTCCCAGTATACTCCCTTGAGGTACGCCGCATTTAATAATTGAATATTCTGAGAAGTAAGGTATCATATCCCTATTATCATTTAGTTTTGAGACCATAACACACTGTTGCCTGTTACTTAAGTATGAAGATAACCATTGTAGTGGAAGTCCTCTAATACCCACATTCTGTAATTTATGCAACAGTATGTCATGTGAAACTAGGTCAAATGCCTTGGAGAGATCAAAGAAAAGGCCCGTTGTCAGGTGTTTATTATTAACGCTCGTTAACACATTCTGCATGAAGGAAAATATTGCTGAGGTGGTTGATTTTCGCTTTTGGAAGCCGAATTGCTCTTTACATATAATTTGGTATTTATCACAATAACTGGTAATTCTTTTATACATGCATTTTTCATATAGTTTTGAAATGACGGGAATTAATGTTATTGGACGATAGTTGTTTAGATCAAATTTATCTCCATTTTTAAACAACGGCTTCACAAGTGATCGCTTCAAAGCATCGGGAAAGACCCCAAATTTGAAAGATATATTAATTAAATGAGTAAGTATATCAGTTAATTCATTTGAACATGCTTTAATAATTTTTGTACTTATTTCGTCATACCCCTCAGAGTTAGTTGATTTAAGCCGCGATATTTCTCGTTTAACTTCATTTGGTGACAAGGGCATGAGATACATTGAGTTTACTGTTGAAGCCGGACTATTATAGCTATCCATATTTAGGTGAGTTGGTTGATGTGATGATTTTATAAAATGACTATTGAAGGCAGAAGCTACCTAAAGCTAAATATCCCACTGATGGTGGCGTGTTGGATCATTCGATTCCCTACAAAATGGTTGAGCTGGATGTTGTGGATCCACGGGTCATGTTTGTGAACTGCCACTGTTTATTTTTAGTCTTATATTTTTAATTATTTCTTCATTTTATATTTTTATATTTATTTTTTATACTCACATATAGAAGCAACAAGAGTAATGTATCCAGGATTTTGTAATATCTCGATTTAAAAAAGTGTCTTTGGACTTTCTTGCCCGTTCTTCTCCATAGACATCTAGGTTTTGGAATAGGCAACTAACTTCAACTTTCTGACCAATTGACCGACTTTTTGACAATTCAAAGGTGCCTGTAAGTGGTTTTGGAAATAAATGCTTTGAGTTTGAGTTTGTGAACGAGTAGAAGGGAACTATTTTTTTTAGGAATATTTTAGTTTCAGCTGAGAACAGACTAAATCAAATAATGAATAGATTATTATCTACGCTAAGATGAGACCTTAATGTAGAGACAATGGTGCCTAATTAATTGCCAGTTATTATCTATAATTATCCACATCGGTAAGGACAAACAACTACATTATCTTAGATTAACAATGCACTTAATTATCAATGGGCCATTCTCATTGCTTAGCACTATTGCTAAATCCCTTACTACAGTGCATTTTCACATATATACTAGTATATGTCTTATTTGGCAAACAAACACGATACGAAAATCAGTATACTTAGGTACAAAAGAGATAAGTATGCAGGGTCGTCGGATATAGTTAAAGTTTAGTAAGAACCCGATGGATGTTTTCGAATGAAATTTAGTTTGATAAATGAACTGTTTGTTTTCTATTAATTAAATAAAATTTTATCCGAAAACATCAATCCGTTTCTTAATAAACTTCAACTATATGCGACGACCCTGCATACTTATCTCTTTTGTTGACTGTAAGTACAGACGCCAGCAGGTCAAGCTACCCGAAACTGTCAAATTTTCCCAATCAACCTTGAACCTTAATGCTTTAACGATAAAGTTGAAAATCTATTAAAGAAATTTGACAGATTGTAGTAACTTGACGTGCTGGCGTCCGTACATCAATCTACACAACTAGCTTCAACTTTCTGACTAACTGACCGACTATTTAATTTTGACAATTCAAAAGTGCCTCTAAATGGTTTAATTGAAATAAATGATTTGTGTTTGAGTGTGAAATGTAAGTAGGGAATGAACATCCTAAAAATCGATTTACACGATGGGAAGAAACTTGCAATAAAATTGAAGCAACAAATTATTTCCTCCTGGAATTGAGCTGGACACATCTGCCGCATGTCAGACGATCAATGGACCAAACTTACGACCCAGTGGGTCCCGCTTAATGGCAAACGACATTGCGGCAGGCCCAGACGAAGGTGGCGGGACGAGCTGGATTCCTTTCATAAAGATTGGTCCTTGGCAGCTCTGGACAGAGAGAGGTGGAAAGAGAGTTTGCCCAGCAGTGGGACATTAACGGCTAAACAAATTACTTGATTGTTGTTGCAACTCATGGCATGCATTTTTTTTTTCGGATGGGAAATCATCAAATGACCCCTCCCGCTCTGGGTGGAGCGGAAGGGAGTGTCAGACTCTTACTGACTAAAACCCACCTATGTTCCTTCCTTTGCCCTTTATGTTCCGGGGTAGCGGTAACCCTTTCGGACAATCCCGCTGATGTATATCAGACATAATCTTTGTTTTTGTAAAAACACATATGAATCACAAAGACTGCATCGAACCAACCTTTTAAAAACGTCATCCCATCTCGCCATATTTTTTATTTTATTTTCGCTACTCGCCTTCATTCTCTGTGTTCTGATAACAAGTATTGTAACCCTACACTCGCCTGCGCATACAACTGTTATTCTGCATAACCTTGCAATATTTAAGTCACCAGAGCGACAAAGGCACAAGTCACATAGAATCACGAGGGGATGACCTAACATTTTTTTTTTTTTAAAACTTTGCCCCACCCTAGGAATTACTCCTGTATCGTGGGTACTTTGACAAACATTTAAACTCACATACTTGTGTGTCTGAGTGTGTGTCTTGTGTACTTGTGTTTAAATGTTGTTCCGGGTTTGTTTGAACAGCCAGACCCGGAACAACTACCTGTAGGCAATACAAATATTTGTTCCGTGCGGGAATCGAACCCGCGACACGCAGCGCAGCAGGCGTTCGCTCAGCCACTGCGCCAACCGTGTCGTCATATCACATTGCAAGTTAAATAAAAAAAAAACAAGACAACCATATTTTGTCCATCAAAATACAATCGCTTACGGCTATCGTCGTATTTACACTCCTTATATCTACAGCGATTTATGCCTACGACTCATCCATTAAACTTGACTTAAAATACAAGTACTGCAGTACATTGGCGTCGTCTAAAGTTTGTATACGCGCGCACTGACCGCTGCGAACGGGCGGCCATTTTTTTTCGGACAAATTTTATTCTAGTGTGGAGTGCGTTCGTGTATTATTTTTTTTACAAAATGTTGAGTTTAGATTCAGCTATATTGAGCACTGGGTTTATGAAAGAAAGTAGAACATTGTTGAAAGTGAGGTTGTGGTTTTATGCGTTTTCGTATTTGCATTTGGTGGTAGTTGCGGCGTTGTTGTTGACAATTGACTTCGGTGCTCATGATGATCCGGATATCCAGATGTATCAGAAGATCAGGTTTAAACTGATCACTGCGTGGTTTAATGTAAGTTTAATATAAATTTTAAATATTTAAATTTAAAAATCAATTCAATATCATTCAAAATAAATTAAATCAATTTTCTCGACTGAACTTTTTTTAAATATTTTTAATGACTTTACCCTGTAGGTACATAACACAGGATACAGTCAGTATCTGTACATAACTTGCTGAGGATCGATATTTTATTTATCCATTAAAAGTGAACGATTTTTGTTTCTATATTTGTTTAGAAAATAAACGATTGGCTACATTGAGCACAGTGTACACTTGCTCAAAAAAATAAGCTATTTATTTATTTATTTAATTCGGGAAATAAACAGTTACACAAACACCGTAATAAACAGGTAGTGAGAAAAATAAAGACATTCCATGTTTAAGTATGTGAAGCTCACGACTTTATCCACATCTTAAATACTACAAAAATATTATTGAACTATTTGCACACGAGTGAAAGGTAAAATCTTAAGAACATTTTAAATGAAAAGAAAAAAAACACTATTTATTAAAACAATAGTAGACAAACAATAAAAAATCTGAATCACTAATTAATTTTAACAATGCTATGAAAACCAATGCATTATCACTAATATTATAAAAGCGAAAGCGAGTGGGTGTGTGTGTGTTTGTATGTTTGTTACTTCTTCACGCTCAAGCGGCTGGACCGATTTTGATGAAATTTGCTATGGACGTAGCTGACTCCCTGGATTAACACATAGGATACTTTTATTTTTATCCCGATATTCCCACGGGATCGAAACGTATGCGGGTGAAACCGCGGGGCGCAGCTAGTATTACATAAATTAAATTATAATTACTAACAACCACATTGTTATCCAAAGGTACAGTCGCCGGCAAAGGCGTTGTCGTTCGATTAAACACGTACATAAATAACTGCCAATTTTGAAGTCGGCAAAACGCATTAGGGAGGTCTCCGAGCCATATTCGGACCTATTGTGTTTTTATTATCTGCTTCATTCTCAATCGTGGCCTGATCCGGTGGCTTCACGAGGCAGTTTCGAAAACTCAAGTGAATTATTTTCGCAAACATTGCATAAGTGCTAGACTTGACCTTGCTTCATTTGAAACTGGTGTAACAAAAAACAGTAAAGCGGAAAGGGAGAGTGCTGTATCGTAGTGCTGAATACAATAAATTCGATTAACAACATCACCAATTAATCTATAATATATATATTTAATTATTCTGTACGTGTGTTTGTCACCTAACTCCTCCTAAACGGCTAGGCCGATTTGGATAAAATTTTGCGTGTGTATTTGAATGGGTTCCTGGATGGTTTGAAAACACAATTGGACCCGGTAGGTGGCGCTGCTTTTCCGGGCACGTCTGCCGGGTCCGCTAGTAGTCATATAAATTCTTCAAATTCGGTTTTATGAGATTTATGGTATAATTACTTAGGTAGGCAATTAGAAGTGGAAGTATTTATATCCTTCTCTAAGTGGCAGGCTACCTATCTGAAATTTTACAACAAATTGGTTCTCTGGTTTTGGCGTGAAAGATAACAGACAAAGTTGCTTTCGCTTTTTTATATTCCTATGAACTTTCAATATGTAAACATGTGCAACCTATTACCTATTCAAATGAAGATAAAAATAATGGATAACCTTCTAATACCAAATAAAATATTAAAATATAATATCTTAACTTAACTAAGGGCTGATTTTTCCATCGCCAGATAACTTTTATCCGAGGAATGAAATTGACGTTTGAAAGATTTTGTATGAAATAACTGTCAAAAATTCAAAATTATTCCTCGAATAAAGTTTTCAGATGATTGAAACATCAGCCCTTAGCATACTAAAATATTACCTATTCAAATATACATATATAAAAGTTGTCAATGCAAACAAGTTGTCAGTCTCTAATTTGTGACAAACATAGCAGCATTCTTTAAACTTCAGATTATAGAATACAATAGAATAGAATATTTATTTGCCAGAAACATGGTGTTTACATACCTAGGTGTTCATAAAATTGCATGTATTACCGTTTAACGGTATGCAAAATCAATTTACAATACAAACAAGATTCGATACATACGTCGGCGAAGGAGTAAAGTGAATTATCTAACCCAACTCGGTCAGTTTGAGTCCAAAATCATCTCAAAACACGTAGGTACCGATATCATGACAGACTGGGCGCTGACTGGATCTGCACTGATAATATAAATTACTGTATCCCCAAGCCTTCGTAAAAACACGAATCAGGTTCATATTGCTACATAAAAGTTATACCAAACCCAATTTATTGTGAGAGATAACCAAACCGCTATCCCGGAGGACCAATAGCATTCATAAAGTATATTTCTTACGGAGAATCATAAAATTATTTTTATTTTTCGCACTTTTCTGGAAATTATGTAGAATATTATAGTAACTAACTAAATTGACCTAACCTGACCCTTCTTTTTAGCGGACCGCCCCAAGAGGGGAACACATCCTACTAATATTATAAACGTGAAAGTTTCTATGGATGGATGGATGGATGTTTATACTCTTTCACGCAAAAACACTCGAATGGATTTGGATGAAATTTGGCACACAAATGGTTTATTACCAGGATTTACATATAGGATACTTTTTATCCCGATATTTCCACGGGATCGAAACTTATGCGGGTGAAATCGCCGGGCGCTGCTAGTACTAACATATATAGTATAGTAGTCATAAATAGGATATAAAGCATAACCAGTATATAATGTTTCCACTGCTGGGACACACGCCTCCTCTCTGAGAGAGAGAGAGTGGGCCGTAATTTACCACGCGGGCCCAGTGTGGGTTGGTAGATGTCACATCTCTTCGAATTTTGATTCTAGGACATACCAGTTTCTTCACGATGTTTTCCTTAACCATTTTTGAGAGCCATGGTGGTGAAATAATTAACAAAATGTGCGCCTGTTTGAATCTACATTACCACCACGCCACCACTGCTCTCCTATGAAATATGAGGAACATGTGTCATACTTCGGTATGACACATATTCTTTATATTTCTTTACAAATTATTGATTTGCTCACAAATTATTCATATTTTACAATGTCTTTAATCTATGACTCATAGATTATTATCGTCCTAGATTTATGGTAGTGTAGTAATGACAAGAGGCAGCAGCATTTTGATTGCAAATAATAATGAACGCACATTTCTTAGTAAATATTTGACCGTGCATTTAACACGTAATTTTTAAAGGCCCTTATGCAGATTTAATAATACAAACATAGCACCTGATCGATAACCTTACTGACTCTATGAGTTGAACAAACAATTATTTTGCGTAGAATTATGTGCCTTTATAAAATCATCCAGGACAGCAATTTTTGCAGCTGCCATGATTAATTTCATTACTGAGATCGTCATTGCAGTTTTTCTGACAGTAGCTATTACAGTTAGCTTCCTGCAGTCTCCTAGTAACTGTACAGTAATACCCTTTCTTCTTCTTCTTTAATTCTGTGAACTCTTAGTTAAAGTAACACTACACTAGTCTTAACATTTTATTTTAACTTTAAAATAAACTTATCGTGCAACAAAGTTGCAGGAACAAAAGCGATTATAGTGGCACTGTCCCCCCATTTGAAAACTCCCCACTTTCCTTCTGTTAAAGTTTTTAGAGATTTAAGCCTTCGACGTCCCCAACGTTACAGCAAATGACGTCAGAACAGGGCTTAATTTAATAACTTACGGAACAAAATGGCTTCTTTCCTTTGTAGAATTAGCAGGACGACAAGTGACCGGGAGGAAAAGTTTCGCTTTGCTATAGGTGTGCACTATTATTACTGGCGACCCTGGCAAAGAATTTAAGACGACGATACAAAGACTTTCGTATGCATTGTATGACTTACTCCCAATGTCAATACATCTGCTGCTACAAAATCTGATGATACAGTTAATCAATTGCTAATAGAGGAGCAATTCCCGTAACTTTAAGAACGTTCACAGTCTGATCTCAGATTCAATCTGTCAAAATACCTCTAATTTTCCTACATTTTTGACAAGTTCTTGACATGCGACTAGATGAGGTGAGATGGGATTGCGACTAGATTTTGAACTTTTATAATTACGAGAATTATTGGCCTTCAGATAATTACTGACCAGAGATTTGATCGGAATCTACGGGAGATGCATATGCGCAGTATTAACTAGTACGGGGGGTATTGTGAGTGTACTGGCGACATTGTACAGACGCTAGCAGGTCAAGTTACCCGAAACTGTCAAAATTTCCCAATCAACCTTGAACCTTAATGCTTTAGCGATAAAGTTGTAAATCTATTAAAGAAATTTGACAGATTGTAGTAGCTTGATGTGCTGGCGTCTGTACATACATTGTAATGTCATTAAGGTAATAAATTGTGCATAAAAAAAAACGAACTGGAATCACCAATCGTTAAGTGGTTACTGATTAGTCAAATTAACGATTATTGAAAAGCCTATGTTGATTTTAAACATCTTGCAATGCGTAGTTTAAATAACCAAGTTACGAGTATCTCAGTAGGTTCCGGCCTATGTACGTAAGGATTGACCTTTAGTCTGTAGTTTGCTCAGGCAATATACACACTGATGGTGGCTTACTATGTTCCTAAGAATCGATGAGGCACCCAGTCCCATTGATCCTAGGTTAACACGTAGCTGTTATCGACCACTTTCGAGAAATCTAGATGTATTTTGAAGGCAATGGCACCAAGAATGGAAAAAAAAAAAATTCACGTATTGACAGACAGCGCACACCCCAAACCGCTGGGTCTGGGAGCTTCAAATTTTACACAATCATTCCTTACCCACCGAAAGTGAGCACTAAAGAAAGATTTTTTTAGATTGAATCCAAAAAGGGTAAAATAGGTTACGATAATTTGTATGGAAGTTCGTCACTTTTTTTCGATGGGAATATCAATGGGCACACGACTTGTCTAGTAATAAAGATGTCATAGTATTATCTCATGCTCCAATCCCAACAAAGTTATTAATGCCCAAAATAATTTTGACGGTTACGTTGTCGTATCCAAATGAAATACCCGTAAAAAGATCGTCAGATAGGTAATCCTATTTAATATTATAAACGCGAAAGTTTGTATGGATGGATCGATGGATGGATCTTTGTTCCTCTTTCACGCAAAAACTACTGCTCGGATTTGGATGAAATTTGGCACACAGATAGTTTATAACCAGGGTCAACACATAGGATACTTTTTATCCCGATATTCCCTCGGGGTCAAACCTTATGCGGATGAAACCGCTGGGTGCAGCTAGTATGTTAATATTGACATAGGGTCATCCTGTGGTATCGGCCGCGACTTACAAGTTATATGTCGTAGGTTCGAACCCAGTCAGGCGCTTTACTTTGTGTAAATTATTTCATCACCACTGCTCTCAAAACGGTGAAGGAAAACATCGTGAGGAAACCGGCATGTCCTAGAAGCAAACATTCGAAGACATGTGACATCTACCAACCCGCGTGGTGGATTACGGCCCGCTCCCTCTCACCGAGAGGACGCCTGTGTCCCAGCAGTGGGAACATTATAGGCTGATTATGTCTTCCCGGTCGGCAAAAGAGTTGGAGATTACAGTATTATTTGGTGAATACAGCTGTGAGACGCATAATTTAAATGTGTACAGGGTGGCAGAGATATCGACGTGTAACCCGTTTCCATGGTCGAAAGAATCGACGAAATATTTCTACGCTAGATCCGTCTAGACCCCCAAGCGTAGAAGTTTTCGTCGGTTATCAAAACTAAAATCTGCTGTTTCATAGAAAAGTGTAATACCTACGCGGTCAGAGTGTACGGAACAGAATTTTTTTTTTCAACCGATGAAAATTTTTAGCGCAGGCGTTCTGAATCATGTTTTTTTTTTATCCTATATTAAAAAGAACCAGGTTCTTAATAATTAATTACAATCTAGCCTATATGACTAATAAGCAATTTTAATCCAACTTAATTTATTACGTGATAATTATTTTAAAACTTAGAATAGTGTTTATTGTACTTTACACAAGTCCGTTCCACTTTCTTAGAGTCTGATATGATGATTTAAGCACTTTGTTCATGTGTTATTATGTGTGTCATTGGCACTATTATTTTCACTTTAGTAGCTCAAACATGTAGGTTTTGCTGCGTGAAATCAGTGAGCAAAATGCGATTTTGCTCACTGAGTGAGACAAAGTAACTTTTTAATTTTTTTTTCAGAAAGCCGCAAATATATATTATTCAGCCTTGGGTTAATCATACAATTCGAAACATTCACACTCTATCTCTTTCACTCCATTAGAAAGAGAGAGAGACAGAGACCAGCCCTTTCGAAGTTCGGATTTTGAATTCGACCTCAAAGACAAACACGTTCGGAATTTCGTACTAACTAAAGAAATTTTGCAAAAAGAAAATTATGTCTTTTAATGTAATTTATTGAATTTTTAACTTATTGTTGTATTTAAACGAAAATAAGTATTTACTGCAAATAAAACTGACATTTAACTTGTAAATATTTATTTGTAGTTTCAATAAATGTTAGGTACGTAATATATTTTGAATAATAAAATATCATGGGTGCTATTTCCGAACACGCCTTAATTTAAATAAAAGAGCGGGAATAAAATTTGTAGAATTGCAGTAATTTTACTTTTAACTATTAAAATGTTCCATTTTATAGAATTGGTATCTAGCTACAATGTTAATTATTTTGATTCACAATAAATAGTTATTTCAATCTATTCCTGTTTATTATTTTATCTCCTAAAGTGTTCTCGCTGCTGAAGTGAAAAGTTATGTGTGTTACACGAGAGCAAAGTTTTTTTGCATCTCGTGCCTTTGAATCCCTCGCCACACTCAGGATTCAACTTTAGAATCACTCGCTACGCTCGTGATTCAATCTTTGAATCCTTCGCTTGCTCAGGATTCAAAATCAGCACTCGCAGCAAAAAACTACTTTGCTCTCTTGTTGCACAAATAACTATTCTACACTTTTTACACTACACTAACTCAAAAGGTTTTGTCCGTTTTAGTCTTCGCACTATATTTGTTTGGTCTAACAGCTGAATTGTCTCGATGTTCACATGTACCGACATGTCGGAGTCGGTGTTCATGGGCCTCAGCAAATTTTTGGATTATATTGGTGACGGGTCCCATTTTTAGGTCACGATGGATGTCGTCATTTCTTATATACACCAAGGCGCATTAAGAATAGGTACTCCTGAGCTGACCTTATTCTGGAATGTTTGTATAATTTTGATGTTGGTCGGCTTAGTACAGCCCCATAGTTGGACGCCATATGTCCATATCGGCATAAGGATATGCTTATACAATAAAACTTAGTTATGTATCGATAGGCAGGAATTCCATCCAATCAACCAAGACATGTTTTTAAAACGCATGTCTACTTCCTGCCTTTTCTTTTTGACGTGCGCTTTTCAACGCAGTTTCGCGTCAAGCGTTAT
This sequence comes from Apamea monoglypha, assembly GCA_911387795.2. Taxonomy (NCBI): domain Eukaryota; kingdom Metazoa; phylum Arthropoda; class Insecta; order Lepidoptera; family Noctuidae; genus Apamea; species Apamea monoglypha. Next base: position 12,922,657 of record OU426920.1, read on the forward strand.
GCCAAGGTATTTGGCTGTATTTGCGTATTGCACTTGTTGGCCATTTATGAAGATTGGGTGGTAATCACAATTCTTGTTGTTGTTATTTAATATAGTTTTATCTTGCGGGAATCTAGTTTGTTGCCATCTTTTTCTCTGAGTTCTTTTTTCATGTAATAGATCTATTATTTCCTTTGGGTAGGTATTTCCTTTAAATTTCTTTATAACCTGTGGTGTGTTGTTCCATGCACATTGTTGAATATTGTTACTAAACTTGTTTACTTCAAAATCGAGCTGATCTTTGCTTTTTAATGAAGTATTTAGGTCAATAATATTTTGCAGGTCTATGCTAAAACTTTTCCAATCCGTAAACATATTGACTAATGTCAGATGGTTTTCTCTTAGTAGATAATATGTTGTGACTCAATTTTAATAATATCGGAGAGTGATCGGAGTTCATGTTGTACCCCTCTTTCACATTCAGATAATTTGGTGATATATTTTTGACAATGAAAAAGTCGATAAGGTCTGGTAGTTTCTGAGGGTCAGTCGGCCAGTATGTAGGTTTTCCAGTACTTATGACCTCACACCGCATGACTTTCACTGCACTTAGAAGCTGTCTTCCCTTAGTTGAAGTTAATCTCGATCCCCAATGAGTGTTCTTAGCGATAAAGTCACCGTCTAATATAAATCTCTGTCCAAGGAGTCTGAAGACGTGTACATATTGTTCTTTGTTTATTGTGTGTCTTGGAGGACAGTAGATGGCCGCTACTGTAACATTAAATTTATTGGTTTTCACTGATATCGCCATAGCTTGCGTGTCTGGCTCCTCATATTTACACTGTTCATAATGGCAGATATTTTCTCTAATAATAACCGCGCTACCTCCTTGTGTCGTGTTGTTAGGGTGCAGCGAGTGATATACCTTATAGCCTCTAAACTTTACAAAATACTGTTTAGTGAAGTGCGTTTCAGAGATCAAACTATGATAGGTAGTTCAAGATCTGGTTGAGCTTGTTCTCAAGACTTGATGGTTGAGTGCTTGGTTTTACCGCTTGTGCATATGAGACACTTTTAGATGTCTAGTGAATCATGTATACTGGCTCTGTGATAACAGGTTACTTGTCGATATCCCTGCGATGGTACGACAATCTGACATGACCGGAGAGAGATCAGGCGCAAGACCAACTGCTTAACGTGCTTTCCGAGGCACGGGGTTTCATACCGTCAACTTCGAAACTCCGGGCTGGTACTAAGAAATTCCTAATGGAAAAGCCTAATAAAGAAAGAAAGAAGAAAGAAAGAAAATACGTAATAACATTTTGCCCGGTCTGGAAAGGAAATCCACGAGACCTACGGGGCAGTTAATTAAAATGCAATAATGTATTTAGGATGTAGGTAGGTACTGCTGTGACTACTGTAAAACGTATATAGTTCTTTGAAAATAATATGTTTCTCCCAGATGTAGCTACCTAAACGAGAACCACGAGACCAAAGTAAAGTTTTGTAAACAGAATGATTTGCATTTTGACAGGTCGTAATGTTCATAAAAGATTAAATTGACAAACAGCTTTTTGCCATTGTTTAAGAAACAATTTGCAAGTCTTAAACAGATATTTACCGTAATTATTATCTACCTTAAACTTGGCAGAAACACGCGAAACCATTATTATGACATTATTTTTTTGTAAATTGAAACTTATACGGACGGGTATGACACCCGTCATACCCGTCCGTATAAGTTTGTGCTCGGTAATGTCAGATTTAATATTCACGTGTGCGCTGATTGCAGCATTGTTACCAATTATCTGGTCGACGAAATGTTACGGAATTCAAAATAATTCTATTGTGCCTGTACTGCGTAAAATGATAATATTATAATTATTTGCTCAGTTATATTAGTGAATGTCTAAACAATTTCAGTCCTTGTTTTGATTGAATTACAAACAATGTCAACTCAAGTCAACTGGTTGGTATTATGGATGAGATTTCATTAAAAATAAACTTCGCCTTGTACGTATTTTTATTTACATAACCGGCATGTCCTAGAAGCCAAAATTCGAAAACATGTGACATGTACCAACCCGCACTGGGCCCGCGTGGTGGATTACGGCCCGCTCCATCTCACCGAGAGGAGGCCTGTGTCCCAACAGTGGGAACGTTATAAGGCTGATTATGTTATGTATTTAACCTTTAATGTACACTCACATAAAAAGTGTTCTGTTCTTCTTGTCTGTTTATTTATATTAAACCAGTTTACCAGTTAAAATAAATAAATCTCATAAATTTTTCAGCATGACAAACGCTAGCACGGAGGTGGTATCAGGCACATCACTATTCTTCAGGATCCTGCAGATTAAAATCCCATTAAAATCCGTCCGGTATTGTTTACGTGACGTGCGTGCAAATCAACGAAAAAATATTACATCTTCGCGTTCATCCGTTCCATTTTACGATGAAACATTCTCGTCAAAGTTTTCTGTGTAACATAAGAACACAACCCACACCTGTTATGATATAAGAAAACCTTCGAATTTCACAAACAAGGTAATGTTTCACTTTCTCAAAATTAATTAGAATTTGTTTTGTTTCAGCTCTTCACATTGGTGTATTTTCCGATATGCTTCTACTGCGATTGGAAGGAGCTGAGAGGGGAAAATGGGAGCACTCATGTGAAACTTCTCAATCAAGTTAGGTACTTGTGCTTCACAAGCATCCTACTGCCGACCACTGCAGTAAGTTTCAACATACAAATTGCCACTAAGCGGTCCGGTAAACATATTTTCTTAATAGATGACCGTTATAAGTACAGACGTGCTCACAACTTCAATTCTTATTTTTTAAATAAATTGTAACACAGCGATGCTGCTTTTTCTGGGCACCTTGTCGGGTCATTTGGTAAGCTTGGTTCCATTTTCTATAAAAGGTTTTTTTTTTGTATCGTTCAATTTCGTAAAAACCACAAACTAGCATGGCAACATACGGGTCGGGTAAGGTGCGGAAATATCGAGGAAAAAGAAATCCCGAGTCCCTTTTGAAACGTATACTTAATTGAAAATCACTTGGCCAAGTATTTACTTTTGTTATCTACTTATCTAAGTGGTTACCCAAAGAGACTATCTAAAATATTATGCCTTTTCTGTTTAAATAAAAAACATTTTCTGATCGCTTATTGATAAAAAAAAACAATACCCCTTGACTTTACTATTTAATTAAATAAACTTATTTCACTTACCCGTATGGCAGCATGGAAACAAAAGATCAATTAAGTTAGCAGTAGCTCTGTTCATTACTTTGTTGTAATAATAATACTTAAGTAATGTAATCACTCACGCAGATATAATTTAATCAGGCTCCCGTACTTGGCTTGCCTCAAAAGGGTATGAACACAATATGTTAACTTTGGTACAAGAAGGTGTCTTTAAATGTTTTAATTATTTTTTTATGTGATATTAACTTACATAAAACCTATATTATAGTAATTGTAGGCCTAGCGTCCCCGTAACCCAACCATCCATAACCCAAATAGAAATAAGTAAAAATGGAATTGGGTCCTAAAACATTTCCCATGTAACAAAATACCAAAGAGTTTACACAGCCGGAACAAAAGAAGAATAATTACATATAATAAAGAACACCTATGTGGTGGACGGTGGTTCCGTTCAAGAACTGTCAGTATTTCAGAAAAATAATAACACTGACAGCTCTTGAACGTGGTTTCGAACTTATCTTAACATACCTATGTTAAGATAAGATCGAAATGAATAAGTTACTCTTGTGAAAAATAAAAAAAATGATTTAAAAAAATACGGATGATATGCCAAAAGCAATTCAGATTTTATTAAAAATAAGTTTTCCTTCCTGGTTCCGGGAAAAATCTTTTTACTTATAGGTAACTTTTTCAAGAACAGTATTGCTCGTGAAAAGAAGAACAAATCAAATTTTTCGTAAAGCCTTTTTCCGATGAATTTATCTTATATTCGAATAACAAATCAAGCGTTAATTGAAAATAAAATGGACGTGGTATTATAAGTAATATATAAAAGTAAAAAGATGCCTTCTTATAGTATTTGGCCTTATAGCTGTCAAAAATGTGGAAGATTTTAAGAGATGTCATCAGATTGCAATTACTTCACAATGCCACATCCTTGGCTTGTTTGGAAGTGACCCGAAAAACGTATAATTAACTATGAAGATGCAGAATCGAGTAAAAATAAAATAATATATGTAATTATCGAATTTAAAGTTTTACTGTCATTGTTGGTGACTGTACTTCTTTTGGGTAGCTCTATGCTTTACCTTGTGTTGATTCAATCTGAAGCCTTCATGCATTGATACTTATGCTTAGTTTCAACTCGACTATTACAAAAAAAAACCACTTTCATTGCCAAATACTTAGACGAACATGTATAGTCAGCATAACTAGGAGTAACGGTCAGTTAGTGTGTCAGTCTAACTGAACGGACAGCTGAGCTGCCGGGGAGTTTGTTGCGCCACGTCTTTTTCTTCCCAGCTGAAGTACTAGGAAGTGTTAAAGGGCGGGCATTTTAAGGGAATGTCTTATGTAATTTTGACATTTAAAAAGTGCTGATTGTCATCATCATCATCAGCCTACAGCAGTCCATTGCTGGATATAGGCCTCTCCTATTGCACGCCATTCAACTCGATTGTCGGCAACTCTCATCCAGCTGCTACCAGCCATCCTGCGAAGATTGATTGTCAGCCTAGTTTGAATAAATGACTTTTGTGCTGGAACAGAAAATGAGGGGATAGTGATTATTATCCATGATGGATGATCAACGATATTATAAGTAAAAAGAGGTAGACACGTTACGTAAGTGGCACGTCAAAACTTGGTAAACTAGCCTAGAAACTGTAGCGTTACCTCTGCGGTTAAAACCTTCTTTTCTAATTATACCTATGTCTGGTCATAAATCTTTTTAAACCGAATTCGAATTTTGACTTTACAAGCAAAAATATTTGATGGATAAAAAAATCTCGAGTTGCGGAATAATCGAAAACCATAACAGTCGATTCTCACAATTTATCGGTTTTAATATTAATGGAATCCTAGTACAAATATATTTCCAAATTGCTGCAATAGTTTAATTGACTCAAGTCGCACAAATTCGCATAAGAGTTCCAAAAGGCCTGCTTCCGGCCCTTTTTCCAAATACCGATTATCTATCAGGCTTGCGAGTCCATTGTGTCACTATAGCCAGGCAAACTGCACAGCATCTATATACTTCAAGACGCCGCATCTCCTTTATGTTCTACGGCGCTTAATCCTCGCATCTCCAACGGTTCCATTGAAGTCTGCTGAACTTCAAGGCCACCTTTTCCAGAGTCCAGGAAACTACTATCTTTACCTAATGTTATTAATAAATAAATAAATAATAAATGTATAGAACGAATGTTACAGTCGTTAACTTAAAATTAACTTAACTTAAGATCGGTCTGTAACCGTTAGCGATCATCAGTTGGATCTTTACGGCGGTCCTCAAACTAGGCGGCGGCGCCTGTATCTTGGGGACCAGAGTCGTGATACATAATGCTATTTACCACTGGAATTCATGTAAGAATAGGTAAGTAATTGCAAATAATTATATAAAACTAAATTAAATATTGAGATCAAAGTGAAAGTAAAACTTAAATCGTGAATTATTATAAACAGAAATAAAGCTTAAATTACACTGAACAAAGCCTAAAACTAAACATATTTATATATTTAATTAATATTATTAACACTTAAGTGCTTAGAGCCTTTTTTAATTGGGACAACTTAGGAAATCTATTTTAGATTGTATTATTTTTAAAACCTAACGAGCGACGGTAACGAGCCTAAAAACCGATTGCAATCGTTTCGCTGCCTCTTAAACCATAAAAAAAATACCATCCAAGATACTCGTATCTTGGATGGTATTTTTTCGATTATCGACATTCTCAACTGTTTTCTCGTGTTCCCATTACATTTTATATTTTACCTGTTCCGCAACTGTTTTATAATATAAGAGGATCCATTTTTATTAAAAAATTGTTTGTGTTTTACTTAGTGAAACTCCTCTTTTATTTCGCTACAATACATAAAATCTTGTCTCTTTTTCGCTCCCGACAATTATGACATGCCGTCCTTCTTCCGTGACATCTAACAGTATGACATTGGCACAGATTCCCTTGTTCACAAACCAAAGTAAAGTTCAGTGCATCTTTTTCTTTCTATTTCATTAAGAAAAGGACAGAAGATAACTATTAGTTTAGTCCTGTCAAAGTAGTCAGTGCCTGACGTAAATTGACGTATTTTTAGTAGCCATGTTTTTAATCACGTCTAAACTTGCTATGGAGTATCTTAATCTGACAGAACAGTTTCTTTCTTTTTCAATAGAAAAGGACAGAACATAAATATTAGTTTAGTCTAAGTTTAGTTTAGAGAATCGGCGCCATTGTGTCGGTTTTGAAGCTCGAATGTCGGGTAGGTAACTTCATTTCGGTTGATAGCGATGTATGGAATATGGAAACGGTTACAATAAAAACATACCGTGCTGACCTCAAAATAATTAGAGTAAGGGCGAAGGGCGATAAAAATGCGTTTATTAAATATCAACAATTTTTTTATTGAGTATAAAATGTACATCAAGCTACTACAATCTGACAAATTTATTTAATAGATTTTAAACTTTATCAATAAAGAATTAAGGTTCAAGATTGATTGGGAAAATTTGTCGATTTCGTGTAGCTTGACCTGCTGGCGTCAGTACAACAATTTCGGTGAGTTGACGAAGTAATAAAAACCAGCCTGCCTTTAAGGAGATATAATTTGACTCGGTTTCTGTAGGTCTAACCTTGTATTTATTTACGTTAAGTCATCTCATTTGGCAACGAGGAAAACAGTACGTTTACCTTATTTTTTATGTCTTTCTTAAGATATTTTTCCAATTATGTTTCAAGCTTTTAATGATTCCAAGCGATTACGATTCGAGCTTACAACATCTTTGAACCACGTGTTAACGGGAGGGAAGGAAATAAAGGGTGTGTTAATAATAATATTAATAATAAAGTATTTATTTACAAAAAACACGAGCACGAGCACACGAGCACGAGCACGATGCATGAGTATAACCCTTATTTTATGAGAACAGGAATTATTTTTTCCGTGAATAATTTTAATAGAACGTAAAACTTCTGCATTTGAAACAACAGTATCACTTTGCTTATATTATATATTTTTTACCTTTTTTTGTTTGTATCTTTGTTTAAACACGCTAATCTCTGGAACTACCAGTCGTCATCATCATCGTCAGCCTATAAATCCACTGCTGGACATAGACCTATCCTATTGCACGCCATTCAACTCGATTTTCGGCAACTCTCATCCAACTGCCACCAGCCATCCTGCGAAGATCGTCGCTCCACCTAGCCTGAGGGCGTCCCACCTTACGTTTACTGATTCGCGGTCTCCACTCAAGAACACGACCACTCCATCGGTCATCCGTTCTGCGGCTAATATGGCCGGCCCATTGCCACTTCAGCTTGCTTATTCTGTGAGCTATGTCGACAACATTGGTTCTCTGCCGGATCACCTCGTTGCGGATTCGATCCCTCAGAGAGACTCCAAGCGTGGCTCGTTCCATGGCTTGCTGAGCGACCTTGAATTTATGGACTAGCTGTACCGTGAGTGTCCACGTTTGGGCTCCGTAAGTCATAACTGGCAGGACGCACTGATTGAAGACCTTAGTCTTAGAAGTACTAGCAGTCGGATTTGTAAAAATATTTTTGCATTTGCCCATTTTTATATATATCTAAGATTACGCTAGGTCCATAAGGAGCCGAGAAAAAATAAAATGAAGAGGGGCAGAAGCCAGTATAACATAAAATATAACATACAACATTTTTAATTTTGTTAGTAATTGGGGTGTGGATTTGTTCCAGGTTAATTGGTTCTCTTCCGATTACAATGAACTTACAACAAAAAAAAAAATACAAAAAATGAACAAAAAAAAGTTAAACGTATATGATATGTGTTGTATGTCTAAAATGTATAGGTGGACCTCTGCCTACTCCTTTTTCAAATACTGGCGACATATTGTTACGTTAACTAATCACGAAATTCATTTGTTTACAGTTCGGTGACATCCTGTTCTGGCGAGTATGGAATACTCATCGAGAGCTGATCGCACCGCCTAGCATCCACAAGGTGGTCCCATTCTGGTCCCAACACTGCATGCACACAGTCTCCTTAGTTGTGGTGCTCATGGACCTCGTACTCGTCCGGAGGAAGAGACCCAAGAGTTATGTGCTGCATATTGGGATACTGTCGTGCTTCCTCGTCGCGTATACTGTCGTGTAAGTATTTTATTATTTATTAAAACTTTATGCACAAGTAAAACAATACTGTACAAATGCTGACTTAGAGGACCTGAGGTATTTTTTTTAAATCTAGAAATAGGGCATTGTCGCACATGTGATTATACCGCCCTGGTTAGTTCTTCTTAACTTAACTTAGTTTTCTTATCTTGAACTAAATCTTAGCATAGCTAGTCTGTAAAATGCTCTAGCTGCGTCAGAAAGTGGCGCAGCCAGAATACTGTTGCAGTAACCTATTTCTCTAAGTCTACAATCTAATTTGTATCTAAATTCTGCGTTGCGGACACACTCGGCCAAGATGTGATAAACATCATCAACGGAATTATTACAAAAATCACACTTATCTGTTGTTGATTTTGCCATTAGGTATAAGAACTTATTACACGGAATGTGTCCGGAACGAAGCCTTAGTGCAATAACAGTGTTACATCTGTTCCACAACTGGTTATCTATCCACGGCTAGTTCAAGGGATGCGGCTGGATCGTTTTGTACCAGATTCCTTTGTCTCGTGATCTTTTATTAAAATATTCCTTCCAAAGTAAATAGCAATCCTGTTTAATTTTAGGTATAAAATTTGAAAAGTAAGGAGAAAAGTTAACAATTTCATTGCCTCTTAATCCAATATGTGATGGAATCCATTGAAGGACTACGTGTTTTCCGTCAGATTGTAACTTCAAAATAATGTTCTAATAAATGGACTATACATACATAATATAAGGGCTAAGGATTTTTCCAATGCCAGATAGTTCTATCCGAGGAATAATATTGAATTTTTGACAGTTCTTCTATATAAAATACGTCAGAGGTCAATTTTTTTCCACGAATAAAAGTTATAAATGTCGATTGAACAATCAGCCCATAGAATAAACCTAGTCAGGAGAAGTAGCGATACGTAGAGGAGAAAACGAATTCAGCAAATCAGCGCTAGGACGATTCTACGAACTCCTTATGTTTACGTGGCGTCTCTTCAGTATTTAAATATAATCAGAAAGATATCGAAGGTGTAATTAAAATAACCGCAAGCCTCTTAAGGGGTTATTGTACTCGCATAATTATGAGTACAATAACCCCATTGCACTCATTGTTATGAACCACGTTTACTGTGGGAAAAAACCTGAAATCGCGAAAAGAATCAGCTGCTTCATACATTTATATTCTCACTAACCACCAGCCCCTGCTTCGCGTAGTTTTTACGATTTGGCAAAAGATCGAGATTTCTTCCTAATAACTCGAAAAATAATAAATACTATTACATGGACTATACATACATATAAGGGCTAAGGATTTTACCAATGCCAGATAATTTTATACGAGGAATAATATTGAATTTTTGACAGTTCTTCTATACAAAATACGTCAGAGGTACATTTTTTTCCACGAATAAAAGTTATATGTCGATTGAAAAATCAGCCCATAGAATAAACCTTGTCAGAAGAAATAGCGATACTTAAAGGAGAAAACGAATTCAGAAAATCAGCGCTAGGACGATTCTACGAACTCCTTATGTTTGCGTGCCGTCTCTTCAGTATTTAAATAAAATCAGAAAGATATCGGAGTTGAAATTAAAATAACTGCAAGCCTCTTAAGGGGTTATTGTACTCGCATAATTATGAGTACAATAACCCCATTGCACTCATTGTTATGAACCACGTTTACTGTGGGAAAAAACCTGACATCTCGAAAAGAATCAGCTTCTCCATACATTTATATTCTCACTAACCACCAGCCCCTGCTTCGCGTAGTTTTTACGATCTGGCAAAAGATCGAGATTTCTTCATAATGTAAACATACATGTCTTCGGAAGAAATTCTCTAAGTTACGTTAAAAACATTATCAATATCCGTTTTGTAGTTTAGAAGAACATCGCGATCACACAGACGAACAAAGTAAAAGTTCATATTGTTCAGTTACTAATAAGAAACACATTGCACTGCATTGCATTGCATTGCATTGTTGTTGAGTTATTAATAATAATAATAATATTCTTATTTTCATAAAAGAAGAAACACATTGCACTGTATACACTGTAGATTATAAATTTATCATTTTTCATATTATAAGCACAATTTTGAAGACTCTATCCCTTAAACTAGGTCTAGCCTGTATCTTAGAGCCTATATCTTAAAACACCTTGCACTATCCTTAGCTCTATCTGCCAGCATCAGTAGCCTGTCTAAAACTTAAAATATTAATGAGACACGCATGCTGTCTAAACTGACAGCTGGATTAATTAAATAAAGTTATTATTTTATATGAACTCTTGATTTGGGTCGACCCTTGTTGACGGCCACGACATGAGATATGTAGATAGATACAAGAAAAGAACCCTTTTTTGTGTGGGAAATCATCAAATGACTACTCCCGCTCTGGGCGGAGCGGGAGGGCGTGTCAGACTTTTACTGACTAAAACCCACCCGTGTTCCTTCAATTGCCTGTGCCAGGGTCCACGGTATCTCTTTCGAACAACCCGCGGCCCTGGCAGGCATCGGCCCTAGCGGACCCCGTTACTTTGTGCTGACATCTCTTTGAGGCGCGCGTGGAACACAACGCGCCGTCGACCCGGGCCTGGTCCTTACCGAGCCTTAGCGGGTCCTTAGCGGCCAGCTACCCATTGCTCGCCGACCGAAAACCCGCACCTACGGTGGACGAGAATCGGCTCTTGATTCTCGACGCCCAGGGCGTCTCCTGCGGCGACTAGAGCCGTGAGGGCGCAGAGATTGCCTCTTCCTCACCGCTCCGCCTCCTCCTTCGCGAGCATTACTCTGCACGGGTGACGGCTTCCCATACACTCTCGCTCCGTACCAAGGCCTGGACCAGGGCCGGACGCGAGAGTTCGATCGAGAGAGAAGAAAAGAACCCTCCATTGGTGTTTTTGTAGATAAGTCACAACAATTTCACTTCGGCGTTTTGAAAATACTCTATTCGCCACTTATTACATATGACTTAAACATAACTAGCGAAACGTGGGTGTACTATAATAGAAAAGAAGAAGGAATTAATAGAAGATACACAAAACGACACGGCTGTTTTTTCCGAAGGGTTGGGTAGACACCGCAGAGGTGACGTACACCACCTAACCCTTCAGAAAAACAGGCGTGTCGTTGTGTGTCTATTCTATTCCTAGCTAACACGGAGCTAAAACCTGCTTTCCTACCCACTTCTTTTCCCAACTATGTAAGTGTCGGCTTTCAATCTCGCCAGATGCTACCAAATATAAGTATTTTACACGCAGCGGCTGCCAGCTGACTTTCGCAACCCAATTACTGAGCTCTGAAACATCGGGACACATCCAGAATATTTTGATGCAATTATACAGTGCAGGCTGCGGAAAAGGCTTTACTTTTTTTTTACGTAATTATAGACGACACTCGGTTAAGGTTATGTTGCATTTTTGTTTATTCAGAAAATGTTAATTATATTTTTAATAAAACTTAAGCTGCCACTTCAAAGTAGGGAAATCACGGATTTTTTGCTGCGATATTTTAGAAATATTTTTCAGAATGATCTCGGTAAATTTACTTGGATTGCTTGCTCGTGTTTGGTGGTGTCCATTTTTCAAGCCCGTGCCTTCGGAACTTTCTTCATTTATATGAAATGCAACACACAAACTAACGATCTAATAACAAATCGTGTGCCCGTTGGGATTTCCCATCGGCAAAAATGACGAACTTCCAAACACACACTTTCATCCCCTATTTAACTCCTATAAGGAACGAATTTCCAAAAATCCTCCCTTAATGCTCATCTTGATTTCCTCATATAAGAAACTCTTGTGCAAAATTTCATGTTTCTAGACCCAGCGGTTTAAGGTATGCGTTGTCTGTCATTAAGTACAGAAGATCGGTGATATTTATTCATTTGTTTTTCCTTGTCTTCAGGTGCGTGCAAAGTGTCATGAAAGGCGAGTACATCTATCCAGGCCTCAAGCTGTTCACAGGGATCAAGTTTCCAGTACTAGTAACATACGTTTTCGTCGAAAACTTTTTCTACTATACAAGCCAATGGCTTATCGTCGACATGGTATGGGGCCCAGGGCGTTTGAAGAAAATCGTATAAAAATAGATTAATATTTAAATGATAAGTTCTAGTACAACCGCTATGTGGTAAAGGATATTTTTTTACTAATAGTGTATAAGAGGTATTTTAAATTTATTTATATAATATTGTATATGGTTAGCGAATTGAACGGGCGTTGGCTCGGTTGAATACTTTTTTCATCTGCCTAGCCTTTTCCCAACTATGTTGGAGTCGGCTTCCAGTCTAACAGGATGCAGCTGCAAACCGGTATTTTACATGCAGCGACTGCCTATCTGAACTCCACAATCCAGTTATGGGCAATACGATACCCCTTGGTAAGACTGGCTGTCAGACTTTCGGGCTCCTGACTACCCGTAATGACTGTCAAAGATCCACGAATAACAGCCAAGGCCAACGGCTTAACGTGCTTTCCGAGGCACGGAATCGGTTGAATACTTTTATTGTACCTAATAATGTAAAGCAAAGCACAGCAAAACCAAAGGGTGCAATGTCTAATTAATCAACTTGATTGTTGATTTATTAAAGTAAGCTCGCAATAACAGCGGGGTAATTGCGTAACACACAAACAGTAGCAATGACTTTCATTTTGACAGTTCAACAATTTTCATTATTTTTTTTTATTTTTTTTAACATATGCATAGCAATGGATTAGCAATATCGTTCAAAATTATTCAGATTCTGATTGAATGTGTGTTACGCAATTAGGGTCGAAATTGGGAAATGAAGCTGATTAATGTCAATAAGCGTAGATCTGCTTTTAGGAACCACAAAGGGGGCTTTTAATTGAGAATAATATTTCACGGCGGTGCCATTCGCTGTTTTCTTAAACTTTGTAAAATTGTAAAACTTAAAAATAAGTAGCATGTTAATTATAAAATTAATAATATTCCAGTGATCTTTTAATAATTTATGGTGAAAGCACAAAGTGCTTTTTTATTTATTTTATAAGCCCAATGTGTCATTCAAACTATATTATGTGATACTGTAGTAAGAAGGTGTTGTAGTTTGTTTAATTAAACCGAATTTTTAGTATTCATTGTTGTTTTATTTACGAGAAAATCATATCATACTACTGTGATGAAGCAGACAGGTACCATCCTAAAAAAAAAAAAACATAATTTATTCTCTGAACTCTGAAATTAAATAATTGTGCTCTTGTAGCTTTCAATTCAGATTTCTTCTGTAAAAAAATTGTTTGCCTGTTTGCAATGAAGAGAAATAAATGATGATAATAAAACCACCAACTAAAAAGATAAGACGCCATCTTGGATTTTAGGTGACCTCCTATCTAACCTACAACCTGCGCAACAAAAAGACTGTCAAACTCGACGAGTAGTTTAAGAGTTATGGGGGAACAGATGTACGTACATACATACCCTGTTAAAATCAAAACTGTCTTAAAAAAGTAAAGTCCTAAAGGTCTGGATTGTTGCTGGCCTAATACATATTATTAAGTTTCGATCCCGTGGGAATATCGGGATAAAAAGTATCCTATATGTCAATCCTGGTTATAAACCATCTGTGCGCCAAAGTTCAGGAGTTTTTGCGTGAAAGAGTAACAAACATCCATCCATCCATCCATCCATACAAACTTTCTCGTTTATAATATTATTAGTAGGATTGTAGGATATAATATTAGTAGGATAGGTAGGATCTAGCATCGAATTATGTTACAGTCTTGTTTATCATAACAATTACTTATGGCCCAATTGTGCCTGTAGTTTAGTCAACAACTAAAGCGATAATCCTGGGATAACTTAATAAATCCCTTGGTTAACGAATTAATTCTGGTTTTACTACAAAGGGTTTACTTACGAAATACGTAAATTTGATACACGCAAGTGGGTCTTACTGTTCTGAAAATGACAATGCCAGTGAAAATTCTAACATGAAATGATATTTTCTTTGAATTTAAATATTAGATGGAAATGTTTTGGTCGAAAGTAAGTTAATTCTTCTTCGAGTTAACGACCGTGGATGGTTTAAGCTATGCGACTTGCGTCAAACAACACGCGCGCGCGTCGTCTGTCACCGTCCATCACTCAGCAAGTCGCGTCTCGGTGACTCGAGGCGTGCTCTAGGCGGGTATCATTTCGCCGTGAAATAGCAGCGAAACCACGGAAGTTCCACCATGATTGGTCCGTTGTACGAGTACGACAAGCAAGACTGCCTGTTCTAACGCACAGATTTGTTGGATCTCTTTCCGGCGTGATTTACACCTCCGCGCTCAGTCCGCTATTTTGTTGCTATGCCGCGTTTGTTTCGCACCTGTTAAGTACGGATCCCTAATGAATATCGCCGACCTTGCAATTCCTTCAGTTTACGCCGAGCGCATAAAAACTGCATCGATGACATCCGCCCAGCCACGAGTCGCCGACGCAGCGAAATTCGACATTAGCTATTAGTTATTTTTAATACATATTTTTGTTATTCCATATTCTAGCATCGAATAGGTTTCACTAATTTTAATTGTAATAATTTCCCTTAAAATAAATTAGTTTTAAAGTAACTTTGGTTTTTTTTCGATCCATCGTCTGCAGCTTACATAATTCACATATCTGTGGCAGTCGATAAGTTTATAAAGCGAAACTTCATTTTTTTGTAAAATTGATGTTTATTTTACGGAAAACTAATCTAGGAGGTCCAAAGTAGACCTATATACTTTATTTAATAAGACGAAAGCGACGGCAATTCGCACCGATTGCCTTTCAATTCAAGTGAGTTTCGTGATGTTCCGTTACTGGAATCACGACATAATGTAGTAATGTTTCTGTACGGAATTCGGTTAGCGGTTTGCCATCATTCTTCTCGCGACGGAATGGTGCTCAGACCCTAAACCTCTTCTTTTCTTTGTTTTCTCCAGAGTAGCTGTCGCAAAACCGGCGGCGCTTTAAGGCGCTAAAAGGCCCTATTTAATAGGTCCTAATTGAAGAGCAGTGGTGGCCCAGTGGTAACAGCCACGACTTACGAGTTGTAGGTCGTAGGTTCGAACCCAGACAGGCGCTTTACTTTGTGTAAATTACTCGTATATCATCACCACTGCTCTATAAACGGTGAAGGAAAACATCGTGAGGAAACCGGCATGTCCTAGAACCAAAAAATTCGAAGACATGTGAGATCTACCAACCCGTACTGGGCCCGCGTGGCGGATTAAGGCCCACTCAGTCCATCGAGTCAGTGTCCCAGCAGTGGGAATAAGGCTGATTATGTAGGTATAGGTCCTAATTTAATTTTAATGAAGATTAAGATCTAATTACAATCGGGAGATACATTTTAATTTTAATATTAATATTCCAATTTTCTATAGAAAACAAAATTGCTTTTTATTATTATTGATTTTTATAAACATGTTTTTTATTTATTATTATTGTGCATGTTCACTTTTAAGATTTATATTAAATTTATTTAATTATGATGTATGTACTGTAAACTAATGTATCAAACACAATATAAATTGTTTCTGATAAATAAATAAAATTGTTACCAATTAGTGCTATGTCCAAACAATTTGGAATAACGTGATAACATTTTGGAAATTTGAACGCATCTGTTAGTTAAACCATGGCTTAATCATAGCAAATGTCGATTGGATTAATTGGTGGTGCGGATAATTAATTAGTTATATTCACTTGGTCGGAGAGCAGTGGTGGCCCAGTGATAACGGCCTTGACTTACGACTTGTAGGTCGTAAGTTCGAACCCAGACAGGCGCTTTAAATTGTGCAAATTATTTCATCATCAGTGCTCTCGAAACGGTGAAAGAATACATCGTGAAGAAACCGGCATGTTCTAGAATAAAAAAATCGAAGACGTGTGACATGTACCGACCCGCACTGGGCCCGCGAGGTGGATTAGGGCCCACTCACTCTCACAGAGAGGACGCCTGTGTCCCAGCAGTGGGAACATTAAAGGCTGATTATAATTATGGCTTGGTTGCGCATCTAACCGGTTTTTATTTTTAACATCAAATGTTTTGTCAATACTAATATTACAAAGAGGTAAAAGTGAGTATGTATATGGTTATCTTCGGAATTACTGTTACGGTTCCAAAAATAAGTTTACAAATAGAGAGGCACGAGTATTGCCAAATAAGTCACAGGATCAATTACAAGTTAAAAAAAAAAACACGCACGAACGAAGTCGCGGGCTGAAGCTAGTATTAAACAAATCAAATGTAGGATTTTAATGTTTGTTTTCTTTAACCCAGATAGACCAGCGGGCTGATTGCGTAACACGCTATCATTGGTTTCTATTTCGACAGTTCAAGAACATTCATTTCGTTATTTACGTTGTTAAGCAGACAAATTTTTCGAACATATGAAGCAATGGACTAGAAACATCATCCAAATTAATTCAGATTATGATTTATAGTGTATTACGCATTTATATTTTGAATTAACGATATTTTTTGCGTTCATTACTTTGTTATTTGGAGTAAGGTTACGTAACGTTATAAAAAAGAAATATTATGTTCGTTTTCTCAGGAAAAACAACTATCGTAAAGTCAAAGCGTTACCTAGAAGACGGAAATTAAACTAAGTTTTCTACGGCACTAGTTTTACTTAGACAGGATGTCAGATAAAGAGATTATATTTAGGTCCTTTGTATACACAGGGTTTTCTTGTCGGTTTTCTTTTTTTTTTTAACTGCGGTTTCTTCGCCTTGTGCGGGCACGGTTCTCAGTGTTGTATATATCACTATGGAAGCTTGTTGACGGACACGTTTTTTCTACGACGCGGTTATACGCCGTAACTTAAAGAAATCGTGCCGTATACTAAGGGCCTTAATATTTCCCACTTTAGGATGCCTACTGTTTTCTCAAGAAAAAATATTCACTAAGAGATTGTTAGGATTCAATTTAGAGTCTGAACAGATAAAATATTTACATAAGCAGACGACACGGTTGGCGCAGTGGCTGAGCGATCGACTGCTGCACTGCGTGTCGCGGGATCATTTCCGCACGGAACAAATATTTGTATTGCCTACAAGTAGTTGTTTCGGGTCTGGCTGTTTGTGTATCTGAGTTTAAATATTTGTAAACGCACCCACGATACAGGAGTAATTCCTAGTGTGGGGCAAGGTTTCTTAAAAAGAAAAAAGTAAATTACCTAACTTTCAGAATAAATGAGGTGTATTTTTAGTTCCTAAAAACCGTTAGCATCCGGTTTTTGGAAAATTGCGGAAAAAAAATGTATTCAAAAGATTTATTCACTTGATAATTCAAAAGTGCGTCTTAATGGTTTAATAGAAATAAATGCTTTGAGTTTCATTGAAAATAGATTTAATATCAACTTTTAAATTGCAATAATTCACATTTCAATTGCAACCAATTAGTTCTATGTCCAAACAAAACGTCATAATTATGATTTTGGAAATTGAACGCATGTGTCAGTTGAACTTTGACTTTAAGTTACAATAGAGAGCACTCAAAAAACCGCTCACCGTTCAGCGCTTTCTGGAAGCGATGAAGGAGACTTTATCCAAAGCTGGAAAGACGAAGTGCCTCAACAAACTTCCCAGTCACACGACTACACGATTGTCTCGGTTTTTTATACATAAACTAGAAGATATCTATTTATATCTACAGCGTGTATCAGCAAGGTGTTATATTCAAATGATATGTAAACCAAAACTGACAACCAGTCTTACCAAGTGGTATCGTATTACCCAGTAACTGGGTTGTGCGGGTCAGATAGGCAGTCGCTCCATGTAAAATATTGGTATTCAGCTGCATCCGTTTAGACTGAAAGCCGACCCCAACATAGTTGGGAAAAGGCTACGCAGATGACGGTGATGATGACTCAAATGCTATGTAAATGTCCGGAAAATAATGTAATGTTTGGAATACACAATAATATGTTTATTTGCAGTGACTAAGCTTTTATTATAAGTACATAATAGGTAGTTTGCATCGAAGCACGTGTCATAAGCAAGTCGTATCTTTGACAAGAAAAACAATAACAAAAAAATTATTGCTTAAATAATTTTTAATGTGAATTTCAAAACGCGTGCATAAAATAGCAGAGCAGTGGTGACCCAGTAGTGTCAGCCCTAACTTACGAGTCATGAGTTCGAATTCAGGCAGGCACTTTACTTTGTGTATTTAATTTAATTACCACTACTCTAAAAACGGCGAAGGAAAACATCGTGAGGAAACCGGTTGGTCCTAGAACCAAAAAATGCGTGCGTGCGCACGCAACACACGAACGCATTTTTTGGTTCTAGGACAAACCGGTTTTCTCACCATGTTTAATGTGTATAAGCGTGATGGATTATGGTTCACTCCATCTCATAGAGCCGCAACAGTAGAAACATTATAGGCTGATAATGCTATGCATAACATAGGGATAATCAACTTAGAAAATACATAAACTATGTAAATCAACTTTCTAACTAAGTGAGATTAATTATTAATAAACACATAGTAGCTGCGGTCGCCATCCGAGAAAAGTAATCGAGCAAGCAAAAGGGAACGGCAATCGTTTCGTGCAAAACTCATAAATGTATTGCAATTTTCTTTGATGAAAAACAAACCACTCTAATAAATTTACTATTTTTAATAAGGTGCTTTGTGGCTTCCTACTAATATTATAAACGCGAAAGTTTGTATAGATGGATGGATGGATGGATGGATGTTTGTTACTCTTTCACGCAAAAACTACGGATTTTGATGAAACTTTACAGTAATATAGCGTATATATCAGAGTAACACATAGGTGACTTTTCATCCCGATATTCCCACGGGATCGAAACTTATGCGGCAGAAATCGCGGGGCGCTGCTAATACTATATAAAAATGGACCTCGTACAGTATCCATTGTGGTTTACAAAGGGACGAACAGACACGTAAATCACAGGGCCGACGTAGTACAAACCCGAATATTTTCTAAAACTCCGAGACAGTGAAATTAAATGATACCAAGTTGACAAACTACGACAATTGCCATACTACAGCTAAAAACTTGCTATCGGTACTAAACGATTGTATTGTCATTGGTCCTTGATACGTGTGCAAAATTTCAAGTTATAGTTAGCTTCCACGTGGATGAAGTCGCGAGTAGAAGCTAGTTAATGATATGGTCAAGCAACATTGATAAACCCTTAGCTTTTATGAACCTAATAAACCATTTAATAGTTAACTATTAAATTGTTCACTATTAATTGTAGTTAGCTGGGTTCATAAACAATGTAATCGTTAAACGTTTAGGTTAATGCTTACTAAAATAGTATTTTGACTATTAAGAATATTCAACTTGGCCTTAGTTGAAATGTCATGACCATAACAATCAATGGCATTTCGTAGGATAAGTTTCTCGTAATTGGTTAAGCCCTATTAAGATAGGATTATTGACTCTGTTAGAATTGATTCCCTTTTCGTATTCCTGGATAAATCGTAGATAAGTTCCTTAGAATCTATCTACACCTCTTTTCGGGGCATGTCTGTCTGTTATCCAGAACACAGGTAGGAACAGGTAAACCAGATAAGATCTGCGCTTCGGTAATGTTCGTGTTTTGTGTTGTATGTTTCCGAATTCTTACGAACGTCGCACCGCAGAGTACACAGAGGCCAAGCTTATAAGTTTTGTACTGTCGCGCTTTATAGTGCGCGTTTAAATGAACCTTTCTGCTGGGCTATCTATCTACCTACTATAGCCGCACCTTGTCAACTGTCACTCGAAAATTTTGTAAAGTTTTATGGAATTGCATAGAGTTGTTAATCTCTAATTTTCTAACCGTGGTAAAACAAAATAGGTAAATCTAATATAGCTGTTATAACCATGGAAATACTTCCATGGGTGTATCAGTCCTATACTAGATTTCTATTATCATCGCGCTTTAGTAGTTCCGAAGGTAAACGATGATTGCCGAAGCGCATAATTTTACTGGAAGATCTATTTTATATATTTTTAGATGTACTATCGCTAAAAATGACATGGTGCTGTTTCATTAATTTTCTTTTTTATATCGCTTTATTCTCTGACGTCAATCTAGTCAAACATGGCAGATACAGAGAGCACTTCGCTTGTTTTATATTCAACTGAATCTGGACGCTTGTCGAAATATTCACAAAGGCCTTTTATGGCAAAAAGCATTTTTGGTGCCATTCCTGGTAAATGATGGAAAACTCGTTGATTGTAAAAGGCAGAGAATAATTTAATTGAACTGTAAGTTAAAACATTGGAATATCGGGTTGGTACACCTACCTACGTAAAAAAACGCAACGGAATTTTATAAAGTTTTCAAAAGAGAAATCCTATGGACACTGGAGGTATACTGATGCACCTAGAATCAATTCTATTTTCATTGATGTTTAATAGTGCCTTTTAATGGCGTGTATGAAATAAATAATTTTATTTTAGCTTTGACAACCAAATTTTTTTAAACTTTATTTTTCGTCTCACGTCATAATCTTGATTGCAAAAATGGAATCTTGTTTGCAAAATCTATAGTTAGCTTTTGTATTAAGTCTAGTCAGCGGGCTTTACTTACATGAAAATGATTCTTTACTAGCTTCTGCCCGCGACTTCGTCTACATAAAATTGCTACCCCGACCCACCCCGTCGCATCGCATCGCCTGCCCCCCGCTATTAGTTCGTTTCCGCTTTCTTTCTTACGTTTTCTCTTTTTCTAGACTCTTAAGAGTCTTAGCGAGATGTTTACCTATAGCCTTCCTCAAAAATGGGGCTATCAAATGTAGAAATAATTTTTCAAATCCGACTGGTAATTCCAGAGATTAGTGCGTTTAAACAAACAAACAAACAACTCAGCGTATCGCAGTCCACTGCGCCACTGCTGGACATAGGCCTCTTCCAGGCTGCGCCACAACACCCTGTCCTCCACCATCCAAATCCAGTCTGTCCCAACCACCTTCTTAAGGTTGTCCGTCCATCTAGCTGGGGGTCGTCCCACACTACGCTTGCCAAAACGCGGTCTCCACTCACAAACTAAAGCTTCAGCTTTATTATTGGTATAGATGCCGTGATTAGAAATGGATGGTAGGTTCCCACCTCACCAAATGATTGTGAATGTTGATTAAAGCAGGCGGAGTCGTTTTAAATCTATTACCTAAGCCGTATTTTAACACAGTTAAAATGGTTATACATACGTTGCGTAGTTATTCAACAGCGTTTCCAATATATGCTCTTCTTCTTAAATAAATTCTAAATGTGTCAGTGGGCGTGTGTGTTATGTAAAATATGAATAGACTTCGCTCAGACTAACATCGTTCGGTCCAAGGTTATTTCTGGCAACGTATCCAGACAAGGCTATAATTATTTGGACGACTCCAACTTGTCTAGCCTTGGCTCTATAAAACTACAAATTCACCATGGAGAATGTTACGAAATTATTACAATTCATGTTTGGCACGTTATGAAAACTTTAGGTATATTTATAGACTTGGTTCGATTCAAATGACTTCATATTATCAGACGCCTGTAAATTATTTTCTGTTCCTATAAGTTCTGTATTTTATCCATTTTGAAAATGTTGGTCAAATTATCCCCTTTATTTCATTTAAATGCTTATAAATTACATTTTTAAATAATTTTATAAACAAAAACATAAAAAAGAACATTTAAAAATATAAAAAATAGTTGCCCACCGGTATCGGGAACAGGGTCCAAGCTACCGACGGTCAGGGCTCCAGAGAGAGGAACCTCCTGACAATGCGAGCCAAGTCCAGAAATACCGCTTTCTGAATCAAGCCCTTGATCCAGCTGCCCGACGAGAACCTCCTCAGTTGTTGGTCGAGGCTCTTGGCTGTCACGACTATCGGCACATATATATGTATGATGAAAAAAGTATAATATACAAATTATCTTTATTATTAAATAATGGGTCTAGCGGTATGGTGACGAGCTGACAGCACAAACAGCAGCATTTTTTTTGATAAAACTTTGCTTGGTAACAATTTGCGATGAAACAGAAAAAGAACGCACCAGTAGTATAGAATTTAAACTTTATAATATGTACAGAAGTAGCAAGCCTTCCTCTTTATGAATATTTACCAGCGTCAGTCGCTGTCACGTATGAAATTTTTTATACTTTTTTCCTAACTACATTTAGGTCTAAA
The DNA here is from genome assembly GCA_911387795.2 of Apamea monoglypha. Lineage (NCBI taxonomy): Eukaryota > Metazoa > Arthropoda > Insecta > Lepidoptera > Noctuidae > Apamea > Apamea monoglypha. The sequence goes on from OU426920.1 coordinate 12,945,110, forward strand.
TAAATAAAGTCAGTAGCGTTCTAGTTATTTGCGCGAGTCTCTCGCGTGCCTGCTTGCCGGTCATGTCACGTACGGGAACATAAATTTTGTCAATCCCGCTGCAGCTGTATAACAACTTTTCAATTAAAGTCTGAAACAATATAATTTTGCCTCACAAATGCGCTGATGAATAGAATATTATACCAAATAACTTTTTTTGGCACATTCAAAAACAAAGTTTGTCGTCCACAAAAAGGCGTCAACTTTTTCTATATTCTAAAGGCGTTTCCTAGTTGTTTTTCGAATATCTTGAAATTTTCGTGTTGTTTATCGATAGATTATCAGAACAACAGAGCGGAAATTGTCTGAAAGCAACTGAGATGCGTTATTCCTTTCCGTGAAAACTTATTTCAACCTTCAGAAACACGAATTCAAACAAATTACCTGATGATACAGACGAATCCTACTAACAAAAATGTAATATTTGTTGCCTTTGCGCTTACTTTTCATTGTTTTTCGTTCTTAATATTTTGTATTTTCAATCATCGTCATAAACACAGTGAAAAAAAATACTCCTCAGGGACTTTTATCATTCCGTGGGCGTTGGCAAAGAAACTCAAACTCAAACTATTTATTTCAACTAAACCAATTACTGACACTTTTTAACTGAAATGCTTTCGAATAGATTTATATCTCTTATGTTTAACTTGTTTTCTATTACCCTAAATCCGAGCAAAAAAAATCCCATTCGACCTGAATGTTCCCACATGTTTTCCATTCGCACAATGGAGGATACAGACGCGTCCCACTTGTCGCGATCTCAGGAGGTAAAGCAACAGAGGCACAAAGTCTGCAGACAGACACTTGATAGAAAAGTGTAGGTGGTAGTTTCGCTTTGTTCCACGAACTAACTCCGAGCAAAAGGAAGTTGGCCCGCTCCGATGGTAATGTATATTTTTGTGTTGCTCGTATTTTGCGTCCTTTATTTCTGTGTATGTATTGGTTACGGTTTTGAACAGCAAATTGTTTGAAACAAAAGATTTACATACATCACAGCCACGGGTCAGTTTGAATGTTCATACTGGAAAATCACGAATTCTAGTAGCTTTCAGGGGTACTATAACTTTCAGGGGTAAATCTAACAATGTGTCCTTTCAGGGACATTGTTAGATTTAATATTTATTTCGATATCAAAAAGTTTACTTACAAAAACAATCTTCAGTGGGACGCATAGAAATTTATTCCTTTTGAGTTATACAGAAAAAGGGATATTAATAGGAACATCGCGCTAGTAATTATATTGCTATTTACCAGGACGAAGACTGAAGGAAAGATGAGGTTCTGGTCAGAAACATCTTTGTTTCTACTCTCATATCAGAACTAACTATAAACAAAAACAGTTTGGCAACGACGTGGTCAAAATGCCAGTAGGAAAAGTCAACCATCTATATTTTTATTGAGATTAAATATATGACGCAAATGTCAATGTCGTTACTATCCTTAATAAGACAAGACAGAAACACTTATCGCTGAGTTTTTCTCAAGGTGTGTGTTGGAATTAAATCATTGGAAACGCACGTTTAACAGTGAAAGTACTTTTATTTTATCTTGTGTTCGTGTATTTACAAATTGTATCTTTAATTACTGTAATTGGTTTTAAACCGTTTTAATTAAATAAATAAACAAATAAATATTATTGCTTTACCAAATATAGATGTTTTATAACGAGGTTCCCAGAATGATTAATACGTTTATTTAATTGATATCTGACAATGATGTTAACTACAGCAATTAATATGTGTGGAAGTGCAGTATTCAATAGTTATTGATTCTGCGAATGTCCTTCAACAATCACACTTATGTTATTAACAGTAATACACATTTCACAGAAATAGGTACCTATCAATGGATTTTCCAAGTCTCCCAGAATTGCGATTTAGATATTTCATCATTGAGGGGCTCGTGGTTAACTAACACAGCCGCACGGGTCGAACGATCTGGTTAAACTACGATTACCGCGTTCGGTCCGTGGAAGAGTGACCATCTTTACATAACCCTCCGTGCTTCGAAAAGCACGTTAAGCCGTTGGTCTCGGCTGTCATTCTTGGATCTTTGACAGTCGTTACGGATCGTCAGAAGTCCGAAAGTCTGACAACCAGTCTTACCAAGGGGTATCGTGTTACCCAGTAATTGTTGTGAAGGTCAGATAGGCAGTCGCTCCATGTAAAATACAGGTATTCAGTTGCATCAGGTTAGACTAGAAGTCGAACCAAACATATTTGGGAAAAGGCTAGGCAGATTGATCATTGAATTCCGACTACCAAGAACAGACATAAAATCCTAAAACTACTCATGAAAAACATTTCAGCTAAAAATATACAGTCATTGTTGGTCAGGTCCTTGTTCCAAATAAAGGGGGGCTTCTCAGAGTTCAGATGAAAAGAGCAGCTAAACTTTGATGTTGTGTCCGAGAAAAAATACATCTTATGTAGTACTTTGATGTCTGATGTCACCAAACGCGAGTAGTGAGATTGCTATGAGAGGAAAAACGTTAAGATAGCACGAAGGGGTTGAAAAACGTTACTTGAATTTAAAGATAATAATAATTACAAGGTAATAGTAGACAATTAAAATAATAATATATGTCGTGGATTGATGGCGCCATGGTCAATACGCAGCGCCATCTAACAATTTATTTTGTAAACCTAATAATAATCGTCACCGGAAACGCAAGCGTGGCGTGGCGCCATATCGCTTGGACACGATCGTCGGTAGAGGGGATGCAGCGAGGACAGGGAAGGGACCGACCGAGTGTTCGGTCAGTTGAGTTTCGACTGTCTTGGCAGACACTCAGTACCAACGCACGTGTTTGTTTCGGTTTATTGTAAAATTGTGAGAATTCATAAAATTACTTTGATTTAAAAATATCTTTTGTTCGAGTACCCACGACAGTGCCCTTAGCTAAGTTTAACCATGTCGGATCGTGAAGAAGACCCGATGTTTCGCATGCCGGCCACTCTTGATGCGACATCAGAAGCGGAATAAATCCACAACGACCCACGTGTTCAAAATGAAGATGCTAGTGTCAAAAATGGATGCGTCTGATGGAACAGCAGCCCCGCAGCCGTCAGCGAAGCCTTTCGTGTGCTGCAAGTGAGGGAAACCAGGATATATCGCATTCCTGTGCACGAGTAGTGGCAGCTGAGCAGATGGTGGAAAACGTGCTAGAAGTCGTGTACGGCGAGTGGACGTTGTACAACTACCCTCAGACACGTTAGAAAATAAAGGTGAGCTGTATTGTTTTGTTTACGATTCTGGTGCTGAATGCTCGTTTATTAAAAGCGAGTATTGCAGCCAAATTAAGTGACAAACGATTTAATAACGTTGTTGCATTGACTAGTATTGGTCAAACATGTTTAGTCAGCACAGAACATATCACATGTAGTGTTGCGATTAACGAGCAACAGCTTGAGATTTTATTACTATTTTCTACCCGACATTTACTTGCAAAGTAATATTATGATATTACCTACGTGAAATATTGAAACCTAGGCTTTTCGATTAACATGTCACACACAGAGTTTTTGTTGTCAGATTTGATAGAACAAAGGCAGCTATAACAAAATGTTCGGTTGACGATTTCGTGTTATTAGAAAACGAAGAGTGAAATCAGATTATACGATTAAGTTAGATCTGAAGTTCAGAGGTCCGTTTAAGGTAGCATAGGTAAAGAAAGATGCCAGTAGGTCATGTACCAGTCGAAGTAGATAGTAATCACAGTGGTGATGAGCAAGCCTACATTATGGGAAGCACGGGAGTAGGGGTTCTCTATCGGCCATAGTAAAGTGGTGTGGTGTCACAGGGTGATGCACACGGATCCATGCGTTGGATGTGTGAGAGCAATGCAATTGCTGGTTGGCTGGAGAGCCGTGGCGTTAGAGTGGTTTACTCGTGTGTGGATTTCCAGGTGTCTAAAGCTCTTAAAATGATTGTTAATGTGGATCACAATGGTACATGGCTTTGGTTGATGACTTACGCTATGATTTCATAATCAAAGTTTGTTTACGTGGATCACAATGGTACATGGCTCTGGTTGATGACTTACGCTATGATTTCATAATCAAAGTTTGTTTACATTACTCTGGTTGAATCAATACTCTAAAAGCCTTCAACTCCAAGCGCACTTATACGTACGCTTACGATCGCATACAAAAGATGCCTCTAAGTAGTTTTCCTAACAGGTTAAACGTAGAAGACGGTGAGAAGAGTTCCTCCACCGAGTAGTAGAGCACATACCATGGCTATTAGGTCGCACTGTACGTACTTGTCTGTAGTCGTAACTGCAACTCACTTGTGAGTTGTTCTGGGGGCGATGGCCAGCTGGTGGTGCAGCGGGAACCCGAGTCTCAAAGGAGACGATTGTTGTGTTGGTCTTGTAATGACCTGGGAGTCGTAGACTCTATGTGAAGTGATGTGTGTAGATCGTATCACAAGAGGTGATGACGATATGGGTGGCATGAGTGTCACTAGCTGCTGCGGCAGCCGGGCCATGAGCTTTGTGTGTGATCTAAGTCGATACAGTCCCAGACCAATTATTACTAAGGCTTAAAGGAACCTTTTGTTATCGATGGTAGTTTTGATCAGAGTATTACTAACGAATTTGAGGAAAGTCAAGTAATAGTTTTGTTGCTGAAACAGAGTAGAGATTAAGTTGTGTGTGTTGTGTGGGGTTTCGTGAGAAACCATCAAGTCCAAGACTGATTTGGCGATCCGAGGGGGCCCATGCGCAAATTAATTTGACGAGTTAAGTAACTGGAGGTTACTAGATAGTATGAGACACATTCATCTTGGTTGATTATTTTTATTGTAACCTTGAGATTTGGGAATCAAATAGTGGGTAACACTCTGAACTCTGCTATTTTTAGTTTGTTCGAATTTTCATTGTGTTTTTGCCTGAACCAAATGTGGTCATGAGTGACCGAGCTATGTGATACTTTGCGGGTATGTTTTTTTTTTACAGATTAACACACGTGTGCAAACAGAATGGCAGTGTCGAACAGCGCTGCACTCTTTGGATCTCCTGTACGAATAATCCCTGATCAAGGACGGTGCTTTTCGAGCAAGGAGTTTCGCAACTTCTGCCAAGGAAATAGTGGATTACAACCGGCCAAAGACGTGGTCACAGAGAAAATATCGACTCCGGTGACTTGTTTCCTTTTTCGGTGGCGAGCCCCTCCCATCACCACAAGCTGTCCAAAGAAACTGTACTGTCTGTAGTGTCTGTACAATCTGGTGAGTCGTTTTCATTTTGTTTTGACAGTTTTGTTCAATTTTAGAAATGATGATGATGATATGACCGAAATTAATTTAGATGAGATTAGAGAGCACGCGACCCAGAATATCGTAAAGGATGCTAATTATGATAAAAATCGATTTGACCAAAATAAGGCTCAGGTTTCTAAGTTGGCTATTAATGATTATGTTTTGATCGAAAATGAGGAAAGAAATCAGACAAAATTAGATCCAAAGTTCAAAGGTCCGTTTAAAATCATTGAGGTACTAGACGGTGATAGATACCTACTAAAGGCGCTTGACTCCAAGTGAACTTACAAATACCCCCATGATCGTGTGAGGAAGATCCCCGATCATCAAGTTACTCGAGAATTAGATGTCATAGTCACTGACAGTGGTAGTGAGACCACATCTGATTAGCAGGCTTGTACACCCATACTCTAAACTTGAGACCGCACCTCATGAGAAACATGTGGCGATGGGTCTACAAAGAATCGTTGGTGCGATTCTGATTTGTGTTGGTGCACAAATTGCTATGAACATTTCACGAGACCGCACCTCATGAGCAACATGTGGCGATGGGTCTGATAATCGTTGGTGCGATTATGATCTGTGTTGGTGCACAGTGTATTGTGAAAGTTTCATGAGTTGGTTGTACATTGCTGATGAATTATGGTAGACAATTTTGTAAGCATTATTGTGTAACTTGTTGATCGGATCTTTTCCAATGTGTGTTCTACGGAAGCTTCTTGTATGAAGCCGTAGTACAGCTGATTATTTCACTTAGATTTAGATGAAATAAAGTACCATAGAGAATTAATCTTTGCTTCACTGGCAGGATAGCCGAGCTAGATTACTGTCTGAGTTAATTTTTGTCCACAGGTACTACACCCGAGGACGGGTGCTAGTCAGGGATGGCCGTGTCGTGGATTGATGGCGCCATGGTCAATACGCAGCGCCATCTAACAATTTATTTTGTAAACCTAATAATAATCGTCACCGGAAACGCAAGCGTGGCGTGGCGCCATATCGCTTGGACACGATCGTCGGTAGAGGGGATGCAGCGAGGACAGGGAAGGGACCGACCGAGTGTTCGGTCAGTTGAGTTTCGACTGTCTTGGCAGACACTCAGTACCAACGCACGTGTTTGTTTCGGTTTATTGTAAAATTGTGAGAATTCATAAAATTACTTTGATTTAAAAATATCTTTTGTTCGAGTACCCACGACAGTGCCCTTAGCTAAGTTTAACCATGTCGGATCGTGAAGAAGACCCGATGTTTCGCATGCCGGCCACTCTTGATGCGACATATATATAAATAAAAATGAATCACCGAAATCTATGTATGTACGCGCATAACTTCCGATCGACTGCACCGAATTGGAAAAATTCTTTTTGTTTTGTGTTTGTTATTGTCAGGACAAGGACTGCACAACTGGACCCGGTAGGTGGCGCTGCTTTTTCGGACAGGACGACGTCTGCCGGGTCCGCTTGTAAGAGATAATTTAAAGGTCAGGAAAGAAATAGAAACAACAGTAAAAGTGTCGTGATTAAAAAGCCGATACGACATTTATGGAGGCAAAGACGGAGGTATAGACACAAAATATTTTATTTTTTGGACATGGATTATTTTAAGATACAAAATTTTCAAAATAATCCATTGACCAAGTACACAAAACGAAAAAAATGGTAAGTAAGCTACAAAACAAACAACGCACATTTTCGTATGAATCTGAAATTAAGGATGAGGGTAAAGGCAAATTGAAACAACAGTCATAGAGTAAATAATTAGATTTAATGATACATTAATGAAGGCAAAGATTGGGTACGTGTTGCAATATCTAAAATTAAAAGAACTAATGTAAAATAACTTACGTTCAAAATCCCTAAAATCTAAATACCTAATAGTTACCTAAGTAGTTTTAGATATTGCAATACGTACCCCAAAGATTAGACGTAAAGTATTTTCTTTTTTGGATATCGATGATTTCAATATTCAAGATTTACAAAAAAATAGAAAATAAACCATTAACCAAGTCCACAAACAGAATAAGTAGGTAAGTAAGCTAGAAAAAATAAAGAACGCGCATTTTTCTTCGAAGGTCGTGAAAAACGCTATCTGAAATTAAGAATCAGAGTAAAAAGGTAGTATGAAATTGAAACAAAAGTCAAAGTATACTAACTAATAGGTTTAATGGTTGCAAAGATTAGACGATCTCTAAATCCTTGAAGAGCGACCTCCGCCGCTTTAATACCGAGCGTATCAAAGACGCGATCGAGCGGAACAAAGGCTCCAAGGTATTTGCAAGAGATCTGGCTATTGGGCAGAGCCAGCTCACGAAACTGAAGACCGACGATGGTAGGATCTTATCCGCCAAACCGGAGCTTCTGAGGGAGATCGAGAGCTTCTATGGACAGTTGTACACGTCAACCAGTAAACCCGTTGTAGATCTAGCAAACGACCCAAGAGCTAGACTGACCCGACACTATACCGAAAACATCCCGGACTTCAGCCTGTACGAGATTAGGATGGTTCTGAAACAGCTCAAGAACAACAAAGCACCAGGTGATGGCGGAATTACGGCCGAACTCCTGAAGGCGGGTGGAAAACCGGTACTTGAGGCCCTTCAGAAGCTGTTTAATTCCGTCATACTCGAGGGGAAAACGCCACAGGCATGGTGCAGGGGTGTGGTGGTACTCTTCTTCAAGAAGGGCGACAATGCCCGGTTGAAGAATTATAGGCCCATCTCACTTCTAAGCCATGTCTACAAGTTGTTTTCAAGAGTCATCACGAATCGTCTCGCGCGCAGGTTTGACGATTTTCAGCCTCCCGAACAAGCCGGTTTCCGAAAAGGCTTTAGCACCGTGGACCACATACATACGCTGCGGCAAGTTATACAGAAGACCGAAGAGTATAACCTGCCACTCTGTTTAGCGTTTGTGGTCTACGAGAAAGCCTTCGATTCGATCGAGACCTGGGCTGTACTGCAGTCTTTCCAACGGTGCCAAATCGACTATCGGTACATCGAGGTGTTGAAGTGTTTGTACAAAAACGCCACCATGTCAGTCCGACTTCAGGACCAAGCTTCCGAACCTATCCTTCTGCAGCGAGGGGTGAGACAGGGAGACGTCATATCTCCGAAACTGTTCACCGCTGCACTAGAGGATGTCTTCAAGGTTCTGGACTGGAGAGGGCTAGGCATCAACGTCAATGGCGAGTACATCACTCACCTTCGGTTTGCCGACGATATAGTGGTCATGGCTGAGACCATGGAGGACCTCAGTATAATGCTCGATGACCTCAGCAGAGCTTCCGGAAGAGTGGGTCTTAAAATGAATATGGACAAAACCAAGATCATGCTGAATGCCCATGTCACACCCACTCCTATCAAGATCGGAGACTCAACACTCGAAGTTGTAGACGATTATGTGTACCTGGGACAAACGGTCCAGTTAGGTAGGTCTAACTTCGAGAAAGAGGTCAATCGTCGAATCCAACTCGGCTGGGCGGCGTTCGGGAGGCTGCGCGGTATCTTCTCGTCCAACTTACCACAGTGTCTCAAGACGAAAGTCTATGACCAGTGTGTGTTGCCAGTGATCACATACGGGACTGAAACGTGGTCGCTCACAATGGGCCTCATCAGAAGGCTTAAAGTCACTCAAAGGGCAATGGAGAGGGCTATGCTCGGAGTTTCCTTGCGTGATCGAATCAGAAATAAGGACATCCGCAAGAGAACCAAGGTTACCGACGTAGCCCGAAGAATTGCCAAACTTAAGTGGCAGTGGGCAGGGCACATTGCTCGCAGAACGGATGGCCGATGGGGCCGAAAAGTTCTGGAGTGGCGACCGCGAACCGGAAGACGTTGCGTTGGAAGGCCTCCCACTAGGTGGACCGATGACCTGGTGAAGGTTGCGGGAATCCGCTGGATGCGAGTCGCACGGGACCGGTCAACGTGGCGACACTTGGGGGAGGCCTATGTCCAGCAGTGGGCGTCTATCGGCTGAAATGATGAATGATGAAAGATTAGACGTAAAATATGTTCGTTTTAAGGCTCCCACAGACAGGCGCGACGCGATTCTAGTAGTACAATTTCCATGAAGTTTTCAAAGAATTTGTTCTACTAGATCTACGCGCGCTGTCGCGTCACACCTGTCTGCGGCGGGAGCGTTTAGGATAATGATTTCAAGATACAAACGAGCTGATTAACGAATTGAATTACAATGAACAAGTCCACGAACTGAAAAAAAGATAAGTACCAGTACTAAGTACTTACTTAATGAACCTATAAAACGTAAACAACATCCATGTATTTATCTACGACTAACAATAATTACTCAGCACACCATCATTTTCATCAGTCTACCATCATTAATATGTATGTGTATATATATATATTCATATCACAAAGCTCATTATTTTCGAATCTAACAATGAACACGTAATAACGAACATCGCCAATAATATCGAAATTGCCAATTTGTGTAGATTATCTCATACAAAAAGCCGACCATGCATGAAAGGTCAAGATTTCAGTACGCTTGGTTGTCCATAATTATTATAATCCTTGACTGGGGTACTTAGCGAGGTTAGTCTGGTGAATGAATCGACCTAGATAGAAATAAACCTAGAATAAAAATAAGGTCTCATAAAAGGACAAACCTTTCAAAAAATTTCGTCTTTTGATTTTGATTGGTTTGTTTGATTCCTTCTGTAATCTTTTAATTAATCTCTTAATTATATACTTAATTTATCAAAATTATGTATAATAACGCTGCTCTCAAAACGGTGAAGGAAAACATCGTGAGGAAACCGGCATGTCCTAGAACCGAAATTCGAAGACATGTGACATCTGCCAACCCGCACTGGGCCCGCGTGGCGAATTACGGCCCACTCCCTCTCACAGAGTTGAGGCCTGTGTCCCAGCAGTGGGAACATTATAGGCTAATTATGTTTATGTATGTATAATAATTATTATATCTTATTGGTGGCCCAGTAAAAACGACTGCGACTTACGAGTAGGTCGTTGGTTCGAACCCAAGCTGGAACTTCACTTTGTGTAAATAATTTCATCACCACTGCTCTCAAAACGGTGAAGGAAAACATCGTGAGGAAACCGGCATGGCTTAGAACTAAAAATTTGAAGACATGTGATATTTACCGCACTGGGCCTGCGTGGTGAATTACAGCCCACTCCCTCTCAGAGAGAGGAGGTCTGTGTTCCGGGAGTGGGTACATCATTACATAGGCTGATTATGCTGGTATACTTATTTTGCCGATAATCTGCCTTTTTTCCCATGGTTTTTATACCATCATGGTTCTTTTTACTTGTAAGAACTGCTTTTGCCTCGTTCATCTGAAGTAGTGGAGAAAGCGGCTGTTTGGAGCTGGAGCTTCCAAATCCAATTCCCAGGTCAGGATTTTTTTATTAGGATTAGCTGTTGGAAAATCTAACTAGCAGAGTACAGTTTGGACCCATACCCATTAAAAGGCAATGGGTTTGACCTCCTAATATACAACTGAAGTATACAAAACATGGATACTCGTATAATGTTGTGCACCTCTAACAATCCTTACGGGAAAAAAGTGTGTCTTTGAACTGTCAGTAATTTCCGGGTTCTTGCATCATATTTGCATCAAAACCATTAAATTCTCTAACACACTCACGCATATGAATTAAGCATCTCATATGACAAAGCTGTGTCCCCACAAACCTCAATACTAGTGCTGATGCCAACGCAAACTGCATGGTAACGAGATACGGGCACGTCAAATAGAACATAAAAGCAAGATGAACGTGCTGGAATAATGTGAACGTTCTAGAATCTACAGCACGTATCAGAAATGTGTTGTCTATAATAAAATGGATAATGGTGGTATTTTAAATTAGTTTAAATTAAATTAATAGCCTGTGATGTCCCACCAAAGATGAGATGTCAAAGGCGCCAATACTCTCTTTCCTCTTCTCTCTGTTTTAAGCTTTTGAGAACCCGTTCTTATTGAAGGAGTCCAGCTCAATATGGTGGTATATGGCCTGAAAAATGGAAGAGCTAAAATAGCAAGATATCAATGTACAGAAGAGTATGTATGACCATACTCTTCTGTACATTGATATCTTGCTATTTTATCAATTTGTAGGGTGTGGTACTACAGACCATCAAACTGAACAACTTTCTCTATGAGACCAACATTCTAATCACGAAAAAATAATCAACCATCCCATACATTTGGGTCGAGTATTAAAGTCTTGCATGGGACAATTGATATTTTAAATTTGAACACAACTGTCTGATACATGCTGTATAGTCAGGTCAAGTCGATCTCAGAAATAGAATCATCGATACGATTATGGATTTTGACAAGGAAATTGGTTATGGTCAAAACTAGAATATCGAGTTCGTGCTCGAAATCACAATCATATCGACTAGGACGGTTTTGAGAAAGGACATGGTTGTGATTCTACTGTTGGGCAAAGTGTTTTTTTATTTTTGCATTTTGCTTTTAAGAAGCTTTAGAATAGAATAGAATAGATCTTTATTTGCACAGAAAGTAGGTACAACTTACAGATGTTATGTTTAATAAAATTATCCTTATACTAACTACTATTACTACTTTAGATTGTCACCAACTAAATGTTGTAGCAATTCAGCCTCTTTAGTTAGGGGATTGCAAGCTCGACTGCTGGCCTCGGTTCCTATATTCGATCATCGGGTCGGGCAAAGTTATTGGGCTTTCCCATTAGGAACATCTCCGTAGCAGCCCGAACTCTGGATTTGTGGCAACGTACCACTGTTACATCACGTGGGACTTTAAATATACCTAACTAACGATATATGAGTGTAGTACAGACGCCAGCATATCAAGCTACTACAATCTGTCAAATTTCTTTATTAAATTTTCAACTTTATCGTTGAAACATTAAGGTTCAAGGTTGATTGGAAAATTTTGACAGTTTCGGGTAGCTTGACCTGCTGGCGTCTGTACCTACTTATACACATCAGCATTTTTCCTTTAACCAGAATAAAAGTGAAGCTGCTTAAGTTACAAAAGAAAATGATAGTAGTTGCCCTTATGTAGAGGATTATTTTTTGTTCTTTAATACTCGTAATAGCCTCCATTTCTCTCCAGCAAAAAGAACCCTATATAGTACATACTAATTCCATGCACAGATGTACATAAATCTGTCATCTCGCCATACAATAGAACACACAGCACAAACTATTCTCTAGCTGATACTAAACCTTCATTTATTTTAACTGTGTTACCTGCATGAGTGAGATAGTGCGTATAATCCTATGATTTAGTGAGCATTCCGCTTCGTTAGTTGGCAAGCCGAGATCAATACATATGTGAGTACTGTGACATTCTGTGGCTTTGCTCGGTTACGTTTTGGATCCTTTATAAATGGCCTCTTTTGTTATAAATTTTATCAGGAAATGGTGAAAAGGGATCGGACGTTCACTACATTTTCTTTTTATTGATGGTTGAATAAGACTATTTTACTCTGTTTCGACTCGAAGTTTTAAATAAAATAATGATTTCAAACGTCATACATTTTAATATTTCATTGATATTACATATTATAACATCACGCCTATTTTCCCCGAAGGGTTAAGCAGAGGTGACTTATACCTTTATTATTAGTAATTAATTGAAATTAATATGCAGGCTGTTAAAATATTTTTGTGGAACTACTTACTACTTAGTATGCAGCAGGAATTTGAAAGTCCGCTCGACTCATCCCATAGAAAAAAAAAAAATTGGAAAAAAAAAACTAAACTCAGCTCAGTGTCCTTTTTTTTTGAACCAGCTTTCAGTATTAAGCGAGTAGATTTTTTTATGCGGCATTTTCATAAATTCGTTGCAAAAACCCTTTTTATATGTAAGAAAGAAAGAAGAAAGAAAATACGTTTATTTGCGGTAAACATGACACAAAAAAGAACAAAAAACAATAAGAAAAGGTTGACATGCGTCACATCCACGCAAAACGGCTATCGCTCAGCATTATGCTGCGACCCTATGTAAGACAGAGTCCCAACGCTGGTTGCCAGCGACAGCCGGCGCCGACGTAATGACGTCGTACGGTGCAGCAAACAATTATATGTGAGAAAACTTTACTCAAACACTTACTACAAAAACATAATAGAATGGCTTTACAAAACAAATTCTTAACCATATTCCTTTCATTCAATAAAGGCAAATTGCAAAACAGAATAATTTTAAAATAAGGTCAGAAACTTTAACAAGATGCATTTGAAACCAATAACATTTTGAAGAAAACTTTACATAACAATTTACTTATGTACAAAAATATGATAAAATGGCGACGATAAACCGTTCATACTTTAATCATTTCAATGCCATTCAAAATACACTTATAATTAATATAAAATACAATAATTTCAAAACAAAGTCGAAAAGCAATTGTTGCAAGAAGCAATTTTAGTCCTAAAATCTATTTGTCAAGTTTCAACAAATATTTCCTTGCTCCTAGAACGTAATCTCTAATACAAGTTTCCCAGTTAATCGAATGCACGTCGAAGTTAAACATTTCTTTATCTACAGAAGACATAGTTTTTAAAAGATTTCTTATATTGTTATCAGAAAACCTCCATTCGTTGAGCAAGAAGAATTTTACTGCCTCTACGACTTTCTTCAGCCGGTTCTGTAGTTTCATTTGTCTGTGAAATTAAGATGTTTATATAGGTTTATAACTTAAAAAAATCGCTTGATAACTGTAAATAAAGCCCCACTTACTGGATGCAAGATTCTTGCCTGTGGCATACAATACAATTGAAGCAACTGCTTGACTTGACTTGCATTGTCCTAACACTGTTTAGACGATGCAACTCTAAGGCTGCTTTACCACCAGAGATGTGCTATGCTACGTTGCTATGGATGCGTTTGATATCTACCAATCATATTCACACACAGCAGGCACGTTTGTCACCTTCTCTACTGTCGATGCATCGCATAGCTCGAGCTGCGAATCTTCCTCGCAAAGCTACCTCGCGGCGGCGCATCTTCATAGCACATCTTACTCGCTCCGCTACACAGTTTAGCATTAGTGGAAACGATCACATCGTTTCCACTAATGCTAAACTGCACAGCTAGCAGCATAGCTGCATAGCATATCTCTGGTAGAAAAGCAGCCTTATTGTTGCTTCTACTAACGGTATGCCACAGGCAATTAAATCGCACCATATTAATCAGGTTAAGGTTTTATTGCTTATTTCAACGGCAAAGTTAGTATTTAGTACTAGTTACGTATGTAGATTTATACAGTGATACCTACACATACTACAAAAAATCACAGAACGATATAAATTGGAGAGCTAAGCATGTTAGGCATGGTAGGTAGGCTTTTATCGAAAACAGCTTATTTCTTTCAGTTCCCACGTCTACCAATTTTCCACAAATCTCTCCGAGGCCTAGCAAATGGTTCTAACGTCTATAACAAAGGTAAAATAAAGAGGGGAACTTACGTTGCTTTCTTTCCAGTTAATATACACCATAAATCAATCAAGAACGCAGGTATAATCTGAAGGGCGAAGGTTATTAAATTGTATAAAAACATCCTGGGGGTGAACATTATAAAGGGCCACGGTAATTCATCTGAAAATAACGAAAACAGTATTATCTTCAGCGTACGAAAAAATCTATAGCAACAGGTATGACTCTGTGAAAAGGTTTTTCGATTTCTCTTCTGTTATTATCTGGAAATTCTTTACTTTTCTATATTATTTCTAAGATGTATACTGTATGTTAAAGTAAATATTTTTTTTATTAATATTCATTTATTATTATTTTTTTTTAATTCTTGAATATTTAAATCCCACAGTAGATATTAAATAATTTACAATAAGTCAAAACGGTACATGCGTGTGAGGAAAAGTAAGTACCAATGAAAAGTCAGGGGAGTAAATTGTTAAGTAAATTAAATTGCCCAACTTAAATTGTCGTATATTCATACCACAACTGTCATTCTTTGACAGTTGTATGAAATGGCTATTACACGGTCAATTGACGTAGGGTTGTCGTGTAGCGACAAGAAACTAAGTTTAAATTAAAGAAAGGGAAGTTGAAGTTAATTAAAGGTTTATTAATAAATAAAGGTTATATAAAAAATGGAGATGAACGGTCAGTGGTGTATAGTGTGTGGGTGAGGAAGGATGAAGATGGGTGATTGGTGGGTTGAGGAGGCTGAAGAGGTAGACGCGACGCGAGGTAGGTGTCGGTGACAGGTGCAGGTGCGGGCGTGGCGAGGTGCTGGTGCGTGTGCGGCACGGAGGATACCCGTAGGGGGCCCACGCGGCAGAAGTAGGTCGCAGCACGGCCACACGAGACAACAGGCACAGCCGCACGAGAGAGCAGGCACGGCGGCGCGAGAGAACAGGCACGGCGGCGCGAGAGAGAGCAGGCACGGCGGCGCGAGAGAGCAGGCACGGCGGCGCGAGAGAGCAGGCACGGCGGCGCGAGAGAGCAGGCACGGCAGCACGCGGTCAGCCCGCCAGGAGAGACGGCCCTCGGTTGAGGCGCGGCCCAGTAGAGGGTGTTCCGGCGAGGCACGCCAGCGGTCCGACTGGTACGGAGGACGGAGGTCGGTGGTGTAGCGTGAGTCCGTCAGGTACCGGAGTCTTGGAGAGGGACACACCAAGAGTTCCTTGGATAGGTGACTCCGGAGTACCAGCACTATCTTGAGGGTTCGCTTTCCAGGCGCAACTCGAACTCCAACTCGAACTGTCACTCCTCCTTGCGTTGCTTGGATTCCAAAAGGTCAACTCGTAGAATAGCAACATATGAATTTGAAATATGCTGATGGCCAGTATTGATTTGTACAAGTATTAATATATTTTCAGCTAAAAGTTACAGGCTGATAAGAATTTATAAGCAAACTTGTCATGGCGATATTAAACGTCGTTGTCAGAACTGTCATAATAAAATATATTAATAAAATACAATTAAATATTATTTCGTATTAAAAGCGTATTAAAAGTATAGTGTTTATAGGAAAAATGATATCAATGAATGTGGGCGAAATTTCCAGCCCTTGGATGTTACTAAATCGTCGTAGTGTTATGTTAAAGTTTGATGACTGTCTGTGTACTGATTATGGATTAAACGTGACCTGGTGTCGTGAGGAATAGTCAGATCAGCGCCTAACGGTAACCGAATGCTTGTCTGACCTGGAGGAATGAATGGAGATAACTGTGAGTATGTACATTATGTTACAGGGTGTCAATTTGCTTAACTATCCCTGACTGTACACCCAGCACTGGGAACCGGGTGTATATGTCCGGGTGGATATTATGTTAATGAAAATTGTTTTTGTGAAGCTTGAAGAAAGCCCAACCATACTTCTGGAAATATAGTCAGTTAGGAGTCGGAGACTTAGCTCTAGGTATATTAAAATGTAACTTCAGTAACATACTTAATGAGTGCTTAAGAGCCACTCTTCTGGTGATGGCACTTGCTCCATCACACGTGATGGGGTTCGTTCCTCCGGTACAGCAATTGTATACTTTAATTTGTTTGGATCTGTAATCAAATGTAAGGCATAATTGTAAATCTTTACTAATAATAATAAAGCTAAAGAGTTTGTTTGTTTGTTGGAACGCGCTAGTCTCTGGAACCACCGGTCGGATTTGAAAAATTATTTTTGCATTTGATAGACCAATTCTTGAGGAAGGTTATTTAAACCACTCACAATTTAACTCAATCATGCTATGACAATTAGGAGAAGGGGCATCGTATTACTCAGTAACTGGGTTGTGGAGGTCAGACAGTCGCTCCATGTAAAATACTGGTATTCAGCTGTATCCAGTCAGACTGGAAGCCGACCCCAACATAGTCGAGAAAAGGCTAGGCATATAATGATAACGCTATGACAATAAGGAATTAAGTAATCAGACAGCTACATGTGGAGAGAATAAATAATATAATAGTATATACTAGTTTTTTATATAATAAAATGGTAGCCATGGGGTGAGGTCGTCGTAAACAATAATAAACGTTAATGTGTCTCACACAAGGTAAAAAATCCTTAGTATAAAAAACACCAAAGGGAATGAAATAAGGCAGTACTCACTTCCGACATTCCGTAGCAGCAACTATAATAAGGTTTATGACAATATCAACTGGCACCAAATCCGTCACATTGCTGCCTCTACCCTTAGCCACTTTCAGCACTCCAGCAGACATCCCAATAAACAGCCCTGTGGACCCGTTCCAATTGTCTATCCATCCAGGAAAAGGCTCTTTGAGGGCTGACACCACTGGAAATTATAATAAAATAAGAATTTAACCCATCAACCTTAAGCAAGAGTGAACAGGGATCTTTTGGGTACGCTCATTAGCTAGACCTCATCCATCGCTTTCCATAGGGCGACATAGAGGTAAAAAGCGGGCCAATATAATACTCGTATTATCAAAAACATAATGTACTCTTTCAAAGTTTATCACGGATACCTTACTGAAATAGTGAGGGAAATCGTCGTGAGGAAATCTGAGGGCCTATAGACAAAGTTATTAGCGTCAACAATGTATCAGATTGACATAAGCTTTTCGGTAGCTTATGTCAACGATACATTGCAATTCTGATGAAAGTCGTTGTAGAAATACGAAAAACCAAGACAGCGATTGCCACTTGTTTATTATAAATCTGAAATGCAGCCAAAATGCGAAATGAAGTCAAATTCAAATTATTTCTTTCAAAAAGGCTCATAAAAGGTACTTCTTGAACGTCAAGATTTACAGATTCTAGTTCTGACCACTGCTTGTGGTCCCACTACACCTTGTCTGTTTGAAAAGCCTCCATGTCTTCACCCAGCATCGGTACAGTAGAAGACTGGTACCTACTTATTATTATTATAGAGTTGTGAACATGTACGAGGGGCTTGTGGCTAAGAAATAACGGCCGCACGGTTAGATCGATTAAGTTAAGCTACGCTTGCCGTACCCCTCCGTGCCTCGGAAAGCACGTTAAGCCGTTGGTACCAGCTGTCATTCGGAGATCTTTGACAGTCGTTATGGGTCATCAGATGCCCGATAGTCTGACAATCAGTCTTACCAAGAGGTATCGTATTACCCAATAAGTGGATTGTGGAGGTCAGATAGGCAGTCGCTCCATGTAAAATGTTCAGTTGCATCCGGTTAGACTGGAAGCCGACCCCAATTTTATACAGCAAAACATAATATTTTAGTGTCGAAATAATTAATTTCAAGGGCCGTTTCCAAGTAATTTAATCTTATTACCTATAGATGGTCTGACGATCGCAGCCGGTAAGTCTTCGCATTGCTTCATAACTTGCTCTTCCGCGAATGCCTTTGAGAAAGTGTACGTATTAGGCTTATTTCCTGCAATTAATAATAATTTATTTATCAGAAATTTTATTTTCTGACTGCCTCGTCAGTGGTCTAGTGGTCGCAAGCACTACTGCTGTGCATGAGGTCCTAGGTTTCGATTTCCAGGTCGGTCAAAGTGTTATTGGATTTTTCCAGTAGGAATTTCTCAGTAGCTGTTCGAAGCCTGGGTTTGTGCCCAGTGGATGGCAATAGGCTCACCCCCTAGGGGTCCTCAACATAACTGGTAAAACGTGTGTGTACTAAAGGTACAACTCCGTCCAACCTTTTATTTGTATATTTAATTAGGTATATATATGACGGGGATTCATCAGTCACCAGGGGGTTGAGACATCATTGGAGTTCCGAAATAATACTTGCCAAACTTTGGTTTACATTTGTAATTATTGTTAATAAACTTAGAACACAAAATAATCTAGGATTCCTAAGATCTAGATAGATTAGAAATTAGGAACGCGGGAAGTTTAGTGCGGAGTAACAGCCAACCACTCAATCTGACGGTCCGACCAAAAAGTCCGCGCTCCACCCTCGCGCCCGGCGTCCATCTTTTTCTCGTTCAGGTTAGCCAACCTAACTATCAGTGTCTACCATCATTCAAGAAGTAATTCGGTCATGCGTTCAGTGTTGCCATTAGTCCACACTAACCATCCCCAAGTTATTACTTGACGTTCCTAAGCGAACGACTAACTGTCATTCGACTTAGTTCCTTTAGAGGAAGATAAATGGCGTTAATTTAAATTGAGGTTAGATACGCGACGTGTGCGTTGACGCTTCGACATATATAGTTTTAATAGGTTTTTGCGTATCTTCATTTCTTTTTTTTTTTTTCTCAATTTTCATAATTACACCTACCGCTGTTTGTCTCTGCATCACTCAAAAGCAACTGGTAGAAAATACCTATGGCATTAAGCCCGCCTCTGTACATTTGTGTGCTTAAAATATCAAATATGTAAATAAATACTCACTAATTATTGTGTAACTCCAGTACAAAATCGTGAAACTACAAACACTTACCCATAAATTTGGTGACAATCCCGTCATTATGTGAGTACATTTCAGCAAAAAGTCTGGCGGCTTCTAACTTCATAGGCATAGGATATACCACTTCATCTATGTCCCTTCGATCTGAGTTGGTGAATGCTGTCGATACGTGCACAAAAGCCTGCGTAAAATAAATAGTAACTTAATTATGTAAAAGGTCGCGTTCATCAAATGTAAACGCTGTGACCACGCGAGGTTAGCAAAGCGTCTACGCAACGGCCACGCCAGCCGACGCAAAATTCAAAATCACCAAATGATCAACATTCCGTTTTCGGCAGCAAGTCGCACAAGTATCCAAGGGAAAATATCTCACCTCTAATTTTTTCATCCGACGACACAATGCAATTACATTTTCCGTGCCATTAATATTGATCCTCATGGCATCTTTGAGTGGCAGCTTGAATGCAACTGTGGCTGCTAAGTGAAATACTACTGATACCTGAAATGAAAATTCAACAGTTAGGTAAAATCAGGGAAATTAATTGCTTACAAATTGACTACAAACATAAACTTTCCGTTTACTCGAATCATGACCGTTATTCTTTAACTGTTGTTTGAGATTGCAAATATGTGAATTTGGTTAACAATTAATTTTCCTGACCGTACAAACCGAATTTGTGGTGAGAATTTTTTTTTCATCATCATGTGCCTATCCTTTTTCGTCTTGGTATGTACAGATGGTCACCCATCCACGGACCAACCGCGGCAAGCGTAGCTTAACCTGATCGATCGACCCGTGCGGCTGTGAGAATGTTTTTTTATGAAACTTTATTCAACCCGGTACTTCCTTGTGATATTGAAAAACTGAGTAGATATAGTAGTCAATGGAAACTATGCAGGGGGTCTACTACGAAGTGCAAAGTGCGAATGATCGGATCGGACCGACACATGTCCGAACCGAATATTATTAAAAAATGCGAAAAAAGTTCGGATCTGCTCAGTTGGGTCGGGACTGTAGCGGTATCTACAACGCCACATGCGAACAACGCGTCATACTGACGTCACGCAAATCCTGCATCTCTCAAGCAGAGTTTACCGCGCAATTAGCATAGATACAATTTCCCAACATCAATCGTTGGGCAGTTGCCCGCCAGACCCAACACTCGTCTGGTCGGAGGATCCTCCCTTTTCTATGGAGGATGAGCGAACTTTACACCCTGTTCCTCATACCTCTATAGGAACATAGTCAATATTCGAAAGAGTGTAGGAGTGTAGGATCGGGACCGACCGAACAAAATAATAACTTCGTAGCAGAAAACGGCCGAACATTCGGCCGATACCACTTAGGAGTAGACCCCCCATTTGTTTTATATCTTTAAAAGTCGTCCTCAGCAATTGTTCACACAATGATATTATGACTAGGTACCCATACACATATCATGTATAATAGTCCTTCACAGTTATTTTACCTCTGAGTTAGCATCACTTTCTAAATCACAGTGATCTTTATTGCCGTTGCAATAAGGTTGCTATTGGGTTGCTGCTATTGATAAGTTTGTCAAATTCACAGAGATCTTTATTATTATTACAATAAGGTTGATATTGGGTTACTGCTATCAAAGGTAAAATAACTGTGAAAGGACTGTATATCCCAATACCTATCCGTAAATGAGACTAAATCAAGTTACTGTAAAGATCTGATGAGCTCTTTTAAGAAATCAAACAACGTTACGATTTCTTTGTTTTGACTGAACGTCTTTACATTTTCCCGACTAACTATCATTGTTTTGTTCTAAATAAAAAAAACCTAATACAAAATACTAGACACCTCGTTGTAAACGTGCTTGACCGTTTGAATATGACCAGAGCTAATCTATTGCCAGCATGCCCTACATAAGGTCGACTTTAGCACACAACCTTTACAGTACCTATATATCAAAATAAATAATACTCATGGAATTAGACAATGAAACAGAGGGATTGAAAGTAGGTACCTAAAACCTCTTAGTTTATTTACATACCTCGTCCTCCAATATTTTTAAAACATCATCCGGCAATCCAAGACAATCTCGGGTAATGTCCCCGCTGATGACCGTAATTTTTTTCAGCTCTTCCTTTCGGCTTCCTTTTAGTCTGTCGAAAACCTGAAAACGTGATGTTGGCAAATTAATATTTAGATGCCGCTCAGCACTTTTTTCGCCGAAAAAAATCCTCAACATTTTGTTTTAAGACATAATTTTCACTGCCTAAAAAATAAACATAATATAAATAGATAACCCTACGTTTACTAGGCCTGGACAGGAAAGGTCTGCACCTGGTGACGGGGACCATCACGGGACACTGCTCGCTAAACAAATACTTCCACACAATAGGCATAACGGACAATCCATTGTCCGTTATGCCTATTGCTTGCATGGAGGCTGTTGAAACCAATGTGCATGTTCTCTTTGAGTGTATAGGCATCATCCGGATTAGGTCATAAACCCTCAGGAAACCCAGATCTTACACAGATTTTCTCAACAGAACAGGAGACTTAATCAACTTCTGGAGGGAGGTGGGCTGGTTGGAATAACGACCGACGGCAGCCATGGCCCACGCACAATGGTCCACTTGAAGACGTCATGCTCCCTGGCGGAACCACCTTTGCTATAACAAGTATAAGTAACATGAACAATTCTATGAAATGTCTATAAAAATCTAGTCCTATTAAAAAAAAGTCTATATCTCTAGTTTCGACGTAAACTTTTATTTAAAGTGGTTGCGCTGCAGAGTATCCTTCCCGGCGAAACCACCATGATATTTCTATTACTATACAGAGTACAAGCAAATATATAGTATCAAATAATT
Source organism: Apamea monoglypha (assembly GCA_911387795.2). Lineage (NCBI taxonomy): Eukaryota > Metazoa > Arthropoda > Insecta > Lepidoptera > Noctuidae > Apamea > Apamea monoglypha. The sequence goes on from OU426920.1 coordinate 12,967,568, forward strand.
CTGTAACAATTCTATATTAAACTAGCACCCCTAAATCCTCGAATCTATATTAAATTAGTATAAGAACTTACGACACCATAATCTTTTTCGTAGAAATGGTCATGAGCGCCTGAAGTAACAATAAAGCAAAGACTCAAGTTTTCCGTAAATGAGTAAGACGTTGTTTTAGTTCAGGCGTTACTACTTAACAAAACAAACGACCAGAGGTCCACTTTAGCCCTGGATCGAAAGAGCTGGAAGTCACGGGCAATAAACTATTTCATCGAGTTAAATAATAAATATTAAAATATTGAAACACAGCTAGGTATAGGGATCGTAAGAAATTAACCACTGTAATGTTTCTCACAAATATTTTTAATATTTTTAAAGTTACACACCAAACAAAAAAGAAAATCATACTTCTTGTTACAATCTGGAAGTACTTAATTTAAAAACCAACCGATTCGGTTCATAAATGACGGAGAACTGAGGTAACAAACATTAAAAAATATTACAACCGAGTTGAGAACCTCCTTTTGGTAAACTCGGTTAAAAGAATTAGATTTTGGCATAAATTAGTAAAAACAAATTAAGGTGCCCATTAGATGTGTATTCACACCCAAACTACTGGCGCCGATTCCCTTATACACAAACTGTCAAATTAAGATACTCCATAGACAGTTTAGACGTAATTAAAAAATGGCGACTAAAAATACGTCACTTTACGTCAGGCGCTGACTAATTTGACAGGACTAAACTAATATTTATTTTCTGTCAAGAAAAAGATGCACTGAACTTAAATTTAGTTTAGTTTGTGAACAATGGAATTGGCGCCACTGTCTCTTATTTAAAACTTATGTAAGAATATAATAAATGCTCGTTTAAACCCCATACTTACTGGTGTGCTAGTGATACGCTCCAGTCGTTCACTCGCCTGCTTGCCATGCTTATCACGTACCAGGACATAAATTTTGTCAATCCCACTGCAGCTGAACAGCAACTTTTCTATTAAAGTCTGGAATTATTAAACATGCTGTTTTGAATACTATTTAGAAGCAAACTACGTGTATTCATGGTCTTCATGCTTATAATATTAGAAAGGGTAGACAGAGGGATACGAATTCATAGACGTTGAGTCACAAGTCACTCAAGTAAATACCATAATATATTAAATCACATACTCGCAGGTACCTATACAGGATTAAATAAAATTAGCAATTAGATAGCGATAGCCTTCACGTGAAGGCTATCTATATCTGAACATAATAAAACGAAAAATTAATTAATTTGATGGTTTTTTTGTGGGATCATCGACCACAGTTTTTTTTTTCACTTAAAATATCAGTTTAAGTAATGTTTCATTTTTGTGTAAACTCCACGGACGTGTAATGTATTTCGATATTTTACACAATAAAACAGATTTTTTTCAACTCAAATTTCCAGTAACATAACTACCAACGGTCGTGACCCCCCAAAAAATCTATTTTTATTTTATGTAATCGTGTCTAAATATGTTTAACACATCACGTCTGCAGAGTTTTGCTAGCTAATCTAATTTGACCCTGTTTAAACTATAATAAAGTATAATTATACTATGGGCTGATTTTTCAATCGACTGATAATTTTTATTCGTGGAATAAAATTGACGTCTGACAATTTTTGTATGGAAGAACTGTCAAAGATTCAAAATTATTTCACCGATAATGTTATCTGGCATTGGAAAAATCAGCCCATTCAGCGGGATTGTCCGAAAGGGGTACCGCTACCCCGGAACATAAAGGGCAAAGGAAGGAACATGGGTGGGTTTTAGTCAGTAAGAGACTGACACTCCCTTCCGCTCCACCCAGAGCCGGAGGGGTCATTTGATGATTTCCCATCCGGAAAAAAAGGGTATTAGTAGTTTGATGGTGTAATATGTGCAAAGCCATACCAAGATGCTTCACTTTGCTAGGTGTTTTAGCAATAAAACAAGATGATGCTGTTTTTTGGATTATTTAATTATTAATATTTGGTTCCTTATAGCTAATCGTGGGTAACGAAACTATAGCGTGTTTTTGAACAGCGCAACGCCATCTATCGAGCTATGGGACAAACCTTTGCGATTATTGACTTAACACTAGCGGGATTAAATGTACATCTTCAATTGAATCGTTTGTTTTTGTTTCCTATATTCTTATCATCATCATCTGCCTAGCCTTTTCCCAACCATGTGGTGTCGGCTTCCAGTGTAACCGGATGCGGCTGAATTTTACAGTTACTGTTAAGGCACTGATTTATTTGTATCATACGATTCCTCATCACAAAACTATTTCCATTTTTCTCATGAATTATAATATTAAAACAAAAAAAACCGTCTTACCTTGCCAACAAATCCCGTACCGCCAGTTAAAAACACAGATTTCCCAGAATAAAAGGATGCCACCTTTGACCCATTGGTATTGGTCATTATGAATTATATCCAGAATCACAATGACCTAAGAAAAAGAGATGAAACTTTAACAAAATAAATAAAAAATTCCAGGTAACGTCTACCACTTCACACGGACAACTGGCAATAGATCTAATAGAAATCTATTAATATCACTTCACATAAAAAACAATTGAATGTCGATACTGGCAGTGACCTGTTGATATTACAGACTCAAGGATTCATCCATTCAAAGACATAGTATCTTTCACAATGAAAGTTTACATCACCAACCTTAAGAAAGGATGTTTTCTAGAAAAATCTGAAGACAACGAGGTTTTTATTTTATATTAACAATCGGTATAGTATTTTTAACTTTAAAAAACGTGCGTTCCCTTCAAAATCGTTTTAAACTGTAAGCTTAAAATCGTTTCGAAACCATTTATACAGTACATCATGTATTTATAATATGTCACTGCTTGTTTTCCCTAATAAATAAAATCAAATAAAAATAATTTGTCTGTTTGCTGATTCCGTACTAATGTTATAATGTCTGTCTGTTACTTTTTGACGCATAAGTCACTGATTGTTGTGAAATTTAACAGATACCTGGGAGTGACCTGGAGAGGGAAACAGGCTACTTTTCATTCTGGATATTTTTATTTAAATATCTACTGGCTGACCGGACAAACGTTGTCCTGCCCAAATTTTAATAATTCATCCAACAATACTATAGGAAAAAGGATGTTCAGTTATTCCCGAAATTGAACATTTTCCGGGGAACTTTTCCAATGTTTCTATCCTTATAGATTAGGCCAAAGAAACCAGAACCGTCCAGAAGCGCGCAGGGTTGACAATATCGTCAAAGTTGCGGGAAACACCTGGATAAGAGACGGGAAGTATGACAGAAGAAAGGGGATGCCTATATCCAGCAGTGGATGATTCCGGGCTGAAATGATAATTATAAAAACCTAATTCGGACTATTAAGAACATAAAAAAAATAGCCAAATCGGTCCAACCGTTCTCGTGAGATGCGTACAGCATTTCATTTTTTTATATATAGAAGATAGATGAAGATGAAATACATAATACACGCAGATGAAGTCGCGGGCAACAACTAGTGGTAATAAATACATTTTTGTATTTTTTTAATCTCATTACAGTTATTCTTCAATGTCATGCTTAAATAGTAAGTACTTATTAATAAAGGTATTAATCAAACGCAAATCATATATGGTTCTAATGTAATATTTTTCATTCTCAATTAATTTATAGTATCAAGTGATCGCTAGTAGGCTAGAGTAAAAACTTGAATTTTGTGACTGGATTTAAATCTGCCAGACTGCCAGTGGATTTGAGGATTTCAAACTTAGTTTTAGAATCAGTACCATGGAAGTAGTTTGTACTATACATAATCAGTAGCACAAAGGGCCATGGAGCAAGCCATGCTTGGCATAACCCTACCAGACTGAGTGCGTAACACCGAAATCCGTCGTCGGTCGAAAGTCTAGATTCCTAATTTGGCGAATGTAGTCTTAGAGCCGATTTTTCCAACAGGGCCCTATACCACAAAACTTTACTAGTCTTCAATTCTACAAAATTCTTAAATTGTAGAAAATTTTGCGTAACACAGAAATTACAAATATGTAACTTGTAGACATGTCACTACAGTTTACGTATTTGTAAGATTTTTCCGTTACAATTATGTGGCTTAGAGTTTTATCGTATGACATTTGTAAGATTTACAAATTTGTAAATTGTAATTGAAAAGTTTTGTGGTAATAAGACCCAGATATTTTTATCCAAAGAAAAAAAAATTTAAATTTTTTTTTATTCCATGGATTTAATAAAATATAATATCTGAAGTTGGAACGTTAAGTTTACAATTTTAAAAAAATAGCAAACATAGCCATCTATGTTGTCAGGTGTGAAAGTGGGGAAAATGGAGGGAAAGCGCTGGCTGTATACGACTACACGGTGCTCCTCTGAAAGGAAACGAGTTCTCGAATCTACCGGTAGATGTGGCTATTAGAGGGCAACGAACAGTGATGTATGGAAAATTTTCTTGAACTGGGGCATGTCGTATTGGATTGTCTCGTTTTCGTATCTGTGACTTTTTTACCAAACCTACTAATCCTTCTTTTCAATAATACAAGACGAAACAAAGCAACAAAGCCCGGCTCAGTACCGAAAGTTGAAAATAAATAAAAAAAATAAAAAAATAAAATCATTTAATTCGAGTATCACACACTCATAATCCAAAAAAAAAAATACAATCCTTCAGTCACATTACATACACAATAATAATAATAAAAAATAATCAAAATAAAATTAACAAATTACAAAAGTCGCATCAGCCTGTCACATGTGAGGTGATCTCGCGATGCGTGTTTTTTTTTTTTTTAATCTTTATTTTTTTAGAGGCTTTTGGTTATCACACATAACCATGTCAACCCCATCATAAATCATAACAAATATATTTTTACAAACTAAGAGACAAGAGACGCTCTATTAGCTAAATAGCTGCATACAAAAGTATAAATTTTCTTAGCCTCCTCACTACAGGGTTTAGACAAAAAACATTGTACAGCACCTAAATCTAACTTACTAATTTTTAACTCTGCCAATAAGGCATCTATTTCTCTGCGATTACGAAGCGAGGTGATCTCGCGATTCGTGTTAAATAAGTTTTTTTTTTAGCGCGACCCTCATTCCTTGTTATTGAGCGTGTTTCAAATTAAAAATATAATCAAACTTTATGTGTGAGATATAAAGTTTTTTTTTGCATTACCAATAGACGTACAAAAAGAATGGTGTTGAAAGGAACAACACTGCTTGGTAGTGTGTCCCTCCGGCAGAATGTGGCAGTGTTCATTATTGATCTACTAAATTCAGTAATTTCTTGTGTAGGCACATCCAAATTAGGAAGTGGAAATCCTCTGCCTGACTGTTCAACCAAAAATGAACACAAATGCCATAATAATATTTGTACATATAAATATAATACCACAAATAAACATATTTTTTTCTGTTAATGTTAATATTTTGAGGAACTTTACTAATTGGTTTCTCAGAAACTGTCAACTAGCCCATTGCAGTGTAGCCAAAATGGCGCAATGCCATCAATACGGACATTATACGACGCCATCAAATTGATAGTTATGATGGTGTGGATTCAAGTACAAACGGGCGACGATATCTCAATACTATATTGTAACGGCCACATTAACATCAATGCAGCCGGGTAATTACTACTCTTGTTACTAACTTGGTGAAAGATTAGAAGTGTTATTTGAGTACATTAATACGGCTATAAATGCACTGAAGACCCTGAGCTGTCGTTCCCGTAACCATCTTACTGACTAGCTACTATTTTCACGAAGCACACACACACACACACATGTCTGTATCTACATACATATATTATAAACTAGCTGAAACCCGCGGTTTCACCCGCATAAGTCTCGATCCCGTGGGAATTTCGGGATAAAAAGTATCTCATATCTTAATCCAGGTCATGGCTTACCCATGTGCCAAATATCATACAAACTCGTTTCGCCGTTTTAGCGTGAAAGCGTAACAAACAATCATACAAAAAATCAAATCTTTTCTCTTTTAGTGTCTCTCTGTGTGCTATTGTTCTTTTAAAAATATGCAACAGATTTGTAAACAGTCTTCGCCATCATTTAGAGAATTTATTCCGGAAGGTTTATGTGTAGAATACATGATTATTAAACTTGCGTATAAAAAATAAACCTTGATGTTTTTTCAAGCCCTAAAAAGCGTGCGGTATGCGGGTCGCTAGTGTATCGAGGCTTTCGAGCCCAAAACGATATATGCAGTGCCTTCGAAAGAAGAGCTGAAAGATGCAAAATATCCTGGGATAGATCAGACAAGATGTGATATTTATCTGTTTTACTATTAAGCAGTTACCTGGAAAAGATTTGGCTTTCTTCCGAGACACAGAACTGACACTTATTTTTATTTTACCAGTGATTCCGGAGACCGAACGCCTCTTGTGCTGAGGACGTCATATAGGGGTTCTATAGAAGAATTTAGCGGTGTTCGAGGTTTCTGAAGTACACACCGCACACACATCTGGACCCGAGGTGGCGGCGCGTAGTGTTCCACGCGCGCCCCTCTTAGACGTCGCAGGGGGAGTCAAACACCTCACTCCCCCCCTGACCCGAGGAGGCCCACGGTGGCGGGCCGACGCCGACACCAGTCGGGGGTTGCGGAAGGATCTTACGTTCCCGCGACCCCCGGCGTAGGTGTGAGATGGAACACTGGGGTGGTTTTTAGTCAGTAAGAGTCTGACAGATCCCGTCGCCCGCCCCAGGGCGGCGGACATCCATGAGGATTTTCCACCCCAGGAAAAAAAAAAAAAAAAAACTGGACACGGCGCGGCAAAAGCTGGCAGAGTGTGCCGCCTAGGAGGAGCCGCGTTGTGCCCTTATCTTAGAAGTAGGCAGTGACCTGTCGCTACCGGCCGTAGTCGAATCGATGGTCGGCAGCGAATAGTCCTAGGACGCAGTGGTTTCCTTCTGCGAAACGGTCGTCTCACAGAAGGAGGCTGCGGAAAGAGAGAGGGAGATCTCGTCCTTTCACCCGGCCCGCAGCAGGCGCACCGGGCGTCGGCGGAGGGCGGACAACGCCCTCTTCTAGCCCCCCTAAATGGGTCCAGGGGCGACGGCTTCCGGGCGGTTTCAGCCCATCGCTCTCTGCGGCCGCGCCGTGTCCTACCTTAACCTCAGTAGAGCAGGTTAAATTTATCTTGGTATAGTTCTGGACAAAAACCTTAAATCCAAATCCCATATTACCACCCTCACTGGTCGCATACGGAAGTTAATTTATATTTTTAAAACCCTGTGCCATGTAGCAAACTCGTTTATCATCCGAAACGTTTACTTTACTCTTTGTCAGTCCATCCTAATCTATTGTATCTCATGCTGGGGTGGTGCTGCTAAGACCATACTTAAGCCTCTGGAGGTCACACACAGAGCTATTCTAAAAGTGGCTACGTTCAGACCGATACTCTACTAACTATAACAATCATGTTGTAAGGCAACAATATATTTCCTTCTGCAAAACCGTCGAACACCATTTAAACAAATCTCCAAACGCCGCGAATACCTAATCTGCACAATTCCACCTACGTGCACAGCTTTTTATAAAATTAACGCTAAAATTCCGATTTACGGCTTAAATTGCAAAAAGACTGTTCGCATCTTCCTTTTAAACCTAAACTACGACGAAACTGAAGAACTCCTAAAAACGTGATCACTAAAACCATACATCCATCACACGCTACCGAAACACTCACCACACTAACGATATACTCGTACATACACACCTCACCAAATTACAAAACATTTTTATTAATTTTTTTTTTCTTAATTATAAAATTGTCTTTTCCGAAATTCCTTTTTTCAGATTGTAAGTTATTTTTTTTTTTGTTTATTTACGTAATCATGTCTCTCGTTTTGTATGTAGCTTGCTGTAATGATTACTGTACTCATATTTATAATATACATATTTAATACGTACACCATAAGTCAACCATTTACGACGGGGATCGGAACTGTTTCTCCTAAACACAAGTTATTTTGTAACCTACCTAGGAGAGCAGTACGGCACCCACTAACTAGATTAAGAGACTTCATGCTTGTGCTTTATATTGTTATTACTTTAGTAACTAGTACTAGTATTACTTTGCCATGTAATCTAGTACTTGCTGATCAATAAATCTTTATCATTATCAAATTTTTCGATTTTTTTTTTTTTAACAACTAGGGTGCAGCTTGCAGAGCCTCCTGTCGTTAGCAAGCAAAGTTTTTCTGAACAATAGTAATTAATTGGCTAGTTGACTATTTTTTTTTTTTTATTTAAATTGAAGCTTTTTTACCTCACCAATAGCTTGGTATAACCAGTTTTTTAATATCTTCGGAAATTAAAAAGATATATGCGTTCAAAACTCTCAATTAGACAGAGAGGGAAATACTGAATTGTAACATCATAGTTCAGTATCGCCGTATAAATTACATGCAAAACGAGATAGACAAAAAGCTTTTATAAGTTATATGTTTTTTTTATTTTTCGACCGATTTCAAATTTTATTTCGAACTCTGTTATCGTATCACGCATGTGAATATATTATCTACTAGAATATATAGTGTTCAATATCTTGTAACTACCCAATTGTACCTACGTATGCACTATGTGTTTAGTGTTTATTATCTATTGTTATGTACTCAAATTGAAAAAACCAAGCCTCAAGTTTCTTCACTAAAGTACATGATATGCATAATCAACCTTTATTATTCTCACTGTTGGGACACAGGCCTCCTCTTTTCGAGATACAATGGGCTATAATCCACCACGCGCGCCCAGTGCGGATTCGTAGATGTCACATGTCTTCGAAAGTTTGGTTCTAGAACATGCGGGTTGCCTCACGATGTTTTCCTTCACCGTTTTTAGAGCAGCGGTGGCCACTGGGCCAATGGCCCCGACTTTATTTTTTTAGAGGCTTTTGGTTATCACACATAACCATGTCAGCCCCATCATAAATCATAACAAATATATTTTTACAAACTAAGAGACAAGAGACGCTCTATTAGCTAAATAGCTGCATACAAAAGTATAAATTTTCTTAGCCTCCTCACTACAGGGTTTAGACAAAAAACATTGTACAGCACCTAAATCTAACTTACTAATTTTTAACTCTGCCAATAAGGCATCTATTTCTCTGCGATTACGAAGCGAGGTGATCTCGCGATTCGTGTTAAATAAGTTTTTTTTTTAGCGCGACCCTCATTCCTTGTTATTGAGCGTGTTTCAAATTAAAAATATAATCAAACTTTATGTGTGAGATATAAAGTTTTTTTTTGCATTACCAATAGACGTACAAAAAGAATGGTGTTGAAAGGAACAACACTGCTTGGTAGTGTGTCCCTCCGGCAGAATGTGGCAGTGTTCATTATTGATCTACTAAATTCAGTAATTTCTTGTGTAGGCACATCCAAATTAGGAAGTGGAAATCCTCTGCCTGACTGTTCAACCAAAAATGAACACAAATGCCATAATAATATTTGTACATATAAATATAATACCACAAATAAACATATTTTTTTCTGTTAATGTTAATATTTTGAGGAACTTTACTAATTGGTTTCTCAGAAACTGTCAACTAGCCCATTGCAGTGTAGCCAAAATGGCGCAATGCCATCAATACGGACATTATACGACGCCATCAAATTGATAGTTATGATGGTGTGGATTCAAGTACAAACGGGCGACGATATCTCAATACTATATTGTAACGGCCACATTAACATCAATGCAGCCGGGTAATTACTACTCTTGTTACTAACTTGGTGAAAGATTAGAAGTGTTATTTGAGTACATTAATACGGCTATAAATGCACTGAAGACCCTGAGCTGTCGTTCCCGTAACCATCTTACTGACTAGCTACTATTTTCACGAAGCACACACACACACACACATGTCTGTATCTACATACATATATTATAAACTAGCTGAAACCCGCGGTTTCACCCGCATAAGTCTCGATCCCGTGGGAATTTCGGGATAAAAAGTATCTCATATCTTAATCCAGGTCATGGCTTACCCATGTGCCAAATATCATACAAACTCGTTTCGCCGTTTTAGCGTGAAAGCGTAACAAACAATCATACAAAAAATCAAATCTTTTCTCTTTTAGTGTCTCTCTGTGTGCTATTGTTCTTTTAAAAATATGCAACAGATTTGTAAACAGTCTTCGCCATCATTTAGAGAATTTATTCCGGAAGGTTTATGTGTAGAATACATGATTATTAAACTTGCGTATAAAAAATAAACCTTGATGTTTTTTCAAGCCCTAAAAAGCGTGCGGTATGCGGGTCGCTAGTGTATCGAGGCTTTCGAGCCCAAAACGATATATGCAGTGCCTTCGAAAGAAGAGCTGAAAGATGCAAAATATCCTGGGATAGATCAGACAAGATGTGATATTTATCTGTTTTACTATTAAGCAGTTACCTGGAAAAGATTTGGCTTTCTTCCGAGACACAGAACTGACACTTATTTTTATTTTACCAGTGATTCCGGAGACCGAACGCCTCTTGTGCTGAGGACGTCATATAGGGGTTCTATAGAAGAATTTAGCGGTGTTCGAGGTTTCTGAAGTACACACCGCACACACATCTGGACCCGAGGTGGCGGCGCGTAGTGTTCCACGCGCGCCCCTCTTAGACGTCGCAGGGGGAGTCAAACACCTCACTCCCCCCCTGACCCGAGGAGGCCCACGGTGGCGGGCCGACGCCGACACCAGTCGGGGGTTGCGGAAGGATCTTACGTTCCCGCGACCCCCGGCGTAGGTGTGAGATGGAACACTGGGGTGGTTTTTAGTCAGTAAGAGTCTGACAGATCCCGTCGCCCGCCCCAGGGCGGCGGACATCCATGAGGATTTTCCACCCCAGGAAAAAAAAAAAAAAAAAAACTGGACACGGCGCGGCAAAAGCTGGCAGAGTGTGCCGCCTAGGAGGAGCCGCGTTGTGCCCTTATCTTAGAAGTAGGCAGTGACCTGTCGCTACCGGCCGTAGTCGAATCGATGGTCGGCAGCGAATAGTCCTAGGACGCAGTGGTTTCCTTCTGCGAAACGGTCGTCTCACAGAAGGAGGCTGCGGAAAGAGAGAGGGAGATCTCGTCCTTTCACCCGGCCCGCAGCAGGCGCACCGGGCGTCGGCGGAGGGCGGACAACGCCCTCTTCTAGCCCCCCTAAATGGGTCCAGGGGCGACGGCTTCCGGGCGGTTTCAGCCCATCGCTCTCTGCGGCCGCGCCGTGTCCTACCTTAACCTCAGTAGAGCAGGTTAAATTTATCTTGGTATAGTTCTGGACAAAAACCTTAAATCCAAATCCCATATTACCACCCTCACTGGTCGCATACGGAAGTTAATTTATATTTTTAAAACCCTGTGCCATGTAGCAAACTCGTTTATCATCCGAAACGTTTACTTTACTCTTTGTCAGTCCATCCTAATCTATTGTATCTCATGCTGGGGTGGTGCTGCTAAGACCATACTTAAGCCTCTGGAGGTCACACACAGAGCTATTCTAAAAGTGGCTACGTTCAGACCGATACTCTACTAACTATAACAATCATGTTGTAAGGCAACAATATATTTCCTTCTGCAAAACCGTCGAACACCATTTAAACAAATCTCCAAACGCCGCGAATACCTAATCTGCACAATTCCACCTACGTGCACAGCTTTTTATAAAATTAACGCTAAAATTCCGATTTACGGCTTAAATTGCAAAAAGACTGTTCGCATCTTCCTTTTAAACCTAAACTACGACGAAACTGAAGAACTCCTAAAAACGTGATCACTAAAACCATACATCCATCACACGCTACCGAAACACTCACCACACTAACGATATACTCGTACATACACACCTCACCAAATTACAAAACATTTTTATTAATTTTTTTTTTCTTAATTATAAAATTGTCTTTTCCGAAATTCCTTTTTTCAGATTGTAAGTTATTTTTTTTTTTGTTTATTTACGTAATCATGTCTCTCGTTTTGTATGTAGCTTGCTGTAATGATTACTGTACTCATATTTATAATATACATATTTAATACGTACACCATAAGTCAACCATTTACGACGGGGATCGGAACTGTTTCTCCTAAACACAAGTTATTTTGTAACCTACCTAGGAGAGCAGTACGGCACCCACTAACTAGATTAAGAGACTTCATGCTTGTGCTTTATATTGTTATTACTTTAGTAACTAGTACTAGTATTACTTTGCCATGTAATCTAGTACTTGCTGATCAATAAATCTTTATCATTATCAAATTTTTCGATTTTTTTTTTTTTAACAACTAGGGTGCAGCTTGCAGAGCCTCCTGTCGTTAGCAAGCAAAGTTTTTCTGAACAATAGTAATTAATTGGCTAGTTGACTATTTTTTTTTTTTTATTTAAATTGAAGCTTTTTTACCTCACCAATAGCTTGGTATAACCAGTTTTTTAATATCTTCGGAAATTAAAAAGATATATGCGTTCAAAACTCTCAATTAGACAGAGAGGGAAATACTGAATTGTAACATCATAGTTCAGTATCGCCGTATAAATTACATGCAAAACGAGATAGACAAAAAGCTTTTATAAGTTATATGTTTTTTTTATTTTTCGACCGATTTCAAATTTTATTTCGAACTCTGTTATCGTATCACGCATGTGAATATATTATCTACTAGAATATATAGTGTTCAATATCTTGTAACTACCCAATTGTACCTACGTATGCACTATGTGTTTAGTGTTTATTATCTATTGTTATGTACTCAAATTGAAAAAACCAAGCCTCAAGTTTCTTCACTAAAGTACATGATATGCATAATCAACCTTTATTATTCTCACTGTTGGGACACAGGCCTCCTCTTTTCGAGATACAATGGGCTATAATCCACCACGCGCGCCCAGTGCGGATTCGTAGATGTCACATGTCTTCGAAAGTTTGGTTCTAGAACATGCGGGTTGCCTCACGATGTTTTCCTTCACCGTTTTTAGAGCAGCGGTGGCCACTGGGCCAATGGCCCCGACTTATGAGTTGACACGTGCCTCGATCCCACAACCTACGTCATGGGTTCTTACCCGGAGAGGCGGTTAACTTTATGTAAATAGCATCGTATAACTACTACGAACTAACTAAAAGAAATGGTCATGGTCAATAAAGTTATAGGGTTTGCAGAGGGCTCAACCCGGAAATTTTTTAGGTACAGACGCCAGCAGGTCAAGCTGCCCGAAACTGTCAAATTTTCCCAATCAACCTTGAACCTTAATGCTTTAGCGATAAAGTTGAAAATCTATTAAAGAAATTTTACAGATTGTTGTAACTTGATGTGCAGGCGTCCGTACAATTAATTGGAATTTTATTCCAACCTTCAGAATAAAAATGTACACATTGCTTCTTTATTATTTCACTAGCTGCGCCCCGCGGTTTCACCCGGATAGGTTTCGATCCAGTGGGAATATCGGAATATAAAGAATCCTTTATGTTAATCCTGGTTATAAACCATCTGTGTGCCAAATTTCATCCAAATCCGTTCAGTAGTTTTTGCGAGAAAGAGTGACAAACATCCATCCATCCATCCACACAAACTTTCACGTTTATAATATTAGTAGTGTAGTAGTAGTATTACTTATTTCATACAAATAGGTTCCGTACTTGATAAGAACACACAACAACGTAAATTCACGGTCATTATTTTCCATATTTCTTCTAAAGTTTATAGTCGGCACGTGTAGGTATGTTATTAAAATGTATGATTGACACTTTACATACACATACATGTGTCAACTATAAGGCACGATAGTTTTTGAAAATGTAAAACTTAAAAAGATCAATTTTCGTTTTGGACCACGTAAAGGATTCCGTAGTTGGGAACGATGGTTTTGGTACGAATGCACAATTTTGATTTTTCGACCGTAAAAATACAAGTAAAAGTAAAAATAAATAATCCTATCCTATCCTACTAATATCCTACTACAATATTATAAACGTGAAAGTTTGTATGGATGGATGGCTGTTTGTTACTCTTTCACGTACAAACTACTGAACAGATTTAGATGATTTTTTTATCTCGATATTCCCACGGGATTGAAACTTATGCGGGTGAAACCGCGGGGCGCAGCTATAAAATAATAAACATGTTTCTTATTATTTCACGAAAAAAATGTAAAACTCAAAGTTATTTTTGCGCTTTTAACCGAAAATATCCCATATCTCACAAATTATTGATTATAAACAAAAGTCAATTATTTATTGAAATAGAAACATAATCATGTTTTTTATTACGGGATCGAACAATAACCCACATGCTTATGTTCATAGTTTTTTTTTTCTTTGGCTTATCGGGTTTCATTTCCTGGTCCATTTTTTTTTATTTTTTTTTATTTCAATATACCATTGATGGTTTAGCGGCTCACAGAATACAATTTCATTCCAATTTTCATCGATATAGTGCCAATAGACTACGAGTAGAATGGCTGTGTGTCACACGGATGGACGGACAGACGGATATGACAACATTATAAGGGTTCCGTTTTTGCCATTTGGCTACGGAACTCTAAAAAGATAGTAATCAGTCACTATTGCCATCCCTGTCCTGCAAATCACCAACCCTGCAAACGACACCTTGCTAAAGTGCTGTTACAAAAGCAAGCTTGATATTAAGTACACTAGAAGGCCAATTCCTTGTGGTATTTATATTTATTTATTTATTGAGGATCTACAACAAAGGATACACATAAACAATAGAAAACAAGAATACAATAAGATTATTTTACGTGTGCTCCTTCAATTACAGAAAACCACAGCATGCACATATACCAGCAACTAGATTTAAACACGAAAAAATAGAGAAAATAAATTATGAATGATGAATACAAATTATAAAATTAGAAGGAAAAAAACAAAATTAACATAATATCAAGAGCACCGCTTGTAATAATTAAATAATTATTACAAACGGTGAAGGCAGGATAAAAATAAAGACAAGAAATTGGAGACATTTGAAAGATTGAAACTGAGAGCAGTTCCTAAAATTACGAGAATTATTCAGGTGTTCGTCTCTCATTGGCAAAACGCCTGCCCGATTTGAGCGGCAATTTGACGATGCAGGTTTTTTAAACTTCAAAGTAGTCTTGCAGGAGCAGCAGCTTAGTTTTAATCACTACAACGTTCGGATTTTCCGGGATGTCATTCTCAACTACATAGTTCTGTCCTGAATAGATTCAACTACATAATAATGATTGTGAATGGTGTGGACTCTGGATTTGTGCCCGGATAATGGTAGTGGCCCGCCCCCTATTACATGGGACTAAAACATAACTGGCGAAATGTGGGTGTACCTACTATAGGCACACCTTTTTTTTCCGTGGTTGAAAATCCTCATGGATGTCCGCCGCCCTGGGTGGGTGGCGGGGTCTGTCAGACTCTTACTGACTAGAAAACCACCCCGGTGTTCCATCTCACATCTACGCCGGGGGTCGCGGGAACGTACGATCCTACTATTAAGAATAGAATAGAATAATTTATTTCAGATAATTAAAATCCATATCTTGTTAGTATATATTAGCAACAATATTAGCTTACAATTATGTTGGTATTGTTAGTACTTATCTTTAAGTAGACTACTTATACAAAACCTTTCACTACCCTCACCCAGTGTTTTTGAATGGGGCAGTCAAATCTAGCAGCAATGACTTTCAGAATGCCATTTTTAGCACCCCGCAGACGCTGCAGCAAAGAAGCCGATTTTTTGCGAATTATGGCCTTGAAGCCGTTTGTGTGGGCTTCTGCAAACATCCCGGAGGCACTGCAGCGCCACGGTAGCCTTAACAACATTCTGAAAGCATTGTTATATTGAACCCGCAGGGTGTCACAAGATCGTCGCGTATAGCTCACCCACAGGCCACTCGAGTAAAAAGATTGACAATACGCTTTAAAGATCTTTACTTGAGTTGTACATCGAGCGAACCTGCGAGCAAGCATATTACTTCTCACCGCCAACACCCTGCGTTCTCGCTCTATATCCTCGTCATCCTTGAGGTCATCCGCCACAATATGCCCCAGATATTTAAATTTGTCAACCAGCATTACTGCAACGCCATTGAGGTATACTGCAGGCACATGGGTAGGTCGATGTTGGCCTGCTTTGATGATCAGCAGCTCGCTCTTTTTGGAATTGTACTTTAATCCATGTGCTTCTGCATATTGCTCGCAAATATAAAGTAGTTTCCTCAATGCGTTTATCGAGGGACCCAGCAGCACCATGTCATCTGCATAACTAATAGTGTTGACACAAGTACCGTCGATATAGCATCCGACATGAGTGCTGCTGAGTCTCTCAAGTAGCTGGCTGACGTACAAATTAAACAGAAGAGGTGAACTCAACCCACCCTGTCTGACACCACATTCCGACCTGTATTCGTCCGACAACGTACCGGCCCATCTCACCTGGTTTTTCTGGTTTGAGTACCAGTATCTGAGTAGGCAGATGGTATCCGCCGGCACACCCGCACCTCCTAGCTAACCCACAGAAGGTCATATATAACAAGGTCAAAAGCTTTCGATAAATCAAGGAAGCACGCGTATACCTCTCAGTATAGTACGTGACAGTATGCTTTAAGCTTAGAATGGCACTTTCAGTGGACAATCCTGACCTAAAACCAAACTGAGCATCATGAAAGTCCACATGTTGTTCGAGAATGCCATTTAGCACACTGTCAAGAACTTTGGCAGTTACAGTCGCAAGCGAGATGGGCCGATAGTTAGTTTTGTCAGACGAGTCACCTGTCTTATTTTTAACTATCGGTACCACTATTGTACGCATGATCGACTCAGGTAAGTATGAGTGACTTAAGCAGAGATTGAAAAACATCTTCAATAGTCTTGGAAGATGTACAGCAGCATATTTAAAATGTTCGTTGCTGAGACCATCGTGACCAGGTGATTTTCCCCTTTGCATATTCCTAATAGCTCTTGAAACATTTTCACGGAGAATAAAGTGATATTTTGTTTTCTAGTCACGATGGTCCCGGGATCGCTATCAGTACTAAGCGGAGTACTTAAGGACGACTGCACAGTAAATTGTTGCCTAAATAAATTAGCAATAATTTTATGATCAGTTACACCGTCGACGCTCACGGAGAAACCAGGTTTACTATTAAATCAATTAGTGTTTTTCCAAAAAATTACTGAAGTCCTTTTTTGAATTATTTGAGGCAAGAATATCCATTCTTATCTGTTCTTGTCTATCCAGACACCACTTTAATTTAGACTTGAAAATAAAACCAAAGAAGAGAGGACATTTGGGTAGGCCACATTAATTACTAAACTGAAACACAGATATGTGTAATATCTGAAATGTGGGTTTACTATAGGTACTAGGTACATCTCTGGCTAACCCTTCGGAGAATACAGAATTGAAGTTATTCTAGTTTCTACACAGCCATTGATATATCTATGCTACTCTAAAACTACTCCGAGTCCATCATTCCAATAAAAAAACGTGTTAGAGAAATTGGCACTGTTGTTACCTACTGACCTTATTCGAACGCTGCAACATCTGACAATGTCAACTATGCAATTAGAAGATCGATCTCATGCGTACGCAGTTTACTATGTAAATGTATACCAGGCTATGTTATGTATGTGGCGGCGTGCGGCCCATCGCAGTATGATGCGGATGAAATCAGAGCTTTAGTTCATCGTAGTTAGTTGAAGTAGTTTAGTTTAGAGACTTTTTAGGTATTCCGTATGGTGAAAATAATGATAATGCTAGGGCCAAATTATTCAAGTTAGTAGCACAATAATTTCATAGTTTGACCGATTAAGTAGGTACCTAATTGTGTTAGCTGTAAAAATAATTTGGTTAAGAAATAAATACGACGTGTGCGTTTAAAAATAAAAATATTGGTGTTTCTTTACAAAAAATTCAAATTGATGAAGAACTTCCGAAAAGGCAATGATTTAAAGAAGAGAAATCTCGAAGACTTTTTGCATAAGACTAGCTCTTGCCCATTTGAAAATATCCCTCGGGAACGTACAACCGTGATTAAAAGTACCCTATGAGTTAATCCAGGTTATAAATCATGAGTTTGCCAAATTTCATCCAAATCCGTTCAGCCTTTTTTGCGTCAATCCGAAATATACACCTAGACAAGCAGACAAACGGACAAAACTTCTTCGTTACTATTTTATTATAATGAAAAAAGAACAAAAAAGCACAATATCATTTAAACTCATCGACACCATTTAAAACAAAACAGGTAAAGAATCTAGCACTCAAAACAAACAATGCAGATTGTAGACGAGCGTCGTGGCCTCGAAACGGAGGCAGAAATGCTGAATACAATCTCTCCACGACTCGCTACCGACGTGACACGGACTCCTCGGCTATCTACCGACGTGACACGGATACGTAGAGCATCAGACATTCAACAAGACACTAGACACTGACCAATGTATCGCAGATTAAAGATACCTACGAACATCCCGAATCCGGAATCTTATCAGGAATTCCGGACCGATATTCAATTTCTATTTCCGGATGCTACGATGCTGTCTATTGTTTTAGGAGTGAATATTCAGTGTCAAATTCATGGCTTGTGTTGTGTAATTTTAATGACATTGGAATAAACAATATATGTACGAGCATTTGTTATATTTTATTAGTATGTAAAAGGGTTTTACTGAGAGGCTGTAGTCGTGTCGCAGTCTTATGTATAATTTCGTTCAGTATTCGCCAGCTAAGTTAGTTTTTCATTCGGAATCTGTTCATCTGGACCGAGTTTGTTTGAAAGTAGGTATGTTTTTTATATTATCGTAAGTTAAACAGAGCTATTTAGGGCCAGTTTTTTGATCCGTACTTAAACTCAACCAATTGTTAAAAATAGTAACAAATGGTTACATTTTTGCAAAATGTGTTTTTTGATTAATTTTTAGTTTATCTAATGGTTATTTTTTTTAACTAATAGTTAATTATTTGACCATTATCAATGATATTATATCATAGTAGTAATTTAGGCTGATTGCTATCGAGATGCACTTCTGAGTTTCTGGGTGTTCCAACTTCCAAAAGTCTACATTAATAAAAAAAAATGATGGAGCACTATTTAAAAAATTTACATCTAGGCCCCAGTCCCTACTTATGTTCTACCTTTAACTGAAAAAATATGCAAAAAATATTTCTATCAGACAGCTCAAAACGAAGTGACAATTTAATGGAACTAATAACTTGTAAATACTCGTATGTTTGCATTTTCTGAATTAAAGTGGGAGATGTGACAAATATGGTAATGATGAATGACGGTATTAATTAACAAAACGCCGCATCTTTAGTGCGTGAACGCAGGAAATATATTTTCATTGTTTGTACATTGGTACATATAGGTACGAGCATAAATATCTTACAGGTACACCAGAAGGCCAATTCTCGAAATTTAAAACGTTCAAAATCTAGTCGCAGTCTCATCTCGGCGACAAACAAATGTCAAAAACTTGTCAAAAATGTAGGGAAAGACGTATTTGTGACAGATTGAGACTCAGATCAGACTGAACATTCTTAAAATTACGAGAATGGCCCCTCAGATTACACAAAAGTTGTTTTTCTCCCTAAGTATTGATAAATATTTTATTTCTATTGTGACGTAGGTCTTCCTTCAAAGTTGTAATTTTTTGAACTGTAAGGTCGTGACTGTAGGTACAGTCAAACAAGCTATGTATTTCTATTATTTATCTAAACTAACAATACTTATCCTATTTACATAAGCATTATTGTTACCAACATCAAAACCCTAGTCTGAATTAAAGTTTTATTTAATTTAATTTGGTATACAGGCAAAAATATTAACCTTTCCACTGCCAATATTCATTTGTATTGTATTTGTAATAAGTTTTGAAACTTATGGCGTACTTAAAAGAGTCATATAAAATAAGTGAGTACTCAGCACACTTACAACATTATTCAAAAATAGTTCCAAGTTTATGTTTTCATAGCTATGTTTTTTTTTAAATAATATATTCTTTATTTCTCCTCACAATGACAAGATTATTCTAGGTTTCACATATTATTTGTTTTTTTAGCAATGTGAGGAGCTGGTGTCTGAGTTAGGCATAAAGTGCTTGTATTACAAATCACCAGATATACATACATGGTGTGGTTTTGTATCCTCGTAAAATTCAAGGAGGTAACTATGCAACTGATTTTCGACACGAATCAATAATAAAATAAGTAGGTATTTCTTTTTATAGCTTTTTCAACCCTACGCGACTATCGAATAGTCAAAGAGCTTTTGTTATAAACAAAAGCTCTTTGACTCGCGCGTTTGAGCGCGTCGCGCATTTATAAAATGGCATCTCGCAGTTCAACCTGTGGTTTGTCGTCTGCTTAACCTGGCTTGAAAGTCGAAGAGCAATATTATATGTTATGCTTATGTATATCTCAAAATTCGAATTATTGGGGACGTCTGAGATCTTGCACTTTTTCTGTTATCTATAGTGCGGCCTGCGAGGGAATGCGTTTTTGACACCTTTAATATTTCCTATGATGTAAACGAACTAAGATGCGTTAGCTCGCTTGATAATTTATATACCTGTGTATACCTGGTGTGGCTACATTAACACAGTTGACCTCAATTCAGTTATAGGGTCGCTGAAACCCATCCTGCTGTCAGATCTCCATTTACTTCGGTGACAGGCTACGATGTCAAATCCGTCTCTACTCAACATTAAGAGCACTCTCGTCTCTAATTAGAGATTAATTGAATCAGGGGGCGACGGAGAGCCCTTTGTCGGTTACTCGCATAAAACGCCCTCTCCATCAAACGATGCCCTTAAAAAGAACTTTCTAATTGTAGCTAAATGAATAAAGTTTCATTGATTTCTAAGTAATGGTGATAATGAATCGATTTGGGATTATGAATTTCGAACGTTTTTACATACTCTCAGCGTAGTTTGGCTGGTATGTGATTCAGTTGGCGGCCACGCGTAGTCGGCGCCGCACGTAGCGCAATGTTCCGCGCTGTGACAGACGGCTGGAAGCGATATTGGTGGGGAACAGGTAACGGAACAAATAATCACGACTTCCTCAATAAACTTCCAAATTATTTACCAACATGTGAAAAGAAAAAAGTGCCGACGTTATATTTTTTATTTTTCAATATTTTGCCCGCGCAAATTTTCTCTGAATATGTAAGCGAAGAAAATAACGGGTAAATCAAGAAGTGACGGCGTCTTGTTAATATTCTGTCAGGTGTCCTTTATGCGCTATTGTCACGGCAGAGTATTTGTTTGTGAAAACTAACACATCGCTTCGTGTTGCTGCAAAAGAAAAGTCTGGTTGTGTAAAGGGTGCTAGCCGGTGCGAAGTACATACAGCACACCTCAGAAGTTCAAAACTATTTGCGTCTGCGTTCGTTCAACTTCGCGCGCACTCGTGCGTTTCCGGAGCACGTGGTAAGGGGACCGTGTTGACAGGTGTTGTAAAACCGATAACAACATTCGCTTTCCGGTTTTTTGGAAAGATAGTGCCCGTGAGTTATTTGACAACAATAATTATAATCTATTGTGATTTGTGATAATTGTATTATACTTATAATACTCCATTTAAATAATTAGTCCAAGTTAATTATCCCCATTTCGCAAGGTAGTGATAACCTGGTATTTATAACATTGACATTTGACCGACATTTTTAAACTGGTTTTCGTAATTACCGATTTTAAATTATTTTATTATGTGCAAGTAGTTACATTAAAAATGAGTCATAATAAGGTAAGAACATTTTAAATATGTGCCAATATTATTGTATAAGTAAAGTTACTTTTAAAACGATGGTAAGAACTACCTACTGTTTTTCAAACTTGTTGGTTAAATGAAATGCCAATTTAAAACGTTCGTTTTATGAATCTAAATTACCTTACTAAAGGTAGGTACTGATTTACCGCGCGTGTAAAATTACTAGTTACTACGTAAATAATTATTTCCAAGACCTTGGAATTACCTAGACATTATAGTCAAGCATTACGATTTTAACAATAGGGTAATTTAAAATCTACATTATTATTTTGTCGTAACGTTTTCAGCATCTAAATTATAGTCATACTTCCTACTTCTTAATCAAAAAACTAACCATTTTATTTTTTAAATACCAATCTTCGTAGTCATAGCTAGCGCACTTCGGAAGTTTTTATTAATGATCTCAATTGAAGAAGTAGGTACCTACTCGTACCTAGAGTTACTTCTAAACTGTTTCGTTTCAAGATCCATTGCGACATCCATGCCTTCATCTCTAGAGAATTACTATTATCTAGATTAACGATTCCTTATTAGGGCGAATTCGAACAAACTTTTATACCTATACATCTTATCCTGCGTATTGAATTTTGTCATACTTCAATTAAATTACATAGATAAAAAATATCTGACATTGGTCAAATCAGCTCATAATGAATTAAATTGATCGTACTTTAATTTTAAATCGCAACTGATTATTATAGATATGAATACTTAATTGCTTACTCATTAAATTCAATCAGCTTATTTGAATCATCCTGAACAAGAAATTCCCGTAATTATAAATAGCCGCAATGTTTCATTAAAATTCCCAACTTATGTATAATTTTAATTAATACAATAATAACTCCAAATGAAAGCAAAGCTGCAAAGCAAAGTTAATATTTTCCTTGTATGTATAAGTAGGCCTTGACCATCATAAGGTTGAGTGTCGCATAATCAGCCTGTAAAGTTTCCACTACTGGGACACAGGCCTCCTCTCTGTGAAAGGGAGTAGGCCGTAATCCACCACGCAGGCCCAGTGCGGGTTGGTAGATATCACATGTCTTCGAATTTATGTTTCTAGGACATGCCGGTTTCCTCACGATGTTTTCCTTCACTGTTTTGAGAGCATTGGTGATGAAATAATTTACACAAAGTAAAGCGCCTGTCTGTGTTCGAACCTAGAACTTGTGAGTCGCGGCCGTTACGAGTGGGTCACCCACCACTGTTCTCAATGTCGCTAGCACGTCAATAAAAACGACGAGGTCTCTGTGACAGTTACATAGTTTAAACCTTATTGAAGTTTTAATACATAATATAGGTACATACAGTCCGGCCGACGAGAGAATGCGTTCTTGATACCAGTCAGTTTCATACAAACGAATACGTGTTTTGCGAATTTGATCTTTATTAGCTACTAGAATTGTTGCACTGACTCATGGACTGTAGTTAATCATTTACTATAAAACTATGTACGTACTATAAGTTACTTTCAGACTGCAAAAGGCTTGCTTGCCTTGAAGTGTCAGTATCGTTGTACAGACGCCAGCACATCAAGCTATTACAATCTGTCAAATGTCTTTAATAGATTTGCAACTTTATCGCTAAAGCATTAAGGTTCAAGGTTGATTGGGAAAATTTGACAGTTTCGGGTAGCTTGACCTGCAGACGTATGTCTGTACTGACTCGCTCCAATGCGTGATGTATTTCTTTTTAACACTAGTAGAATAAATCGAGAGACCGGTTCTTTTTTGTACTACTTGTATTGCTAATTTTTTTTGTGATATAACTTGCCGAATATTCCTTACTATACATATTACATACCTACATAACTTTGAATTAAAAACATAAATAGGTATTTTAATGTTTTGTATTGAGTGTACCTACCTATTTAAAGAAATCCAACAAGAAACAAAAATAATGTTGTCCTTTTTTATTTATTGTCGGTTCTCTTAACGTAACATTGACAAAACTATGAATCAATTTGATAAAAAAACGAGTTCTTAACGCCAAAGAAAAATGAGCAGTCACTATGATGATCTACTTTAATTACGTTTGATAAAAATCAATTGAATGAACGTAATTAATGGCCTGATGTTTGATATTGACCCGTACGATTTCAAGGCTGAATAGAATTTAAAATAAACAAATTTTGGTTGAATTTATAAATATCAGTCACAAACCTCAACATGAGAAATAGATTTGGCCAAGGTTATAATAACATAAGTATTTGTGGGCGAGACGACAACAACGTGTCCTTTTTTCTTAACTTCATTGCATAAATTAACTTCATGTGAGTCGCCTATAGAAAAAATTATTTACACAAAGTAAAGCGTCTGCCTGGGTTCAAACCCACGACCTACTATACTACTCGTAAGTCGCGGCCATTACCACTGGGCCACCACTACTGTCTCCAATCTGACCAATGGATTGCTAATCGAAAAGAATCCCGCTGTTTACTTCACAGTAATAAACCTACATGTTCACACGCTCATAAATAAAACATACTCATAGAAGTACAAATGTAGCATCCATCTTATATCAACATTTATAACGGCAGGCACACATAATTAACCGGTTCAGGGAGCTCATACGGTTTCACTGCTTTAATAATAACCGGTCCCATTGCACAACGAGAAACGAGTCGTACCCAGTAACCGGTACAAGGAATCCGGACTTGAGTCGTGCTCGTGAACTATGGACAATATCTGTTAACTACGTAGTTTATATGGCGGTAATTTAGATGGCTACGGCCGTTTTATTGAAATGACACAGTAATTTAAAATCTTATCGTCAGTGTTCGATGGTATGGAATGAAGAGGCTTTCTGTTTCATACTTCTCAAAGTATAAGCCATCCTTACATACTCTTATGCCTTACGCACACCATAATAAGGACACTATCATGTCCTCCTACTTAAGTTATTTGGTTTTGATAGACTGGTTCATGAAAATGACATTATTAACGATATATATTCTACCTTTGGTAAAATAACAATGCTTCGTAAGAAAATATAGGGCGGCAGGGATATCGACGTGCAACCTGTTACCGTGGATTCAGTACATGATTCTGAACACACCTGCGTTGAAATTTAAGTTGGTTATTTTAAAAAAGTAGCTATTCCATACATCTTGACCGCGAAGGTATGGCGTTTTTCTATGAAACAGCATTTTTTTATTATTTCTGCGCTAGAATCATGTGCTGAATTAATGGCTACCTACAGTTTGCGCGTTGATGTCCCTGTATAAGTTGCATCTTTAGTGCTGACATTAATATCGTAACTTAAGATAACAAAATGAAAACATTTCGAAACATGTTAAAGGTCATAACGTAAGAAATATTTTCTTATCGTTATCTAAGAAGGGCCTCATAATTTTCAAACTTGTAAACTACTGAATTCTCGTTTATGATAATCAAGATTATAAAGGGCGGTGCCTTTTAACTGTACCATATTAAGTCACGTAATCAGTGTTAAGATTTTACAGCCCGTAAACAAGACAAGTATTTCTAGTTTCTTGTGTACTTTGCGACACAGTCCAACAAATATCAGAGCTGTTTATCTGGGTTACCCGTGCATTTAAGAATTGTTTTCTTTTTTAATGATCTAAGAACTAGTTTTAAGATATTTATTAAAATGTATGGTAAAAAAAACGAAAGAATTTCACTTTCTTTTGTTTTAAATAACAAAAACATTTCTGTATTTTTTACAGCATTTCCGTAATCGATTTGTCCATCATAACATTTTGATTATACTAGTAGATCCTCACGGTTTATAGTATTATTCTCTATAATTATCTATTGTCCTAAGCAGTCACGACATTTTTTTATTGTGCTGTATTCTACCATCTTCCATTGTCATTTTATTTATTTATTTAAAACTCTGACTGATTCATGCTAGCTTATACTAGCTGCGTCCCGCGGTTTCACCCGCATAAGTTTCGATCCCGTGGGAATATCGGGATAAAAACTATCCTATATGTTAATCCTAGTTATAAACCATCTATGTGCCATATTTTATCCAAATCCGTTCAGTAGTTTTTGCGTAAAAGAGTAACAAACATCCATCCATCCATCCATCCATTCAAACTTTCGCGTTTATAATATTAGTAGGATTCCATTCCATTCATTCCATTCCATTTAGGTACCTAAATTAGTTATATTTACTGAAAATAGCACAGGGTATTTGTCATCATTCATCATCAACCATAATACCTAACCACGACTATGACTGATATTAAAATATTAATGAGCCATTAATATTTAACTACAATAACAGCAAGTGCTCCTGAATATTCTTACTTAATAAAATTATTGTAACACTAGCTGCGGCCCGCGGTTTCACGCGCAGAAGCTTCGATCCCGTGGGAATATCGGGATAAAACTATCCTATATATTAATCCTGGTTATAAACCATCTGTGTGCCAAATTTCATCCAAATCCGTTCAGTAGTTTTTGCGTGAAAAAGTAACAAACATCCATCCATCCACCCATCCATCCATACAAACTTTCACGTTTATAATATTAATTAGTAGGATTAGTAGGAAGTAGGATAGAATGTTCGTGAATCATTACAAAAATAAATAATGCCAATTCCTTATCTCTTATAATCAATTACGCACATACGCAACTTATTTATAACAAACATAAATTAACTGTTAATATTATCAGCCAACGCTAATTTATTAGAGATCGCAATAGATATTAATTAATCATTAATATCAATCAGCGTATTATATCCTTTCGTAATATGCTGCCGTTCGATACCAATCAAAATGATTAAACCAGTCTATAGGGAATGTTCGATACTTCGATAGAACTCATTAATTAAGAAAGGCCTTGGATCGGACTTACGAAACAGAGCGAAAATGCAATATAATTGATATTGACTTGGATTCTTACATAGTCAAAAAATCAAAATCAAAAGTCATTTATTCAAATTAGGCTGAGAATCAGCACTTTTCGACGGTCAAAATTACAACAGACAGTCACTGACAGACACTTCCTAGTGCTATCGCTGGGAAGAAGAAGTGGCGCAACAAACCCCCCAGCAGCATAGTCATTAACGTCACGCCCTAAAAGTCACTGAAAAGATCAAAATATTATAGTAGATAATTATTCTCATATTTTTTTACGACATTTGCAATTTGATTTTGAACAAGGAATTTAATTTAAAGTAAAAAAGTGTTGATGATGTTTGATTCCATTTACATGACGTTCCGTTTCAAACGATATGATCATCTAATATAACCATAAATTTTAAAAGTGTCATGATCACGTCTTTCAAAAAAAAAAAATATACTTTGCCAATTCCACATTAACCCATTCAGCGCCCAGAACCCGCCTCTCGAGTCCATTTATTTTCAGTTAATATTAATACTTATTTTAATTTTTTTTCGTCATGCGGGTGGGGAGTGAGCGCAAAAATCACTCCCCACCCGCGTGTATTTAAGTATTAAACTCTTGTAAATCCTAAACAACTTATTCAAATGAGTTGAAATAAAAACAGTTTTCACAGACAACAAGCAGCAACAGGAAGTGGTTGAAATGATGAAAAAAAAATAAAATAAGTATTACTATTAACTGAAAATAAATGGACTCGAGAGGCGGGTTCTGGGCGCTGAATGGGTTAATTAAAAATAACTACCTAGAATAAAATAGAATAGAATTTTTATTTAAACGATTATCATTTTTTTTGAGCAATAATGACCGTTCGAGTATGACATGTCAACCAAAATAAAGTACCTAGTTTTCTGGTTATTTCGTTTTTTTTGAAAATCGCCGAAACCCGGGTTTTGTTTACAAATAGAACTTTTGTAGGAGTTAATATGATAAGTGTAGTCTATAAAAAAACAAAGTTAAGAAAATTGAAAAAAGAAAATTTCGTTAATAAGTTTGACTTTGATGCAGCATGGTACGGGATTCCATACATCCATGAGCATTATCCTTTGAAAAAAACTGAAACTCCTTTTTTGTATGGGTTTTTTTATGAATTGTTGAAATATAGACACGACGAAGTCTGTCCGTCAGCTAGTCTACCTCCCGTTCGCGTCTTTGGAACGAATTGAATATGTCTGATGTTTAAAGGACCTTCAAGCTTTAAATATTAAACGTACGTACGTTACTATAATAGTAATAATGATTACCTACCTACGTTTAATCTTTAAAACTTGAAGATCCTATAAATAACAAATGTATATTCAATTCATTCCAAAGACGCGAACGACAGGTACATAAACTTACGAGTAGCTCCCGTTCTTTTCACACATCTGTAAGACTCCTTATGTTTAAGCACTAGGAAGTGGTGAAGGGCGGGTGGTTTGAGCTGTCCTATGTAGTTTTGATGTTCAAAAAGTGCTGATTCTCATTCTAATTTGAATAAATGACTTTTGATTTTATACTAGGACCTAATAATATAAATACCTCACCAGTATTCTACAGAATCTCTTTTGTACATCAAATAAGTCTCTTAGTGTAACCCCATAATATACGCAACAGAACCAACATCGTATGCTATATGAGTTTGTTTATGGGACAAACAAATTGAGAGGAACAATCATTCCTATCGAATCGATTGCGGTCGAGTGTAGATTGATTGAACCAATTTATTTACTGCATTCTTCTGTCTAATATACATTCTTGTAAAGCATAAGTAATTCAATGAATTCTTACATTATTAGTGAACTAGCTGCGTCCCGCGGTTTCACCCGCGTAAGTTTCGGTCCCGTGGAAATATCGAGATAAAAAGTACCCTAGATGAAATTTGGCACACAGATGGTTTATAACCAGGATTAACATATAGGATACTTTTTATCACGATATTCCCACAGGATCAAAACTTATGCAGGTGAAACCGCGGGGCACAGCTAGCTATTTATTATATTGTTTTATTCAAACTAACAATTCTAGGAAAAGTATTATGCTGCCAGCAATAAGTTTAAATTCCAATAGGTGCACAATCGAATAACATAATTAATAATATACCATTTAAAACATACCAATCCATAAACACTACGTGATTACGTGATGTATTATTAAATACTATTGTAGCGGTATCTACAACGCCACATGCGAACAACGCGTCATACTGACGTCACGCAAATCGTGCATCTCGCAAGCAGAGTTTACCGCGCAATTAGCATAGATACAATTTCCCAACATCAATCGTTGGGAAATTGCCCTCCAGACACAACTCCCGTCTGGTCGGAGGATCCTCCCTTGTTTATGGAGGATGAGTGAACTTTACACCCTGTTCCTCATACCTCTAAACTATTAATAATACGTCCGCTTTTAAACAATACACTAATTTATTCTTGAACAATCCCTGAGAGTTCTATTTCGAAAACGTGGTATAAATACTGAAGTCCAGTTTAGCCCTTCGCTACATCTCTTCAATTAGTAAAAGCAACGTCGATTGCTAAAACGGCTTTTGTACATATTTTGCCTCTGTCTTCTACAGTCTCAATTACACAAAAGAAATGATTATTTTTGTTTTACTTGGAACTTCTATCAATAACTTTACAACTGATAAGATAAGATAATGTAATACGATAATACTCACAAGAATTATTGGAAGTAACTGTATTTTTGATCATATCAAATACGTCCGCTTTCGATGCTAGCCCCGAGCAAATAGTCCGAGTCCACTCCACTCCCGCCTTCTCAACCGTCTACCCAAACGTAATTTTTAAAAGTCGTGTTGCCAGTATAAGAAATACAATTTCCCAATAATCGACTAAGACAGTTTAACGATTTATTAATATTATTTCAAAACCTGACAATAAGATAATTGTTTATTTCCTCAAACATGATTACGAAATATCAGCATGCAAGAGATAAACAACAATAATAATAATCAGCCGTCAACGCGGGTTGCCGCTAAAAACCAGCGCAGCGCTGGGGCTCTTTCTCGTATAGGGTCTTAGCATTATGCTGAGCGATGGCCGTTTTGCATGTTTACCCCCAACCTGTTATTTTTTTTTGTGTTTGTGTTCTTTTTTGCGTCGTGTTTGCCGAAATGTATTTTATTTCTTTTTATTTTCTTTCAGCCCGTATTGTCCCATTGCTGGGGAAAGGCCTCCCTTTCCTTTTTCCACTCAACTCGATCCTGAGCCAATATGGGCCAATCCCTAATTATAAGCGTAAAGTTCGTCCCGCCATTTACGCATGGGTTGTCCCAACCCATGCTGTAGTGGTCTTACCCACAATGCACACGACATGCGGCAAACGAGTCAAACAGATGCTAAAAAATAAAAAAAATAAAACAGATCATTACGTTTGCCTTAGACGATGGCGTGCATATATGTATTAATAAAATAAAATCATCAATAAATCCAATCGTATAATTTCTTGAAAAAAGGCTCTCGCTCAATTTTTATCACCCTCAAAAAACAATTTATATTTCACCAGTATTTGGCACGATATAGAGTGCGCTATATAACTTTTCAACAATGTCAACGCAGCGCAGCCCTATTCAGCCCCTGTAAGGTTTCAGTAGTAATAAAGCCCTTAATTTACACGAGCAAAGCTGTGGGCAGGCTATTAGCATGTGTGAATGAGAAGTGGGAGAAAAATCATGTATGCAGCCGCAGTAATTTAAAATTCATACGTCACGACTCGTGAGCCATAAGCCTATGCTTATGGCTCACGAGTCGTGACGTATGTGGCAATGCTATTGCCACAGTGTACCAGCTTACAGTGGTTCATTGTCCATATATTTGACAGGATCTGAGAAAAGTCAATATTCGTGACATTTTTTTATACCTAAGAAAAGTCAGTGAAATTGATTGTTTATCAAATTGACAACCAGCTTAAATTTTCGTTAAATGCAAATCACAACTGTTATTCTTTGGAGTTGGATGAAATGGCTAAACCACGACAAATGGGCGAAGTGTGTCAAATTAATAAACAAATAATTTTCCTGACTGTACCTATACTTATAACTACTTAGGTTCCGAACTGCCATACTGCAGTTCCGGAGATAAGCTCCGCCCACTTGCCAACCCGACCCTCCGCACGATTACTTTGCGAAAACCTTCCCATTGAACTACTGCAAGTAGTTGCACTGTGCTAATGCTGTGTTAAACAGTGTAAATATAAGATACTTACGTGTATTGGAATGCAACATCAGTATGTCATCTTTGCTTTGCATAGAATAATAAACGAGACAGAGGCGACGTCGTCAGACGATGTAATGCCTACCTTAAATATGATTCACAGCATTATCAAAGATTACTTAAAGACATCAAGGTATGTCTCCACATAACCTACGTTTTTATAAAGTACTTCCGATTGTGTCAATGACATTTATATAATGTTTTGGCACAAGATATATTATTTGTATGCTAATTTTATTCGTAAACTCCTAAATCAAAAATTCAGTGCAAATTACAACTGAATTTTCTTCTCGGAAAGTCTGATGGCTATTCCCCACTTACTTAAATCTTAAAACCTTTCTTTCGGTCTTTGCAAGACAGGAATACGTCTATGTTATTTGTTCTTTGAAATAAATATTCTATAAGTAGTGGTGGCCCGGTGATTACGTCCCCGACTTATAAAATTGTATCGTTGTGTCGTGGGTTTGAACCCAGGCAGGTGCTTTACTTTGTGTAAATAATTTCATCACTACTGCTCTTAAAACGGTGAAGGAAAACATCGTAAGGAAACCGGCATGTCCTAGAACTAAAAATGGAAGACATGTGACATCTACCAATCTGCACTGGGCCTGAGTGGTAAATTACAGCCCACTCGCTCTCGAAGAGAGGAGACCGGTGTTCGAGCAGTGGGGACATTATAGGCTGATTAAGTGTGTATGTGTGATACATATCAAGTTCTAATGATTGCGAGAACCTTCATAAACTACCATAAAAAATATATTACTAATGCATTTATAACAGCGGGTTAGGAATGTAAAACATTACAAATCACGCCAACATGTTATTAGTATGGAAACAACGTTTAAATGTAAATAAAGAAACCATACATGTATGACTGTGACATGACATGACTGACGGGACTTGGATGAAAAAAACATACAGCAACAGCCTCGTTTATCAATAAAAATGTACATAGATAACAAGTAATTAGTCTCAACATTGTTTGGTATGTAAATAGAAACAGTTGACTTACATAGGCTCTCGTAGACAGGCGCTACGTGACGGTGCGACGCGATTCTGGTCGTGGTAACCACCACGACCAGAATCGCGTCGTGTCTAGTCGTGTCGGCGGGAGCTTTATCTCAGTTTGTCGCAAAAAATAATAATAAGTTTTTAATTGATAACTTATCAATTAATTATGCGGTCTTGAGATTTGGCATACAAATGCACAAGATAAGATACCTAAATTCAAATTTAATTTGTTTCAAATTGACGTTATTTCAAGTTAAAGAAATATCAGCTTTATTTTAATGAATATTTAGTCGATTTCAGAGTGAGTTGTAGCGTAAACTGAACTTTATTGTGTTGGAATTAAAGTTATTTTTCCATAGCCTCATATTTGTTTACATTTTTGGCGAATATATCGCGAATGCAGATTACCTACTTAGTTTTTAATTACCCATGCTATGTAGAACCAGTAACAGTTCTTGGATCCTTTATACAGTAGGTACAGACGACAGCAGGTCAAGTTACCCGAAACTGTCAAATTTTCCCAATCAATCTTGAACCTTAATGCTTTAGCGATAAAGTTGATAATATATTAAAGAAATTTGACAGATTGCAGTAGCTTGATGTGCTGGCGTCTGTACACATGATGACATATCAAGCTACACATTTTCAGTTTTAGCTGACCTCGCATTGTATAAGCTTTTCGATGAGAAGTCAGCTAACACTGGAAATGTGTACCTTGGTATGTCGTCGTGCGTACCAGCCATTCTATTCTGGAAAAAATCTCACGGTGAAAACTTAGATGAAATGAGCTGTCAAATTGTCAATAGTGTTAATCCCTAGCATCTACTGGAATGACAGCTCACTTCACCAACAATTTACGTTCAGATTTTAACCAAAATAATCTGCTTCATTTAACATTACATGTTGCACGGAAGCGCTGACACCCATGCGGGTTGAAATGTCAGAAATAGTTACAAGTAAACTATTAAACATGTTGATTGGTTCAGACATAATCCAGCGGGGTAAATGCATAACACACTATCAGTAGCGATGGCTTATATGGCTTATATAAAGGAAAAAAATGTATGTAGAATTTGTATTACCAAGTGATATGTGGAATTTTTTCGCTCTCAGTTATGTTTAAACTAGCTGCGCCCCGCAGTTTTACCTGCATAAGTTTCGATCCCGTGGGAAAATAGGGGTAAAAAGTATCCTGTGTTAATCCTGGTTATAAACTATATGTGTGCCAAATTTCATCCAAATTCCTTCAGTAGTTTTGGCGTGAAAGAGTAACAAACATCCATCCATCCATCCATACAAACTTTCGCGTTTATAATATTATTTTAGTAGGATTAACTTTCAGGCAAGTTTTCAGGTTTGTGCGATTAATGAGAGCTCTGCAGTCGGTTTTTTATTTTACAGTTTTGATTTTAAATCTTGCTGTCTCTTATCTATCTGTCTTAGCATAAAAACTGAAAGCGTTCGCTTTTTTTCCACAACACCACAATTTTTTTACAGCAATGTTTTAATTCTTTAAATTATCTCAAGAAGCCTTATCTCAAACCCTCAAAGTCCAAACTCGTAACAAACGTCAGTCAGTTAGTCAGAAAGTTGAATTTAGCTGCCCATTCCAAAACGTAGATCTCTATGGAGAAGAACAGCCAGAAACTCCAAGGACACTATTTCAAATCAAGATAATATTTGAGATAACGTCATTATCTCATCCTATTAATATCGCGCTACACTCGTACACAGTTTCTTATCTCAAACACTGCACTTATCAACTACGAGAAGATAGCATTAGTCATTATAAAGTTAAGGTTACCGTGAATCAGCGGGATTGTCCGAAAGGGTTACCGCTACCCCGGAACATAAAGGGCGAAGGAAGGAACATGGGTGGGTTTTAGTCAGTAAGAGTCTGACACTCCCTTCCGCTCCACCCAGAGCGGGAGGGGTCATTTGATGTATTTCCCACCAGAAAAAAAAAAAAGGTTACTGTGAAACTGTGGAATCCGTTATAACACGGATTGGCGTCACGCCCTGTGATTCTCAAATGATAAATGATTTTATTTTGTAAGTAGGTTTGTATAAACACTTTTACACGTCAATCATATTTTAAAAACTAGATGAGGTCGGCGTTTCCTATCTGACTAGTCTGAGAAGAAAGGCCGAACGTTTAACGTCCAGACATAATCTTGGTCAGATCATTATGAAGATCATGTAGATCGATGTCTGAGTTTGTCTTTTGAGGAAAGAACCACACAGATTGAGAGGACCAGCCGGTCGATTCTGTAAAACCCTCACCGTGAAAACTCAAGTGAAGTGAGCTTGATGTGAGCTGTCAGTAGTGTCTTTCCCTAGCATTAGTTGGAATGACAGCTCACTCCACGCTCACTTCACCTAAGTTTTCACCGTGAGTTGTCCAGTCAGTGCACGCATTTGTCAGAAATCGTGCAGCTCAACCCAAATCTTACGGAGCTGAACGATTCGACGAACAATACAAAAGAAAGGACATTTTGGTAGGCCACATAAATTACTCAAACTGACAGACCATGACAAAACTAACAGAACAGAGAGAAAAATGAAGAAAAACTATAAAGAAGGTTGTACCACAGTAATGTGATCGTACTTTGTAGCCTTGGTTTGCTGATTACCAACAAAATATCACGCTTTCCCCGAAGGGTTCACGCTGGATTATATTCGAACGCAATGTGATTTGTGCATTGTGAATTGTTACATTGAATAAATAAATAAATAATAAACTGAAAAAATAAAGAGGGGCGTGTGGCTAAGAAATAACAGCCGCACAGGTCGATCAGGTTAAGTTGCGCTTGCCGCGATTGGTCGTGGATGGGTGACCATCTTTACATACCAAGAACCCTTCGTGCCTCGGAAAGCACGTTAAGCCGTTAGTCCCGGCTGTCATTCGTGGATCTTTGACAGTCGTTACGGGTCGTCAGAAGCCCGAAAGTCTGACAACCAGTCTTACCAAGGGGTTTCTAATTTATGAAGTAATCAAAGTATCTATGTGTGATACTAATTGTGATTTCCGCCTTTTTTACTACATTTTTTGTAGCACCCTATATTTTGACGTCGCTTGCTCGCTTCGATGTCACATATATGTGCTGCCACATAATAATATGCCTTCCAAAAATAATCACATAGGTATATTTGCCGACATTTTGACGACATACATTAATGGATGAATCATGAAATCAGATATTACTGCCGAGCTGTCCATAGTAATATATTTATGGTCGTGACTGTATAGGTACAGTCACGACCATATAATTACTACTATATATTACTTCCACTATCAAGTAGGCTTGATAGTGGAAGGTACGTTAATAAATTTTTTATTTTCTCATTTTAGTTGTGATTAATCACCTACATATAAGAATATTTGATTTTCAAATTAATCTAAATAAAAACTCGTACTTTTACTAAATGACAGCCCTAGAGCCAACCAAACCGTAACGATATGGTTGACGGCACTTTAAAATAATCGTGTTATCTTCTACAATGATCATAGACGCATATGCATGGTACAGTCAGCGACAAAGTCGATTCGGTTTTTTAAACCTTAATCATTGAGCTAAATGACATAACACCACGCCTGCATTTCCCGAAGGGTTAGAAAGAGCCCCTAAAATAAAATAAAAAAGCAACAAAAAATTAAACATGAATATTTAGCAAATATTAAGCTAAATAATTTAATTAAAATGGGAAAAGAAGTGAAATTCTAAGGTATTATATTAAATGCTGACATTCAAATGTATCGAACAATTTGTGTCAAAATCCACTTTTGTCGCTGACCGTACGTATCGCGTTTCGACTTCAAAACAATGCTTGACATGACATGAGATCAATTGGGGATCACTGATAACGGTATTGTCATGTCAATGACGCTGACTTTGAAAAGGGATTTTATTTTTTACTGTGGACGATGATTTTCACATTCCATTGGTTCATCCTACTTATAATATTATAAACTTGAAAGTTTGTATGGATGGATGGATGGATGGATGGATGATGTTTATTACTCTTTCACGCAAAAACTACTGAACGGATTTGGATGAAATTTGGCACACAGATGGTTTATAACTAGGATTACTATATAGGATACTTTATATCCCGATCTTCGCACAGGATTGGGGACTAGTGCGGGCGAAACCGCGGGGTGCAGCTAGTAATCTATATAAATAAAACATAATCAGGTTAGTTACACCATTTATAACTCATTGATTTGGCGGATTTGTCTCGGCCCCGAATAGCAGAAAACAATTGAAACATGGGAAACATTCACGAAAAAAATTATGAAGGTAATCTGAGGCGGTACGAAGTTTGCTGGGATAGCTAGTTATATAATAAAAGCCTATTACTGTCCCACTGCAGGGCGAAGACCTCTTCTCATATGGAGAAGGCAAGAGCAATGATCACCACGCTTACTCATGGCGAGTTGGCGATTTCGTACTATTAACTATAAAGTCCAAGTTTCCTCAGGATGATTTCCTTCACTGATGTCAGCAATGTCCAAGATAAATTTTTATTTTCGTAATCAAGATAATATTTACATTTTATAAGTTAACACTTAAAATATGTAGGTACATGTGAAAAAATAAGCAAATAATGGGCTTCAAGAAATTCGTCCGCATCGCTGTAAACAGGAACAGTGCCCAAAAGGCTGGCAGCAGTGCCACGTTGTATAGCGATGCTAATTCTTTGGCCAAAAACAGGCCAAGATAATTTCAAAAATTACATTTGAATTCAAAAGTTCACATTGATAGGTACTTGCATGCACGAGGTTATGGGTTACTCGTGCATGAGAAGCGATGCCTTAACCACTGAGCCATCAACTATAACATATTCATTTGTTCATAAAAGATAGTAAATAAAGACTTAACCCGTTCTCAGTTCCATGACCCACGCGTCGGCGTGACCCATATAATGAGCCACGGAGTTTGTTTAACTATTATGTCTCCTTCACGATCTGTGAACTTGTTAGGAGCATAGACCAGAGTAAAAACAGACATACTTTAGTACTGTTACGTAAAACTACTTAGCATTAGCAAGCAACATAGAATAATGGCAGGCACATCGCCACACAACTTATTACTATAGATTCAGTTCATGATTCTGAACCGCAGGGGGCGTTGAAAGTTTTCGTCGGTTATGAATACACACATTTTGACCGCGTAGGTGCACTTTTCTATCAAATAGCAGTTATTACTTTTTTTACTATTGACGAAAACTTTCTACGCTAGGGGGTCTAGAATCGAGCGGTGGCGTGAGCGGCTGCAACGGCCGCAATATTCGCATGCGCGTTGTCGAAGCCGTTCCACCGCACTTCGAAGCCTGGCTGAAAATAGAGGGGCGCATCTCTTATAGGCTAACTCAGGTGCTGACCGGACAGTGGTCGTGTGCTCCCTGATTTTATCCCCAAAGAACAGGCGCCATTAGACGGTTTCCCCCCGAAAACAAAAAAAAAAAGGGGGAATCTAGAATCATGTGCTGGTTACAGTTAGCGCTGTTTATTGGTTGAAACCTTAAAACCATAATCGTCCATTCGTCACTTATCAAAATTTCATGTACTTTGGACAGCTAATTATATACTTTCATTGGCAAACCAAGGCTACAAAGTACAGCCTCCTTTGAGAATCACAGGGCGTGACGCCAATCCGTGTCATAACGGTTTTATAGTTTTACGGTAACATAAACATTGTACACTGCTGCACTGCTACTCAGGGTCGTAGCATTATGTTAAATAACTTATAACCTACCTCAAGGATTGGGCTATCAAATATAAAAAGATTTTTTCAAATCCAACGTAGGTCAGAGATTAAGGCGTTCAAACAAACTCTTCAGCTTTATTGTTAAAGTTGTCAAAAAATAAAATTCCCGTTTTGACATTGACAGTTCTAGTAGTTAATAAAGATCAAATTCGCAAAACACGTATTAGTTTGTATGAAACTGACAGGTGTCAAGAACGCATTCTCAAAGGTCAAAACGGGCCTTTTATTTTTTAACAACTTTAGTATAAATGATTTTATTTCTGTAAGTAGGCTTGCACAAACACTTAAACGTCAGTCATATTTTAAAAACTAGATGAGATCGGCGTTTCCTATCTGACTACTCTGAGAAGAAAGACCGAAACAAACTCAGAGGTCACAGTCTCTTTTAAAGTCCAGACATAATCTTGGTCAGATCATGTGAAGACCATGTAGGTCGATGTGTGAGATGGTCTTTTTAGGAAAAAACTACAGCGATTGAGTGGACATGTTCAGACAGGGCACGCATTTGTCAGAAATCGTGCAGCTCAACTTAAAACTTAAGGAGCTCAAGGAGCTATATATAGAAGATGTATTAGGTACCTATAATTTTGAATGGGAAAAAACTAGTTCTATTACTAAATTATGTCGCATTAAGTTCAAAGCTACCTGGACTCTAGCACCCACCCACCCATCTAAAATTGTTAGCCTTGAAACACGCTTCTTT
This sequence comes from Apamea monoglypha, assembly GCA_911387795.2. Taxonomy (NCBI): domain Eukaryota; kingdom Metazoa; phylum Arthropoda; class Insecta; order Lepidoptera; family Noctuidae; genus Apamea; species Apamea monoglypha. Next base: position 13,005,903 of record OU426920.1, read on the forward strand.
GTTCGGGTATTTAAGTTCTAGGCAGGTATCTTGGCAAATCGAATCACTGGTTATACTCGTACAAACGTCACGCGCCCTTGGATTTAACTAACGCTTAAGGAAACTATATTTTCTTATCTTTGTCGTTATTCAGAACTAATTATGTCTCAGAGTAGGTGTGACACTGTGTTTACACTTGGTGTCCCTCTCCTTACTTGTTGTGTTGTAGAATTTCTACATTTATATCTGTAATTGTTATGGTGTACAATTGTACATAATAAACAGTAATCTTTCTATATATTTGTCTATCAAGTTCTTCTTTACGTGTCAAATAGACTCAAATTTTATCTGACCAGCATGAGGCCACCTGGAGAGCTATCTTTATCATTCATCATCATTTCAGCCGAAATATGTCCACTGCTGGACATGAGCCTCCCCCAAGCACCTCCACTTCGGCCGGTTTCGTGCTTCTCGCATCCAACGGGTTCCCGCGGCTTTAACAAGGTCGTCAGTCCACCTTGTAGGAGGCCTTTCAACGTTACGTCTTCCGGTACGCGGTCGCCACTCCAGACCTTTTCGTCCCCATCGGTCACCTGTTCTGCGAGCAATGTGCCCTGCCCACTGCCACTTAAGTTTGGCAATTCTTCGGGCTATGTCGGTTACCTTGGTTCTCCTGCGGATCTCTTCATTTCTGATTCGATCGATTCGGGTAAAACCTACTCTCATAAAGATCGGAGACGCTACACTCGAAGTCGTGGACGAGTATGTTTACCTAGGACAAACTGTCCAATTGGGTAGGTCCAACTTCGAGAGAGAGGTCAATCGTCGAATCCAACTCGGCTGGGCAGCTTTATCATTGGCTTTGTTTAAATCCTAGTAGGTGCAGATGGTTGTCCCTTTATAGGTTTTTTTCATCTCGTTTCCTACCCATCATGCACAACCTATAGGACATCAGTCCTTTTTTTTTTTTTCCCCGGGGTGGAAAATCCTCATGGATGTCCGCCGCCCTGGGGCGGGCGACGGGGTCTGTCAGACTCTTACTGACTAAAAACCACCCCAGTGTTCCATCTCACACCTATGCCGGGGGTCGCGGGAACGTAAGAACACGGGCACGCCTTAGCACTCATCCGTGAACCCGCCGCGGCCGTCCGTCACCGGACCCTCCTCTGGGGATTACTCCCCATCACCGGCGCACCAGAACACATGGCACGCCGTGACCACCCCAGGGTCCAAACCAGCACATGGGCACCAGACGACCCCGTGTCTGGGCACCCTTGGTCCCCCTGCGACGGGTCAGGTCATTGGCCCCGCCGCCTGCCAATTTTCGGCCGCAGAGGATAGGGAGAGCGGCCAACGTCATACCAACACTCCTCTTCCCCTGCGGCCCCACCGCGTCCGCCATCAGACGGTGGCGACCCCGTCAAGGCCGCGGAAGGTAGGGAGAGCGGCGCACCGCAATACCGACACTCCTCCCCCGCCGCGGCCTCCAACCCTCAGCCGTGATGCCTCCCATACCACATCACGGCCCGCCTCAGTTGCGATGTCGCCCAAGCGGCACCGCAACCTACTTGTTGGCCGCTACGTCGTCGGCTTACAGGCAAAGCCCTGACGAGCGGCCCCTCCTCGGGTTCCTCTTAGCTTCACCGTGGTTGTCCAAGCCACGGCTACTGAGCCCCCCCGCCTCGACAATGCGGGAACCCACCGGGGGGGAAGGACATCAGTCCTAAAGCAAGGGTAAAGCTAACTCTAAAAATAATTTCAGAGTTAGCTTTATCCTGAAAAAACGAGCCTCCGTTCTCCATTTCAGTGGTTAGGTACTTCCGAACTGTAGCCATTCATATCGTAACTTTACTGGCTAGCAACCAATAGTCACGTCTAGTGTCAGGCTCAAAATAGTGCCGTTATCGATCTGCCGAGTAAACATCATTACAGGAGTCACAAGTAGGTAAAATACAAGGCAATATAGTCGCCAGGCGATTCGAGTACTTATTTCATACACCAGCCGGTCTATTTTGTAAAAATGTCACCGTGAAAACTTAGGCGAAGTAGCTGTCATTCCATCTGATGCTAGGGACAGGATTGTCAGCTCACTTCAAGTCCACATCACCTAAGTTTTCACGGTGGGATTTTTAAGATCGGCTGTAGGTATGTACTGGTACTTCTTCTGTTGTGTTGCCACGAGCTATAAGAAAAAGTGTGTTGGAGAGGTTGGTCCGACATCAAGATAGTCAATTAGATTTACCAGTAAACCAGCGACCCGCCCCTGCTTCGTGCGGGTTTTGTGACTTAACAAAACATCGAAATTTTTTACTATGTTTAAGTTTAATATTTATGTATTATACACATTAACTTTCAGGAATAAATGTTTTAAATGATGTTGAAATCCGCATCGAAATCCGTTGCGGAGTTTATAAGAAGAACGCGGTCATACAGACAGACCCGAAAAGCGAATTTAATTTATAATATGTATAGATACAGATAAACATAGATATGTTAAACTGATTGCGGGGTTGGTTGTCCAAAAGGCGCTACTACCGTATTTGCGGTAAAATTGTTACAACGTGCACCGCTTTATTTTTGACACAACTCGAGAATCTTGGCAAAATGTATTTGAATGACTGTCGAGACAAGTTACTGCGAGTAGGTACTACATAGTTACTACAACATGACATAATAACACGCCTGTATTCCTCGAAGAGTTAAGCAGAAGTGTACCTAAAGGTCACACACCCCACATCTTGCCAGTTATATTTAAGGCTCGTGTAAAAGGAGACGAGCCTGTTGCCATCAACCGGGTAGGAAAATCCAGATGGAAAAATACAATAACACTTTGCTCGGCCCGGGAAACGAACCCAAGACGTCATGCTTAGCAGTAGCGCTTGCGGCCACTAGAACAGCGAGGCAGTAGGTACTAAGTTTACTGAAATATCGTAATACCTAGTACCGGTTTTTTTAATTTCATAAACATCGATTCCTATCGTAGCATACCTTGTTGGGAAAGAACCGCACACTCTATTAAATTAAAGTGTTTTTATGGTCGTGTGTGCCAACGCCGACGATATGAGTAATGAGTATTTATTACTTTTGTAATAAATAACTGAGAATTTTAATTTCAGAGAACATTTTTAGGTAAACTATTTTGCTTTGATATCGAATGTCCTCTAAACCGAAGTCAAGTAATTTAAAAGTTAAATTAATACTACCTACCTTCAGCTGTGTTGTTCCCATGTGAGTTGTACGCACGGCTACACATCAAGCTATACAAAACCAGTATAAGCTGCCTTCTGATTGTACGAAAAACCTATACAATGCGAGGTCAGCTAAAACTGGTTTTGTATAGCTTGATGTGTAGCCGTGTGTACACGCCTCCATTTTAGTTTAATTAATAAAGGAAAGAACTTTAACTTACATCAAACTGAGTATTGAATCCATACCATTTTTCACTTTGAGCGAGGATTTTTTTTTTGTTTTTGTTACCTTCCCAGCGAGGTAAGTGCGTAACACACCAACAGTAGCAATGACTTTCATTTTGACAGTTTAACAACATTCACTGCGTTATTTACATTGTTGAGAAGACAATTTTTTCGAACATATGAAGCAATGGATTAGCAATACCCTTCAAAATTATTCAGATTTGATTGAAAGTGTGTTACGCAATTAGGGTGCTGGGCATCTAACACTTTCAGTAAACTTTGCTTAACTTTCCCAAAGCTTTATTTCAATAAGTTTCCATTTACAACGAATTTACGAACTAATTTCCACCCATAATCACCGACACTAAACGTAAACCCCGAAGAATAATTACACCACAATAGATAAACGTTTAGCCCTAAATATCAATAGAAGAGTGATATTTCATGAATCTTTAATGGGATGACCCGGGTCAGCAGGCAGCAGGGTAGTACCTCGGGTCGGCCCCGTGTCGTGTCGACGTGACATGACAGCCCGTTCATGTGAGTGTGTATGTATTTATGCGTGTGGGTCGCTGGAATATTTACAAACCAGATTTTAATTCTTCCTAAGGATAGACCACTATGAGCTTTTATAGAGTTGGACTAAGGTATGTCTGGGTGTCCCTCTCGCTGAGAGGAGGCCTGTGTCCCAGCAGTGGGAACATTTTAGGCTAATTATTTACATAAATGGTTGTACGTTGTTTTATATCTAATAGTCTTGTAGAATTTCGTTTCACATCAATTTTTTCTCATTATTTTGGTTTCATAGAATAATCAATACGCAGAATACTTACTTTTAAGATTTTTGACTTTCCTTTGACCACCTGCTCCTCAGCTCGCGGGCCGCCTCGCCCCTCTGCGCCTACGCTGATTTAAATTACAGTCTAGGGGTAGGGCAGACAAGACTACGTGGAGTCGGTTTTGCAGCGATTCGTTTCTGTCACTAAATATTGTAGCATAACATATTGACGTTTTAAGACAATATTTTAATTAAAATTATGGATAGCATAACGTCTATTTTTATAAATTTTCGTTGAAATAAAATACCATGGAAAAATATACTGAACAAACAATCTTCGTTAAAAAATAATTCCAATGTTGTTACACAAAAAAAAAATGTGATTAAAAATTCATTGAATTGTTTCTGTAAAATATCAAGTAAAATAGTATTTGAAACCATAATATTCGAAATAAAAATACATGGACCAAATATTATTTTCTGTAAAACGAAATTCTATGAAATTTCTGTCTGCGAAACAAGGGGAGACCTACATAAATATTATTCAATGTATGTAAATCTGCTGCTAAATTTTGTTTGAATATTTTGGCGTAAAAACCTGATAGCTCAAAAACGACTTATTCTAAATGCCCGAAAACTAATTACTATAACGCTGGCTCGATCGTTATATATACTGACCGTATATATAACGATCGAGCCAGCGTTAATAATAAAAGTACCTACACCAGGAATAATAAACCCTTGAAATTTCCGGAAAACTTTAATCCGTTTCAGCACATAAAATAAGGAAAGCCCTTAAGTAACTTAATAACGGTAACACACCTGTTACCTCATGTGACGTAGTACGACTAAGTTGAAACGAATACAAGTTAAGGAAAACACAATCTTTTCCATCTGGAAGCACAAGAAAATTTCAATATAACTTTACCTAAGAAATAAAGAAAAAGAAAGAAATACATTTATTTGCGGCAAACATGACGCATAAAAAAGAACATAAACGCACAAAAGAAAAATAACAAGTTGGGGGTAAACATGCGTCACATCCACGCAAAACGGCCATCGCTCAGCATAATGCTAAGACCCCATACGAGACAGAGCCCCAGCGCTGGTATTCAGCGGCAGCCGGCGTTAACGTGATGACATGAACCAGTGCAGCATACAATTAGACATAAATAAAAACAAGAATCAAAATATATGAAATCAAATAAACCAGTGCAGCATACGATCAGACACAAACAAAAAAAGAAAAATCATAATCCTACTATAATATTATAAACGTGAAAGTTGGTATGGATGGATGGATATTTGTTACTCTTTCACGCAAAAACTACGGAACGGATTTGGATTAAATTTGGCACACATATGGTTTATAACCAGGATTATCATATAGGATACTTTTTATCCCGATATTCCTACGGGATCAAAACTTATGCGAGAGAAATCGCGGGGCGCAGCTAGTACGAAATAAAATAAAATACTTGATTTACTTAAATATTCAATAGGCTTCATCATCATCATTGTACTCTTGCCCTTATCCCAGTTTACTTGGGGTCAGCGCAACATGTATTTTTCTTCCATACTTTTCTATTACACATAATCTCGGTAGTCACCCCTTTTCTAGACATATTGATAATAAATCTACTTTGCAAAGCACCTGTGGCATTTCAGTTAGCTAGTTAACAAGTAGGTAGATAACACCGCAGCGTATTTTCCATCATTTGCGTTTAGACAGTGGACAATCTAAAAAAAAAAATTACCAAATTCTACTTACCTAATCCATACTATCCATTCTTAATATTATAAATTTGAAAGTAACTCTGTCTGCATGTTACTTTTTTACGCCTAAACCATCGAACGGATTTCGATAAAATTTGATAAGGAGATCTATGGCATCTTGGGAAAGGACATAGGTACATAATTTTTGTCCCGATAGCACGTTCACGTGGGATAATGTTCGACATACGCGCGGGCGAAGCCGAGGTCAGCACGCAATTTTTTAAAAAAAATTCTAAACGCCAATTGTGACATAATTTTTTTACCAATAGACAAATAATTTCATTTAACTGCAATATTGAAATATCCACGCTATTTATCTTCATTTCAGTGGCGTTTGACTGACGTAGCAATAAGCAACTTGAGCGATCAAAGATCTGTGCGGTAAACAAATCCAAGCATAGCTGTCATTTTCTGAACAACTGCGTTCTATAAATTGGTTAAATTGCAAAATCATTCAACAGTAAGTACCTACCTACGGAAAATTGCTTGCTATTGTATTCAAATTTTCCATTCACACATATAACAGTACGCTCATGTCATTCTGTTTTCAGTTTTTCCGCGACATCGCAATAAAAAACAAGTTCATTTTTCCCCGAAAGAAACAGTTATTCTGAGTAAAACCAGTTTTTCACTAGTAAAAGAAAGTCTTCATATTGCTGCATTCAAAAGAAATAGGCCGAAGTCCGAAGGCCGCTTACAATGTTTTCTAAGAATATCGCTTATTTATTTTTAATATCGTACGGTGTAACGGAAATAGCTGCCGGTTTATTGACGAAGAATTCAGTCAATCCTATTACTGGCGACGGTAATATCTAGCTTTTCAAAAAAAAAATCATTTATTTCCATTTTCGTATTTTTTTTTTTTTATTACCTATTTCTTTCACATTTCTAAATCATCAGCATCGTCATTTTCAGCCTAGGCAGCCTTTTCCCAACGATGTTCTTACACTTTTGAATAACAATTTTCTAATATTAAAAAGTAGTCCATAGTGTATTTCTGGTATTCAGCTGAATCCGTTTAGACTGGCAGCCGACCCCAACATAGTGAGCAAAAGGCTAGGCAGATTGATTGATTGACATAGCGTATATTTCCAAGGCTACATGTTTGCTTTGTCGAGAAACAACGTGTGGGTTTTGTTTTGTCCATGTCGAGCTTTGAATACGATTCAGAATAGTTTTTATTTTGGACAAAGGTATACCTTATCCATCCATCGTAAAATTTTATATAGCGCGAAAATACGTGATTGTGAAAATCGCGTGTGTCCATAGTTAACTATACTATATAAAAATCTTCAAATACCACTGTATTTTTTCTAGAAAATTCAAACATTTTCATTTTTGTTTCAGGAATCTTGCCAGACCGGACAAACCGAGTAGAAGATATTTATTTAAGATATTATAATGGGTGAGTAAAACGTTACAGTTGCTAATTAAATGCAAAGAGGTACACACAACAAGTATTAGCTTCCAGTTTATATTATAATTTTATTTTTATAACCTACAAAAAAATTATACGATATAGGGGTCTAGAATCATGTGCTGAATTCATGATTATAGTGTGCGCGTCAATGTCCCTGACACCCTGTATTTTATAACAAAATCCTTTCTCTCCATCCATAATTACGTTGTCCTTGGGTGCACTTGCATGGTGCATACCGGGATAATCGTCGGTTGGTGCCTCCTCATCATTTAAAATTGTCTAAAGGGCTTTGCGAGTTGGCTTCGGCCCCTGGTACGCCTTTCAAAGGTCCGGGACCCCAGGGTCCCGAGATATGTCAAATTACTCGACCATAAAAAGTTAGTTCCTATCTGAAAGAGAGAAGTTATGGTTTTATTGACCTAAACTGGGTTAATACAACCATAAGTCTAATAAAAAAAAGAAAATGTAAGCATGGCTCATCCTCAATAAGGAGAATTGAATGCTTATTGGAAAACGCACCGTATTGTTCTTCGTCACGCGATCTGAAGTCATTGCAAACTAGTCTAAGAATGTGTATTAGTGTTTAAAAGTTCGACAACAGCTGTATTTATTTGTACTAGATGAGACCTTTTTTTTTTATGAAATGGAGTAGAAATTTTAACGTTTATACAGAAGGCACAACAATTATAATTAATAAGCTAACACTAAAATAACAAAATTATATCCTAACTTAACTAAAACTATACACAAACTAAAATATAGCGTCGAAAAATTCCGAATCGCTGTCGACTGGTAATGTACCCAAGAGACTGACGGCATTGCCTCGTTGAATGGCAATGCTTAGCCTCTGGCCAAGGTAAAAGCCAGCCAGAGTAGAAATAATTAAACTAAACTTATAAATGCCACCAAGGTGAATCTTTAATTATATTATGAAGTCACGCGACCGTTCGCGCCAGGATTGAATACCTACATGTTAGTTAGTGGTGACTATGTTCGCGAGCGCATGTGAGCCTTTATGATTTCTAACGTGACGATTATTATCCTGGACGTCCACGGCAGGGAAGTAAAATCTATGGAAATACGTGCACGTTACAACATTATCGTGGAAGGTTTTAAAAAGCGACTTCAAATACATTTTACTTCCTTGTGTTATCGTGATACCTTATATTCGCTCCCGCCGATTCTATCAACATTCCTCATACTTTTTTTTTTTAATTTTCCCATTTATGTACAGACATAATATATAAACAAACAAGAAAAAACAGAACAGAAAAAATAGGTACAGAGGTGATGCTTATTTCACAAGAAATCTCTTCCAGCACACCCGAGACAGGACAATAGATACAGAGATGTAGACAGCGTGTGAAATAGTAAAGGAAACAAAAAAAAAATAATACATAAAATCAAAACAATTCACAAAGGCAAAGACATTTATTCGTCGGATATTGTAGGTACAAAGATGGTTGGTACATATGGATAAGTTCGACACATCCGCCGCTACTAGCGGCATATGAATATTTACAATGTGAACCTAATGTACACGTGGGTATAAAACCTAACTTATATACTACTTATACTCTAGTAAACAATACAAAACACTTATACTGTGGACATTTGTACTGTAATATACAACATAAAATAAAATAAAAACACAACAATAACAACCTTTCTATTATACAACTAAATAAATCTACCTTATTATTAAAAAAAAAAACACTTAAAAAACTAAACAAAAATTACGAGAATATACTAAAATACATACAAATAAACATACATACATACTTCTAAAATAAATATTACTAGAATGATAATAATTATATCATACTCCAAATAATAAATACATACACAACTATGATGAAGTGGACAGATAATGTTCTTTTACTCTTCTTTTAAAAACTAAAATCATCTAGATTTTGATTTATATTATTAATATATATACATATACATATATATGTATATATTCTCTTATACTTTTCTGACCAATACTGCTACATATCTATTTAAATTCTCCATGGTAAAAGGTAATCTTAATGCCAGCTTGGGTCTTACTTGAAAATTTTCTATATTTTACAGACAAACAGCCGACGATTACGTGGACATTCCTCTCAGTCAAGCCAGTCGGTTATTCGAAATCAAAGGCTTTGACAAGAATAACCCTACCGTCTTCTACATCCATGGCTTCATTGAACTCGCCCAGCAGGAAAGTATCCAGGTGAGTTCTAAAACACAGATTTGCATAACAAGAGCTGGCTTTCAAGAAGCTGTAGACGTAGACACGGCGACACGTCAAGCTATGCATTTCCAATTATAGCTGACCTCGCGATGTATAGGTTTTTCGTACAATCAGAAGTCAGTTTATAATGGTTATATATAGCTTGATGTGTAGCCGTGCATACCATGTAGAATATTAGAAGTGGTTGGAGCAAAACCTGTCAAATCCATCTATCTACCTTATTGTTTATAATATGACGTGTAAAAGTGATTCCTATATCCTATTTACAGAACAAACAATTTCATTTCACATTTCAATTCTTCGTATGTGAGTATTTAAATAAATTGGACCAGTGAAGTTTTGCTTAGAGGTATTTTTAGAAGAAAAAAAATGGGTAGATTATTTTCAGAAAGATATATATTTCATTTTGTTCCATAAACACAAAACACAACAACACGCCTGTTATCCCTGAATGATTAGTAAAAAGCGTACCTATAGCTCATCGACCCACATTTAGGAAGAAAATACGTTTATTTGCGGTAAACATGACACAAAAAATATAAGAAATAGTTGGGGGAAACATGCGTCACATCCACGCAAAACGGCTATCGCTCAGCATTATGGTGCAACCCTATGCAAGACAGATTCACCAGACAGACACAGACAGACAGAGACAGATTCATCAGTTCGGTCGGTTCATCGGTTCGGTTTTCGTCAGTAGGTACGGTAGTTTTTTTATTCCGTGGCTTGTTGAAATTCTTCGTAGATTGTCTTCCGTTTGGTAGAACAAGTAACGAAATTAAAAATAAGTACGCCCAAAACAACATTCTATTTTTAGCTGTATCTGGTTTGAATCAAAGTCCAACGTACTCAAATATGATTTACGTGTGTTAGTAACGTTATCTCGTGATGAATAACTGGTGTAAACATGGAAACATGACTATCCCAATACGAAACAAGCCAAAAAGTAGTATAAATGAATTAACAGTATACATAAGTAAGGCTATCGTAATTTACTAATTAAATTACTTGGTAGTGTAGATCACAATCTTTATTGTTTTGGTGATCCTTCACTTCCCCGATAGTTTTTGGTGCATATTAAAAGTTTGATTCGTAGAGTAGAAACTTGTTCTCTTTTTTGTTAGCCTTCATTGTGTCCCACTGTTGGGCAAAGTCCTCCCCTTGTTTCTTCCAAACCTCCCTGTCTTATGCAATCTCTGGCCATGTTGGTCCAACAAATGTTACCACATCGTCGCACCATCGGCGATGTCCTCCCTCAGGCGTCCAGTGAGTGACGATCTTTGCCCATCGCTCCGGGTGCATTCGTAAAACGTGTCCGGTCCACCCCCACTTCAGCCTGGCTGTTTTTTCTGCAACATCCGCTGCTTGAGTTATGGAGCGCAGCGTGGTGTTTCTAATTCTGTACGTAAATGACATCTTCAGTTTTTTCTTCACCATCAACACCCTTAAAGCTCTTATCTCAGCTTACAGCAGGCTCCCCGTGCGGACGGCGTTCATCAGTACAATATTTTTACTGTATAAGTTTTGGATCACAGTTGCATCACAATTAAAACATCGTACTGAACAACACCGTGTGAAGACTCGCTGTTTGAAGTGAGCGCAGCATATCTTTTCTGCTATTTTTTATGATTTTCTCCACTCATCCTACTTTATTATTATATATTTTATTTCATAGTACATATTATAAAAGCGAAAGTTTGTGAGTGAGTGTGTGTGTGTGTGTATGTTTGTTACTTCTTCATGCAAAAACTACTGAACGGATTTGGATTAACACATAGGATACTTTTTATCCCGATATTCCCACTAAATCGGAACCTAAGCGGGTGAAATTGCGGAGTGCAGCTAATAATTGAATTTGAATTGCGAAAAACAAACTATAGTATCTTTAATACGTATCAGCTCAAAAATATTCCCCAATTGATTACTCAACATACTTCTCAACATTCACGCCAAGTGAATCACTTGGCATTCTGTGATGTGCAAAAGCAGCACTTTACGAATCGCATGCTAACTCATGAATAATATTAACGAAACGAATCATTCATATTCTGATGCACTTGTAAGCTCCACAGGTTTCAACAAAGTTTAGAATCACTTAACACACGAATTTATGTTTCAAGGATTCATTTGAAGTATCAACTATTAGACCTATAAAGCTGTATTTACCTTATAGTATTCTTAATGGCGACCAGCCCCTGCTTGGCACAGTTTTTACGACATGACAAAACATCAATATTTCTTTTTTGTAGGTTACTTTAATACCTTCGGGAATAAACTCTCTAAATGTTGGTGAACACCGCACCAGTCACACAGACAGACATAAAAAGCGACTTTAATTTATCATACATACACAATTGCCATCAAATTATATATTGATAATCTCTTGCTTTTTATTTATTCCATTTCTCGGGCCATATATCCATTTTGTCATAGAACATTCGCCATAACGCCGCAAGTCTTTATGTTTCCTATACGCATCTGTGTTATCTCGACATTAACCCTTCAACAGGAAGACATCTGTCTTCCATTACGCTATCTCCTGCCATGGGAAAACGTTGCACAATTACGGAAGAGGATTGATGACCGTGATATGGTGTTTACATAGACGAAATACTGCTAATGTTGACATTGAAGTCAATGTAGATAACCCTCACGTTGTATATGAACCACCACCATAAAACTTTTGAGCCTTCGCACAAAGCGTGTTAATATCTAACCAGGGTATCAGTGCGATAAAATATTATTGATTCTACTATTATATATAGCAATATACAATAGTAGAATCAATAATAATTATTATGGTTAGCAAACTATGAACGCTACAAGTAACACAGAAATACAACTCCTAAAAGGTTTTACCTCGTCAATGGAGAAATTACTAATGAGGGATTAGCTATCGCAATTTATTTTATTACGTTTTAATAGATAGGAAGATGCCAGAAACGATGATTTTAAGTACCCCAGGGATAGAGTAGGAATGTTACGTAGGTAAGTCCAGAAAACCATCCATCCTTACTGATATTATAAATTCGAAAGTAATTCTCTTACGTTTTCACGCCTAAACCACGCACTGAATGGATTTGACAAGGAGATAGATGGCATCCTGGGGTAGGATATAGGTTACTTTTTTTTACGGTAACACGTTCCCGTAGGATTCCGATTCCGAAATCCTACGGGAAGGCGAAGCCGCAGGCAGAAGCTAGTTTAACATATTTTTTCTTGTTAAGTTTTAGATTTTGTATCTTAATTATTTCCTTTTCTATTTTCAGGTCGTGGTGAGCTCATACTTGGAAGCAAGGCCGGACACAAATGTTATATTATTGGACTGGTCCAATATGGCCCACGGTTCTTACTTAGTCAATGCCGCACGAAACACGAAAAAGGTAAGATTTAATGTTAGAGAAGGCTATTAGCCACCCACTATCTCACTTGTAAGGCTAATGGCTAATTTGGCCACGTAATAAGAATGCACTGTAACAGACTGTGGCCTCGAGGCCACAGTAAACGATGTGTCTGAGTTTTGGTCAAAGCAAATACAAATAATAACTACATTACATCGCGCCTATAATCCCCGAAGGGTTAGGCAGAGGTGTACCTATAGTATCCCCACATCCGCACGTACCCACATTTCGTCAGTTATGTTTAAAAGTCCAGCCTCCGAGCTGCTACTGCGTAGTGCCGAGAGTTGAAAATCCAACAGTATATTTTATTGATGCGCTGATCTCAGCGACGAGCGCTGAGCCGAAAATAGAAAAACTAACTGAGTATGGATTTACTCAGTTAGATTTTCAATGTTCGGTTCAACACCGCGAGTTGAAAATAAAGTACGCGATAAAAAATCGTCACATTAAAATATCGCCTATGCATACCAGCAGTGCGATTCTGTAACCATCTCACCGTGAAAACTTGAGTGAAGTGAGCGTGGAGTGAGCTGTCATTCCAACTAATGCTAGGGATTGACACTATTGACAGCTAGTGAGCTGTCAATACCGTAAGATTTTTACAGAATCGATCGGCTGGGCTAAATCAGTTGATAGTTTGATCCGTGCCTCGGAAAGCACGTTAAGTCGTAGGTCCCAGCTGTCATTCGTGGGTCTTTGACAGTCGTTACGAGTAGTCAGAAGCCCGAAAGTCTGATAACCAGTCTTACCAAGAGGTATCATATTACCCAGTAATTGGGTTGTGGAGGTCAGATAGGCAGTCGCTCCATGTAAACTACTGGTATTCAGCTGCATCCGGTTAGACTGGAAGCCGACCCCAACATAGTTGGGAAAAGGTTAGGCAGATGATGATGATTTTGATCCAGTAAGTCGCGCATGGTCATAATAAAACTGTCGGCCAAAATGCGCGTCGTCGCAAAATAACAACAAATAGATTTTTATGCGTACCTAAATATAAAAACATTTGAGTGTATGTAATATGTAGTATACTCGCGCAGAAAAACTTTTTATTTCCCCCGCATATGTTTCGATCCCGTGGGAATATCGGGATAAAAAATCCTATGTGTTAATCCTGGTTATAAACTATCTGTGTACCATGTACCATCACCATATTTCATCCAAATCCGTCCAGTAATTTTGGCGTGAAAGAGTAACAAACATCCATCCATACAAACTTTCACGTTTATAATATTAGTAGGTTTATGAGGACTATAAGAATAATCGAACAATAACTCTTTATTTGTAGTATATTATGTGTAATTATTTGTTCTTTCGTATAAATAAAATACATTAATTGGAACCTTGGAGTGATGTCAACACTTTGTTGACTTGATGACCTTCATTATAATATATATATTCTTCACTATTTTGAAATACTAGTAGGCAGGTAGGTACTTAATTTATGGTATTGTTGACATTATAACCTATTGGTGCATTTTTACAACATTTTTATTGCGTAGAATCTATGTAGATACACCTAGGTGTGCCTGCATACCTAGGTGTATCTACATAGATTCTACTACATAGTGAATTTTACAAAGTAAGGTTTAGATTAGTTTCCTGGTTTAAATGTTGTAAACTTCAAATATAAATTATTATCTAGTATAAAATTCAAATTCATTTATTGGTGTGATTTTTGGTTCATTTTACATGAGATCTTAATAATAACTAATTAGTTCTTCAAAAATCTACCTTAAAGGTGTACACTCTTTCATATAATTAGCAATTATTATAAAAAAGAATAATCAACATATTAAAATAAAATAATTACAACACAACACAATTAATTGCAAAAAAAATTGCAGAAAAAAAGGTAAAAATTAAGAAAAAGCCGACGAAAAATTTCAACGCAGGGGGGTCATGTACTGAATCCATGGTAAGCGGTTGCGCGTCGATGGCCACCCTATATAAAAAAACAAGAAAAAAAAAACAGAACAGAAAAAAAGGTACAAAGGTGATGCTTATTTCATAAGAAATCTCTTCCAAATATTATGAGAATATTACTTACATAAATACATACAACTGTCACTAAACCATAAATTATTATAACATAATCACAATAATAAATACATACACAACTATGGTGAAGTGGAAAGATTTTACTCTTCTTTTAAAAACTGCAACACCATAAAATCAAATTAAGTCTTAAGTATTTGGCTAATGGCGGAGTCCGGAGAGGCCACCTAGTTCTGCGTGACTCATAAGCAGTTATTTTCTAGAAATCACGGCAGCTTAAAATTAGACGCCATACGTTACGTTTGAAGGACGCCTAGACGAATCTAGGTCTACTGCTGTAGAAATATGAGGTTACTCCATCCACAGATTTTCTCAACTAATCTTAGAAAGGTCTTGGGAGATAGTTTTGTTTTCAAACAAGGTAATATCATAGGCTGGCATATGTTTCGATCATGTAGGTATATCGGGATAAAAAGTCCTATCTGTTAATCCTGGTTATAAACCATCTGTGTGCCAAATTTCATCCTAATTAATTTAATTAATAGAAAACAAACAGTTCAAATTAAGTTTTACTCGAAAACATTTATCGGTGTCTTACTAAACTTGGTGACTGTACCTTATTACTATAATTTTGGGTCTTGGGATGATTAATATTCAAGTTTAGTTCTGAATCTCAACTATTGAGTATATTACTAACAATAATATGCATCGGTTATAGTTTAACTAAGTAGCAAAGTTTCGATTTTCATATACATATGTTTAAACCGATGTAGGTATTCACAATGAACCTATTATTGAGGAATACCCCGATATCAAATTCGATGCGTCTGTAGGTAGGTACATAACTACTGCACGAACATTGAAGAGTCGTGTTAAAAATAATTTATGAAGGCAAATAAGTTTCCTTATGTTTCAAACGAGTGTATTTTTGGACGAACTCGGAAACTAAAATGGCGCCAAAAGCGTGTACAAAAACGGCGGAGGTAATTAATTAATCAATTATTACACAGCAGGATATACAAAACATACATACTCTTAAGATTACCCTATAAAACTTGTTGCTTTGCCGCCCCAATCCAGGTTAGAACTGCGTTTTTATATTATTGTTATAAAAACTGGCTGAAAAATGGAAACACGTGAAACAAAAAAAAAAAAACAATCTGCCATAGCCTTTTCCCAACTACGTTGGGGTCGGCTTCCAGTCTAACTGGATGCAGCTGAATACCAGTATGTTACATGGAGCTACTCCCTATCTGACCTCCAGAACCGCGTAGCTGGGTAACACGATTCCCTGTGGTAATTCTGGTTGTCAGACATTTAGGCTTCTGACGACCCGTAACGACTGTCAATGATCTACAAATGACAGTCGGGATAAACGGCTTAATGAGCTTTTCTGAGGCACGGAGAGGTCTCGATGTGTAATTACTTACAGTGAACTCCTCAACTAATGAAATCCTCTCTTCTTTCAGGTGGGAACAGCAGCGGCGGAACAATTAAACAAACTATTAGAATCAGGACTACTTCTTGAGAAGTTCCACGTGATAGGCCACTCTCTAGGCAGTCATGTGGCCGGATACACTGCCAGGGAACTCAAGACTAAGTACAACAAAATTGTAAAAAGGTACCTATTTTATAAAACTTTTCTAATTTTTACATCTTGTCGAAAATTTTACCCAACCAGCTCAAGCCGGAATTTTTTTTAATGAATTTATAATTTACCTTCTTGTTATTTATATAGAACCTAAAGAGGTTTTATCGTAATAAGAATCAATTGATAAGATGATCGGACGATAATAATGTCTAAAATCATAAAAGTATATTAGTGCAGTTGCACTATATATCCTTTTTTTGTTTCTTTATTGAGAACAGTAATTGTCCCTACTTAGCAACTCCACTTTATCTAAAAAAAAAATATGTAAAGCAAATCTTGGCTAAAATAAAATGCATGATAAAGCAAATTAATGTCACAAGACATCCATTATATTGTCATCATGCGAAAGAATCATCGATATCTCCTTCTTAATTTCACGTATAGAGAATCTACAAGGTCTTTTGAGTCTAACATGGTCAGGTTACATTATCATGAAAAGAGTATAAACTTTTGTTACCATCTGACTATCTATGATTTATACTAATGAAGCTGAAGAGTTTGTCCGTTTGTTTGTTTGTTTGAACGCGCTAATTTCTGGAACTACCAGTCGGATTAGATTTTTTTTTTTTCCTTTGTTTGCCTAATTCTTGAGGAGGGCTTTAGACTATTTAACACCACGCAAGTACCCTTAAGACTAGGAGCCGAGCAAAAATAAAGAAAGGATGATGGGATGCGACGGGAAGGGTCGGGGGAATAAGAAATTTCACGCGGACGAGGTCGCGGGATGAAGCTAGTTTAATAATAATCATGTTCTATTGTTTTAGCTTCCAAATTTTTTCTTACTTTTGAAGGGTAATTTTCTTCCGTCTCTTCCTCGTTCTATCTACAAAACTTAAATACATACATAAACTCAAACCTTCTTACTCCCATGGGTAGGTGTGAGTGGTAGGCAGAAACTACAGAACGCCACCTGTATCCTTACGTACCATTTTTGCTTCGTTTACATTCATACATCAGAGGGGCAATCTCCGTTATTTTAAGAACGTTCACAGTCTGACTTCAGTCTCAATCGGTCAAAATTACGTCTAATTTTCTACATTTTTGACCAGTGTTTGACATTCATTGTCGCAGAGATGAGATTGCGACTTGAAATTAAACGTTTTTTTAAGTACCAGAATTGGCCTTCTGGTCATACAAGCTCGCCGGTTGCGAGCACTAAGGTCCTAAGTTTTCTGATAATTATGTCCTTCTCCGTCCCGTCCTGTGCCATCCCAGTGTTTTGCTCAGCGTATCCTTAGTATAACAATTACCATAACGAATAGAGCACATTCTTCTAAACCACACTAAATTAACATCAGCCTATAAACATTTCAGATTAACGGCACTCGATCCTGCATTTCCAGCGTTCTACCCTGATGGTGTGGTGATGGAACACGTCAACGGGAAGGATGCGGAGTTTGTAGACGTCATACACACGGATGCCGGCGGCTACGGCGCGCCGGTCCGGACCGGAACGGCTGACTTCTGGCCGAATGGTGGAAAAAGTGTACAACCGGGATGCCCCCGATTTGCACCTATACCTCTCTCCGATGATAGTACGTACCAAGTGTTTTAATAAGTGTGATATCTTAAAAGGTTTCATTTAGCAGTACTGGTGGTGCTGTAGGATTGGGTTGGTTATTCTTGAGCCTACGTGAGCTTTAACAATGCTCCGTGTACTGGGTACAAGTTACCTAATGCTACCTTACGCTTGCTTGAATACATTAACGTGTCTGACGGACACGTCTTTTTCAAGCAACATTACATTTACGCTTTTCAAAGGTCAATCACGCTACTGTGTCGTCCTCTTATAATTTAATCGTGCCTATGGTATGGTATGGTATGGTATGGTATTGTATCTATAGCTTTTCTATTAGGAGAGATTTTATTATTTTAGTTTTCTAAAATGTAATGATATTCAGCCTCATCTGGTAACACTGGGAGACGAGCCCAACCTTCTCGGAAAAACGCTAAAAGGATGAATAGTAGGTAGATTTTAAACATTTTTTTTTTAAATATTGGTGTATGTCCTACCTATATAAATCTCTGCTAAATGAATGCAAAGTTGATCACGGTTTCGGCACATAACAGGCAAATTTCTCATCGCACCTTCGCTGTTAACAACATAACACGACCATTTGCCTTTGAAATTGATTATGATTGTAAGGCATCCCTGGGTTATTAGGTAATTGTAACAAACTGATAGTCTTCAATATAACTGTAATAACACCTGCTAAGATTCGACCACTAAACTTAGTCTTCTAAATATTTCCAGACTTATGCAGCCACTGGCGGTCGTGGCGATTCTTCGCGGAATCGGTGATAAATCCTGAAGCGTTTCCAGCCTCCCCTGCCGAATCTTACCATAAATTTAGAGAAAATCCCACCCCTGAAGACGGCATGGTGTATATGGGTTATAGCTGTGATAATAAGTAAGTAAAAAGCATCACTCCGAAAGCTTCGAAACAATATACAATCGATTTAAAACAGGCGAACTCTTTTCATTAGATTTTACATGAAGTAACTTACCTAATCTGCATTCGCGACATATTCGCTAAAAATGTAAACAAATGTTTATGGAAAAATAAATTTAATTCCTACACTATAAAGTTCAGTTTACGCTACAACTTCAAACAATTTTATAACTTTTTCAATAGTACTAGTCACTCTGAAATCACCATTAAAATAAAGTTGATATTTGATTAACTTGAAATAACGTCAATTTGAAACATAAATAAAATTTGAATATAGGTCTGGGCAGGCATTGCTTACCAGAATCATTAGAACACAGGTGTTTTCTGTATTGTCTTTCTGCCCAAGGGTGTCTTATAAGATGTCTAAGGACGACGAGAACGCGACTAGCTATCAACAATTTGCTCGCTCTAGAAACGTACAAAACATTATAGTATAGATCCCGGGGTAAAGGAGATACATATATTAATAGTTTATTGCTGATTGTTCACACCGCTGGTGAGTACTCTTTTGTAGCAACGACAATAGCTATCAAAGAGAGTACCGACTCACTTGGCGGGCAGAACACAATACAATATTATCAAAATGCATTGGTGATATCAATCTTATCCTGTTAACATTTACTTAAATAAAGGAAGTTGAAACCAAACTGTGCTTTATAATAACCTACATATTAAGGAAAAATAACATGTCTGTTATCTACATACATGGGTGTACACTGTTATAATAAAATCAAACCATAGAAATACTACTATAAATATTATAAACGTAAAAGTTTGTATGAACGGATAAGGATGAAATTTGGCACACAGATGGTTTATAACCAGGATTAACATATAGGATACTTTTATCCCGATATTCCCACGGGATCGAAACGGTTGCGGGTGAAACCGCGGGGCGCAGCTAGAAATATTATAAACGTGAAAGTTTCTATGGATGGATGGATGTTTGTTACTCTTTCACGCAAAAACTACTGAACGGATTTGGATGAAATTTGGCACACAGATGGGTTTATAACCAGAATTAATATATAGGATACTTTTTATCCCGATATTTCCACGGGATCGAAACTTATGCGGGTGAAACCGCGGGGGGCAGCTAGTATAATAATACAAGCCTATTATTGTACACTGCAGGGCAAAGGCCTCTTCTCATACAGAGAAGACACGAGCATTAATCAGGCTTGCTCAAGATGGGTTGACGACTTCAGGCAGATCTTAACTATTTTAGCGATTCTGTAACCATCTCACCGTGAAAACTTAGGTGAAGTGAGCGTGGAGTGAGCTGTCATTCCAACTAATGCTAGGGATTGACACTATTGACAGCTCACTCTAAGCTCACTTCACCTAACGTTTCACGGTGAGATTTTTACAGAATCGATCGGCAGGTTTCCTCCGGATGTTTTCCTTCACTGATGAGAGTATGTCGAAGATAAACGCAGAAAGTACCTACATATCAATTGAAAAGTCACATTGTTACTTCCCCGAATTCGAACCCGCAACCTCATGCATGAGAGGCGAGGACAGAAATATGACTCTGTGGAACTACTTTTGAAGTACGTATTTATTTCGATACCTACCACTAATTGAGTTTTTCTTATTCCAGCGCCCAAGGATCGTATTATTTGACGACAAACTCCGAAACACCGTTCGGAAAAGGAATGGACGGGCTGTATCCGAAGAGCAAAAAGAATTCCATTAAGAAATAAAAAAAAGTAGTGGGAATAAATCTCTTTAAAGTACTCATTCACAGCGATACTCAATTTAAAGTGTCAGACTTTTTGTACTTTAGGAGTGAAATCGCTTGACATAAAATATCGTAAAAAAAATATTTAGTATTGCAAAACTCTTTGAGGTAACTAACACATCACTCCACTTGATTTTTCCAGTGGATTTAAATATTTAAAAAAAGAAAGTAAAAAGATGAGTATATAACTAATAACTAATAAAACATCACAAAAGCTTTAAGACCTCCTCAAAATTTTCATGAAATTATCACATTTATCACAGTGGCTTTAAAAACACTGACACTGAAATTAATAATGTGATATTTGACGTTATTATTAACGTTGACATAATGGCACTGGGTGTTATATAAGAAAAGTACTTGATAAGTTTTTTATTAAAACTTAAAAAAATACTGTTTAACGTAACAGTGATGATGATGGTGATTGAAACGTAACGTAACGTACGTTACGTACGTTACGTTACGTTTTGGTCTTGATTTGTGATGTTATAACATTTTAAGATAGCAAGGAAGAATTTCTGTCCTTCTTGGACTACGAGTATAATATTTTTCCTGTAGATAATAATTTATTAGAATGTTGTTCGGCAAAAAAGCTATTGAGAATCAAAATTTTGTTTAATTTATGAATGAATCTGCTATCAAATCAGTGGATTTAATGCTAGCAGAAATAAAATAGTATTTAATTATTTTTTTTTGATCATGGCTTCTTCTTAATTTAACTGTCACATATAATATTTAAAGGAAGCAAAAGGATGATTTGTTTTTACTTACGTAGTAAGTACATATCATGCTTGCCTAAATAATGTGAATCAATATAATTTTAGCCTATTTATTTATGTATTTTATTAAAACGGTTTAAAACCAATTACAGTAATTAAAGATACAATTATACTATGTTGTCCCACTGCATTCCCAAGGTCTCCCTTTCTCCTTTCTACTCCTCTGTCTTGAGCTAGTTTGGAAAAATCCTGTCTCTCTCAACATCTTCCCCTGGGTCAGCCTCGATGTCGCCGAACGTTTTCTGGGACCCGTTGAAAGAATATCACATTTCTAAGGCGCGTGTGGCGCCTTAGAAATGTGAGGACTTTGTAGGCCTTGTAGACTTTAGATGTGTAAACTCTTTTTTTATTTTATTATGTACAGACGCCAGCAGGTCAAGCTACCCGAAACTGTAAAATTTTCCCAATCAACCTTGAACCTTAAAGATTTATAGATAAAGTTGAAAATCTATTAAAGAAATTTGAAAGATTGTAGTAGCTGATGTGCTGGCGTCTGTACCTGCTACCTACTTAATAAAATAAAAAATGGTTTTGATTTGATTAAGGGTTGATTTTTCCCACGCCAGATAATTTTATCCGAGGATTTTGAAAATTTGACAACACAAACTGTCAGACGTCAATTTTATTCCTGGAATAAAAATTATCTGTCGAAAAAAAACAATGGCGAATAATCTCACATGGCGAAGAATTTAATTAAAATAAATAGGATCTATATTCTTATTTACAACTTTAACAAATAAAAACATTATTCAAGTTATACAAAACATGGGTAAAATATTATTTTTGCACTTAGGTACCCTCTACTTGACTGATTTTCACTATAAACAAGACACTTAATTTTCTCAAAACTTGATGTTAAATACGCTTTTTATTGCTATTTAATAAAAATAAATTTAATAGGTCATATTTAATTTAACTCAATTATGACGAATGAAAAATTGTATCATGTTATTACAGGTTATTTCACAGTTTTAGTTAAGTTATTCCATAGGTCTTCGAATTCAAGCTCACAAATTATTTGTACAATAGAGACGTTTGATAATGTTATATTTTTATTATAATTAATGATATATTATATTAGTTTTGTTTGTGATATTTTTCACTATTTTGTCTTAAATTAGGATAGAAGCCAACAATTTCTTTAATAGCTGCAATTATTAAAAGTGTAGTCAACTCAGCCTATCGCAGTCCACTGCTGGACATAGGCCTCTCCCAGGCTGCGCCACAACACCCTGTCCTCCACCTTCCGTATCCAGTCTGTCCCAGCCACCTATAGTAAAAGTGTAGTTTATAGGCTGAATAGATGATATAATTATATTACATTATTTAATTATTGTATGATATAAAAATGAAGAGCCTAAGAATAATTAATAACACATACAATGTTAAATGTAGTAACGCACAAACCCTTTAGGTAACTCATAAGATTGCATCGAGTAGAACTTTGTAAAAGTTATTTTAATATAATGTGACATCACAAAATCATTAGTTTTAGTAATTTATTAGTGTTCAATCGGTACTTAAGGGAACAACTATTATTTTAATTTTATTGCAAGACATTGAAAAATATGATATATTTTGTTGTTGATTTGATGTGATGTCTGTTTCCAATAATAAAAAAGAAAAAAACCGAAAGCGCTGTTTTTACTGAATTCCCCTTGTTCGAAAATAATCAAATTATATTTTCTAAAATGAAAATAAAAAATAATTTGACTGTTTTGTCACAATATATCTAATTATGAATATATTAAAAATTAACCTGATATATCAAATTATATTAATTGTTATATTTCTGTGATTATAAAGGATAAAGTATTCTAATACAGATCTACAATATTATTACAAATAACGAACGTTTATCTATACGTATCAGATTTGCAATAAAATCTTCCAACCAGACTCCTTTATACCTTCCTTCTTTCTTTCTTTTATATCTTCTAGTACAAAGACATTAAATTATTTACTATCTTAAATCTCTTTGTTCTAGTGGCTCTGGCGTCTCTTCACTATGCTTTGGAGTGTTTTCCATTTGAGCCTATAATTTCCAATTTTCATAGTCATTAGTCAATATAACCGTAACATCCGTAACATCGTCCGTAGTCATCATCATCCATCATCATATGAAGCATCATCAACATCATCTTCTTCTAAAAACAAACTTTTGTGTCTTCCTCTGGGTCTTCCTTTTGGTTTTCCTTTGGGTTAGTCGGTCATAGCTTCTTTCACGAAATTGTCAAAACTTTCTTTTGCATCTCTAAAAACTAAATATACGACGTAACCCAATGAACCGTAGATTAAAACATCTGCAAAGATAACACAATTTATTTATTATGTTTAGAACACAATTAACTACAGCGCGTATCAGAAATGTGTGGTCATATTTATGAGAGCAAAATGACTGAGCACTGATGACTTTTTTGTGATCATGCGTAAACATCATTACTGCGTCGGATGCGAGACAGCGACAACAGTCTCCTGAGCATTGTTGCAGGTAAGCCTGAAGGTCACCTGATGGGGCACTTGGGCGCAGTGCATGTACTGTTGCCGGGTGTATCCAGAAGATGGCTTAATAGATATAACTAGTACTTCCTAAGTTATATTTGTTGTTTTTATTGTTCCTTGTTTGTTTATGTGTATGTCTTTGATAATTATACTAACACAGTTTTAAGTAATACTAAAAAAATTATGGGTAATGTGCCTGACATAAAGATAAATAAATAAATAAAAATTATTAGCTATCCCATACACTTGGGTTGAGTAGGTATTGACGTTTTGTATGGAACAGCTGCTATTTTTTTCGCGATTACGATATTGGCCCCAGGTATAAAGTTGACCAGTTTGTTAGTTTGTACCACACTCTTAAATGTAAGCACACACTTCGGAAGGCCAATTCTTGTGATTTAAAATGTTCAATATCTAGTCGCAGTCTCATCTCGGCGACAATAGCGCGACAAGAGCGAGACAAGTGTATTGTATCATAGTTTACGAGTACATTCGTTTGTTATTATTTCGGCCAGTTGAACTATGACATTGACCTCGGCGCGTATGGTATTAATTACTTCGTGATAAACTATCAAAAATTCCAGCCGACTGCCATTTCAAGGCGGAAGAATCGTATCCAGAGTGGACGCCCTGGGAACGCTGAAAAAAATAATGGGTATTCTAATAATAAACGAGGCCATTGTTTAAATTAAATAGACCAAAAAAGCAATGCAAAACAGCACTGAACAATTTATTACTGTTTACTAACTACTTTATTTCCTTGGTATTTTTTTGTTTTAATAAATGTTTTTAACATTCATGATTGTAGTTTATTTTTTGGGTCTGTTTTAAATATATGTACTATATCAGAAAGAAAATGTAACTACACGCGGAAACTCTTTAAATAATATCATCAGTAACCATGAGTTAATTCGTAACAGTTTTCTCCATTAGAAAATTCATAACATCTTTAATAACGGGGACATATAATATTGCGACTCACCGCCTAGAGTGCTGGTTCATTCACTTAAGGCTTCACGCCCGCCGGCAGGAACGAAGTTCAAAATGAAAATCCAAGATGGCGGCTGCAAAAGATTCAAAATAACGAATATTTTTACAGCCTTCATCTTGATTTTCATTTTGACCTCACTACTGGCTTCAGCACCCTAGAAAACTATGAAAACAACACCCATGACGAAAATTATTTATTATTATTACCTATAGTTTTTGTAGCCGCTATCTTGGATTTTCATTTTGACCTCACTATTGGCTGGCTTCAGCACCCTCGAAAACCATGAAAATTATCTCTCTCTTTCTCACTCTATCACATGTAATAAAAATTGGCATTTTTTGTTACGTGACGATTTCTACAAGTTTAGGTAGGTACTCCCACTGCAAGCTCCATAAAAGAACTTCGTTCCAAAAATATTCATTCGATCACTGACAGACATCGCACAAAAATCATCCCCGTCATCGAAAATTCATCCCCTATAGGGGAAAAAGGGGTTAAATAGGGTATGAAATTTTATATAGGTATTTGTCTTTTTTGACAATGCGAAATCCCATCGACCGCACTGAAATAAATAAATCATCATCATTTTTCAGCCGAAGGACGTCCAATGCTGGACATAGGCCTCCCCAATAAATAAATAATGCTATTTTTTTAAGTTTTAAAAACCATGCCAAGCATGTGTCAGTCGAGTCCCTTAAATCATAATAAATAAGTTTAGAGAAAGTTTTGTTCTAAGAAAACTCCATTCTATATTAATTATTTATTTCTTCAAGATTTTTAAAGTTTTACCTACTACTACTGTCTTACCAGACTGTCTACTAAAACATAATTAAATAAATAAATAAAAATCTTTATTGGAGATCACACAATCCATAAAAAAACACACCAAATTTAAAAATTAAACAATAAAATGGCACAATACACATACATGTATAAACTAACTCCTTTATTCTCTTGCACAATACAATAACAATATATTTACAGGGCTATTTTTATTATATTTATACAGTGTCTTATTAGCTATTCAATCTACACATTTTGTGTCCTGCTGCTTTTATTCCCTCCCTGCCTGTAGTCACTCCCTTTCTAGGCATCTTTCGCACAGTTCATCTATGTACTCTTATGATCATTAAATTTATACTCAAAACTACTTCTTACTCATTCCTCCGCATCACATGACCATGACAATCGATAAATATGAATACTGTACAGGCAGCCATGCCTGTGTTATTTAAATTGTTGGAATTGTTTGAATTTTTAGAATTCACTGCATGCTAAATATATCATCATCATCTGCCTAGCCTTTTCTATGTTGTGGTCGGCTTCCAGTCTAACCGGATGCAGCTGAATACCAGTATTTTACATGGAGCGACTGTCTATCTGATCTCCACAACCCAGTTACTGGGTAATACGATACCCCTTGATAAGACTGGTTGTCAGACTTTCGGGCTTCTGACTATCCCTAACTACTGTCAAAGATCCACGGCCACGGAGCAGGCATGCTAAATAGATATTGAACTCAATATTGGGACAAAATCGGAAAAATAAAACACAAATATTACTACAAAAATCATTTATTTCTTCGTGATATTCAAGTTGTACACCAGTGCGATTCTGTAACCATCTCACCGTGAAAACTTAGGTGAAGTGAGCTGTCATTCCAACTAATGCTAGGGATTGACACTACTGACAGCTCATATCAAGCTCACTTCACATGAGTTTTCACGGTGAGATTTTTACAGAATCGACTGGCTGTACTTATAGATTTACCTACTAAGTAAAAAAGGTACCTTAAATCATTAAGATTAATATTATATAGTAATATAATTATATTTTATCTTAACTTCTGCATCATTTATGAGAACCCACATTTTCTTTACTTACACACTACATACATTTAAACATTCAAATCGCACGCGGCGTGCGTGCATGACTAGCCGATCTATTCTGTAAAAATCTAACCATCAAAACTTAGGTGAAGTGTCATTCCACCAGCAGTGCGATTCTGTAACCATCTCACGGTGAAAACTTAGGTGAAGTGAGCGTGGAGTGAGCTGTGATTCCAACTTACTAATGCTAGGGATTGACACTATGGACAGCTGACACTAAGCTCACTTCACCTAACTTTTCACTGTGAATTTTTTACTGAATCGATCAGCTGATGTTAGGGATTGACACTATTGACAGCTCACTTCACCTAAGTTATCACGGTGAGATTTTAACAGAATCGCACTGCAGATGTATGACCGTACACATACTAAAAAGAGTATGTAATGATCGTAGCAGGTGACGTTCTGTTGTTTCTGCCTTCCCCTATGGGAAGAAGGCATGAGTTTATGTTTATTTGTTTCACATGTGTCCACATTAATTCTATATTGACAACCTATTTGTTGAAATACATATTGATCATATTGGTTGCCAATGTTTATTGCTAAATATTTATTTTTATAATAATCCACTGACAATCTCATTTCAAATTAAATTCCAATAATCGTATTATTTATTTAAGTTGTGTTGTTCTATTTGTGACTCTGACTTCCATATTTTTCATGCCTTCCTGTTTTTCTCCAAAGCTCTTTGTATAGTATGTGGCATGTCGAATCACCCTCCAGTATCCAAGGTTTTGTCTTTCAACCGGGTCCATCTCATCTTTCACCTGTCAAATTCACTCACAAACGCATAAAGCACTGACACAAATTTTCCATAACACATTACATCATTGACCATTTTGTAATTCCTTACATCATAATTTTTTGGTGCATGTTGGATGCGCGTACGTCAAATAAAACGTAAAACGTTTATTGAGGATGATATTCTCCTGTAGTATTTCCTATTTTTTTCTTTTTTTACGAGTATATTCCTTTTTTTTCTATCACATTAAAATTAAATTGTATTATTTTGCTTAATGTACGCTGTACCAGTACAGCGTCCTAATAACTGTTTGCTTTAAAAATAAAAATAATTGTTTAATACATGTTGATGAATAATTGTTTGCTGCACCGTACGACGTCATTACGTCGGCGCCGGCTGTCGCTGAAAACCAGCGCTGGGGCTCTGTCTTGCATAGGGTCGCAGCATAATGATGAGCGATAGCCGTTTTGCGTGGATGTGACGCATGTCAACCTTTTTCTTATTGTTTTTTTTTATGTTCTTTTAGCGTCATGTTTACCGCAAATAAACGTATTTTCTTTCTTTCTTCTTTCTATTTATTTATTGATATGGCACTTCAAAGACTTACTCACTAAAACATTCAGAAACAAAAATCACACACAGTTTTAGGTATTGTGAATTCGTCACTTACAAAGTGCACAGCACTAGCAGAAAACTTAATGACTGAGGAACGTGTAAGATATCGTTGTTGAATTACGTTAAAAAATAAACTTAACTAAAAATGAAAGTACATTTACCAATATGATGGGGAATTTATATTTAACAAAAAAAAAAATACAGAAAAATTGCATCTGTGTATTTAACAATTACTAAATGCAGAAAAATTGCTAAACTTTCTATGTGTATTCAAAAATTACTACTAAGCGTTTTATTTATTTATTTCTTTAATGCACAGTGTACACAACCATAGCTACACGCTAGGCTTCAACTAGTGAGTACATGCCCCTGTTAGGGCGCAACAATATAACTTAAAACTAATAATATTGTAATGAGCATCCATTACTTTCACAATTAAAGTATTAAATTAATTAAACTTATATCTAGCTTTAGACATGAAAAGATTACAAATATTACAATTAACATAGAGATATATATTTGAACACTATTTTAACATTTTATCTTATATTAAATACTTATCACAAGTAGCAGCCAGCTTTGGGTCCATTTTTATTAACCTAATATAACCTATACAACCTTAATAATTATAAAATAAGCACCTACTTAAACACTTGGATTACTCGTGGAGGTGTCATTCAAAATCCAACTGGTCAATTCTTCAAATGTCATTTGTTCTGTATAATCTGTTTCGACTGAGCGTCCAGATCTGAACACTCTCCTTACACTCCAGTATACGAAATACAACAGTCCTCCCAATATTAAAATACTGTAAAAGAATTATCCATTATGAAGTAGTAGGTACAGAAATTGAAACAAAATTCAAGCAACTCCTATCCTACTCGTATAAATGCGAAAGTTTGTATGGATGGATGGATGTTTGTTACTTTCACGCAAAAACTGCTAAACGGATTAGGATGAAATTTGGCACACAGATAGTTTATAACCAGGATTAACACATAGGATACTTTTTGTATCGATATTCCCACGGGATCGAAACTTTTGCGGGTGAAACCGCGGGGTACAGGTAGTCCTACTATGCTACTTAATATTATAATCGCGAAAGTTTTTAAGGATGGATGGATGGATGGATGATGGATGGATGTTTGTTACTCTTTCACTCAAAAACTACTGAACAGATTTGGATGAAATTTGGCACACAGGTGGTTTATAACCTGGATTAACACATGGGATACTTTTTATCCCGATATTCCCACAGGGTCGAATCTTATGCGGGTGAAACCGCGGGGCGCAGATAGTCACTAATATTCGCCAAAAGAGTACCTAATGCAGATAGATACCTACGACCATGGCATTTTGCAATCTTCAATTCCACTATAAAACAGTCGAATTTGTTTCTTATTTTCTTCCACACATAATTATGAAGAATTGAAATCTATTTTATGAAATTTCTTGTTAACAACATAATATCTATATTTTATTGTAGCAGGCGCGCCGCGCTGCCGAATAACACTGTCCGTTTTAAAAATAATACAAGATAATATCCGAAGAGTTTAAATAGACATTCCAATCAGAGTAATCATGATAAACAACAAAGCAGAAAAATGCATTGTTGCATTCTCGAATTATATTTACTAGCTGTACCTGCGGCTTTGCTCGTGACTGTGTATTTTATCATTTTAAGTAAATCGGAACGCGAAGTCATAGTATAGGTATTCGTTATGTTCTCTACAACACCCTTCGATCCTCCTTTCTTTAAACAATTGTATTTAGGGTCGGCGCAGCATGTATTTCATTCTTCTCTATTAGTCTTTGGTCTTTGGTTTTTCGTTACTCTTGTAACAATCCACGACTTGTTCCTCAATTATGTAGATAGCCACATGATGAGTATCGATTAATCTATACTAGGTGCAGCCTTTCCCCGAAAGGGGAACCGATCCTTAACTGTAATAATAGCGTAATGAGGAAAAACGAAAATTTTACCAGTCTAGGGTAATTTAGAAACAGTCACAAGTGGTGCCGTGTATAAAGACGTAAAATTTGTTTGTTTGTTTGTATGTATGTAGGGGGTAATCTCCGGAACTAACAGTCAGATTTTAAAAAATCTTGTTGCATTTGATAGCCCAATTTTTGAGGAAGGTTATAGGTCGTAGTCTGATGTTATCTAACATCACACTACGACCCATAGGAGCCGGGCAAAATGGAAAAAAAGTCAGAAATAACACTAAGCGACAACGAAGTACTTGCACGGGGGAGCGATGGGATGCGATGCGATGGGTTGGGGGCCGAAATTCACGCGGACGAAGTCGCGGGCAGAAGCTAGTAAAGGATAAGAGAGTCCGTGGAGTTTCTTGCCCGTTCGTCTCCATAGGTACCTACTACGCTTTGGAATGGGCAACTAGTTTCATCTTTCTGACTGACCGACCCCTTGATAATTCAAAAGTGCCTGTTATTGGTTTATTTGAAATAAATGCTTTGAGTTTTGATATGAAATGTAAATGTTTAGGTACCAATAATTCCTGTGTCTGTTAAGTTTTAGGCCATTTAAAATGTAATAAAAGATGGATGCGAATAGATATTGGCTTAAGCTTGGGACAATAAAACACAAATATTTTTACGAAAATATTTTATTTCTTCATTGTCTTCAAGTCTTACAGTACTTATAAGCTACCAACAGTAGCATCTACCTAAAATCACTAAGATAATATTAATAAATTACATAATTATGTCTTATATTCTTCTACATAATTTATGACATAATCTATGTACATTTTCTTTAATCACACAATATATATAAAATTAAACTACTAAACATGTAAATAGGTAACAAATAAGTAAGTAACGACCCACTATAATTTATATAATCTGTATTCGGGGCATATTCGCCAAAAATGTAAACAAATATGAGTTTAAGGAAAAATAACTTTAATTCCTACACAATAAAGTTCAGTTTACGCTACAACTTCAAACATTTTTATAACTTTTTCAATAGTGCTAGTCACCCTGAAATCAACTTAAACATCATTAAAATAAAGTTGATATTTGTTTAACTTTAAATAATGTCAAGTTGAAACATAAATAAAATTTTAATATAGATGTTTTTAAATTAGGATCATTTATACACTCGAAGTATTTGTGGTTTGATTCCATAACCAACTAGTCAATTCATCAATTGTCTTATCTGTATACTCTGCATCAAGTGAGCGCTTAAAAATCCTCTTTACACCTTTATATATGCCATACGCCAAAGCACCGGTGAATAAAATTCTGTAAAATAAATTATCCATGATGAAATATATAGAAATTGAAACAAACAAACTGTCACTATATTCCCCAAAAGAGTAGGCAGATACCTACGTCCACATTTACGAATTTTTAAAATCCTACTTGCACTATAAACAAATTGGTTCTTTTTTATTCTTTTCTTTCTTTTTAAAGTAAATCATTAAGAATTGAACACTATTTAAAAAAATCTCTTATTATTTTTATTAAATAATTAGTGGCGATTTAAATGCCTTGCAAAGAAATCAGAAATCAATCTCAAAAAAATTAAAAAACAAAAAAACCAACTAAAAAAAAAAACCAAAAACCAATCAAAATCAAACCAAACCAAAAAAAAATGTAAAGTAAATTATCCATGATAAAATATACAGGAATTGAGACAAATTATATGTCACTTTTCCCCAAAAGTCCAAGATACCTACGGACACATTTCGCGATTTTTATGGCCAGCAAAAAAAAAAACCGATTCTTTTCTTAATTTTTTAATTAGCAGTTATTTTACTAACACTATTTTAATTTTCTTGTTAACAAGATAATGTATTTATGTTATTACTGTTGGCGCGTGGCTATTTATACACGTGTGGCGAATGATAGTGATTCTTAAACCTGACAAGGGGTAAACACATCAGAAGAATTTATATAGCCATTGCCACAAGTGTTATTATGATAATGAACAGTGATAATAAAATATGCATCGTTGAATTTACTTCTTTTCTATTATAATAATTACGTAAGGCATTTCTGTTGTAAATTGCTCTTGCAAACAATTATCATTATAATACTGAATAATGGACATTTTTTTTTAATGCAGAATGAGCATGTTTAATAAATCAAAAATCAACTCAGCCTATCGCAGTCCACTGCTGGACATAAGCCTCTCGCAGGTGGCGCCACAACACCCTGTCCTCTACCTTCCGTATCCAGAAGAGTAAGTTGTTTAGAAATATTATCACTATGTGTATTTTTGAACGTGTTTCAAAGATCTGAAGTATATAATAATAATATAATACGTTGAAAGAATATGCAGTCCGCGGCGGCGGATGTCGCCGACAACGTGCCGCTTGTGTATTTGAGTACGGTGAAAGAAAGAAAGAAAAAGTATTTATTGTGACTCGTACAGGAAGATCATAAAACTAAACTATACTAAACACAATAAAAAATAAAAAAAAAACAATTTTATAAAAAAAAAGTAACAAAAAGAAAAATTAAACAGAAAGTCCTATACGAGGCCAAAAGGCTCCTATCTCAGCATGATGCTACGACATTTAAAAAATAAACGTCGCAGCGCTGGTATTCTGGAAGGGCCCGCTGCGATGTCATAAATAAATAATAAAATAGATAATTATAATTATGTAAAATATTATTAAATAAAGTAAATAATTAATTTTAAATCCGCGCCAGACATAACTTCATTACTAGTCTATGCCCTGAGTGTCAGAAGCACTCTTTGGCGTTGCTATTTGTGGCGGTGCTTCATCATCATATCAGCCGCACGACACCCACTGCTGGGTATAGGCCTCCCCTAAGGATCTCCACGGTGCTTACTTTAACTTAATAATTATAAAACAAGTACCTACTTAAACACTTGGAGTACTTGATGTTTCATTCAAAATCCAACTGGTCAATTCTTCAAATGTCCTGTGGTCTGTATATTCTGATTCGACTGAGCGTTTAAACAAGCTCTTTATACCATGATATGTGCCATACACAAATGTTGCTATGATTAAAATTCTGTAAAAGAGATAAAAATGTAGGTACAGAAATTGAAACAAAATATCTATCACTAATATTCCCCCAAAAGACTTAGGATGTTTGTCCGCGATGACGAATCCGAAGTAGCGACACATGATACATTTACTATGGCTGCGTGTCCAACGCACGTCCGTCACCCGAGCGCCTTCATCATGGCCGCCGAAGTTTGGCTCGACCACTAGAACTCGGCCCAAGATTGTGACGGACCGATGTACCGGCAATACAAAACACGTATGATCTTGTTCACACACTCGGTTCGGTTTGAATAATATAGATTCTCGATGACGTCCCGGTGCGGTGAACAAACGACACTAGGCAAATACCTACATCCACGGCATTTCGCGATTATTTAAATCTCACTATACAGTCGATTTTTGTTCTTATTTTCTTTCATTCACAGATAATACATGAAGAATTGTATAGTATTTTATGGAATCTCTTATAAACAAGATATATTTATTTTATTGCTGCAGGCGCGCCGCGCCATCGAACGACACTACCTTAAACCTATGTTATCTAAGAATAGGCATCAGAAGAATTTGAATAGGCTTTTCAAAGATTCATTATGATAAAGAACAAAGCCAGAAAAATATGCATTGATGCTCATATTATATTAATTACGTAAGGCATTTGTCTTGTAAATCACTGTTGGAAACAATTAGCATCTTAATACCGAGTAATGGAATTTGTTGAAAAGAGAAATAACTTTTTAGGGTTCCGTAGTAAAACCAGGAACCCTTACAGTTTCGTCAAGTCTATCTATCTGTATCCGCGATTTAACTCAGAAACCCATGAAAATTTGTGAAATAAAATCATTAAAAAAATATTTAAAACCAAGTGCATTATAATTGTGTAATGTTATTGTAAAATGTATATGTAAATAAACATTTCAGTTATGGAGTTATGGTTTATTTAATTATGAAAACCACATTAATGTATACTACTGCTATAAAACGCTTTCCTTTGCGGGGTAGGCAGAGAGGTTCTAGCAGCACGTGGCAGAAGCAGCGTGTGGGGGGGGGGGTAGGGGGGTATGTTCACAAAACTGCGAATTTGACTCGAAGTGAATGTGCGATTGGCTTAAGTTATTACATGCCACCAGCTGGCAGGCGGATTCAAAATGAGCATGCCCAATTGTACATCGACATTTTCGGCTAGGTAACATAAGCTACCTAGCAGAAAATGCAGATTTTTTTACCACGTTAAGGGTCGGTGCAGTATGTCTTCCATACATCTCTTAGTGTCCAAACACACTATGCCGAAGGTACGCGACCGAAGTTCCGAGGCTGATTTTACGTTCCGACGTATTCGGCTGATATGACACACTATAAGTGCCGAACTTACGCGGCAGATATTCCGTTGCGCATGTTTGTGTGTATTCCGTGTCTCGAGCGCTGTCGTGGCGTCGGTCGTGTCGTGTTATCTAAACAGCCGGACAGACAGACAGAAACACAACGGGCGGAGACGCTGGGCGCGGGCATACCTGCCTCCCGCTGCTCCCCGCCCCGGATCTTTATCGGCAATCGAACCGAACTTCGGTCACGTATAATGTGTGCTCTACAGAATACGTTGCCGCCAAATTGCCGCTGAACTTATGCTCGACCGAAGTTCGGCTGTACGCTATAAAGCAACATAATTTCGGCATAATGTGTCGTCAGTAATTCAAATAGCATTGCAGGCGTAATCATGCCGAACTTCGGTCGCGTACCTTCGGCATAGTGTGTTTAGACACTTAGCCATCAAGTCGGTTCAGTTAATACTGTTTGATGGCTAATAGAGATTGTACCTATCTGTCAAAAGTACTACCTACCGTGTTTCGTGAACATGCATCAGCATATTAAACTCGGTATACTTATGACAGAAAATATAAAGTTAAAAGTTTTTGGGTTTTTCGAAAATCGACCCCTAATAAGACCCCGTGATAAGAAGGGGTAAATAATTTAAACATATTCTGAATATGTTGGGGTGAAAAACAGGGATACAGTTTATAAAATTATTTTTCCTATGATCAATAAACTTGAAAATTAACCCAAATCCTACTATCCTACTAATATTATAAATACGAAAGTTTGTGAGGATGGATGCATGGATGTTTGTAATTCTTTCACGCAAAAATGAAATGAAATTTGGTACACAGATAGTTTTTTTTTTTTTTTTAATAACGTTACCCTACACTAGATATGAGCGCCAATGGCCAATTCCACAGCGGCGGCGTGGCCTGAAAATTTCCAAGGCAGTGGCGGCGTTGCGGCGGCGCGGCGTGGCCGGCAGTGGGCCTTAGATATATTTTTATCTGTGAGAGAGTTCTTAAAGAAAACCATATTGTTGTTATGAAAAAAGCTTTAATTTTTTAAATAAAGGAACGTATTGGTTAAT
Organism: Apamea monoglypha; assembly: GCA_911387795.2. Lineage (NCBI taxonomy): Eukaryota > Metazoa > Arthropoda > Insecta > Lepidoptera > Noctuidae > Apamea > Apamea monoglypha. The sequence continues at coordinate 13,041,674 of OU426920.1, forward strand.
TACAATTTAACAGTCTTCTAAATAATTGGAGATCACCTTTACTGAAACATAATAATTTCAGTATTTTCAGTTGAAGAGAAACAGCGTTTTTAATCACAGCACTATCTATCTATACAGGGTGGTAGGGACATCGACGCGCAACCGCTACCATGGATTCAGTACATGATTCTGAACCCCCCTGCGCTGAAAATTTTCGTCGGCTCTTTAGCAGTCCTTTATTTGTACGTTTTTTCTGCAATTTATTTTAATATAAACTGTATAAAATCATTATTTCTATCTAACCCAACGAGATGTTTAAGTAAAAAATAATAAATTCACTTGTTTCAATTAAAACGGCAATGTAAATAAAACTCGAAAGGGCAGCGCGCGGTATCGCGGTAGTTAGCACGTGCGCGCGCGCCAACCGCGGAGCGTTTTGATCGCGTTGTTTGCAATTCATTGCACACTCAAAAATAACTTTTTTTAACAGGTCGTTTCCGAGATGAATGACTTTCGTAATTGTATTTATGGTATCAGGTGTAACCTTTTCACAGCGTTTGTGCGTCGATGTCCCTGCCACCCTGTATAATCCTTGCTTATAAATGCGAAAGTTTGTATGGATGGATGCATGGATGTTTGTTACTCTTTCACGCAAAAACTACTGAACGGATTTGGATGAAATTTGGTACACAGATAATTTATAACCAGGATTAACATATAGGATACTTTTTATTCCGATATTCCCACGGGATCGAAACTTATGCGGGTGAAACCGCGGGGCGCAGCTAGTATACAATATATAAGCTAACACTTCAAATAATAATAAATACCTACATGTATATGAAAAAAGAAGCAAAAGGTTACCGCGGGCCGCGCATGCGAGCGGGAAAACTAGTTACGGCGGCGCGCCGCGTGCTCAACTCGGCGACGACGCGTCGACATGAACTCACGGCGACGGCGGCGCGCCGGCGCGCCGCTCATATCTACCCCACACTAGGAATTTCTCCTGTATCTTGGGTGCGTTTACAAACATTTAAACTCACATACACAAACAGCCAGACCCGGAACAATTACTTGTAGGTCATACAAATATTTGTTCCGTGCGGGAATCGAACCCGCGACACGCAGCGCAGCAGTCAATCGCTTAACCACTGCACAAACCGTGCCGTCAACCGTCGTAGTTTATAACCAGGATTAACACATAGGATACCTTTTATCCCGATATTCCACGGGATCGAAACTTATGCGAGTGAAATTGCGGGACGTAATGTAAGATTGATAAGAACGTGATGTAAGAATCTAACCGGACGATGTTGCGGCCGAAATGCCAGTTAAAGATTTCCTCTAATCAAACCATGCCCCGCTTGCTGGAGTGCCCTCAGTGCCCGTTCACTTTGGATGACCTGAAGAATGCCACAGTTGCCGCAATCAACGTGGCCAGCTACTGGGTTCGAACAATATAAAACATCTAAGAAGAGAACCATCGACTCGAAAAGAAGAAGAAGTTAATGTTACTGTTACCGTTAGCCTATATGATCCCACTTCTGGCAAGCAATGACCTCCAGGGCTTGCAATCCAGTGATAATGTGGAACATTGATCGATAAGAAGCACTAATAGTGTTAGTTAAGAATTATGAAATGCTTATGTTTAAGTACAGACGCCAGCTGCCAGGTCAAGCTAGCCAAAACTGTCAAATTTTCCCAATCAATCTTGAAGCCTAATGTTTTAGTGATAAAGTTGGAAATCTATTCAAGAAATTTGATAGATTGTAGTAGCTTGATGTGCTGGCGTCTGTACCAATAATGCCTGTGTTCGTTAAGTTGTAGGCCATTTATAATTCAATGAACGATGGATGCTAATAGATATTGGGCTCAATATTGGGCAAACTCGTGAAAATAAAGCACAATATTTCATTACGAAAATCTTTTATTTCTTCATCATCTTCAACTATTACCTACTTAAGTATAAGTTACCTACTAACAATGGTACTGACCTAAAATCATTAAGGGGGGGGGGGGGGTTGTTTTTTTATTTTATTTTTTCATTAATTATTAAATCATTATTATCATCATTTCATTCATTTTTTTCATTTTTTTTTTTTCATTTTTTTCATTTTTTCATTATTATTAATATACATAAAAAACTCACGACTTCTTCCCATGGGGGTAGGCAGAAACTGCAGAACGCCACCCGCTACGATCCTTACATACCTACTCCTTTTGCTTCGTTTACATCTGAGGGCTAATTCTCGTAATTTTAAGAACGTTCACAAACTGATTTCAGTCTCAATATGTCAAAAAATCTCTCTGATTTCTCTACATTTTTGACAAGTTTTTGACATTTGTTTGTCGCCGCGATGACACTGCGACTAGATTTTTGACGTTTTAAATTACGAAAATCGGTCTTCTGGTTACACACGCGCGCCGGTTGTAAAACCTGACTTTTCTGAACAACGTCATTAATAAAGTCAATATATGTCAAAGGAAACATCTGATAAATAAATAAATAAATAAATGTCTTTCTAGGGCGTCCACTCCCGGTGTTTCCACTCACCTATGCCTTGTAAGTAAGTACCTTTTGTTAGTCATCTTTCATTCATTCTCTCACCATGAACAACCAACAACCCATCTCAGCATACCCCTTTAAAAAAAATTTCACTACTTCGTCTAAGCCACACCGTTGCGTCACATCATTCATAGTTACGGCGAAAAGGGTTTGCAAGGAACGCATTTCCATGGCATTTATTCTACTTTCATCTGTCTTGCACACCATTGTGAACAGCCAGTCGAGCCTTTTTTGCCATCGACGGGTTGGTCACAATCGCATGCATAGCACCATTTACTTTATTCACTCTCACAGATAACACAAAATCAGCCTATAATGCTCCCACTGCTGGGCCTCCTCTCAGGAAGTGGGCCGTAATCCACCACGCGGGCCCAGTGCGGATTTGGTTATTCACTCACAATATTGTTAAAATATATAATTGTCCTTTATCTTCTACATCACTTATGACTACTTACATTTTATTTATTTACTTACACAATTATTACATATTGAAACTACAAAAACATTTTAAATACCTAACACTAGTAGGTAGTGGACCAACTTATTTAAGGTCAGGGTCTATTTTTTCACCTATGGGTGCTTTAGCATAACATAAGCATAAGCCATTAATGTTCCCACTGCTGGGACACGGGCTTCCTCTCTGTGAGAGGGAGTGGGTGCTTAACTTTAGCTGAATTATTATAAAATGAGTGGGTATCTACATATTATATGTACTTGGGGTACTTGTAGTTTGATTCAAAACCCAACTGGTCAATTCTTCAATTGTCGTAATTTCTGTAAACTCTGTTTCAACTGAGCGCTTAATCATGTTCTTTATACCTATATATAGGCCATACGTCAAAGCACCGGTGAGTAAAATTCTGTAAAATAAATTATCCATGATGAAATATACAGAAATTGAAACAAACAAACTGTCACTATATTCCCCAGAAGAGTAGGCAGATACCTACACCCACATTTTACGAATTTTTAAAATCCTACTTGCACAATAAACAAATTGGTTCTTTTTTATTGCTTTCTTTCTTTTAAAAGTAAATCATTAAGAATTGAACACTATTTAAAAAAAACTCTTATTATTTTTATTAAATAATTAGTGGCGATTTAAATGCCGCACCACCAAATTACAGTGGCTCTAAAACTGATATGAGATTAGACATCTGAAGAATTTAAATAGACTTTTCTTTGAGGATTTTAATGATGAACAAAGCTAAAAAATATGCATTGTCTAATTCTCTTATATAAATATATTACGTAAAGCATTTGTGTTGTAAATGGCTGTTGAAAAAAAAAATCATAATATCGAATTGAAATTCGTTGAATCGAGAAAGAGGATGTTGCTGTAAAATAGTATCACGCTGTTTTTGAACGAGTTCTGAACTCTGATCGTTGAAGGAATATGCATTTTATCTCAAGTTTGTAAAACCTCCCTATTGAGACTTCCCATTTTCTATTTGTCTCGTAGGATCGTCGATTGTCGCGTAGGATCTAATAAGTGTGTAAGACTTTTAAGTGAACCGAACCATCTCAGTCAACACTCGATGTGTTGAAGGATTTCTTCCTCTTTATAAAGAAGCTTAAACTCCATCTGTATATATGACATCCTGGTATGGGACATCTGAGCGTTAGCTCCCAAAAGGCAACGCATCTGGTTATACAGATGTCCTTAGGTAGTAGTTGGGAACTTTTAGTGCCCATTTACATGAGCAGCACGTTGCTAACGGCAGAAACAACTGCAGCCGTAGACGTGTCTACGGACGCCGTCGAGACGTGTCGACGGATGCAGTTGCCTCTTTCAATGGCAACGTGCCGCTAAAGTGTATGAGCGGCTGACGAGCTGGCCAGAAGGGCATCCAGCACGTCAGTCTATGGTCCAGAACCAGTCGTGCCCATCCCCTTCAATCAGCTACGCAGGTGGCTACAGGAGCACACCCATACACAAGCGGAGAACTGTTGGTCCTCGTCACCGGGCTGCAGGCAGTCCAAGGAGGCCATGCCATCACTAGATGGCAATCTAACTAAAAGATTACTACGCCTGGATAGGAAAGGCCTGCACCTGATGACGGGGATCATCACGGGACACTGCTCACTAAACAAACACTTTCACACGATAGGTATAACGGACAGCCCCCTGTGCAGAGCCTGCATGGAGGCTGATGAGACCGTCGCGCATGTGCTCTTTGAGTGCACAGGCATCACCCAGATTAGGTCGGAAACCCTCGGGACACCCAGATCATACACAGATGTTCTTAACAGACCAGGAGACCTAATAAGCTTCTGGAGGGAGGTGGGCTGGTTGGAATAAACCACCGACGGCCGCCATGGCCCACGTACAATGGTCCACCTGAAGGACTAAGTGCGGAAACCAATCCCATAACATAGAACATAGAAGTGTATGAGCACTTACTGAAATGCACGATTGCTTGTGTGCCACTCAATAGAGTAAAACTTCTCAATATTCGTTATTAGATTTTCATTTTTTGGGTAATTGGGTATAAGAAAATCTAATATTACGACGGAACGACACTTTCCTAAAGGAAAGTGCCATAAGTGGATCAAAGAGAACGTATTTTTGGTCACAGTTAAATTTGAATTATTTTTTCTTTATTTGTCTTAATAGAATACGTGCAATGTGCATTTATTACATTGACACTCGTTTAGAATGACGAAGTCCGGAGTCCAATTGTCCATCATCTAGCAAAATATTGTAGTTGAATAAGAGAATGACCACTACCATTCTAATGTTGTAAAAGGCTATCTCAATTGAATTGAGACTTGATATGAAGTTATCTGGAAAAAATTGGGATTACGAGGCAACAGAATTGGATACTCAAAGTTACAAGTCAAACCCAAGTAACATAGCCTACTTTTTTTTAGCATAGTGTCATAAAAGCTATTCAGTATCTGTATCTACACATTTTGTGCATGATTGCATAACATACAGGGTGGCAGGGACATCGACGTCCAATAAACCATGAATTTAACACATGATTCTAGACCCCCAGCCTGTACGCACGGCTACACATCAAGCTATACAAAACCAGTATAAGCTGCCTTCTGATTGTACGAAAAACCTATACAATACGAGGTCAGCTAAAACTGGAAATGCATAGCTTGATGTGTAGCCGTGTGTACCTAGACATATTAATACTTATAACTATTCTATCCTACTATAATATAAACGTGAAAGTTTGGATGGATGGATGTTTGTTACTCTTTCACGCAAAACCTACTAAACGGATTAGGATGAAATTAGTTACACAGATTTTTATAACCAGGATTAACACATAGGATGCTTTTTATCCCGATATTCCCACGGGTTCGACACTTATGCGGGTGAAACCGCGGGGCGCTGTCTAAACACTAAAACCATCACGATATGAAGGGTTGACTTTGCGGGACACTAAACGCCCCCAGACGTAATAAGAATAAAACTTCAATTTTTCTCGTTCAGTGTCCTTCGATTAAGTCCTTCCTTTGATTAATTTCGATTATTGTTTTTCCGTTACTCCGATCGTGCTTTGATTTCCAGTCAGAATGGATGTCCATGTGTCTGTCCAGTTCGCATACATGGCGTAAGATCCTGGATCGTTGTAGACAGTTTCATCGTCTTGTAATAGTTTGAAGTCATCCCATTGTTTTTTCAGGGTAGGGTAAATTAAATACAAACAGTAATACAATGTGCCGGTTAACAAGAATCTGCGAAAAGAAACAATAACTGATGTTTATTTAAATTAACACGCTTGCACTAAACCTGCAATATGATAAAAAAATAAGAAGATGCATCGCCCTTAAGTGCATGGTACTTTCATTAATTATAAATGATTTTATTTTGTAAGTTTGTTTGTACAAACACTTTTACATGTCAATCATATTTTAAAAGCTAGATGAGGTCGGCGTTTCCTATCTGACTAGTCTGAGAAGAAAGGTCGAAATAAACTCAGAGGTCTCAGTCAGTCATTAGCACCTCAGCCACGTTAAACCGATTGAGCATGAGAATTCTAAGGAAAATCTAGCATTAACTTATAGGACACTGTGTAAAATTGTATGGAAAGTGGTCTACGACGGTAAAAAAACATTTTCCTTTTTTAATAAGAACACTAATTTCAAAGAAATACTCACAGTCCCGGTGCTCCTGACATTTCATTAGTTTCAGTCCAATGGCCAGATTCAGATTTCCCACACCCTTTCACGTCTCACCAATAACTGATAATTTTATGGTTCCAATAAAAATATGTTTTTTCATAACACTATTCAATAAGAAAATTATTTATATTTCCTGAGCCTAGGCTCAAAATAAACAAAACTGAAAAATAATAAATTATTTTTATTTTGCTGGAAATTTGTGTTCACCATTTCCAGCACAGATGTTGATAAAACAAGCCGTTTTTTTTTCTAATAATACTTTAAATAGTCTTTATTGTACACCAAAAGGAAAACATTAAACAATACCTAAAATTAATTATTAACAATATATATTTTCCTTGGTCTCACAATACTATTCTTCTTGGAGACATGGTGAGAGTTTGTTAATAATGCAATACTTCTGTCGAAAGAATGTATCAATAAGGATTATTTAAATGTTCAACAATACGCCATACCTGCATGAAATTGTGCTGTGGGAGGTGATGTTGAAACATTTCTATCGACATTCCAAAATAGAAAACTCCGGACAGGGCACGACGCTCTTACTCGTATCTTCCGATTAACACCGGTGCTCTCCAGACATGGACGCGGGCACGGAAAGTACCTGTGCTGGACTAGCCGGTAGTTGACGCCTGGTCTACTATGACAACTGCAACGGCCCAGCAGTTCAGTCCGGTTGGGACTTTGGGAGCACATGGGACGCCGTCATATTCTGATAAAAACAGACGGTGTGTTGGGATTTCTGCCTCAGGTCGTCAACATATCAGCGTCGTGGGTTGGAATTAGATACAAGGCTCCTTATGATAACGTGTAATATCGGTAAATACAGTATTAGATTGGATTCTTCACGATTGATAAATAAAGGTTACAATTTGTGTGCGTTCGTTGGCGGGTCAACAAGACAGTGAAAATCCGTAGCGCGCCGCTAGTATCGCGCTGATGTCCTTACACACTGCATTCGTCAATGGTAAGTGTCACTTATCGTTAATAGATGGCGCTGTTGGTCGTCAACATGCCCCCGGCCTTGGAAGCACCAGGTTCCAAAGAAGCTGAGATGCTGCTGATTCGATCGTCATCCGGATGCAGGAGCGGGCAAATTTTCTGATATGATCGCCGAATAACGCCCGTCGCTTTTTTGATGATTGCTACGCGTGAGATGCCATCCTTGCCGGTGAAGGTTTGCAGCACTCGTCCGAGGCACCACTTCAAAGGCGGTAAGTTGTCTTCTTTGATTAGAACGAGGGTGTTAGGGGTAAGTGTGTCCTGGTTGAGTTGCCACTTCGTTCTCTTCTGGAGCTCAGATATGTACTCGGTCGACCAACGTTGCCAGAAGTTCTGTCTCATCTGTTCCACGCGATCGTATCGCGGCAGGCGCAGCGTAGCCGTCGCATTGAGGTGCGGTGAGCGGTCGGCCAATCAGGAAATTAGCAGGACATAAGGAAAGCAGGTCGTTCGGATATGTGGGCATTGGGTACATAGGTTGGGAGTTAAGGACAGCTTCACTCCCGACCTATGTGCTAATATAAATAAATAAATAAATAAAAATAAAAATGTATTTATTTCAGTAAATCTTTACAAATAAGTTGCCGGGGCTTCCCAGAAAGTAATCAAATGATACTTGTGTTGGGAAAGCCTCGCTCTTTCGATGTTAACAAAAAATTTTTGACTTACTAGACTAACAATATAAGTAGCAGTAATATTACAGTAGGTAAGTACCTTAAAAAATAAATTAAAAATTAAAGAAGAAAAACAAGCATAAAGAGCGTCTGTGTTAGGCTGTGTGTGTGTGTAATATCGTACTTAACTCCTCGTATGTGAAATGTGCATTGCCTATAATGCGACATAAATGAAATTTACAGGACTTGACCCCTGCCTCCCACGAATTCTATGGAATCATTAGTTGTGAAATTGATAATATCTGATTTTGAAGAATCCATAAATTTTGAAAATTCCTTTAAAGCCCCTACAGAAGTCGTGCCATTGTCAGAATAAATGTGCAGTGGTTTGCCGCGTCGAGAGATGAAACGTTTCAACAACAGTCAATTCTAAATGTATGGCGCTCGTAGTAAAACATACAAAGAGACAGATATAACATTTCGTCAACTTTGCCCGCTTTCCGGCACGGTTGCTGAACCGTGACGCATGCTGATGCACAATGGCCCAGCATAGTCCACGCCACTACGTTTGAATGGATACCCTGGCTCCAATCGTTCGGTAAGTACCCATTTCTATTTCTAACGGTTTTTTTTATTATTTGTTGAAAAAAAGGGGCTTTTATCAAACTCAAACTCAAACTCAAAGTATTTATTTCAATTAAACCAATTACAGGCACTTTTGAATTGTCAAGGGGTCGGTCAGTTAGTCGTGGAGAGGATCCGGGAGTTGGGTCTCGAGGTGGCATTGCACAAGAACGAGGCCATGGCGTTTCATGGGCCCCGGAACGCGCCACCACCGGGATCCCAACTAACGGTAGGAGGGGTTCACATCGGCATCGAGACGACGATGAAGTACCTGGGTCTCGTCCTCGACAGCCGGTGGAACTTCGTCGAGCACTTCCGACGTTTGGCCCCCAAACTGGAACGGGCTGGGACCGCCTTCAAGCGGCTCTTGCCCAACCTTAGGGGGCCAAACGCCTCCTGCCGGAGGCTTTACGCGGGGGTCGTGCGGTCCATGGCCCTATACGGGGCCCCGGTGTGGGCGCGTTCACTGCGGCGGCGAGCCGCCCACTACCTGAACGCGCCCCAGAAGGTGGTAGCCGTAAGGCTCATCCGGGGCTACCGCACGATCTCGCGCGAGGCGGCAAGCCTCCTTGCCGGACTGCCGCCATGGGATCTGGAGGCGATAGTCCTCGCGCGCCTGTATGAGTGGCGCGCGGAGGCACTACGCCGGGGGGAAAGTCCGCTCCCGCGGCAAATTGCTGCGGAGCGGACGGACCTCCGGCTCGATCTCATGGCGACATGGAAAGAGCGACTGTCGCAACCCAGCGCAGGGCACGCCGCGATAGCGGCGATAAGACCCCTCTTTGAGGAGTGGCTAGAGAGGCGCCACGGCGCCCTCACCTACCGCCTGACGCAGGTCCTCACCGGACACGGAAGTTTCGGGAGGTTCCTGCACATCATCAGGCGGGAGGAAACGCCCGGGTGTCACCATTGCCAGGATCGCCCAGAGGACACGGTGGAGCACACGGTGGAGGTCTGCCCCGCTTGGGCGGAGCACCGCCGTGTCCTCGTAGAGGCGATCGGCAGCGGCGGCGGCCTCTCGCGCCCGGCCCTGGTGCAAGCCATGGTCCGGAGCGAGAGGGAGTGGGAGGCAGTCGCTCCCTAGCTCTATGTCCTACCAATATTTTTGTACAAATATTAGTTTTTTTCAGTAATAAGTCTGAATCTATACAATACAAAGTCACGTTCGAGTAAATAATGCCAATTAAATAGAGGACCGGTAATGTCTTATTTTATCATTTAAAAATTCTTCGATAGAGTAATACGTCTTATCTGTTAGAAATAAATACAATTTACTTTTGAACTTTCGGACACTATCTTCACTCCTTACCTATACATTTTGGTAATTTATTATAGACCTTCGGAGCCACTACAAAAATACTGTTCCTGTATAGTGCGGTACTAGATCCGACTGTTTGTAACCGATCACAACGGCGCTGACTAGTTACTCGATCAAATTTATGTAAATTATTTTTGACGAACATAGACGTTTCATAGATGTACAGCGAAGGCACAGTTAATATTTTCGTATTTTTAAAAAACGGTTTGCAGCTGTCCGTTGTTTGCAAATTATAAATAGCTCTTATGCACCTTTTTTGGCACTTAAATACCGTATCTTTTTATTCTCATACTGGTGGCATTGCCCCAAAATATAATTCCATATCTCAATGTTGAGGCTACTAGACCATAATACGCCGTTCCAAGCGCGGTTCGCTAACCGGTTTAACGGGAGCGACCTTATTTTTCACACACAAAAAATTGACTGTTATCACCTGTGCGTCTGTTGCTGCGTATATAGGCGCAGGCGCGAGTCGTCACAAAATATAAATAAGTAGCTCAATAATGTGTGTATTTTCTCCAATGACAACGTGGAATGCGTATGTCTTGTAAATAGGGTAATTCATGAATGAATTTTTGCCATTCTAATAATATACGGTTAGGAACTGCGTTATCCCACCCTATCTTACGTATCCACATCCTTTGTAATATAATGTTAACTATAATAATATTTGGTGTAAGTAAACTAAATGTAATAATTACCCTAACGTTCTGTTAAAGTTTAAAATAGTAGCTGGCCCCCGACGCGACAACATTTAATAAAAAAAAATCATACGTACATAAGTAGGGTCATAATTTCAAGGTTATTTTTTTATTTTTATAGGGTTTCACTTTTATACCTTTTTTGTTCTATTTGTGGCTATTTTGTCATAGTTTTTTTTAACTTGTTTTTTGTCGGGGTTTTTTGAAAATTTTTATTTCATGTTTTTTTAGGGACTCCTTAATTTTGTTATTTAATTTCTTTTATTTTCTTGCGTTTTAAGATTCAGGTAATTTGGTGTTTAGTCAGGTTTTTTTGTAATTCGCCATAGTGAATTACAAAAAACCTGATTGAAATTTATCAAGGTGTATAGTATTCTAATGTTCAAGCCCTTTCATTTGATATCCATATTGAGGGAGTTGTGAAAAAATATGAAATCCGCCATTTTGTGGCGGCGGCCATCTTGGACCGATTTCCATCAAACATAGCTAAGAACAATCCCGACTAATTCACCTTTCAAACAAAAAAAAAAAAACAAAATCAAAATTGGTTCATCCGGTCGGGAGCTACGATGCCGCCACACACACACACACACCCTCACACACAGACACGTCAAACTTACAACACCCCCGTCGTTTTTGCGTCAGGGGTTAAAAATACCCAAATAAATTTATCGGATGAATAATACCTAGTGTTTTGGTATAACAATTGTCTCATAATGAGAATTCCTTAGACGTAGATGGTAATTCTGTTTTTGGAATTGCTGAGTTAAAAATCTGTACTAATTATCATCTTAATTTAAATAATTGCAACATTTGAAACTCACGGATGGTAATCAAAATAAAACAAACAAAATAATACTCTTTTATATTGATATTTTCCCACAACATTTCGCGGAGAAATGAAAGTCATGATGAAAATTCAAATATTATTAGTTTTTTTTTTTTTAATATTATTAAGTCTTTGTCCGTGCTAGGCCACACTTTATCCATCGCCTTTAACAAGCAAAGAAAACTCATGAAATCGGGAAAAAATAATTAGCTTTTATTTGAACGAAAACAAAACACAAACGAAAAGTTTATATTTTTAAAATCAGCAAGTATATGATTCCGAGAACAAAAAGATTGATCTACTTTGTTAAGAAAAAAATAAAGTATCAATTAGGTAATAAAACATGCAGTTTCTGTAAATGATGCGTGTTGTTTAGACTTTTTTGGATTTTATTTTATTTTATTTATTTGGTTCAACAACAATTGTTTACACTAAAATCATGATAAAAATAACATCTTTAAAAAAAAAACTTTGAACAGCGTAACAATTACTTAAAGGTAAACACCACATGAACTAGAATTATATTAATTTGCACATCATCAGGCGGGAGGAAACGCCCGGGTGTCACCATTGCCAGGATCGCCCAGAGGACACGGTGGAGCACACGGTGGAGGTCTGCCCCGCTTGGGCGGAGCACCGCCGTGTCCTCGTAGAGGCGATCGGCAGCGGCGGCGGCCTCTCGCGCCCGGACCTGGTGCAAGCCATGGTCCGGAGCGAGAGGGAGTGGGAGGCAGTCGCCTCCTTCTGCGAAGCAGTCATGCTAGCGAAGGAGGTGGCGGGACGGATGAGGGAGAGAGCCTCCCGTCCCAGCCGCCGCGGGAGACGCCCCGGGCGTCGGGAGTCGAGCGACGACTACCGGCCACCGTAGGCGCGGGCCTGCGGGCGGAGAGCAATGGGTAGCTCACCGCCCGATCAGGACCAGGCCCGTGCCGGACGGCGCGTAAGTGTTCCACGCGCGCCTCAAAGAGATGTCAGCATAACGAGGGGCCCCTCAGGGCCGAAGCCTGCCGGGGCAGCGGGATTGTCCGAAAGGGTTACCGCTACCCCGGAACATAAAGGGCGAAGGAAGGAACATGGGTGGGTTTTAGTCAGTAAGAGTCTGACACTCCCTTCCGCTCCACCCAGAGCGGGAGGGGTCATTTGATGATTTCCAATCACAAAAAAAAAAAAAAGCCTAGGTACATGTACACATACAGTTTACAAGCCAACTTAAAACTAAAGAAAACATATGTACGAGTAGACTATGTATTAATAAAGATTTAGTTTTGAATGTGAATGGCGCCCCAGAAACCAAACCAAATCCAAGTCCAGCGCACCCTCCCCCCCCCCCCCCTCCACCCTACCAACAAAAGGACAGAAGACAAAATATAAAATATTAGTCTAGTCCTGCCAAATTAAGACACTATTGAGCTTTACATTACACACATCCACATATTATACATTGTATAATATGTGGATGTGTGTAATGTAAAGCTCAAACCTTACAAATTAATTTAATATTTCTTTTTAATAAGGTTTTTAAATAATAGCTTTGAAAATTACTACATTAATAGTGGTGCAGAAGTATGTTATTTGTGAATTCAATAGAATTCATTTCTTTATCTATTATTGAGGTAAAGCTTTAGGCCATGAGGAAATTATTTCCTCATCAATAGGACAAGAACATCATCTTCCTGCCCTTATCCCATGTTACTTGAGGTCGGCGCAACACGTTTTCTTCTTCCATTCTCCCCTGTCAACCGTCACGCTATCATTTACTCCCTTCTCTTTCATATCATTCCTCACAAAATCCACCCATCTTTTCCATCATTGGGACAAGAACAAAATGGATAAATCTTTTGATGTTTTTGATCGACACGTTTATTACAGCAAAAAAAAAATACCTTAAGTCTGTCATTTAAACTTTATTGACTACTTTTATTAGGCTCAGAATCAAAAGCTTATCACTTTATTCAAGACTCATCTGCCACCGAGGTTAAAATATTATAAACTAGCTGTGCCCTGCTGTTTCATCCGCATACGTTTCGATCCCGTGGGAATATCGGGATAAAAAGTAGTTTTTGCGCGAAAGAGTAACAAACATCCATCCATCCATACAAACTTTCACGTTTATAATATTGTTGTGTTGCTTTTCGTTTCGCCGCCGGTACCTTAATTAAATTACTTTATATTGTTTGGGGGTCTACTAGTGGTCGCTACTGCCGAGCATAAGCTTGGGTTTTCCACCAGGAATTGCTTAGCAGCAACCCGGAGTCTGGACTTGTACCTGTGGCATACAATCTATTGACGCAACAAATTACTTGCATCTTCTTTACACTGTTTATACGGTACAACTTTCATTGGTTGCTGTAACTTATGACATGTATCTGGTGATCAAATCTCACTGTGTAAATCAGAAGGCTAATTCTCGTAATCTAAAACGATCAAAATCTAGTCGCAGTCTCATCTCGGCGACAAAGAAATGTCAAAAAGTTATCAAAATGTAGGGAAATTAGAATTATTTTTGACAGATTGAGACTGAGACCAGACTGTGAACGTTCTTAAAAATACGAGAATTGCCCCTCAGATCTAAGTCGCGCTCATTGGACTGGTGAAAGGCCAGTAACGGAACTGTCATCTGAAATGTCCTAGCTGGAAAATGACGTACATGGAATCTGATCTACTTGGAGTCTGACGTCCATTACCGCTTTCGAACCTACCTACCTAATCTTCATCAGCTTACGGCACTATTCTATTGCTGGACATCTCTCCAGTTGCACGCCATTCAGCTCGTTTCTCGATAACTCTCACCCAGCTACCACCAGCCACTCTGCGAAGATCGTCGCTCCACCAAGCCTCCATCCTACCTTACGTTTTACGATTCACGGCCTTCATACATGAACATGTCTACTCCAACGGTTAATATGGCCAGTCATTGCCTCTTCAGCTTACTTATTCTGTGAGCTATGTTGACAACTTTGATTCTCTGCCCGTTAATTGGTGGACCAGCGTCCCGTGAGTGTCCTTCGGCTCCGTAAGTCATAACAGGCAGAAAGCAGTGATACCTACATAATACTTATATTTAGTTCATAAATTACTTATGCATCAATAGCAGTGAAGTCCGCCATTTTAAAAGTTAGATACTTAATTAAAAAGAAATATTAAATTATATTCTGAAGATTCCAGATAGAAATGAACGTATTGCATTAGTTTTTCAGTTTTTACAAAATGTACACCAAAGGGGTGAAATACTTACAAACACGTCAAAATTAAATTATGTTTTAAACCTAGATGAGTTTCGGTGTTTCCTTTCAGACTACTCTGAGAAGAAATACTGAACCAAACTCAGAGGTCAGTCTCTTTTGAAGACCAGACATAATCTTGGTCATATCATTTGAAGACCATGTAGATTAGCCTAAAATGATCTTTTCAGGAAAGAACCACAAATATTTGAGCGGACCTGTCCAGTAGTGTTTCGAAGGGGAAAACCGGCATCTTTTTTGTAGTCCACTTCTCTGAGAAGAAAGACCGAAACAAACTCAGAGCTCAGAGTCTCTTTTAAAGTCCGGACATCATCTTGGTCCGATCATGTGAGGACGATGTAGATTAGAGTCTGAAATAGTCTTTTGATGAAAGAACCACACAGATTTGAGTGGACTTGTCCAGTAGTATTCGAGTGGTAAAACGGGCATATTTTTTGTAGTTTGCGATCTTTGAGACTTGAACATTAAGCGCCGGTTTTTTGATCCATAGTTATCTCAACCAATTGTTAAAAATAGTAACCAATGGTTAAATTTGATCAAATGGTTAAAATTGATCAAAAAACACTCTTTGACAAAATTCCGTTACCGTTAGTTACTATTTTTAAAAATTGGTTGAGATAATTACGGATCAAAAAAGTTAACTACGCATCAAAATCCCGGCCCTTAGTCAGTCCGTCCAGACAAAGTAAAAGGGGTACATAATAGAGAAAATTTACCTTACTATCATACACCTTAAAAATAAAACCCAAAAAATGTAAATTACAGTCCATTTTTAATTTTGATGACTTTTTATTTATAACTAACTACTTAACATCTCATAAATGTAACCAAAAACAAAAAATGATTAAATCAAGTAATAGTCTTCTGTCGTATCATTATCTATATCAATAAATTATCTTTATTTTTCAATTATTTACTCAATTAACTTATTACTATTATAAAATTATGCAATATTAAAAATAGTGGCCTACTAACATCGGGGATAACAATTTTAACAAAAATCATCACAATAATTATAAATCACCGGGTAGAAAAGTTACACCAGGATTATTCATACAATTTTCGGGGGTTAAGTTGAGCATAACTTTACTCCGAGTTTATTAATAAGGGGTTTGGAGTACTTATGCTTTGATTCAAAGTCGAATTAAATAAATATTCGAATCACTTAAAAAAAATAACCAAAATGTCCTATTTGTCTTCGGTCGTTCTTTATACCCAAGACATCTTTTACAGTTTTCACTACTGTATTTATACAATACGCCACAACTCCGGGGAGTAATAATCTGAAAAAGTAAAAATAACATCATTAAGGGTAGGAAGCGCCAGGGTAGACCGCTAAATTCAAATTTTCTTACGTTTTTTGAAATTTGCAGGTCAGTGTCAGGTTGTGTGTTGATTATAATATGTTGCGCGAGTGTAAAAATATGACTTAACAGAATTATAATCAATAAACTCATCAATACAACCCTTAAGTTAATCCCATTAAGTTCCCTTTAAGTTAGTCCCATTAATTGATATTTCATTAAGTAATCATTCAATGGGATTATAAAAACTTAGAGTTGTATTCATGATTTTAATTATTACAATTCTGTAAATACATTCTACAGACTGTACAAAAATCCAGTCTCCAGGATGCTACTTAGTAGTTCTGAATGAAAAATCCCAATACCGATTTGTCGGAACTGGGAATCGTACCCACGATCCCAATACGCTTTAGAATGGACAACTGGCTTCATCTTTCTAACTGATTGACTCCTGCACAATTTAATAAGACCTATAATTGGTTTAATTGAAGTAAATGCTTTGAGTTTAAGTTTGATCAGCACTTGTAACCACAAGACGAGGCGAAGAAGTCGAATTATCTTTAAAAAAAAATATTTACAGGTATGTGCACACCATTCTTCTTGAGTTTATTAGTGATTTGAGTACTTTCAAATAGTAGTATGAACAGTGGCTCTGCTCGCGGAAAAAATCAATGGGCCCTGAATTGAAACTACTTTAAATCCTTTAGATAGTTTATTTTACTTAAAACATTCCTTTATTTTTAAAAAGAAACAAAACATGCGTTCACAGTTTTCTCGACAACCTTACCTTTTTTTTTCCGGATGGGAAATCATCAAATGACCCGTCCCGCTCTGGGTGGAGCGGAAGGGAGTGTCAGACTCTTACTGACTAAAACCCACCCATGTTCCTTCCTTCGCCCTTTATGTTCCGGGGTAACGGTAACCCTTTCGGACAATCCCGCTGACCCGGCAGGCTTCGGCCCCTCGAGACAACCTTACCTTAACCGAGAATGGAACTAGCTAAAAGAAAAGCCTCCTATCTCAGCATGATGCTGCGACATTTAAAAAGTAAATGTCTATAGCTCTTTGTGACTGAGCTCGCCCAGGAAAGTGGTGCCTACATACCTAATTTTGCCGCCAAACAGCGTTGCTATGATGACATGGGAATGGATATGGAAAAATATTTACAGATATGTGCACACCATTCTTCTTGTGTTTATTAGTGATTTGAGTACCTTCAAATATTATTATGAACAGTGGCTCTGCTCGCCAAACACTTAAATAGTTATCTGTAAAACAACTGTAAACATTTCAGGAACTAACGTCATCTCATTCGATTATTATCATTCGCTATTATCATCATGAACAAAGCAAATAAACATATGCATTGTTATATTTTGTTATTACTTGTATAACTACGTAAGGCATTTCAGCTGTTAATCGCTGATGGAACAAAACCAATTAATTCGGATATCTATGCGATAAAAAGAATAGTTTATGAATAGAGAAAGAGAATGGTGCATAAGTTTCGATCCTGAGGGAATATCGGGATAAAAAGTATTCTATGTGTTGATCCTGGTTATTGACTATCTTTTTGCCACATTTCATCTAAATCCGTTCAGTAGTTTTTGCGTGAAAGAGTAACAAACATCTATCCATCCATCAATCCTCACAAACTTTGTCAAAATCAAATTTTCTCAAGGTTGATTGGGAAAATTTGACAGTTTCGGGTAGCTCGACCTGCTGGCGTCTGTACATAACACATTTAAGATATCTTTTCGCAGATGCGTCGCCATCCTATAAAGCGCCTGGGATGACGACACGTATGTGGAAGTCTCTGGCATTGTAGGTGCATGGGTGACGATGACCACTTACCATCAAGTAGCTGCATTCGTGCTTGCCACTATATCATTTTGTCTTCATTGTTCAACGTCCAGTTAGAGA
This sequence comes from Apamea monoglypha, assembly GCA_911387795.2. Classification (NCBI taxonomy): domain Eukaryota; kingdom Metazoa; phylum Arthropoda; class Insecta; order Lepidoptera; family Noctuidae; genus Apamea; species Apamea monoglypha. The sequence goes on from OU426920.1 coordinate 13,059,919, forward strand.
TATTAATTATGGTGATGTTTTTCATATTCCTTGATTCAAAATTCCTGAATTTCATTCCAGCATAACGTTTTTCAGCAATGTAGCGTTATATTCATCTGCCTAGTCTTTTCTCAGCTATGTTGGGGTCGGCTTCCAGTCTAACCGGATGCAGCTGAATACAAGTATTTTACTTGGAGCGACCGCCCATCTGACCTCCACAACCCAGTTACTGGATACCCCTTAGCAAGACTGGTTGTCAGACATTCGGGCTTCTGCGACCCGTCACGACTGTAGCATAACGATCATAAATTGAATCTTGACAAAAAAATGCCTGGGAAAGACCGGATTTACGAAAACCTGAAAAATAACCATCAATTGCTATTTCTTTTTTACACGTAGCCAAACCTTCATTATTTTTATTGAAGTTATTATAATGTGATTTTATCGTAAATCTTTCTATAGAAGTACTAACTTATACAGGGTGGCAGGGACATCGACGCGCAACCGCTTACCATGGATTCCGTACATGATTCTGAACCCCCCCGCGTTGAATTTTTTCGTCGGCTTTTTCTTATTTTTTACATTTTTTTTTCTGCATTTTTTTTACTGTAAACTGTATAAAATCATTATTTCTATCTAACCCAATGAGATTTATAATTAAAAATAGTAAATTCAGTTGTTTCACTTAAAACAGCAATGTAAATAAAACTCGAAAGGGCAGCGCGCGGTATCGCGGTAGGTAACGCGCGCGCGCGCGCCATCCGTGGAGCGTTTTGATCGCGTTGTTTGCAATACATTGCATTTTTTTTAACCGGTCGTTTCCGAGATGAATAACTTTCGTAATTTTATTTATGGCATCAGGTGTAACGTTTTCACGAATTTTTCGCGTCGATGTCCCTGCCACCCTGTATGTCCACCAATCGAAGAATCGGCCATTACCTACACATGATGATTTATAAACTAACTTTCAAAATATGCTACAAAAATATTATTTTTTTATACAAATCAACAGTATTACCTACACAAGTAGACTTTGTGTACAGAATAAGTACACAGTTGGCAAAATACTTTATAATAATATTTCTTAAATCTAACAGTAGCCTTAACGTAAAGCATAACGTAAATTATAATATGAATAGTTGCATTCACCGTACCCTAACTGTGTAGTTCCACATACCTACGTACGGACGCCAGCACATCAAGTTACTACAATCTGTCAAATTTCTTTAATAGATTTTCAACTTTATCGCTAAAGTATTAAGTTTCAAGGTTGATTGGGAAAATTTGACAGTTTCGGGTAGCTTGACCTGCTGGCGTCTGCACTTATGTCTACAAGTGTCACAAACAGCAAACGTAAAAACATAGTAAATATATTTTTTTTTTCTTATAAAAAAAAACGAACTTAGTACGGTCAGCAACAGACACTTGTAATCATAGTCCTCCGATATAGTTGAAGTTTCGTAAAAAACCGATGAATGTTTTGGAATGAAACTTAATTTCATAAAAATGAACTGTTCGTTTTCTATTAATTTGATTACATTTTATTTGAAAACATCCATCGGTTACTTACTAAACTTCAACTATATCGGACCCTGGTCACTTATCTCCTTTGGTGGCTCTACCTATCTGCTTACAAGTAGGTCACATAATCGACTCTTTTCAAGCAGGTAACAGTGCAAAAAATAACACTAAGTAACATTTTCTATATCTAGATAATCTAATTGATCTTTCTGATATCCAGTCTATGAGGTTTACTACTTGATTGATTCAATAAAGCTGTAAAATGACATTTGTCTATTACACCACATCACTACTTTATTTTCGTTAGAAATAGCACCCCCCAAATTAAGATTCTGAATCAAATTAAAAGTTTGTGCGTGTGATTTTTGTCACTTGGAAGAAAAGGCCTAATGACTGATTAAATAGCACTATCGAAAGTAGAAACCGCCATCAAAGGTAATTCAGAAACCGAGTAAAGTTGAAGGTGGAGGTGGTGGTGGTTGGTGGTGGTTGGTGGGTGGTGGGTTGGTGGTGGGTTGTTGGTGGTTGTTGTTGTTGTTGTTTGTTGTTGTTGTTGGTTGTTGTTGTTGAGTCGAGTTGTTGAGTTGTTGTTGAGTTGTTGTTGTTGAGTCGAGTTGTTGAGTTGTTGTTGAGTTGTTGTTGATGTCTTATAATCTTGATCGTAGCATATCCATAATTCCGATCGTGCTGTCATTTCCAGTAAAATTCGACGTCCATGTGTCTGTCCAGTTCGCATAAGCTTCGTAAGATTCTGGATCGTTAGAGCTAGTTGCATCAAACTGAGCTAAATATGTTTTGATAACCAGTTTTATGGGGGGGTATATTGCATACACCATATAAGATATTGCGGCGCTCATCAAGAATCTGCAAAAAGAAAACCGTTTCGATTTCAATTAAGTGATTATTTTCACAAGCGCCTCAGTCACGATAGCGATTGAGCAAGAGAATTCCAAGGAAAATGTAGCATCGACTTAAAGGACACTGGCCATATTGAATGGAAAGTTGTCTATGAAGCTACAGAGAAAAGGTTAAAATTATTTTATAGAACACACGCTGCATTTCTTTTTTTTTATGGCGTCATCAAAATTTTACCCGTTTTCAAAACAAATGATGACTAAAAGTGAATAATGGATTTAAAAATTTGTGCAGTCAATTTTTTACACTCCCTAAAAACATATTCATATAAGCCATCTCTTAGCTTCATACAGTTAAGTAGGAAAAATATTGTGAGCTTTGTAAGAGTGGAGATTGTTATCTAATTGGTTTCACAACCCGATATGGGTTGTCAATCACAGCTTTAAACATACGTAAACATTAATTAAAATAACCCTTTAGGTAACATCTCATGACACCAAATATGATAACTATAGCAATACTGTGAGATCCGTAGTAACAAACCAAACTCGAAAGAGAATCTGATGCGTTTCATCACAAATGGATGACCCCAGCATAGCTATTCACAAACATTCGATACGCTTCCGTGCCGAATCAAACACCAATCAATGTTATCGAAGGAGTACTCTAAACGCTGTTCACAAATCAGAAACCGGAACATTTTAACACATTTATTATGCGCACAGCCAAAATGTGGACCCTCTCCCAGCGTGTGTATTCCCTTCCATATTTAACCCGTCTGCTTTCAAAACAAGAGTGAACAGGCATCTTCTAGGCACACTCGATCCTTCGTAGACCTCATCCATCACTTTCCATCAGGCGTGATCGAAGTCAAGAGCAGGACCATTCAGCAAAAAAAAAAAACAGTTTAAATCAAATACAAATTAGGTAACCGAACATGTGTCATTCTCGATACGGAAGTCTGTCGAACGGTTGTGAATAGCTACGCAGATGTCAAGAGTGGTTCATTAAAATGGGGATTAAATTGCAATTGCAAAAATACAGAAGCATATCTACCATTGTGGTGATCAATCTAAATATTCAACAAACTCCAGATCCTTCAATGAATTATTTAGAAATGGTGTAATTCTTGCTGTTCCGTTGTTGTTAATGCTGTCATAGACTTCACGTAAGAATTTTGTCGTCCAAAAAACTGAAAATGCAAAAGCTCCAAGCAGAAGGACGCTGTAAGAAAATGTGAAAGACTACGTTATCTACGTGTAACATGTATTATTCTACTGGGGCTGATTTTTCCAACGCCAGATAATTTTATCCGAGGAATAATTTTGAATTTTAGACAGTTCTTTCCTAAGAAATCTATCAGACGTAAATTTTATTCCAAGAATAAAAACTATCTGTCGATTGAAAAATCAGCCCTGGGTGTCCCAGAATAAACTGACTATTTGATTGTGTTCTATGAATGATGAATGAATGACTATTTAATTGTGTTCTAAGAACAAAATACGCGGAACGCGGGGTGCGAAGGGAATGACAAGTGAGACGCCATTTTGTGGAAATTTTGTCGCCATGTCGCGTTGCACGGGGGAGCAACGTGCTTTTTGTGTAACTGAATTTCTTAAAAACAGTCAATCTTACGTGATCGTGCGTCGTAAATTTCGGCAGACTCCAAGCAATAAATTGATTCAGGATTGGGTGAAGACATTTCAAGAAACCGGGTCTACGCTGGCATCGCATCCACCAGGCCGCCCAAGATTTTCAAGGATGAATGAGGATGTTGACCGTGTTAGACAGGCGATATGCGAAATAAACGTGATTCAATTCGGAAGAAAGCAGCGCAGTTCAACATGCATCGATCAATTGTTCACAGAATTCTTAAACATGACTTGAAACTTACAAGCCATTCAAATTGTACATACAGGCTTTAAACGAAAATGATTACATCTTACGGCGCGTTTTCAAGAAGGCTAGAGGTCGTTTTAAAGAATGCCAGAGCCACGAAGGACGACATTTGAATAATGTTATTTTCAAAAAGTAATTTTCCCATGTCTTCAGTTTCTGATTTTGTAACGTGTATATTTGTTATTTTTTTATGCATCTACAAAAGTTAGTTTTATCTGAGACATCCTGTATTAATATTATTTGGTTAGACACACTAGCAGCGAATTAGCTGATGCGTGTGTATCAAATAGGTTGGAGTTATTTGATCTGTCCAGTCGATTCTTGACGCAGTTCAGTGTAAGAGCCGTCTTTGGAATTGCTTTCCTAAAAATATTATTGAACACCCTAATATAATGATTTAGCCTCTTTTTATGAACTAAAATACTAAATAGCCCAGTAATTGCGACCAACTTGGATGTAGCGCGATTGGTCACCGTTCTAACCTGACCTTGATTAGAAGCGTGCTTAGCTTAGTGACTGTGACCAATTCGACTCTCACGTGGCTGGTTATATATAGCTATATACAATACCTGGGTTAGGCTAGGCTAGGTTGGAACTACACAAGTGCTCCAAGCAGAAGAACGTTGTAAGAAAATGTGAAAGCGAAATCTTTCACATTTTCTTACAACGTTCTTCTATTCTATCCTCCTATCGTTCTATCTATTCTATCCTTGTCTTTGGTATATTGTCTATCACTTAATATATGTACATGCCTTCTAGTTTAAGAGACAGGGTTTATATTTCAGTTTGTTTAGATTTTTGTTGCCTTTTAACTTTTGCGCAATTAATGATGTTTCATCTTTGTTTAGTTTTCACTATGCTCAACCTGTCTGTGTATAGGATAAAAATTTTAAAAAAGTTTTTTAAAACAAATTTTTATTTAAATAAAAAGGTAAACTTGAAGAGAAACAATAACGGGAACTAAAAAGAAAACAAAGAAATTTCCTTTACATACACCTTTACCCCGCCACCCGCCGCCCTGCGAATCACTTCCTTAGTGTCCCGCGCAGCTTAGTTTCTAACGAATGTTATTGTTGACCTACGTAGTGAACGTCTTGTGTTTTGTTTACGTAAACGTTGACCAGGTCTTATTCTAACGTAGAATATGTCGATGTGTCTTGGGAAATGTGACTGCAATTATGCAGGAGCACGCAGACTTTACCAAGAACGTTTTGCGAGTCTATTATTAGTATTACCGAGGCATTCCAACATTTGCACATACGTACGTACAGACGGTAGCACATCAAGCTACTACAATCTGTGAAATTTCTTTAACAGATTTTCAACTTTATCGCTATAGCAATAAGGTTCAAGGCTGATTGGGAAAATTTGACAGTTTCGGGTAGCTTGACCTGCTGGCGTCTGTACAGTAATGATCAGAAGTGGAGTTGCATTCTCACAAAGCAATAGATTGACACTTTTGTTTAACTTACTTTACCGCATGTTCACAGCTAAGTGGTGCATAAGGTTTTATGTGACAAACGCGGTGACTTTGTTTTTTTTAATGTAGTGAAGTGTTAAATGTAGTTTTAACAATTATCAATTGTGCATAAAAATACCGCGTAAACCAACATTTTCAAAGATTCATTTAAAGTGATAGAAAACAGCTGACAAGGTCACGAACTTGTGTAGAAAAATAGGTAGATAAGTGGCGGCGGTGCACCGGCTGTGGCGGCACCGATCAAAGACAGTGGCGGGAACGTTCTATCTCTTTCTGGTTTCGCGTCATCGCTTCATGCAGAATTGCAGAGGTACGAAATCATTAAACATTACAAATATTAATAATTAAATATTGTAACTCGGCCTCTATTGGATGTGTGTGAACGTGGCCTTATGAGCGGCAAAGGGGAGCATACACCCTCGCCCGCGCTCCCGCGCTAACCGACAGTCTGTGGACGAAGGATCGTCCATACGCCACGATTGCGACCCGCTCATAAGTAATAGTTTATATTGTTTTTATATTTACCCTTTTTCCAGTTTGCGCCTTTACACTGTGTTTTACAATAAATTATATACCTATCCAATGATTTAAGTAGACCCAACAAGCCCAAACCCTGATATAACTTGCCTACAATATTTATTTTAATTATTTTTGTTGAACAGTTTTTTATAAACGAGTTGCTTTATTACGTATGTATACCGATTCTTAAAACGTAGGTAGAAGGAACAACAGGGTTTTTGTTACTTATTGTATATGCTAATTGCGCGGTAAAGGTAAAGAAAAAAAAATTGATTAAAAATAGCAAACTCTGCTTGTGCGATGCAGGATTTTGCGTGACGTCAGTATGACCCGTAGTTCGCATGTGGCGTTGTAGATACCGTTACAGATCTTTTCAAAATGTACCTCAAGTTTTCTGCTACTTGTAGTAGCGATAATGTCTTCTGCGATTGTGATCATTACATCTGACTTTGAATTTATGAAAAATTTCACTTAATTTTTTTTTTTCTTTTTAGTTCGCGTTATTCTTCCTCTTTTAAATTATGTTTATATTTAAAAACGAAAGTCTTAAAGATTTATTATTAACATATTTTTTTCCATTTTTTATTTACATTAAAGTGGATATAATACTTTTATACTTTTTATTAACTTTATCGTTTTCTACTCTTCAAGCCCTTTCATTGGATGCCCATATTAAGGAAGTTGAGAAAAAATATGTAATCCGCCATCTTGAAAGTTTGTATGGATGGATGGATGGATGGATGGATGAATGTTTGTTACTCTTTCACGCCAAAACTACTGAACGGATTTGGATGAAATTTGGCACACAGATAGTTTATAACCAGGATTAACACATAGGATACTTCCCGATATTCCCACGTGATCGAAACTTATGCTGGTGAAACCGCGGGGTGCAGCTAGTAAATAATAATAATAAAATGCTAAATTATATATAAATAAAAAATTAAGCTTAGAAATTTTAATGGCAAATCTAACTACGTAAATCAATAACTACTAATTTCAACTATTATAATCAATATTTATTCACAAGGCAACTAAAGATAATATTTACTAAATAAACTACAAATTATTAAAATAACAATATAATATCCTATACTAACTAAAACTATTAAAAAACTAAAATATTGCGTCGAAATATTCTTCCGCATCGTTGTCGACTGGTAATGTACCTAAGAAACTGGCGGCATTGCCACATTATATGACTTAGCCTCTGGCCAAGGTAAAAGCCAGCCCTTGGGTCACGGGAACTGTCAAACAGCCATATAGAGAGTTCATTGAACAAGCAATGAGCGCTCGGACCCCACGGCCCGAGGATTTCAACCCCAAACGGCTCGAAAATATAATTTCCAATAAGGTTTTTATATTTTCGCCGCTTGAGGTTTTCCACAGCCGCAGCAGCAGTGCCAGCACAGCACGCGGAGCCAAGAAGATGGGATGGCGCAAGAGTATTGACGCACGTTGCGTCCTACACTAAAGGCCTACCCACCTTCCATGGAAATTAAGACATGCCGTCCGGTCTCTTGCCATCGTCGCGTACCAAGCCATTGGGATCTAATACAGCTGGAATGCCGATGGTGACAAGAGCTCGTCGAATGATGTCATTAATATTCGCGTGCCGCGCTAAGCGACCCGCACTTCGGCTGCAAGACAGGCCGTGGTGTCCGAGGCTGTTGACATCTACGCCACAGTGACAGCGACGAGGAGAACAGCAAGGAGCTCCTAGTCGCAACTATTGAGTTTAATAAGGCAAATTGTAATTGTATAAGGGCGAATTTCACCAAACCTTTATATCTAGAATAAGTCTTATCCTGAGAATAAATTTAGAATTTTTGACAGTTTTTCCATACTACAACTTTCAGACGTCAGTTTTATTCCACAGATAAAAAATATTTGACTTTGGTAAAATCAGACCGCAGTCTAATTTATTGTGCTAACACTACATAGCTTAAATACAGATAAAATAACATAAATGATTAATAACAAACAATGAAATGTACTAAAGTTACTTATGCATAAGTACGTTGGTTTTCCATGAAATGCCAAAGTACCTAGTATTTTTTTTTTCTTCTTTGGGAACAAGTAGTATAATTATCTTTAAGTTTAATAAATTATTTTATATCTTGCTCGTGAACTACGATTACTATTTACAAACTTAAAGTTCATTAAAATATTATCTTTAATCCATTAAGCCGTGTCTTATACAACGCGATCGCGCAAGTATGCAATCGTCGCGTTCATTTTGTTCGGCGAACCCGAACGCGTGGTCACGTCTTCAGAGGGCTTTTCGATTTTTTTGAACAAATGAGTTACATATGAACGCGACGATTGGGAAAACGCGCGAACGATCTTTTTGGTTAGGACGGGGCTCATCGTGTTAATAGATCTTTGTACTATTCTACTTATATTATATGTTTTATCTAAAATTGGAAAATAAATATGCAATAATGGTTTAGTTGTTGTTGCACTGTGCTCATTATTTTTGTAAATTTCTCGGAAGAACTTCATAGTCCAGAAAGCTGAAAATGCAAAAGCTCCAAGCACAAGCCAGCTGTAAGAAAGTGTGACACACTACGTTACTACGTCTAACTACTCGTAGCGTGTTTGTTTACCAAACACATAACATCACGACTTGTTTTCCCGAAGGATTAGGCAGAGCTGTACCCATAGTAGGTCCTACATCCACATTTCGCCATAGTAGATACACCCACATTTCACTGTCATTTTTTAATCCCACGTAATAGGGGGCGAGCCTATTGCCATCAACCGGGCACAAACTCAGGCTTTACCCAATACTTATAATATAATACTTTGCCCAACCTGGGAATCGAACCCAGGACCCCACGATCAGAAGTAGCGCTTACGACAATGGACCAACGAGTCAGTCCGCAGGTGTTTACCAAACCGGACGTAATAAGGAATATACTATGCAAGGTCAATTTAAATTATCTAGCAAAACTACAAAGATTTGATGAGACTTTTTAAACTAATATTTTAAATAACTATATGAGTAGGTACTACCTCCGGTCGTTGACCACAAAAAAACATCAAATTATTTTTTGTTTTATCATGTTTAAATATTGATACTCATATGACCGTGGAGTTTTGCTAGCTAATTTAATTTGACCCTGGACATAGATAGATGTACCTTCGACATGTTGCAATAAACTAAATTAAATTGAGAACAAATTTATTTATGTGAATAGGTTGCAAAAAGTTATTTAAAAAATGCAATTACACAAACACACTTTCGAAATTGGTAACTAACTGTTACCAATTTCGAATATTAAGTGTGCCTAAAACTACATAGCATTATTATGCCCCACCACCTGTAATCTTCCTACGTCTAGATAAAAGAGATATCTAATAATTCTTCTGCTTATTATTCATGTCCTACGGTTAAACATTTAATTTGACAAACTAGAAGGGAATTTTGATTATATTTTTCTCTTGTCCATCAGCCATACTTCTGAACTCTCAAAACACTAAATAAGAAGGATTTAACTTATCATTATTACAAAAACCGATAGTATACCATCAAACAGAACAACTTTCTCCATGGGACCAACATTGTAATCGCGAAAAAATAATCAGCTATCCCATACATTTGTGTATGATGTTTTGTATGTCACACCCTTAGATATGAACAAACTTTCTGATACAGGCTGTATAGGTAGGTAGATTTAATAATAAAACGTTTATATTCGATCGTCTGAATAATATTTAAAAAAATATGGACAAGAGATAAAAACAATCAACAAAAACACTTTATTTTCTACATGAGAGAAAAATACTCAAAGAAATACTCACAGACCAGCCGCCATTTCGTAATTTCAGTCCGTTACCTTCGTTTTCACAGTAACCTTCGACGTCCTTTGTAAGAATCTCTCCAACTCTAGTTACAACTCATATCAGTACTTATATACCAGTAGTGTTTAACTGTTTTACTGTAAATAATGTTTGGTTCTCATTTTTTCAATTAATGTAAACACTATTATTTCATTACATCACCTATTCTTTCCAAAAATGAGTTACCAGTGTTAGGCTTCATTGAAATATTCGGTGAAATAATTGACTTTCTACGCGTTCTACGCGTTTTGTCAGTGGCTAAGTTTTTTATCATTTATTTTAGTTAATATTTTGGTCCCCGGAACTCGAATTGCACTTTTTATGAACACACACAGTTGTAACGGTACCTAAACAATGAACCATATCGAAGAGATGTATACATTATGGACCATATAAATGTACAGCAGTTATTCAAACACGGACTAGCGATGTTATGTGACTTTAAGAAACAATAAACTATTGTCATCGACCATTGTACTAATACCCTGGTGAGCGACTATGAAGTAATATGAACGTACCGACTTATGATTCGAAGGAAGAATCTATATCTACCTATATTTTTACTAAATCTAATTCGTAGAATAGCAAAATGTCGTTTTTCGTGTCTGTATTATAGATGGGCAATCCACCGGGTATAAACCCGGTGCTTTGGTAAATACCCGATGAACATCCGTAAACACCTATAAACACCAAGAAAATTGGGTGTTTACTTGATTGACGAAATTAGTGATATTAAAAATATATGTTTTAAAAGCGATTTTCATTCATATTCTGAAAAACTATCTATCTTACATCATTGTAGGCAATTAGTGATGGGCGAGGGATAAATACTCGAAGGATAAATATTCAAGTATTTATCAGAAATGGATAAATACCCATTTTTACCCATTTTTATCAAGTAGGTATTTACTCAAAATGACGGATAAATATAATTGAAGCGTTGTTTCTATATGTTAATAGCTACTCAGTTGTTGTTTGAGATTTACAAAACTACATTTATATTACAAATTAAGAACATTATTATTTTTTTCTGGTGTTAAGACGAGGCAACTGCATCGCACCGCTCCATATCCCGGCCTCTCGCCCAGTTTCTTTACTAAGGTTAAAGGTTGATTGGGAAAATTTAAGAGTTTCGGGTACCTTAACCTGCTGGCGTGTGTACAGACGCCAGCATGTCAAGCTACCCGAAACTGTCAAATTTTCCCAATCAACCTTGAAACTTAATGCTTTAGCGATAAAGTTGAAAATCTATTAAAGAAATTTGACAGATTGTAGTAGCTTGATGTTCTGGCGTCCGTACATCTATGTATGTTAATTATTATTATTATTAAACTGTTTGGGCCCAGTAGCTGGCCACGTTTATTGCGGCGTCAGAGACGCTGTACAGATCGCCAAGGGTGAAGGTCAACGGACGCCTGGGACACTCTAGCAGATCAAGTTCTTCTTACTTACAGCTGTGCTGCTAGGGAGTTTGTTGCGTCACTTCTTCCCAGCTAAGGTCCTTGGAAGTGGTGAAGAGCGGACGTTTTATGTACGTTAAAAAGTACTGATTCTCAGCATAGTTTCTATAAATGATTTTTTATTTGATTCCTAAGTAGAATATCACAATTAACAACAATGCTCTTTTTGAAGAACAACGTAATTTACTTTTGGTGTGTATTGAATCATAAATTAATTGATGAATTCTAAATTAAAGTTTTTTTTTGCATTTAGATGTTTAGGTAATTTTTATTACGTTAAGTCATAATAACAGCTTGTCTTTTTTTTAATTACATGCATACTACTTTCTCAGAACACAAAATTAAGCAACAATTGATTATATAAAACATAATAACAGAATTTAATGATTTTTCTGAAGATCATCCAACCAATTTTCCTGACATCAGCTTGAGGATTCTTTCTTCACCTAAAATTAAAAATAAATTAGTTACATGCACCTCTGACATTTTTAATTTTTTTTATTATGATTAATTTTATTTCTTACTTAATCCGGTAAGGTTTCCTATGGGAACTGCATTGTTTCGGCGATCCAAGTCCAGTAGGTACCTGCTGCCCAGGAATACGGTTATCATAAGGGCAGCTGACAGAAGAGCGCTGAGAATAAATATATAAATTATAAAATACTTGCTTCTGCCCGCCACTTTTTCCGCGTGAAAGGAGAATGGGTAGAGCGTACCCAGACACAAAGTTAATTGTAGCATCATGAACTATGTTAATCCTTGTTGAGTAGTTTAATTAAATAATCCTAAGACAGCATGTCTGAATTTACTTGGAGATAAAAGATATGTGAGAATATTGAATTGATTTAATAAAGGGAAATATTTAACTTATAAGCCTTTGCAAAATCGATATAGGTTAAGTAGAGTTGTGCTTTCCGTTCTTGGTGTTTCTCCATCACCTGGTCTAGGGTGTGAAGGTGGACAATATCTTTATAACAGCACGAAAAATCCCTACTAAAAATCACTACTGTTTTCCCCTAAAGGTAAAACCGGACAATACTGTTTACCCTAAGCGGAAAACAGTATTGTCCAGATAAGCCAAACGCCAGATATCTTATCATTAACCTGGCAAACCCAGACACCAGAGGGGCAATTCTCGCAATTTTAAGAACGTTCACAGTCTGATCTCAGTCTCAATCTATCAAAAATATCTCTTATTTCCCTACGTTTTTGACAAATTTGTGACATTTGTTTGTCGCTGAGATGAGACTGCGACTATATTTTTAACGTTTTAAATTAAGAGACCTGGGCTTCTGGTTGCTGTGGAAAATTTCTATATTATTGTATTTTTTATAAATTAATCCATCGGATACATAAATTAACTGGGGCACCATCAGACGATAAAGTATAATAAAGTTCATAGGACACTACTGGTGCTAGACAAACGGTACAGATGATAAGAACTTTTTTTTTTGTGTGTGAAATCGTCAAATGACTTCTGCTCTGGGCGGAGCGGGCTTTTACTGACTAAAACCCACTCGTGTTCCTTCAATTGCCTGTGCCAGGTGCCACGGTGTCTCTTTCGAACAACCCGCGACCCTGGCAGGCATCGGCCGTAGCGGACCCCGTCACTTTGTGCTGACGTCTCTCTGAGGCGCGCGTGGAACGCAACGCGCCATCGACCCGGGCCTGGACCTTGCCGGACGGCGAGCAATGGGTAGCTCGCCGTCCGGCAAGCCCGCTCCTACGGTGGCCGGGAATTGGCTATGTATTCTCGACCCCCAGGGCGTCTCCTGCGGCGAAACTTCACAGGACACTACTGGTGCTGGGCAAACGGTACAGATAAGCCTGATAATACATATATGTACGAGTATGTACTTACCTCTATCCATAGGTAAGTTTCGATAAAGTAGCAACATAATTGTGTAACACACTATCAATCGCAATAATATTGATAAAATCCATTGTTTTATATGTTCGAAAAATTTGTCTGCTCAACAATGTAAATAACGCAATGAATTTTGTTGAACTGTCAAAATGAAAGCCATTGCTACTGTTAGTGTGTGTGTTGCTATTACCCCACAGGTTTATTTTAAAAATAATAAAATTACTCACAATCCGGCCATTTATAGTAGTATATAGTAATCACTTTGTCAAAGATTAAACTGAACTAAAGAAAGTCGTGTTATTATTCGTTATCGGAATGCGCTATTTCCTGCAGTTTATTGTTTATTTATTTATTTACGAATATCCTATACTTTTAATACCGAATATGACTGTACAAAAAATACTACCACATATTTTGTTTACGGCTCCATTATATAATATTATTATTACATTTCCTTTGTTCATTGTATAGACATATTAATTACATATTTAAATATTATTATAAAAATACTAACTTTTGCCAGTGGCATCGCCTGCGTGGAGGGCAGAAGTTATTCCACAGGGACGTACTACCGGGATAAAAAGTATCCTTTGTGTTGGGTGTGTAAATCCAGGTTGTAAACTATTTGTGTGCCCAATTTCATCCAAATCCGTTAAGCCGTTTTGCGTGGTTTAGTAACAAACATTCAAACAAACTTTAACATTTATAATATTAGTAGGATAAAACCATTTCAAAATATTTTGATTACGACAGGAGAAATATGACCATTTTAGATGACGAAAGTATATACCTACCCTATGTATTTAAATAAGCATTACTGATTTCTAAAAAAAATAAGTCAAATGTAGATTCCTTGTTCACAAACTAAACTAAATTTAAGTTCAGTGCATCTTTTTCTTTCTATTTCATTAAGAAAAGGACAGAAGATAAATATTCGTTTAGTTCTGTCCGTCAAAACGGGCCTTTTATTTTTTGACAACTTTAGGACTTGTTTTGCAAAAAATATCTTGTTTTCCTGGGCTGTATAGGTAGTTAGTCGGCTGATTGGCAAAATCCATAGTCGGTTCATCACGTCAAGATGGTTTACAAAAACATTCGATTATGATAATTTCGATGTTTGGATTTAGGTACATGGTGGTTTCAAAATATTCCTACGCAGTAGTATTGCCATTGTTTTCATTGATTGTCATATTGTTGTCCCCACAACAAACGCATTGCAACGCAATGCGCTTTTTTTTTACACATGGGCACAGGGTGACTGGTAATTTGACATATTCCATCCAGGACGTGACAGTGGGACTCATTTGTAACTATTAAGCACCCCATAATGCCTAGGTGAAAATTCATGAGATTCGAGAAAACCCAATTTTAAGTATTTTTGAAAATTCCCCAGAATTTGTGACTAAATATCACTTTTCCCTAAACTCTCAAATTGAATGACCTTTATTGCTATTTAATTGGGTACCTAATACTTTAACAAGCCTTTCGATGTTACCAAATTCTCTAAAACATCAAACAGCTTAATTCTTGTGCCACCTATAGTTATTGTTGTGCTACCTGTGGTTGTGCTTGTGCCATCAGTGGTTATTGTTGTACTATCAGTGCTTGTGCTTGTTCCATCAGTGGTTAATGTTATACCATCAGTGGTTATTATTGTGCTATTAATGGTTGGGCTTGTGCCATCAGTGGTTATTGTTGTACTATCAGTGGTTGTGCGTGTGTCATAAGTGGTTCAGGTTGTGCCATCAGTGGTTGTGCTTGTTGCATCAGTGGTTCAGGTTGTGCCATCAGTGGTTGTGCTTGTTGCATCAGTGGTTGACATTGTGCCATCTGTGGTTATTGTTATGCTGTCAGTGGTTGCCGACCCCCCCGTAACCGACCTTGTTGGTATAGCGGTATCTACAACGCCATATGCGGACAACGCGTCATACTGACGTACCGCAAATCCTACAACTCGCAATCAGAGTTTACCGCGCAACAACCTGCTGCTGCTGTCTTCCCGACATCAACCATCGGGCAGTTGCCCGCCAGACCCAACACCCGTCTGGTCGTAGGTCGGAGGATCCCTTTTCTATTGAGTATGAGTGAACTTTACGCCCTATTCTTCATACCTCTATGCGCGTCGATTTCCCTGCAACCCTGTATATTATGTAATCGATGTTGATAATTTCGAGTGTTAGGCATAAGAGGAGAAAATAAAAAATGTCCTTGACGATTATTTCTTTATAATTATTTATTAATAATGAAACGACTGCCTTGTTGGTGTAGTGGTCTGAAACGCTGCTGAGCATGAGTTCCTGGGTACGAATTTGTCAGTAGCAGCCCAGAGTCTGGATTTGTGCCCGGGTGATGGCAAAAGGCTCGCCCCCAATACATATAGGTAAACTCTTCTAGAAATACAGGCGTGACGTTATGTTATAATGAAACACTAATTGAAAACCAAAAATTAAAGTTTAATATAAAGTATAACAAAACACATGAGAATAAAACAATGAGTCCGCTCTGTACATGTACATATGTGCTTAAAGTATCCTACTATATTAATATTATAAAATTGAAAGTTTTTATGGATGGATGGATGTTTGTTACTCTTTCATGCAAAAACTACTGAACAGATTTAGAAGAAATTTGGCATACAGATGGTTTATAACCAGGATTAACATATAAGATACTTTTTATCCCGATATTCCCATGGAATCGAAACTTATGTGGGTGAAACCGCGGGGCGCAGCTAGTTAAAAAAATATAAATTAAACAAAATGAAAACTATTGTTTTTTTTTTTATTTTTAAAATGGTGTTTTTCACAAACTTACTATGTTTGCATTGGGGTTTTAAATTATATTAAAAACACTGTCTCAACCTTTCTCTACATTTCACCACATTACAAATTATTCAAATATATCATTAACTAGCTGCGCACCGCGGCTTATTTTTTCGATATAATCGAATCAATCGGAAAACGCAAGATAAGAATATCAAAACAAATGCTTAACTGAACTGAAAACCTAGTTCTAGCTGATGATAGAGAGGATACACCTAAGTTGGTGGTTGGTGCAGCCGCACACCGGTGCGGTGGTTACCGCACCGGTGTGCGGCTGCACCTACGTATAAAAACCGGCTAAAACTAGGTGTAGCCACACTTCGGCTATTAGCCGTAACATATGCATATTTTAGTCCTAGCTTGTAAAAATAGTAATTAATCAGTGTATGTTAAATAGAGGTTTTAGTAGCATTAACAAAAAAAATTCTTTCAATATTATCTAAACATATTCATTCCCACCAGATTCTGCAGTCTCTCTTGTCCTAGAATTAGAAAAAATATTTTAGACTCGTTTTGGAGATGTGAAAATATTGATAAAGGTATAGTAATTAAGGCAATTTCTTATTAACCAATTCCAGTTAAATTTCCGATCGGAACTCTGTTGTTCTTAAGGTCCAGCTCTACAAGATATCGTCCACCAAGAAACGCAGTCACCATGAGAGCGGTCCACAAGAGAACTCTGAAATAAAAGTATTATTATGCTCAGCTCAATATAAGTAATATTAGTCAGCTTATATTCCTATTATTCCCTAAGACCATACTATATTGTTCCTAGAAAATAACAGGAATACAAGCGATAATATTATACCTATGTCAGGCATAGGGGTTCATGGCTTAATAATAAGCACGGGTCGATTGAAGGCTTATGCTACGCTTGCCGAATTCGGCCCGTGGATGGGCGACCATCCATTACATATTAAGACCCCTACGTGCTTCGGAAAGCACGCTAAGCCGTTGGTCCCGACTGTCATTTCTAGATCTATGACAGTCGTCAAAAGCCAGAAGCGCGAAAGTCTGACAAACAGTCTTAACAAGGGGTATCGTATTACCCAGCGACGGGTAGCGGAGGTCAGACAGACAGTCACTACACGTAAAATTGTTCCCCAACGTAGTTGGGAAAACACTAGACAGAAGACCTATGCCATAATATCCCATAGGCAACTGTCGCACTGCCGACGAGGAAGCTACTAGCTATCAACGACTTTTTCGCAAAAAATGCTCACTAGAATATCTCGATAGAGATGTACAAAGGATTGTGAGTATGACACATTTTAATTAGTTTAATCAACAGTTATCGCTGACTGTACACACCGCCGCCAAAGAGTACTTGTTTGTCGCTACCGCAGCGACAAGAGCTATCAAAGATAGTACTCGCTAAGCGACGATCACTAATTGACGGGGTGAACACTCGCTGCGAGACTTACGCTTTGTACATACGTATACCAGCGAGTTATCGCTCGTCACCGTCGCACACTCGCTGTTCGTTCCTCGCCAACTCATTTTTAGTTGCTAGCTCTACCCGGTTCTCGTTAGTCGAAGCGGTGGGACAGTTAACTCAAACACCGAAATTAACAAAAATATTCGTTTGAGTTGGTACTTACAATCCGCCAAAAATCGGCATTTTGTTCAATTTAATGAATAAAATTACTTTAACAATTTAATTTACATAGTGTTTTTTACTGCAAGATATGCTTTGCCGATGTTATATTCGAAATACATTTTTTTAATATGCTGTCGTGTTTTTATTTACTCTTCACATGCCAATGGAATGTTTGCTCAATAACATTATATTGGTAGATTAAATTACACCAAATATTTGTCCAGTCAGAACAACGAAAACTAACAATAATAGTGTATAAGGGGTGATAAGTATAGGCTTAATAAAACGGTCCCGTTGACATCATTTAGGAACGGAAGCTTAAAAACTACCCAACAAGAAAATGGATGTTTTCTACCCTTTTGGTACGGAACCCTAAAAACCAGCTTACAGTTGAGTTACCTATATTATCCTTTTATAGGTAGATACAGGGTGTATCGTGTGATAGGACATCAGCACCCTAATTGTGCAACACATAAAAAATCACATGTGTATGTACCTACAACGCCACATGCGAACAACGCGTCATACTGACGTCACGCAAATCCCGCATCGCGCGAGCAGAGTTTGCCACGCAATTACATACAACATCCCGACATCAATCGTTGGGCAGTTGCCCGCCAAACACAACACAACCCGTCTGGTCGGAGGACCCTCCCTTTTCTATAGAGTATGTGTGAACTCTACACCCTGTTCCTCTATACATAAACTAAAAGGTAAATAACGCAATGAATGTTGCTGAACTGACAAAATTAAAGCCATTCCCGTGTTAGTGTGTTACGCAATTACCCCGGAGGTTAAAGTAAAAAAATAAGAGCTAAAAGCAGCAGAGTAAATTAGTCAAAGTAACCAACTGAGATTAAATTAGAAAACTTTCATAATATATGTCATACACGCTACGTTCTAGAGGACAGGTTAGGTCGGTCACGTCGTAGAGGATATGGCACCTGCCCCTCCGCCGACGAGGAAGCGACTAGCTATCAAGGATTTTCTCGCCCAAGAAACCTATAAAAATTGTAGGTCCCGTGTAAGTAAAAAAGATACATAATTATAGTTATAGTTGCTTGCTGACTGTTCACATCGCCGCGGGTCAGCCGTCGAGTACTCGTTTATCGCAGCGACAAGAGCTATCAAAGAGATTACGTGCTCAGCGACTCTCGCTTGGTCGACACTTGCTGTGAGACTCACGCTTGGTACAGACGCCAGCAGGTCAAGCTACCCGAAACTGTCAAAATGTCCCGATCAACCTTGAACCTTAATGCTTCAATGATAAAGTTAAAAATCTATTAAAGAAATTTGACAGATTGTTGTAGGTTGCTGTGCTGGCGTCTGTACATACGCACACCAGCGAGCAATCGCTCGTCGCCACCGCGCACTCCCTGCACGTTGCTTTCCAACGCGTTTTTCGCTGTGCTATGCACAGTACGCTGTCGCGCGAAAGTAATTATTTTTTAAATATACGCCGGTCACCTGTGCAGCTTCTAAAAAC
Organism: Apamea monoglypha; assembly: GCA_911387795.2. Classification (NCBI taxonomy): domain Eukaryota; kingdom Metazoa; phylum Arthropoda; class Insecta; order Lepidoptera; family Noctuidae; genus Apamea; species Apamea monoglypha. The sequence goes on from OU426920.1 coordinate 13,079,253, forward strand.
TGTGCAGGTCTAAGATTACATGACACCTGGGGGCAATTCTCGTAATTTTAAGAACGTTCACAGTCTGAGGGGCAATTCTCGTAATTTTAGGACCGTTCACAGTCTGATCTCAGGCTCAGTCTGTCAAAAAATACTTCTTATTTCCCTACACTTTGACAAGTTTTTGACATATGTTTGTCGCTGAGATGAGACTGCAACTAGATTTTGAACGTTTTAAATTACGAGATATGGCCTTCTGATCTCAGTCTCAATCTGTCAAAAATACCTATGATTTCCCTATATTTTGACAAGTTTTTGACATTTGTTTGTCGCCGAGATGAGACTGCGACTAGATTTTGAACGTTTTTAATTACGAGAATACGCCTTCTGTTATCCATGAAGGGTTAGGCAGAAATATACCTATTATTGTACACCTACATTTCGCCAGTTGTCGTTCCATGTAATAGGGCTCGAGCCTATTGCCTTCAAACGGGCATAAACGGACTCCAGGCTGCTACTGAGAATTTCTGATGGGAAAACCCAAAAACACTTCGCCCAACGTGGGAATCGAACCCAGGACCGGAGAAAGGTTGAGGTCGGAGAGGTCTACTTGTACAGGAGTACCTGTGCAGACAGACCTCTTCGATGGACCGTAGCGCATATAGCCGCCATTAGGTACTGTATTATGTTATCAGGTCAACAAATACTCTCTATCTTGTACGTGTAATGTTTCCTATAGTGACGCAGATCGCTAATCATATTGCGGTAGTATTAATACGAAGCTCTTTGATCTATGAACGTAGGTAGTATCAATGTTTATCAAATTAAAGAATTTTTTTAGTTGTACAGATAATTTTTCTTCCTTTACAGCAGTTAGTAGGCAGCAGACGAGCGGCCGTTCTGTTGATTGCTCTCTGTAGTTAGGAAATCATCATCATCATTGGCCTTCGGCAGTCCACAGCTGGACATACGCCTCTCCAATTGCACGCACTTGTAGTTTGGTACGTAACCATGATTGTGCAAACCCGACTCGCTCCTTGCCGGTTTAATATGTTCGTGCTGCAGAGGCATAACAGCCATCTTTTTATTGAGTAATCTAGAAAATAACTTTCTAGATTAGCCGCCATACTTACAATAACATCTCTCCTCCTCCTCCTCCAAATTCTCCTGGGTCTTCCAAATTCAGGATATTATTTATTTATTTTATTTATTTATTTATTTTATTATTTATGTACGCATAGTAAGATACATTAGGATATGACATTTAAAATATGAGTACAAAGGTACTGCTTATTTCTTAAGAAATTTCTTCCAGCAGACCTGCGAAAGGAGAAGTAAAAAAGAAATGTAGACAATAGTGTGTGAGAACAAGAAGAGAAAAATATGAGTGTGTGAAGTCTAAAACTAAAATATAAATATACTTACACATATAATGCAAAAAAAAAATACATAATACAAAAATATATAAACGTATATATATATATATATAAATACTCACGGTATAGAGGAAAGGTAATGCTCTTTTAATCGACGTTTAAATAGAGAAATAGTTTACAAATCACGAATGCTAGGCGGAAGTGAGTTCCACAATCTTACAGCATGGACAGAGAAGGAATAAGAGTACCTAGTAGCTCGTTTTATGAGGATGAGAATTAAGTATGGATCTTAGGTGAGATCTACATGGTGCGGCGCTAGAGCGAGCGTAAGGAAACGCTCACGCAGGTAGGCAGGATAAGACGGGTTGTGTAAGATGTTGAAGAGTAGACATAAAATCCGAGTGTTCCTACGAAGGCGGATTGGGAGCCACTTGAGTTCCTTGCGAAGGTGTGAAACATGGTCATACTTTCGCAGACCGAAAACAAAGCGAATGCACAGGTTTTGCAAGCGCTCAAGCTTGTTTAATAGCTCCTCAGTAGCATCCAGATAACAGGCGTCGGCATAATCTATGATCGGCTGAATAAGTGTTTGTGCCAAAGAAATTTTTATTAGGATATTCTATCTTTTTTTCAATAAAATAGCAGATATTATAAACTTAAAGTATTTATAAAAATGCTATTGCAATCAAAGAAATACAAAGGGTGGTAAAGAGGTCGTCGTCTCGGTGGTCGCCACTGTTGTAGGAATTGGCCTGTTATCCTCTATATATTTCATTATGTACAACGTTCCCCAAAACGCTATAAATGCCAGCATTCCGCCGACTAATAAACTGGAAAAAAAATCTGCATAAATAACGAGAAAATGTTTTTTTTTTTTTAGAAAACAATAGGTACCCATTCCAGAGCAGGTAAATATACAATCACGACAGTTTTAATTGGCTGGGTCCACACCGGACGATCCAAATATGGTGGATCGGAGATTCTTTCCCAAGATCTGTTTTAGGAACCCCGCGATCCTGCCGCGCGATCCATAGCTAATCTGACGCCACGCGTCTTCTCTGGCACCCCATTTTGTATATTTTTTATCATTTGAATCCCATAAGCACTTATGTTATTTATAAATGGATATTAAACAGCGACTTTGCGCATTATCCATATTGCCCGATCACCCGATCTACACACAACTGTTTACACCATCGACAGCGCTCGGATCGGCCGCTCCACGGAGCGCGCGCTCCACCGCGCGTGCTCTGACCGCGCGCTCCTCATTCACACCGAGCATGCATTAGAATCGCACTCCGGCCGCGCCCGATCGGAGCGCACTGGATCGTCCGGTGTGGACAAATCCAGACTCCGAACTGCGTGCGCGGTGCGATCGAACAAAAAAAGCACGCTCAACTTGTGCTTGCGACTGCTAGGCCACTAGGCAGTGATCAGAAGGCCAGTTCCCGTAATTAAAAACTTTCAAAATCTAGTTATCATATTAGATTGTCGTATTGTTGTTTTGGGAAAATAATATTTGAAATACAGTCGTGCCAGCGACACGAAGAAGAAAAAGACAATTAGTGTCAAAAACTTGACAAAATGTAGAACACTAGAGGTATTTTTGACAGATTGAGACAGATCAGCAGGCCAATTCTCGTAATTTAATACGATCAAAATCAAGTCGCAGTCTCATCTGGGCGACAAAAAAATGTCAAAAACTTGTCAAAATGTAGGGAAAAACGTATTTTTGACAGATTGAGACTGAGATTAGACTGTGAACGTTCTTAAATTTACCAGAATTGCCACTTGCCTGTGTACGTTTTTAAAATTACGAGAATTGCCCCTCAGAGCGGGGTATAATTTTTTTTAAGCAAGTTATCTCGTTTACAACAAACAAACAAACAATTTCTCGAATTTCAACTCAAACTGTGTCCAACTCAGCTCACACGTCACTTGGGATGATTAACTTAACCTACATTATATTATATTTAGGGTTAGGGTTCCGCACACACGTCGCTGTTGGTGGATGTGCCTTCCTAATTTGGTCTTTTACTACAAGGATATTCTAGGATTTGTATCAATAGATATGAAAAAAACAAGGTACTTTAAACAGAAAATATTTATAATATAATTGAAATTAGTAATAAAGAGAATCTATTGTTGTGGTGGGGTTTGTTCTATTTCTTCTAACAAAAAATTTATCTGGACTGTAGTGGCCCCACCCGTCGTCTTTGCCTCCCGTGCGCAACGTCAGGTCAGCCACCTTCTCTTTAGGATCTTTGGCTTTCGATTTAATCTTTTCATTCTCAAAAACGGTCATCATTCCAAAATATGCTACAAATAACAGCATCGCAAGGCACAATACACTGAAAAAAAAACTTCATAAATATCGCGAAGCCGTTTATTAGAAAACATTACTTCTTGCTTTCCATCAATTTGAAGAAAACCAAGAAACCAACTCAAACGGCGTGCTCATTGTGTCACATAAGAATATTATTCCAACTCCGTCGTCTGGCTGTGTCCGTCTGCCGGCCACGGACACGGACAATAATTTTTTAACCATTCGAGGCAGTTAGTTGAAATTTTATACATTAAGTATATATATATATAGGTAAGTATAAGGCTATATATTATATCTGACCAAGATTATGTCTGGACTTTAAAAGAGACTGTTACCTCTGAGTGTGTTTCGGCCTTTCTTCTCAGAGTAGTCAGATAGGAAACGCCGATCCCATCTAGTTTTTAAAAATATGGTTGATGTGTAAAAGTGTTTGTAGAAACCTACTTACAGAAATAAAATCACTATGATACTAAACTTTTCCCGAGGTTTCGCACGCGTGGATGTCGGAAATTATTTGGTATAGCCGTGTGCAAAATTAGCGTGAAAATGTCACGTACAGCAGAATTGAATCGAATTTATAATACTATAAAGTATGGATTATGAAATTTCTATATCGAATAAGTGTTACTACGGGGTCTATCATTGCATATAGGTATTAAAAATCATCATCATGCAGATTTTTGTTATTGCTGAATTAGTCTTTGTTCAACTTCCCATCGAATACGTATTCAATGCCGAATCTTAAGTATTGTATCACACACACACATTCAATCTAGAGCAGGATGACGAGGGCTAATGAATGGGTGAACAAAGTCATCGTCAACCCTTCGTCGGGTGCCCTAAAACCAAGAGTCCCGCTTCCAGAGCGCATGCGGGCATCGAAAATCGACGGCTCCGGTTTTGTAGCCAAGCGCCGCAATGGGCCTCAGCGTAAAGGCTTCCGCAGACAGGTGTGACGCAACAGCGCTATGCGACTAGTAGAACAATTACCATGAAGTTTCGAGTCGCCCATGTTTGCGGGAGCCTTAACGCAGTTACTTGTAAAAAAAGTGAGGAGCGGCCCGCCTTTAGTGTGCGTTGATTTTGAGTTTGCGGTTAACCTTTGTATACGTATTCGATCGCGTTAACGTTAATTTTGTACTGAAATGGAATAACCGCTGTCTATTTCTAATTACCTACCCATGTTGCAGTTTCATTGCTACCGCATTTGTGCCAGTAACTGCTGATTACCGTTTAGGGCTTGCGAAATTGCACCTCGAAAATGGCTACATCCCCCAAACCTTTGGTCTGCGTTACACTAAATCCAGACCGCACATGTAGTCAGCCACATAATTATCTAAGATCCAAGCTGAGAAGCAAAGCGGGAACGGTTCCACTTTCTTGTTTTTATGCGTTTTCCCCCGGGTGCCACTGACACGGCCTGGCATGCCACTGACACGGTAACGGCAACGGCCTCGTAGCCGGTGAATTAAAAGTTGTAGAAAAATATGGCCCATTTTCTCACTTACCGGTGACGGTTATGGCCATAATTCTTACATTTTGCCTCCATCTTAGCCTTTACGTCTAATACGTTACTGTACTTGTTTTCATATTTTAAAAATATATGTTTAAACAATTACTCACAATCCAAAAGCCATTTGTCCAATATACAAAAATTCCCTCAGATCCTGAAGTCCTCTATCCTGTATCTATGTTTCCTGAAGACAAACTCTTGAATCAAAGTGTGTGAATTAACAAAACAGAATATTCTACGGCAATGACATAGTGTGTATTACAGGTAAGGCCGAGTTTACACTGACGTCGCAAACTTCTTATAGTCATATTTGGGTTGTAACTTGTACAATGCTAGACAAAGTTCGCTAGTTTCGATAGTCTCAGGTCTATTTGAAGTTCGTTCAGCGTCAGGCACTAGTTGTCTGGTGTCTTTGCTGAACTGGGCCTAATTGGCGACGCCGTGTGGAACAAATTCCTGCTAATTTCTTACAACGCACAGAATATGTTGTGTACTTTTAGTATTTTCCCTGTATTAATGTATTTTCCCTATCCAATAGAGCTCGTTTGGGAGTATCTACTACCCATAGGGTAATTTCAAGCACGTGAGGGATCAAAACTCTGGGATGGCAACGCAAATGCCATGCCTACGTTGTCCAATGGCGGCGGTGTCCGCTTACCATGCGGTGGGTAGTGTGCTTGTATGCTATCTAATAACGTAAAAACATGTTAATTATTCTCGAGGCTACAAGCAAATTGGTAACCGTATTTGCAGGCCAAATAAAACTACCGCTGTATGTGTCATAGAAAGTGAAATGTCAAGCAATTTTGAACTATGTGCGGTGCGACTAACTGTCTCCGTGACTATCCTGCATTAAAACACTACACAGCTAATAATTATTGTACGGGCAAGTAGGTGCCTGCCGATCTATTCTGTAAAAATCTCACCTTGAAAACTTTGGTGAAGTGAGCTGTCAATAGTGTCAATCCCAAGCATCACGTAGAATGACAGCTCACTTCACCTAAGTTTTCACGTTGACATTTGTACAGAATAGACTGGATGCTTATTTAGCGTGTTTTGTTAAATAATCTGTAGACCAAACTTTGATGGAACGATGGACATTGATATACACCATTTACCTATCTGGATTAAGTAAGATATAGAACTTTTTCGTGCAGTATTGTAAAGATACCTTTACTTTTTTTGAATTGGACAATGATTGTTGTTGAGTAAACACAAACATGATCCATGGGAACGTTTTTGTCATGATGTAGGTTCCGTTGAATCTTTCTATCGATAGTTATCTAAAGCCCTAGTCGGTCTGATTCTATCGTTTTCTTTGTCGACATAATACTTATCATCATAATATTTGACATATGACTTATCGTCATAATATTTGAATATGAATGCTTTGTACTTCTGCAAAACTTTTCTCGTTCTTATATTTCGACTTATATTGTATTCAGTAACTTGACAGTTCAAAGAAAAATAATGTTACCATCCTAAAACTAATAGTGTTGGGGTAGTGAACGATTTTGCGTAAAGAACGAATGATAAAAATTGTTTAATTTAAATAAAACTTTAAATATTCGTAATTCGTCAAATAATTGAATATTCGAAAAAATTAAATAATTCCCAAGATGTCCTGGAAGAAAAAAGACATTCAAGAGTGGCTGAATAATAATAATAATTAATGCATTCTAAGTTGTATTACTGAAAAACAAAATATATAACAAATTCTACAATTTAATAGTGTATATCGTGTTTTTAAGACAAGTTATTAAATTTAACAAAAACAGTTACATTTAAGTACAGACGCCAGCACATCAAGCTACTACAATCTGTCAAATTTCTTTAATAGATTTTCAACTTTATCGTTAAAGCATTAAGGTTCAAGGTTGATTGGGAAAATTTGAAAATTTCGGGTAACTTGACCTGCTGGCGTCTGTACATTAGTTAAGTTCATTCAATTTCGTTCATTCTTGCACCATCTCACTACCTTTTTTTTGTCAAAATCTGGTAACCCTTCAACTGTCAAGTTACTGAATATAATAAAAAGTCGAGGTATAGATCCCTTTGATTCAATATATGATTGAGTGTCTCAGACACCCACGCCAGTGAACTATGGTATAAGATTCTTTATATATGGTATAGTCCTAACAGTTAATTATATACAAGATGTTATTGAAATAATATAACATAACATCATGCTTGTAATCCCCGAAGGACGTAACTTAGAGAGTTGTATTGAAGATTTTTATTTTTATAATTGTATAAATATCACTTCGAGGACAATAGTGTAGGTTATACGTTTTCTCCACTGTAATAAACTATTAATAAATAAAATAAATATTTGTTACGCCCGCGAATCATATTTAGATCAACATTGTATTTCGCGGGCCACCCTGACCCTATTCGCGTCAACCTTATTTAAAAATATTTTTAATTTTTTACATTTTTTTATGTGGAAGCGTCATGCTGAGATAGGAGCCTTTTGGCCTCGTATAGGAATTTCTGTTTCATTTTTCTTTTTGTTACTTTTTTATATAATTTGTTTTTTATTTTTAACTGTGTTTAATTTCGTTTATGATCTTCCTGTACAAGTCGCAATAAATACTTTTTCTTTCTTTCTTTCAACCTGTGTCAAATAAATTTATTTTCTCTCTTTCGTTCTTTCTTTTTTCATTTTTTTAGTGCAAACAACAAGTAACAACAAGTCTCGATTAGAGTCTCATTTCATTTATAGTAAAGTTGTCTATCAGACTTCTGTGAGTTCGCTTTGGCTTCCGTACACCTTCCAAATCACATCTGACCCCATAGGAAAAACTGAGATAGGAAAAGACTAGCTGCGCCCCGCGGTTTCACCCGCATAAGTTTCGATCCCGTGGGTATATAAACTATCTGTGTGCCAAATTTCATCCAAATCCGTTCAGTAGTTTTTGCGTGAAAGAGTAACAAACATCCATCCATCCATCCATATAAACTTTCACGTTTATTACGAGTAGTAGGATTAATATAATAATAAAACAGCAAAAAAATAAATCACATAATACCTAACTATTTAATTAATAAAACTAAAATAAAGTTATATTTTACAAAATAGCAGACAATTCACAATATGCATTTTAAACGTAATTGTATTTTTTTAAATCTTGATGTCGTGGTTGCCATGGTTACTTGGTTGTACCTAGTGGCCGATGTTTGATGAAGGGGTTGTACCGATTTTCAGAGATGGATCCGGCATGCTCATCAAATATTTTGTCGTCCAATATGCACCGAAAGCCAGTAAACCAGTGATAATTATACTGTAATATAAAATTCACTGGAATTAATTAGAATAAATTCACTATCCTATTAAAATATGGAATAATAATGAAACAGCCTGACATAACGCTAACCTGAATAATTCATTTTTTTATGAAAAATTATCATATCCTTAGGGCGCGTTTCCATTGAGGTGGAGACGAGCGGAGCGGAGCAGAGTCGTGCAGGAATCAACCAATCACAGACGAGACGCGTGAGACGTGATTGGATTTCAACCCATGTGATTCGTCGATTACTGCACGTCTCCTCTCCGCTCCGCTTGTCCTCTCCTCAGTAGCAACGCACCCTTAATGAGGAACCATTCGTAAAAAGATGAATTTCTAGGAATAGATACATTAGCTTTTTTTGTTTAAACAAATATGGTGATATGGTAGCAGGTCAAGCTACCCAAAACTGTCAAATTTTCCCAATCAACCTTAATGGTTTAGAGATAAAGTCGAAAATCTATTAAAGAAATTTGACATATTGTAGTAGCTTGATGTGCTGGCGTCTGTACGAAAAGCACAACTTATTGATAAGTTATAACTACAAGTTATACATAACTTCATATTAGATTTGAACGTCTATCTTTGTAAGAAGATGAATTATATCGAAAACGACTTCGAACTATGATTATGTCGAAAAATAAATGTGTAAACGGTTTTTTTTTTCAACTTTGAAATCTCACTACACCTTTATTTTAAACAAATAATGCTAAATCACTTTTCGAAAAAAATATAACACAAGTATAAAAGTATCCAGTAGTCGAGTTCCAGAAATATTGTTTCTGGATGTCCAGTATAAAGACTGGAACTGAAAGGAATTTTTATATTTATTTGTATGTTTAGTTAGTCACTTAATTTAGTGTGCGTTAGTTGCGTTATATTATAATGTATATATTCATTTTAATGTTATGAAATAAAAAAACTTTATACACTTGAAGTAATGTTCCACGTCGAAATCACTTACAATCGATTGAAATCAATCACTTACAATCCAAAAGGCATCTTGGCTTTATCTCTATCTCTGCTCAGTATCCACGCTACGCATGTCAATCAGCCCTTTACGACACTAATGATAGACACGACTAATAGAATAGAGGCTATGAATACCTTTTATAGCTCATCACTATTAAGGGTGAGACTACACTGCGAGCTGAAGCGATGTCCCGCGATACAAAGCTAACTTTTTGGAAAAATTATGTCTAAAATTGAGAGCAGTGGTGGCCCAGTGGTAACAACTGCGACTTACGAGTTGTAAGTCAGAGGTTCGGACCCAGACATGAACTTAGTGTAAATTATTTCATCACCACTGCTGACAAAACGCTGAAACCATTGTGGGGAAACCGGCATGTCCTAGAATCAAAAATTCGAAGACATGTGACATCTACCAACCCGCACGGGGCCCGGGTGGTAGATTACAGCCCACTCCCTCTCACATATCCTCTCTGTGAGAGGCCTGTGTCCCAGCAGTGGGAACATTATAGGCTGGTTATTCTATGTTTTAAATAAATAGCCTTTGATCTTTTGCCTATCATCACCATTTCAGCCGAAAAACCGAAAAACTCCCCCAAGTACCGCCACCTCAACCGGTTCTGTGCTTCAGGCATCCAGCGGATTCCTGCGGCCTTTACCAGGTCATCGGTCCACCTGGTGGGAGGCCTTTCAGTGCTACGTTTTCCGTCTTCTTTTACCTATGGCATACCAAAACATCGAGATTTGCTGTGCTGTATCTAAGTTAAATATTAGGTAATGTATTATGCGTAAACCTTGCGGAATAGATGCTCTAAATGGTAGTGAAAACCGCATCAAAACCCATTTTCAGTTCAAAAGATCTAAGCCCTCATACAGACGGACACGAAAAGCAACTACATACGTTTTATAATATGTATAGTTTGTTTTATTTGTAGATATACGGTTACCAAAGGAGATAAGTAACGAGGGTCGTCGGAAATATTTGAAGTTTTGAAAATTAAATAGTTAAAATAAACAAGTTACACCTGCGGATACCACGTGTACACCTCTGCGAAAACTCGTACGTGAACTTCATGTATTTGTTAAGCCTGATGTCTGTTTCGAATTTAGACTACCTATCTGCCAAATAATTATCCAGAATAAATTCATCGAAATTCTGCCAAAAAATCGAAAGAGTAGTTTACACGTGGTTCAAAAACTATCAAAAATTGTGAGGGTGTATTATAGGTACACGTGATATTAAGAGTATATGTAAACTATAAAAAAATTAAACAAACCCATAATTATTTTGTCAAGCTATACAACGCTTTTTATAGTATTCATTAGGTTCAAAGGTTTGAGTAAGCTATTTTTAATGTTGTCTAAACACGTTTTGTGTAGTAAAGATTAGTGGCATGTGAATAATAAATACGATCGTTCATTGCATTCATTTACCTTTCCCACATACCCAAAACTTGTCTTGTTATTAATAACACATATGTTGTATTTTATCATTCACAGCCCGACTTCACCCACTGTTGCATATGCCTCTCTTTTCTTTCTTTCATGTGCCTATCCCCACGCTCCTGTGCCATTGTGCTATATTCTATTGGTTTCGAAAATATGACCGCCTTTAAAAAGGTGGCTGGGACAGATTGGATGCAGAAAACGGAGGACAGGGTGCCTATGTCTAGCAATGGACTGCGATAGGCTGAGTTTTAGAGATGTCACGTCATTCTCGCTGTAAAATCATTGCAAAAAAACTTAAATCCAATGATTAGCTGAATCCACCACCCCCGCACTGGGCCCACGTGGTGGATTACGGCCCACTCCTTGTCACAGAGCGACCCAATTATAGGAGAACCTGAGAAACTTAAAAGGCTGATATATGTAGGCTATGCCATGCCGATGATCATCAGATTGCGGGTAAAGCATAATCAGATAATGTCCCAACTGCTGGGACACAGGCCTCCTCTCTATGAGAGATATTTCGGGATAGTGAATTCTTAACACAACGCCTTGACAGAAAGTTCATTCACTCTTCCTGTACCGTGTCACGACTTGATGAGTTATACAAGAGTTTTAGCTAGTGGTAAAAAGATGAGCCAGTCTCTAGCAATGGCTTTGACAATTAAACAACAAACATTGCATTATTTACGTTATGAGCGGATACATTTTGCGAACATATGACGCAATGGATGAGCAATGACCTTCAAAATTATTCAAATGTGGTCGAAAGTATGTCATGTAATTAGGGTGCTGGTTCGTAGCAAGGCTTCCTACTGGACGTTAAGAGGAATACACTGAGGTAACCCGCAAAAATCAAATTTTCTTACGTGTTTTGTAATTTGTAGGTCAGTATTATGGAAAATTTGAATATCGCTGGCTACGCTTTCACCTTAAAGCAGTTTGTTTAGAACCATCACTGTTCACTCTATTTCTGTCCCCTCCCTCGTTGCAAGTATTTCAATCCGTCAAGCAACATTTGTGAGTTCCTATTTTAACAGCTGTATAATTATTTTATCAGCTAACATTTTATGTATGAGAGGAGTTTATGTATATGCGTCAGTGAAATTAAAGACATGTAATAATTTATTTTTTGCTTTTGTGTATGTATTTTTATATGCCACTAGTAACTGGCTCATAAGACCTCTTCTCATACAAGGAAAAAACGATTGCTCAGAGTTTGGGTTTTCGATTTCAGACCATTATAAGTCGGGTTTCCTAAAGAAGTTTTCCACAGGCCTTCATCACTGATGTATTAAAGATACTTTCTGATTTAACCTACATTCTTGTATTCCTCAGATGACCATCCTACGAAGCGATTAAAAATGAAAGTGATGAAAAAAGACAACTTTTTTTATTATATGCGTTTTAATGTTTGTTTCCATTGTTACGATGTGGTAAAATAAACACCATCAACCAATCGATGACGAAGATGATTTACATTTAAATCCAAAATAGAAAAAAAGTAGTCGTACCTACATGAAATGTAATTTATTTTCAGAATTTAACGTAGAACTTGTAGAACACTGCTGTTCACTTGTGCCTTCGTTTGACCCCTTTTAGATCCGCAGATCAAAGTCAATATTCTCTAATGCAGGCTACAAACGATGGCGTGGCTGGAGATATCTGGATTGTTTCGTCCCAACCATTACGCCATCATCTGCCTAGCCTTTTCACAACTATGTTGGGGTCAACTTCCATTCTATTATATATATATAGGAGCGACGAAATCCAGTAGGTCAAACCTGTCATATTGTGTGTAAGAAATCACGAACTGAAGGTGTGGCCGGAGGCAGCCTGTCATGAAACACAATTTCGTCGGATGGCCCGTCAGGCCGGTCCTCATAGAATTAATTAGCCACAAGATTATGGCGCTATAACGATTCCTTTATTTCCTGTTTAGCCAAAATGACAAACACGACAAGTTCACTCATCTTCACGGCACCGGCTAGCACACAGAGGACGCCTATCGCGTAGTATACTTTGTCATAATTTACCGTCGCGCGGTGGGCCGTTTCGCCTCCCAAGGTAAGCTCGCGCGATGCATGTGCCTGTAACCTGTCTTGCCTTCTTTTATAAGTTTTTGTTTCGTGAATTATCTGCAAGAAATTATCAATGGGAATATTATAAAATAATTGTAGACATATTACTGTACGCGGGCACTACCTGCTGGGCAGAGCCAGAAAGTGAAAGAATTTTTGAAACCAAATGTTTCCAACAATTTCCCTATAAAAACACACAAACCCGCTTTTCCTTTTCTCGTATCGATAACTGCAACCTGACCGACGAGGATAGGAGTAAAGGCGCAGAGGCAACCTGGACAGCTCTGGTAGAGGGTTCAGGTAGGAATGTGGAACATTGTCCAATGTCCATACAGGGGGGGTGACGACTGTCTCTTTCCTGTTTCAGCTTCTCTCTAGGTACTTCGCACACAACACCCTAACACAGTGTGCAGCCCCGTCACAGGATACCGCATCTACTCCTCTGCCAGTCGTGCACAACTAACTGCACCCTCCGGGATCTTACCTCTTTAATGTTTTTTTTACCCTATTGTCCTATTACAGGGAACTTAAACATAACTGACGAAATGTGGGTGTAGTATAGGTAGGTATTCGGGGAATGCACGCGTGGTGTTGTAATATGTTATATAGAATAGATACAGAGCAGTGGTGGCCTAGTAGTAACGATCGCGACTTACGAGTAGATCATAAGTTCTAACTCTGACAGGCGCTTTACTTTGTGCAAATTATTTTATCACCATTTCTCTCAAAACGGTGAAGGAAAACATCGTGAGGAAACCGGCATATCCTAGAACCAAAAACTTAAATAGATACATCAAGCATCTACCAACCTACACTGACATTATAGGCTGATTATGAAGAATAGATATAAACAGAAGGTGAGATTAGATAAGCATTAAAGGTCATCATCATCACTTCAGTCGAAAGACGTCCACTGCTGGACATTGGCCTCCCTCAAGCACTACCACTTCGACTGGTGCATTAAATGTATGGCATAGATAAACCCAAATGAAACGCCATGACTCCACACTTAGCTGATGCGTCTGATAGTGCTTTTAGGTATGTGGTCTTTACACGTAAAATGATCTCAACCTTATAAATACACGTACGATACCCCAAGATTACTCAACTAGGGCATTACTTAACTTATTCTAATTTATCTAGCTTCTTCTTTCTTTTTTATTTAGCTTATTATAAGCGATTTGGTGTTCATTTCCCACTGAAAGCTTATTTTGTATTTTTAATTAATAAATTACAGGTAGAAATGTAAATAACGGCCCGGGGTAATTGTTGTGATTTTTCAACAACTTTTAATGCGTTATTTACGTTATTGAGCAGACAAATTTTTCGAACATAAGAAGAAGAAGCAATGCATTTATTTTATCCTTCAAAATGCGCCAGCAAAAACCCAACAGCGAATCCAAAATCTCTGTCGTCAAATGAAGTAATCGAAAGTGCTTCTTGGAATGGAATTCAAAAATACTAACCAGAACAAGTCCAGTTATCCACAGAAGCATTATTCCAGTACACAAATAATATCCTTCTATAAGCAGGTCAATCTCTTCTTCTACTACCTTGGATATCATTAGACCAATAGGTATTATTATTTGACTCCAGATTGTCCCTCCCACGAGCGTCTGTTCATCTCTGTGTTTTGGCCTCATAGTCACTCCTGCGCCAGCCCATAACCCAGCTGCTCCTATTACCAAACCTATACTGCTTATTTGCATAATGACTTCAACATAATCTAAGACCATTTGTCATGAAATTGGGGTTTGAACGTGACCTATATATGCATTTTGATCTGGTAATATACAAATAACTTCTAATTGTAAAACTAAATTCCGAAAGTTTATTTTCATAACAAAAACCAACAATGACAAGTAATTCTACATTGACACTGGTTGACAGTAAAATATTTCGTTCATTTTCCAAAAACATGGAATTAGTAAATACTGTAAACCCAAAATAATTATGTCTCATGAAGAGTGAATACTCTAAAAAACATAGTGTATACGTAGTTTATACCTACTACCACCTAACGGTAGGTCCATTATGTGGTAGAAGGTAACAGTAGTAACAGATGTTTTATAACCAGGATTAACATATAGGATACTTTTTATCCCGATATTCCCACGGAACCGAAACTTATGCGAGTGAAACCGCGGGGCGCAGCTTGTCATTCATGTATTGGTTAAGAGTAATTTCGAGCACGGAGAAATAGAAAAGGATACTGCCTCGTTGGTGTAGGGGTCGCAAGTGCTTCTGCTGAGTATGAGGTCCTGGGTTCGATTCCCGGGTCGGGCAAAGTGTTGTTGGTTTTTTCCATCTGGAATTTTTCAGTAGAAGCCCGGAGTCTGGATTAGGCCAAAAGTCAGAAAGAACGCTAAGCGAAAACGAAGTATTATCTCGGGCGGGCGATACGATGCGACGGGGTGGGACGGAGGAACAAGAATTTTCACATGGATGAAGTCGTGGGCAGAAGCTAGTGTATAATAAAAATAAAAGAATATTTATTCCAAGCACAATTTATTTACTACCTGAGATTCTAACTTGAATGACGCAAAAAGAAAGATTACATTGATCACCATATAATATGGATTTAAATGCATATAGGCCATACAAATGCATCCCACCGCAGTAAGATCGCAAAACCTCTTGAAAATCTAGGGCAAATGTATAATCACTCTGTAAGAAAAAATAATACCATTAAAAACAAATTAACGAACTATGAATCAAAATAACAACAAAATAGAAAAAAGACCAACCGCTAATGTTTAAATACAATAAACATTTTGGTGTATCTAAATGACGTTGACAAAATCCACAGGATGGTTAAGGGACATACAATATACAGTCTGGCCGTCGCGTCGCGAGAATGCTTTCCTGACACTTGTCAGTACGGCAATTCTAGTTGATAATAAAGATCCAATCACAAAAACACGTATTCGTTTGTACGAAAGTGACAAGTGTCAAGAACGCATTCTCTCGACGGCCGGGAAAAACCTTATCAGTAAAAACTATAGTAAGTACTAATTCCATGAAGCCATCACCATCGTCATGATTGAGTGTAGGTACAGACGCCAGCTGAGGTCAAGCTACCCGAAACTGTCAAATTTTCCCAATCAACCTTGAAACTTAATGCTTTAGCGATAAAGTTGAAAATCTATTAAAGAAATTTGACAGATTGTAGTAGATTGATGTGGCTGTTTTTACACTGCGACGATAATGACACCGACACGTATATATCCTATCGTCAACTCGGACGATATATGTATCTAATAAATAATATATCCAAATCAATTAAACATTTCAGTTGTTAACTACGTATTTGCTAAGAGATGGCGCTAACTTGTTGGTCTAAGGTACTATCATTTAAGACGAGACACCCATATTAATCAAAGAATAGGAAAGTAAGACATTTCACTCAACGGTTTTCTCTTTTCGCCCACAGTTTTTTTGGCATAACGTTCATCCAAAAATTGACATTCTACCCAGTTATTGTCTCGAATAACCTTGTTTTTTAGAGTCTTCGTGAGTTTGGGCTTTGATTCTACTAGTTTTATCAAGTTGATGGCGTCATTCACTATGACCACTTAACGATTCCTTGCTTGCGAAACCAAGTCTATTCCTTAGTTAATCACAACATCTGAGAGGCAATTCTCGTAATTTTAAGATCGTTCACAGTCTGATCTCAGTCTCAATCTGTCATTTTTGACAGATACTTCTACTTTTTATTTCCCTACATTTTGACAGGTTTTTGTCATTTGGTTGTCGCTGAGATGAGACTGCGACTAGATTGTGAACGTTTTAAATTACGAGAATTGGCCCTCTGCTACTAACGTATTCTTTATGACACAATGGCGTGATTCGAACTGTCAAAATACATATTGTCCGTACGGTTGACATTTCGATTCCTTGCCGATAACAAGACACGATATTGACGTGGTTTGCGCGTAGTAAGATTTCCCGGGGCATGATACAGAATTGCGGCCCTGGTCGTGAGCCATCTGAATTGAATGTACAAAAGAGTCGTCTGACTCGTCTACCTTGGCAACCAATATCTCCTAAATGGATGTCATGAAAACTTTTAGAGCGATCCATAACTTTCTAATAACGCAGCTGTTCGTAGCATTGAATAGCTTCGTCAGAACAGGTTTCAAAACAAATTTTCACAAGGCTTCTTGATCTGCAACCTCAGGAATTCATTGCCTTCAGTTGTGACAAGTACTTTGCCCTGTAAAGTAGGTGGACATATTATTTAAGAAAGTTCTCGAATCCTAAATACAAAGACAAAGAGCCTGAATACAGGAAATATCTTGAGTCGTTGCGGGTCAAAAGCCCGAAAGTCTGACAACAGGACTTACCAAGGGGTATCGTGTTACCCAGTAACTGGGTTGTAGAGGTCAGACAGGCAGTCACTCCGTGTAAATTACTACATCCATCGGGTTAAACTGAAAGCCAACCCCAACATAAATGTAGTTGGGAAAAAGCTACACAGGTGACATCTTGACTGTACTTATCGTTAGATACTTTACCAATTTAATATTTTATGTAGTTTTTGTTAATTATAAAGTTATTCTTTTTATCAGTATTTGCTCGCACAGGGCATTAACTGCAAAATGCAGTCGCTTAGGCGAAGCAAAATTTAGAGTCGGCTTCTTAATAAAAAACGGCTAAATGCATGACATAACCTGACCCTAATTGGAGAAAAACTCTCATTGAGCAGCACATCAAAGTCAATGATGAAGTTATTGTTTATCTTCATACGAAAATCTCCGCAATCTCTCTGCTTAGGTCCCTTGTATATATCTACTCTAGTCACGACGAGGTTGAATGAACCCTGAAAGAAACAGATAAGTGGGCTTAATATTTTAATAACAAGCCGGACCTATTTGTTGTAGAACCGATGACAGTTGAGGTAGACGTGTTCCTGAGTGGAGACCGCAAATCGGCGAACCTACATAATGTAGGCCCTCAGGATACCTATCCTGAAGGCCGTCGGACCACCTGGTCCGACGTTCTCCGCAGGATGGCTGGTAAAACTGAATAGCAAATGGGAATTGAGACGAATGGCATTCGTTTGGATAGGCTTATGACCATCAGTACAGTGATGTAGGCTGATGACGATGATAAATCAAAAGCTTTTACGGCTTTGTTATCATGAACCATGCATTTTTTCTATAATTAAATTAAGCCTATGTAGTGAAGTAGGCTGCTTTTTACGGTGGGTGCGCCGGCCCGTCAACTATCTCTACACAGAAAAAAAAACGTATGGAGTCGGAGGATCCCCGGCAGGAACGAAATCAAAATAAAATCCAAGAAGGAGGCTGCGAAAATTTCAAAATGACAAAAATTTGTACATTTTTGCAGCCAATCACCTTGGATTTTCATTTTGACCACAATATCGGCTTTAGCACCGTCGAACACCATGAAAACGATACCCATGAAGATTTTTTTTTAAATTTTTTGCAGCGTTCACCTTGGATTTTCACTTTGACCTCACTATCGCCTTCAGCACCCTCGAAAACCATGAAAACGACACACAAAAATAATTGAACTAGTGAATAAAAATAAAAATATTTTACCCTTTTACTTTTACTTTTACCCTTTTGCACCATTTCCGCTTAGTTCAGTGGATAATGGTGGAAATAGACAAATAAGTATATTGTATTTGGAAGTTATCGCACTAATATGATATAATGTTCTCAATGCAGTGCCGTGCGTGTTAAATCGACTTGACTCCTCATAGATATGTAGGTACGTCAAAAATCATACGGGAAACGATGCAGAACCAAATAGTCATTTAGTAGCTCTTTTCGCTATGAGCATAATTTCGACATCTTCAACGAATCCTCCATCTTATTTTGTTTACAAAAGATAAACAAAATAAGATAGAGGATTCATCGAAGTTGTCGAAATTTTGTTTTAATTTGTACAAATTTTAGTTTTGATTTAGTTTGCATAATTTACATACATAGGTTACAATTCCACAACGGAAGAAGATAATATCAATACTCGGCCCTATGTTACATATAATTGGGTCATTTAAACGTTTTTTTTTTATCGACATTCAATTTAAACCCAAATTAGGTACATTTTCCCGGTAAATACGAATAATGGTCGCCATTACATTCTAATTGTTGTCTCATGGCTTTTACTTACGTTCATGTCAGAAATAAATAGGCTTCCATCATGAACAATTTACATGTTTATTTCATAACATTTTCGTCTATTTTCGCACTGACATATTCAACAAAACAATATTATGTGAGTATTTTTTTTTAAATTAACAAATATAGAATATGTTGTTGTTACACCAACATCTTCTTATATTTGTTAATCGTATCACCCAGTAACTGGGTTGTGGAGGTCATATATGCATATGACCTCCACAACCCAGTTACTGGGTGACACGATACCCATTGGTAATACAGGTTGTCAAACATTTGGCTTCTGACTACCCGTAACGACTACGTATCTGACCATCGAAAATACGGCCCTTAATTATACCCAACTGTTGCCGTAGTTATTATTAATAGTAGTATTTTAATAATAATAATAGTATTTTTATAGGTTTTTAAATAGTTTCAGACAGCTGTGCTGCTGGGGAGTTTGTTGCGCCACTTCTTCTTCTCAGCGATAGCACTAGGAAGTGGTGAAGGGCGGGCGTTTTTGGGGGACTGTGTTTTGTAATTTTGACGTTCGAAAAGTGCTGATTCTAAGCCTAATTTGAATAAATGACTTGATTTTAATTTTGTTTTGGGGACGCATAAAATACCTCATGCGAAGCGAATTTTGAGCAGCAGTGGAAAAATAACAGCGTGGTCGTAGAATATAAACGCCGCAAAGGGCTTGCGGTTCTTCCATAGTTACAATCCACAGTCCAAAATATTAAGACTCCGTGCACGAAAAACACCCTCTTTTTTCAATTTCTTATCTAATTATGACAAAACTTGAATTTAAACATTATGAATTGAAAAAAAAATAAACATTATGTATCTGTGACTATAACAGTAAAGCCGATCGATTCTGTACAAATCTCACCGTGAAAAGTTAGGTGAAGTGAGCTTAGAGTGAGCTGTCAATGGTGTCAATCCCTAGCATTAGTTGGAATGACAGCTTACTCCACGCTCACTTAACCTAAGTTTTCACGGTGAGATGGTTACAGAATCGCACCGCTTTTCGTGGCGCTAAAGCATTCGTGTCAGTCACAACACCTGCACACTTCACCCACTTAATCATGTCACATCACGAATGTATAGTTTATTTTGCCTTTGATATTTTACTATAATAAAATAAAAAATAAATTTTATTTCAAGGATAGCTGAAGATCTGATCTGATTTTAAAATGATTTGCTAAATAAAATAAAACAATACATGACTGACTAGGTTTTTTTATAGAAATAGGTTTTTCAAAATATTTTTTTCTGCTATACCTATTTTGTATCGGATTTGAAAAATGTGGTCCAGCTAAGCGCAAGTAGTCCATAAAATCGACATCGATTTTGACGATATTTTTTAATGTTTAAAATCAAAAGTACTTAGTTATTAGTATAAAAAATATCAAATTCCAGTCTCGCGTCTTTTTGTAGAAAACTTGTTGCGAATATTAGTTATTTTTCATGAAAACTTACATTTATTTGAAAAATCCCTTTCTTTTGACAGACAAAATTTATGGGAGTCCAATGACATTTTAATAAGATGAAGGTTTTATTCTAAGAAAACTTATTGCACTGTACGCACAGCTACATGTTAAGCTAAACATAAAAAGTATAAGCTGACTTCTGATTGTACGAAAAACCTATACAATGCGAGGTCAGCCAAAACTGGAATGTATAGCTGGATATGTCGCCGTGTGTACCTATAATAAAAACTCCATTAGTTAGTGACTGGGCTGCAATACACCTCGCAGTGCAGTGCAGATTGGTGTATTACCAATATTTAAAATACTAGCTGCGTCCCGCGGTTTCACCCGCATAAGTTTCGATCCCGTTCGAATATCGGGATAAAAAATATCCTATATGTTAATCCTGGTTATAAACCAGTTTAGTTGTTTTTGCGTGAAAGAATAACAAACATCCATCCATCCATACAAATTTTCACGTTTATAATATACTAATACTAATATTATAAACGTGAAAGTTAGATTTAAAGAACCAAAAGTCAAAAATTTGTCACTGTTACTGCCAGTAATTTTAGAGACCAGCCATTGTTGTGTCTAATTCGGTGGTAAACTAGGTACCTATGATAAAAAAAAACATCGAGATTTCTTCTTTATTATATTTAAGTTTAAAATGAATCTATTATCTATAGTACATATAAACCTTCCGACATATGTGGTAAACACCGAATATTAATTCATTGTGTAGTTAAGAAGAACTACGGTCACACAGGCAGACACGAAAATCCACTTAATTCTGTACCTACTGTGTTATCAGGACGCCTTTGTCTTAATAATAGCAACAACTTGTTTTCCAGGGGTCGTTTAACTTAACGTTGACTGGCGTGGAACTGTGCAGGGGTCCGAAACAAAAGGAATGCTCTGTTGTGAAGGCTCAGATCACAAGCCGTAATGTCATACAATTTGATGTGAACGTGACACAAAATTTTGCTCTAACTAAAGTAACTACCTATGGTCTGTTCCAAAACAATCTGATGAAAATGTAAACAATGAATGAATGTGCTACTTACTTCCTTTAGTGAATGATTGCGCAAGATTTAATTTGAACAGGATTTGTTTACACTTTCGTTAATTACCATTAAAACGGACATTGATGACAAGATCATTGCATGAATCCTAAACGATTAGCTTTTAATTTTGTAACTTTTAGGGCAAAATGACAGCCATCACGAATGGGAAGGAATACTTACGGTTTCAAATGAAGAAGCCGTGTGAACATCTCTTTCTGAAGCCTCTAGTCTACTCCATGTATAATACTACAAAAGATTGTGTAATATCAAAGGTACTACAACTTATCTTTTTGAAAAATTTACGTTCTAGAAAAATTTAAATGATGTTTTTTTATTAAAATGTTGACAAGATAACGTACGTCGTGTGTTGTTGTATTTATTTATATTTGATTATTTTTAATTATGTTATTGTAATGTCTGTCTAATTTTTGTTTCTTGATTTATTTTAATGTTTTATTTGATTTTAATTTTGTAATAGTAAAGGACTATGGCCATTGTCTGAAATAGATTAATTGAATTGAATGAATGCTTCTTATGATTAGAATTATATCGTTAAGTAATTATTACGGCCACGATTCATATTTCAATCAACATACAACCTAATATTGACCTAATTGGAAAAAACGTAAGAAAATTTGAATTTCGCTGGGTATCCTGACGATGCATGCAACAATAACACAGCGCGATTCAGGAGTACGACCAAACGGTAAAACGCCACCTATCGAAGAGACGTGTAACTTCTGAATTTGAGATGCAATGTCTGGTCCGCGACATTATTCGCACAAACACCGACAGGAGTTCAGTTTAGGGGAAATAAAATAAATATCATCAAAATAAAATTATATTTGAATCTGTTCAGTGCCTTAGGCTCTACGTAGTTTTACAGTAAATTCTCAGTAGGTAGCGTTAAAGGAAAGAAACTCACTTCCATACATGTGATTAAAAAGATAAATGGCTAATAATATTGTTAACGTCTGTCATCCCCTATAGTGTAATACAGTGAGATAATATTTATTATTATTGTGTTATGTAGGTAATTTCAATTAGCACGTTCTGTCTCAACCGAATAAAAAATAATAGTATTTTAGGATTTCGAAAATTCAAACCAGCAACTTTGGCTTACTCGTTTTAGATGACTTTATTTTGTAATTATTATTTTTCAGGGTCAGTACCACTTGAGAGCGGATGTACATACACTCACACAATCATTCTTTGGAGGGGGTTTCTTACTGGGAAATTGGACTTTCAGATCCCTCTTCTACGGTGACAAATGCAATTTTTATTGTGTAGATCTTAAAATGCATATGTTTTAATGTGGTTATCAAAATATACAAATAAACAGCGAATCAAATCAAATAATTTATTTTCCAGATCATAGAATCCAATTTGTTACAAATAAATTACCTACATACACAACTTAAACACTAGTTAGTGCATATATTTGGAAGATTTTAGTTATAATATTGTCAAAATCGTTAATAATACAATACAACATCAATAATCAAATATAAAAAAGGTGCTTATAAAATACTTGTGTCCTGCGGAGTAATTGCGTAACATAGCATGGATGGCATATCATGCATATAACAGCATGCATAGCATAGCATGCCATGCATAGCATAGCATGCATAGCATACCAAGCATAGCATAGCATGCGTGGCATAGCATGCATAGCATACCAAGCATAGCATAGCATGCATAGCATAAGATACATAGCATAGCATGCGTGGCATAGCATGCACAGCATACCAAGCATAGCATAGCATGCATAGCATAGGATACATAGCATAGCATGCGTGGCATAGCATGCATAGCATACCAAGCATAGCATAGCATGCATAGCATAGCATGCATAGCATAGCATGCATAGCATAGGATACATACCATAGCATGCATGGCATAGCATGCATAGCATACCAAGCATACCATAGCATGCATAGCATAGGATACATAGCATAGCATGCATGGCATAGCATGCATAGCATACCAAGCATAGCATAGGATACATAGCATAGCATGCATAGCATAGCATGCGTGGCATAGCATGCATAGCATACCAAGCATATCATAGCATGCATAGAATAGGATACATAGCATAGCATGCGTGGCATAGCATGCATAGCATACCGAGCATAGCATACGATGCATAGCATAGGATACATAGCATAGCATGCGTGGCATAGCATGCATAGCATACCAAGCATAGCATAGCATGCATAGCATAGCATGCATAGCATAGGATACATAGCATAGCATGCATGGCATAGCATGCATAGCATACCAAGCATAGCATAGCATGCATAGCATAGGATACATAGCATAGCATGCATGGCATAGCATGCATAGCATACCAAGCATAGCATAGGATACATAGCATAGCATGCATAGCATAGCATGCGTGGCATAGCATGCATAGCATACCAAGCATATCATAGCATGCATAGCATAGGATACATAGCATAGCATGCGTGGCATAGCATGCACAGCATACCAAGCATAGCATAGCATGCATAGCATAGGATACATAGCATAGCATGCGTGGCATAGCATGCATAGCATACCAAGCATAGCATAGCATGCATAGCATAGCATGCATAGCATAGCATGCATAGCATAGCATGCATAGCATAGCATGCATGGCATAGCATGCATAGCATACCAAGCATAGCATAGCATGCATAGCATAGGATACATCGCATAGCATGCATAGCATAGCATGCGTGGCATAGCATGCATAGCATACCAAGCATATCATAGCATGCATAGCATAGGATACATAGCATAGCATGCGTGGCATAGCATGCATAGCATACCAAGCATAGCATAGCATGCATAGCATAGGATACATAGCATAGCATGCGTGGCATAGCATGCATAGCATACCGAGCATAGCATAGCATGCATAGCATAGGATACATAGCATAGCATGCGTGGCATAGCATGCATAGCATACCAAGCATAGCATAGCATGCATAGCATAGCATGCATAGCATTTCATACATGGCATAGCATGCATGTCTAGTAGCAGTATTTGGAAGTTTTCGCACTATCATAAATGAAACGATGCGTAAACTTTCGCTTACGCATCGTTTCATTTAAGATAGTGCGAAAACTTCAGTCATTTTTAGTTTATACACGGGTCTTTTTTTTTGCAAAACTAATTATCACACTTTTAAAATTGGAATAAATTTTTAAGTACACGAGATATACTTCCGAAATAAAAAGGACTCGAAAAAAAATTTTTTTCGAGTCCTTTTTATTTCGGAAGTACCTTCTTTTAAGAAATGGCTGAAAAAAGCTTTAAAAACAAAAATAATCCTTTTCGAATTACAATTTTACCATTCATTTTTTTGTTTCTATTTTTGTTTTCCATTTTTTTCTTGATCGATGAGTATTGGTAAAAAGCTAAGTTAGACAACAGCACATAAATTTTATTTACTCTTTCACCTGAAGAATTTGCTAGGATTATGACTTTTCTGGAACTAGGAATCAGTATGTGTCGTACTGCAAGAATGGTGGGTGTGACGTTACGAACGGTCCAGTAGGAGAAGCGAAGATACGAAGAGACTGGAAACCATCCGAGGAGAACTTGTAATGGCAAACCTAGGTGTACTAGTGCCCGACAAGACCGTAATATTGTGTCCACTGTGTT
Source organism: Apamea monoglypha (assembly GCA_911387795.2). Lineage (NCBI taxonomy): Eukaryota > Metazoa > Arthropoda > Insecta > Lepidoptera > Noctuidae > Apamea > Apamea monoglypha. The sequence continues at coordinate 13,104,555 of OU426920.1, forward strand.
GAGAAATCGCCACCTTCTCTGCTCAGCTCAGCTTCTTCTGACCCGACGGGACTACATTGACAGTAGAGTGAGAAGAAGACTTGCTGAAGCAAATCTGAAACCCCGAAGACCAGCGAGTGGCCCCAAACTCGAGAGAGAGCATCGTGTAGCGAGACTGCGATACGCCCTTGAATACATACAGTGGGATGAAGAAGAGTGGTCAAGAATTTTGTTCACAGATAGTCTCGATTCTCACTTTACACTTCTGATGAAAGGCGAAGTGTCTACAGGCAGCCTGGTGAGCGATACCTATAAGACTGCTTCTCAGAAAGAGTAGTACGGTGGAGGCAGTGTACATGTATTTGCTGGCTTATTTTCAGAAGGTCGCACAGAGTTAGTGGCCATAGAAAATGGCACTCTGACTGGGGAAAGATATACCCAAGAGATTCTCAACGAGTATGCAGGGCCGTATTTAGCAAATATGGGTGATGGATCGATGCATGATAATTCCCGACCACACACGGCTCAGGTTGTGCAAGAGTATATTCAGGAGGTTGGTATCAGCGCGATGGCTTCGCCATCAAGAAGTCCTAATCTAAACCTGATTGAGCACGCCTGGGATGAGCTAGGGACCCTAGTCAGAAGCCGAACCTACCGACCTCAGGGCACTAGAACAGGCCCTGATTGAAGAATGGGAGAAAGTTCCCCAACATCGGCTCCGAAACCTCGTCTTCAGTATGCCAAACCGGCTCGAAGCTGTAGTCAAAGCTCGAGGAGGCAGTACCAGTTATTAAAAACTAAAGAACATGTAAAACATACTTATAAATGTTAATTGAGTTTTTAAGCTAAGTATCTTTTTTTTAAAGTTAAAAATTTTACTAATGTATAGTTTACTAGTTTCAAAGAAAGTTGATAAAGCTATAAAACGTTTTTTTTTATTTTAAATGTCTAACTTCTATAGTTTAGAAAAAAAAAATTAAAAGTGTAGTACTTAGTTATGGCCAGTGTACTTCTTGTCGCTATCCTCCATCTTACTATATTTACCCATTTTTTTCGAAAGGTTACATTACATTCCAAAATAGAAGAAAATAATATCAATACTCGACCCCATTGCACAAATAATTAAATCATTTAAATGTCATCGTCATTTAATTATTTATTCATGTTCATCGACATTTAATTTAAAACATAATTAGGTATATTTTTCAAATTAAAATGTTTATTGCTCAACACAGTACGTAATCATACATTTCTAGATGTCAAGTGATTGCGCAGTCCACTGTGTTGCACCAATTCAGGCATGCAAAATTATCATAAAAATTATTATACCAAGTCATAAATTCTCTTGTTCCGGTAAATACGAATAATGGGCGCAATTACATTGTACGTATTGTCTCACGGCTTTTACTAACGTTCATGTCAGAAATAAATAGACTTCCATCATGAACCATTTACATGTTTATTTCATAATATTTTCGTCTATTTTCGTACTGACGTATTCAACAAAACAATACGTGAGTATTTTTTTAAATTAAATAAATAGTATATTTATAGGTTTTTAAATAGTTTTAGTGGCGTAAATAAGAAGCGTAAATTTTAAGCAGTAGTGGAAAAGTAACAGTGTGGTCGTAGAACATAAACGCTGCAAAGACCTTGCGGTTTTACTATAATTACAATCCAAAGTCCAAAATATTAAGGGTCCGTGCACGAAAAATAGCCTCTTTTGTCAATTTCTTATCAAATTGTGAGAAAGCTTGAAATAATTGAAGCATTATTTGTGTGACTATAAAAGTACAGTTTTCCTGGCGCTAAAGCATTGTGTTTTTGGTTCTTGTGACCCGGGCGTAGGTGTTAGACGGAACACCGGGGTGGTTTTTAGTCAGCAAGAGTCTGACAAACCCCGCGAAAATCCTCATGAATTGATGAGGATTTTCCAACCAGAGAAATAACAAAAAAAAAAGTATGCCAAGGATTTTCAAACCCCTTTTGATTTTATGTCATGATAATGAAGATTAAAGTGTAATTTTTAAATTTCTTAAAATGGTTTGTCAAGTAACAGAAAAATATACATTACCGACTGGGTTTTGAAAAAAAAAAACATGTTTTTTTCAACATTAATTTTCTGCTGTATTTTGTATCGAAGTTGAAAAAAGTGGCCCAGTCACGTGCAAGCAAACCATATATATGGATGGCATATTGATGGATTTAAAAGTAATGTTTAAAATCAAAAGTAGGTTTCAGTAAAAGAAAAATAATTCATACGTCAGTCTCGCGTCATTTTCTAGAAAACTTGTTGCGAATATTTGTTATTTTCCATGTAAACTATTTAGTAGAAAAATCCCTTTCAACCACATGCAAAACAAAGAACTCGACTTTTAAAATGACAATTATATTGTTTAAATTATTTTTCCCTTTCTCATAAACAATAAACAAACTTTATCAAAATCAGTCGATTTCGTGCTCGGCCTCTTAAAGCGACATCTCATTCTGCTGGCTCTAAATATTATTATGGTTTTATCGGACAAAAACTACATTTATATAGTACAATGACAATTGAATAAGATAAAGATGCTATTTTGAATAAGTCCATTCATCTAAGAAAACTTGTTGCACTGTACCAGTTATAATGGCTCCAGGAGTAACTAAATAATATAAATGTCGAAGACTGCATTTACCTGGTGAGACACAGGCCTTGTCTCTATAAAGTGAGTTGGCCTCGTAGTCCGCTGCAGGTTTGCGAGGAATATTAGGACTTTTAGTTCTTTAAATATTGGTAATATTTACACATTCATTTCAAAAATTTCTCACTGTTACTGCCTATAATTTTAGAGACCAGCCATCGTTGTATCTAGTTTTGATAGTAAACGAGGTATGATATTTAGTACCTATTCCCAAAAATACATACAAATTTATTTGTCGCACTCTTTTTTAAAACTAGTGACCCGCCTCTGTATCGCACAGTTTTTACGATTTGACAAAACATCGAGATTTCTTCTTTATTAGGTACCTATATTGAAGTTTAATATGGTTGTATTACCTATATTTACAGTGTAGACCAAAAGTCCATAGGCAATCTCACAAAGCAATAGCTTGACGTTTAATTTAACTAACGTCCTTCTAGTTTCAAGAAAATAAACACATTGTCGTCAACAAGTGATTGTAGTTAATAATTTCAACGTTATAATATGAGTCAAGATGACCTAGCGGTTAAGCGCGTGCAGATAGATGCTTGAATCAGGGAGCCGTGTGTTCAAATCTTACGCAGTGCATCGACATTTTGTAAGTTTTTACTCGATTAGAAGTAATGGGACAGAAATATAATTAATCTTTATCTTGTTCGCTTTGTTCACATTCATGGAAAACTGAATAAAGAATTTAGATTTCTGTGAGGTGGACATGACTTTTATGAATAAGTTAACTTGATCGGAATGGACGTTGTCGTTTGGTTGTGTTTGTTGGTTGACCTATGATTTAATAGATAGCGGTATTGTATTTATTCTCAAAATGTAGATAAATATTAATATTGAGGCGAGGGCGACTATTATTGCGCTGCATAAAATTGGTCTTAATAGAACAGAAATATGTGATGAAATCTGACTGAATGTGAGTATTATATTTATGAATTGTAACTTACATTTTTATTTGAAATTTTTCCCTAAGATTATTTGGTGACATATGGATAAAATCTTTTTATTGTTTTTAAATCCATCATGAGGCCTAATAGATAAATAATTAGTGTTTAGTATTAGATTTATAAATGCAGAGTTTTAATATTTTAATATTAGATTATATAAAAATGAAGTCACTTTAGTATTTTATTATAGCTGCCTAATATAACTTTTTGTTTTGTTTTAGAGGAATACTGTAAGTCGCTGGATCGAGAGATATGAGGCTCTTCCTCTCTTCTTGCTTATGAGCGAGCCGCAGCGACAACATATGGTGGGCGACTATGAATCAAATGGTTTCACACCAACCAGACAGTTTGCGGTATTATTCGACACCTCATTGCAAACAGTTCGCCGTGCCCTCCACGCTGAAGGCTTGCATCACAGAAGACCAGCTAAAAAGCCCTTCTTGACAGAAAGACATAAACAAGAACGATTACGTTTCGCACGGGATTATTTAGATTTGGACTGGAATACTACCGTATGTTCAGATGGAAAGACATTCAAATTTAGTCAAAAGGGTAGGCTTCATTTATGACGCAAGGATAACACTCGCTGGTGTGATAAAAACGTAATCCCTAATACAGACTCAGGTCGAATTACAATTTATATGTGGAGATGCATGAGTTCAGCAGGGCAAGGAGTACTGGTTTTTATTCCTCCACGCGCCAACAGTTCTACTTATGTAAAAGTATTAGACAATGTTATGCTACGTACTGTGCGCAACATTTGCATTACATTTGTCCAGGACAATGCACCAAATATCCTATAACCTATATACAAATATCCTATACCCAAATAACCTATTTAGATGTTTTGGTTTTAATAATTAGACGGTGTAACTAAATATTTAGTAGTACCTATTGATATATCCGTAATTATTTAATGATCTTAAATTGAGGTTTACTTTCAATCTTCTTTTCATCAAGAAAATAAACACTTAAGCTATAACCTCAATAAATTCATTGTGACGTTACATAAAAACATGTTCATAAAGTCTAAATCATATATTAATTTTCAATAAACTCTGCTGAATACCGATACCTACAATAAGTGGGTATCAACAATTGTATTTTTGTTATTAGAATATCCTTTCCTTGTTATGTTATTGTGGGTATACAACAAAAAATCTTATGAACGGAAAACAAGAGAACTCCTTTTATATAGGCAAGAATGTGACGTCACAATTCTCATAAAAGTTTGTTAATTTTATAAATAAATAAAACGACAACACAAAACATTTTTGTTATCATTCAGCTCGACTTTTTTATTTCCACCCTCCAACACCGAAAAGATAAATTAAATACATAATCACATAAATAGTTAAGTAATAATACTATGACTAATATTTAACTTCTTATAAATAAATAATAAGCATAAATAAACATAAATATTACCTAACAAGTTTTTTGCTTAAAATACAAATATTATTATGGTTTCAAAAAAACAAAAAACACCCACATATTGTAAAGAAGATTCGAACTCAGACTATAACTATATATACAGACTACTTTGATCCTGAATCCATTGCTTAGCCCAAACAGCTACCAGCACATGTTACATTTATGCGAATTTTAGCGATGCAATGGTAAGAACAGCTGATATTTTCCGAAAAAATCTCACCGTAAAAACTAAGGTGAAGTGAGCTGTCAATAGTGAAAATCCCTAGTATCATGTGGAATGACAGCTCACTTGAAGCTCACTTCATCTTAGTGATCATGGTCAGATTTTTACAGAATCAATCGGCAGGTCACCACTATGCCGCGTATTCTAAATGCCACAAAAATATAATTTCGCGTATTGCGACGTCAGTTCATTAGTTTGTGTTATCTGTGGAATGTTGAGACATCACTCATACACGCACACGCACTCACGGTATCGTGCTCGCACAGATCATAGCAATGTAGTCCTTAGTATGCCACTGGATTTTTGAGTGATACTGTACAAAACCTTTCAGAATAAAATTCTCTAAATTATGGTAAAAACAGCATCAAAATCCATTGTAGTTTAGAAGAACTAAGCGGTCACACAGTCCAACATGAAAATCGAAATTATTCTGTACTGTATTATGAGAACGCCTTTGTCTTAATACGAGTAATAGCAACAACTTGTTTTCCAGGGGTCGTTTAACTTAACGGTGACTGACGTGGAACTGTGCAGGGGTCCGAAACAAAAGGATTGCTCTGTTGTGAAGGCTCAGATCACAAGCCGTAATGTCATACAATATGATGTGAATGTGACACAAAGAGTTGCTCCAACTAAAGTAACTACCTATGGTCTATTCCAAAAGCATCTGATGATAATGTAAACAGTGAATGAATGAACGTGTTACCAATTCTCTTTAGGGCGGAGTTCACCGAGTTTTAAAAAGGGTTTTTTTCACTTGAACAACTGATTAAATCATTTTTAATGTTCACCACACGTTAACCAGTGTTTACAGCCCTTAAACAGCCGATCATTTTAACAGAGCTCAAAAGCGTCGTTTAACCGTCCATTAATACCATATTTTGATGTTTGCTGTGATTTTACAATAGTTGCAACATTACGTTAATAGGTTATTCCGATTTTTCGTTGTTTACGAGAATAGATAAACATGCAGTCAGCGTTCAATGTATAAGTCGCAGGATAGTATTAAACACTTTCACAACACAACACAACTTATTAACATGTAATCAACACGGAGAATAATATTATCAGGTGGGACATTTGACAGTACTCAATACTCGATCATTTATTGCATTCCACAATGTATATGCTTAGGTGGTAGGTAACATGTGTTGTAACAATCGTGGATCCTGTCGGGCACAGCAAAACAAAAAAAAAAAAAAAAAAAAAAATACAGTGACAGCGCTGTGACGTTATTACCCATCCAAATTGGACACTACAGGCTAGCATAATGATCCCAATGCGTTTTCGAACTTCTCAAGTTGAAAGCTTTTTATTTTATGCTCCTAAATATAGATGTCACCAAAACTTGTGTTGACTAAATATAACGACGTGACTTCGCAAATGAGTACACTTATAGCATTCGTTCATTCACTCTGAACGAATGGTGATTGCCCGATTTAATAATCACGGTTAAAATATTCGTGGTGAGCAGTGAATACTTAACCGGCTGCATAAACGATGTTTAAGAATTCATCGGCCGATTACTCAAACATTAGTCCGTGAACTCGGCCCTTAGTGAGTGATTGTGTAAGATTTTAATTTGAACAGGATTTGTTTACAGTTTCGTCAAATGCTATTGGAACGGACATTGATGACAACATCATTGCACGAGTCGTTGATTAACTTTTAATTTTGTAACTTTCAGGGCAAAATTATGATCTTAACGAATGGGAAGGAGTACCTAAGGTTTCATATGAAGAGTCCGTGCGATCATCTCTTTCTGAAGCCTTTATTCTATTCCTTTTTTAATATTACAAAGGATTGTTTAATATTAAAGGTAGCTACTTCAGCTTATATTTTTAAAAAATATCATAACTCTAACTCGTAACAATACCATAGTGCAATTCAGAAATACGACCTAACGGTACAACGCCATCTATCGACGAAACGTGTAACTTCTGAAGTTGAGGGGCAGTGTCCCAGGAGTTCGGTTTAGAGGAAAGAACATAAATATTATCATCCAAATAACATTATATTCTATCTGTTCAGTGGCTTAGGCTTATTTACTGTAAAACAACGTAGAGACGTTGTTTTACAGTAAATATTTATTAAAAAGATACTGTTATGTAATTTTAATTAGCACGTTCATTCTCAACCGGATAGAAGACTATGGTATTTTAGGATTTCGAATATTCAAACCAGCATCTTCAGCTCTTTATATGGCTTTATTTTGTAATTATTATTTTTCAGGGTCGGTACCAATTCAGTTCGGATGTACAAACACTCACACAATCATTCTTTGGAGGGAGATTCTTGCTGGGAAATTGGACCATGAGATCCATCTTCTACAGTGACGAATGCAATTTTATTTGTGCTAACGTTAAAGTTCATATGTTTTAATGTGGTTAAAATATACAAATAAACATCGAATCAAATAATTTATTTTCCAGATTCGATTTGTTACAAATAAATTACCTACATACACAACTTAAAGTAAACACTAGTTTTAGTACATACATTTGGCAGATGTTTGTTATAATTAATAATATTTTCAAAATCATTAATAATACAATAATCAAATACAACAACATCACTAATTAAACATAAAATAGGTGCGTATAAAATACTTGTATCCTGCGGGGTAATTACGAAACGAAAAGGGGTGACTACCGAGATGACGACAAATAAAGAAGTATAGAAGAAAAAGACATGTTTCGCCAACCCCAAATAAATAGGGATAGGGGCAGGAGAATGATGATATCCTAAGAATTATTTTTAAAGAGAATTAGAAACAATGGGTTTTACGGTTGGTACAGCCTCTTGGACACTGTCACCGTAAGGGCAAAAGGTCTATAATATTTAGGTGCTTTACCAGCACCCCAAATGCGTACCACACTTTCAATCACAATCTGAATAATTTTGAAGGATATTGCTAAACCACCGCTTCATATATTCGAGAAATTTGTCTGCTCAACAACGTAAATAACGCAATGAATGTTATTGAACTGTCAAAATCAAAAGCATTGCTCTGTTGCGCAATTACCCAGCAAGACACAAGTATTACCTTCAAACCGTGCCTTGAAATAATATTGCTTATTTTACCTATTGCGTGTTTGATTATTGATATTGTGTTAAACTTGATTATTGTATCATTAATGATTTTGACAGTATTATTAATTATATAAAGAAAGAAAAAGTATTTATTGCGACTCCTACAGTAGTAGTATTTGTGACCAAGGAATACATAAAATTGGTAGTAATTATTAATATGGACGTAAATTTAGTAACGTGCGTGACACATAAAGATAATTTAGTCAATTATTTGATTAATGAAAGCATTGATTTTTTTATATATATTTGGTGCAAAAAAGTGAGCCACCTCCTCACTGGCAAGACTTTGGAGTATGATAGGAAGGACCAATTTAAAAAAAGCGCATGTTCACTATACAAACCAATAGAGGTTGGAAACGACTAATCCAAACTGGCACTGAAATTATTGTATAGTTTTTTTAGGGTGTGTAATGTTTTGTATTACCCAATAAATATGAACGTCAAAAATTGGTATTTCTTTTATTATCCTTGAAACAACAAGTTCAGTGTAATAACAAATTAGCTTTACCGAGTAGAATAATGTAGAATGGTTTAAAATTGTACTGTAGTTAAACTAAACCTAAAAAAATATATCATAACTAGATTAGAATTTTTTTAGGTTTAGCTTTCCTACAACAAAATTTTTAACCATTCTACATTATTCTATTCAGTACAATATAGCTAGGCGTACGTACTAGGTAGGTGTAGCTGCAATACATCCGTTCGCCGCCGCTGTGCGCGGGAATAGTTTTGGCGACCTGCGCGCCACCGTTCGGATTTCTGTAGAAAGCGCAGTTGGATTCCAACGAATATTCCAACTGCGTTCCTATTGGTTGATTTTATGTTGTAAGTAGGCCACTACTTGTGCATCCAAGTTTAGGATAAGATATGTAACATTTTTGCAAAGCACACTATATACAACTTTTACACTCTACACGCTACACGCCACATGCGAACAACGCGTCATACTGACGTCACGCAAATCCTGCATCTCGCAAGCAGAGTTTACCGCGCAATTAGCATAGATACAATTTCCCAACATCAATCGTTGGGCAATTGTCCACCAGACACAACACCCGTCTGGTTGGAGGATCCTCCCTTTTCTATGGAGGATAAGTGAACCTTACACCCTGTTCCTCATGCCTCTAAATAGGTATACTGACAGATGAATAATGTATGTCCTGGTAACTAGATGGCGCTGCCTACGAAATTCTTAAGTTGCCAGTCTATCTCTAGTTTAAAATAGTAGTCTATGGCTAGTATTCTGATAGGGCCCGCTGTGATGTCACGGGCAATTACAGTAATAAAAAAATAATAAAATAGATATAATTATGTAAAATATTAGCAAATAAAATGAGTATTATTTAATTTTAATCCGCGCCAGACGTAACCTCATCACTTGTCTATGCCCTGAGTGTCAGAAGGACTCTGTGGCATTGCTGTGACAAGTAAAGGATCGCATGCGCCGACCCTCCGGCGAATTTAATTAAATACCTATACATTATACATATAAAAATCTGCTAAATATATGTACTAAACTTAGTGTTTAAGTTGTGCACATAAGTAATTAAATTGGTAACAAATTGGATTTTATGATCTGGAAAATAAATCATTTGATTTGAATCACTGTTTATTTGTATATTTTAACCATATTAAAACATGTGAATATTAATCTCTAGACAATAAAAATTGCATTCGTCACTGTAGAAGATGGATCTGAAAGTCCAATATCCCAGCACAAATCTCCCTCCTAAGAATGATTGTGCGAGTTTTTGTAAATCCGCACTGTATTGGTACTGACCCTGAAAAATAATGATTTAAAAAGTTAAGCCATCTAAAAAGAGTAAGCTAAAGTTGCTGGTTCGAATTCTTGAAATCCTTAAAAAACATTATTTTTAATTTGGTTGAGACTGAACGAGCTAATTAAAATTACCTATCATAATAATAATAAATATTGGTTCCTCTCTCTGGAGCCCTGCCCACCGGTAGCTTTTTTTTTTCCGGATGGGAAATCATCAAATGATCTCCTCCCACTCTGGGTAGAGCGGAAGGGAGTGTCAGACTCTTACTGACTAAAACCCACCCATGTTCCTTCCTTTGCCCTTTACGTTCCGGGGTAGCGGTAACCCTTTCGGACAATCCCGCTGAACCACCGGTAGCTGGGACCCTATTTCCGATACCGGTGGGCTACTATTTTTTATATTTCTAAATGATTTTTTTTTATCATTATGTTTATAAAAATATTTTAAAATGTACCTAATCTATAAGTATTTAAATGAAATAAAGAAAATCATAACAAATATTTTCTTTACTGTTACACTGAAGGAGTGGCAGAGGTTAACAATAATATTAGCCATTTATGTTTTTAATCACATGTTCCGATGCGAGTTTCTTTCCTTCAAGACTACCTACTGAGAATTTACTGTAAAACTACGTGGAGCCTAACAGATACAAATATAATGTTATTTGGATGACATTAATTTTCTTTCCTCTAAACTGAACTCCTGTAGGTGTTTTTGTGCGAATAAAGTCGCGGACGGGTTACTTCCCCTCAAATCCGGAAGTTACACGTCTCTTCGATAGATGGTGTTATACCGTTTAGTCGTATTTCTGAATCGCGCTATAGTACAGTTACATGCATCGACAGGGTAGCTCGCGAAATTCAAATTGTCTTACGTTTTTTGCAATTCGCAGGGGGCTTACCACCAGCTCTTATAGCAGGGCAGAAGTTGAACTGCACTGCTTTTTTTGTTCTATGACTAAGTACAAAAAAGCAGTGCAGTTCAACTTTTGCCCCCAGGTCAGGGTTTCAGGTGATATGTTGATCTAAATATGATTCGCGGCCGTATCAAATATTTATAGAATTATAATCATAAAAATCAACAATACACGACAGACGTTGTCTTGTCAAAATTTTAATAAAAAATCCCATAGAAAAAACCACCTTCAGTGTTTCTAGAATTTGTAAATTTTACAGGCATGTAACATTACGTACCTTTTAAAAAAAAATGTCAAATCGGTGTAACCGTTTTCAAGTGATGCGCTAACTGACGAACAGCATTTCATTTTTATTTATATAGATTATTTAAGTTACTGTGAATGTGAGGACTATGTGGATCATTTTTTTCTCATTAATTTAACTACTTTACGCGGCCTACCCAAGTCCTTTCTTTGGTATTGTTCGTCGAGACGTTGAGCTCCTAAATTCTGAGTTGAGCTCACGATAACTGAAAAATGCGTGCACTGACTGGACGGGTTCATTTAATCTATCCAGTTCTTTCCTCGAAAGACTGATTTCACCAAGATTATGTCTGGGCTTTAAAAGAGATTGACCTCTCGGTTTGTTTCGGTCTTTCTTCTCAGAGTAGTCAGATACGAAACACCAACTAAACTAAAAAAACTCATGTAGTTTTAAAACATAAGATATTTTTAACGTAATTGTTATTTTGAACATATTTACTGAAAAAAATAATTTCATCATCTCATCATACTCATATATAGTCAGTAAATAGATAAATAGAAGTACCTTTAATATTAAACAATATTTTGTAATATTAAATATGGAGTAGATTATAGGCTTCAAAATGAGATGTTCACACGGTTTCTTCATTTGAAACCTCAGATACTCCTTCCCATTCGTTATGGCTATCATTTTGCCCTGAAAGGTACAAAATTAAAAGTTAACCAATTAGGATTCATGCAGTGATCTTTTATTAATGGATACTTTTCTTCTTCTTCGTGTCGCTGGCACGACTGTATTTTAAATGTTGATTTCCCAAAACTTTGCCACTTCCACGGCGTTGTCGGTGGTAGCACAGAGGTCGATTTGACTGTGATAGATTTATAGTCTGTATTAAAAGTAACTAATGAAAGCGTATCCAAATCCGGTTCAAGATCTTACGCAATCACTCACATAAGGGAATTAATAACACATTCATTCATTCATTGTTTACATTATCATCAGATGCTTTTGGAACAGACCATAGGTACTTACTTTAGTTAGAGCAACACTTTGTGTCACATTCACATCATATTGTATGACATTACGGCTTGTGATCTGAGCCTTAATAACAGAGCACTCCTTATGTTTTGGACCCCTACACATTTCCACGTCAGTCACAGTTAGGGCATGCAAAACCGGAAAGTCATCAAAACCGGTTTTCAACATCGTTTTTTAGGGACCAAAACCGAAAACCGGAGCTAGGCCGGTTTTAGCAAAAAAAATCGAATGTAGTATAATTTAAAAAGAAACACCATTTTTTTTAAATACCCACTAAGTCTACAAATTATAAAACAAATTGTATGATACATTTCTTTTTAATCCAAACCATAATAATTGTACAGATAACAATGAACTTATAATAGTATAAAGATTAATTAACTGTGATCAAATCAACAACAAGTAAGTTTTTGGTATTTTTGGTACCTATTAAGTCTGCTATCAAAAATAATATATTTTAAACATAGAAAACACAATCAGCATCTTCAAATATTAAACACAGCCACCCACAATTACCAAAAAAATCAACATTTTTGTAACTTTGAAGACGAACTACAAAATAACATTATTATAATATGATTCATATTGCACTAAAAAAGAGATCAATAATCAACTATGTATACTAATTTAAATAAAGCATAAATCACTTGTTTTCAAGAGATCGCTGTTCTTGATAATGTGATCCAACATTCGATCAGACAGCGAACTTCTTATTTTGTTACAGAAATACCCAGCACTCGAAAACACCCTTTCACTCTCAACACTTGTTGGTAGAACACATAATAAATAATTATATGCTCATGCAGGCTGTGTTCGGTTCGGATACATTTGATGCCTCAAAATTAATTATTTTTTGAGAGTGTTCGAAAAAAATGTTGATAAAAATCAAAATGTTAATTGTTACTCAATAATGGGAAAACCGGAGCTGAGCTCCGGTTTTTGGCTCTCAAAACCGGTTTTCAAAAATCGTTAAATTTTGGCCGATTTCCGGTTTTGCGCAAAACCGGAAAACCGGTTTTGCATGCCCTAGTCACAGTTAAGTTAAACGACCCCTGGAAAACAAGTGGTTGCTATTTTTAAAACGAAGGCGTTCTCATAATACAGTACAGAATAAAGTCGGTTTTCGTCTCTGCCTGTGTTACCGCTTAGTTCTTCAGAAATTAAAACGTAATAAAAACCGGCAGGGGATCAGATCAGGGGATCCGACCGGAATAACTGAATGAACTTTGATGAGATTTTTACCATGTAGAATTTTATTCTGAAAGGTTTATGTGTGTGTACTATAGGTAATACCTATGTTAACAACACACAAACACAAAAACAAACAAAAAGCACAAACACAACAAAACAAACATAACACAAACAAAACAAACAAAAACAACAACAAACAAACAACCAAACATAAAAACAAAACACTTACACGACCAAAAATACATATAACTTAAACTTAAACATAATAAAGAAGAAATCTCATGTTTTGTCAAATCGTAAACTCTGTGCGATGAAAGGGCTGGTTGCTGGTTTTGAAAAAGAGTGCGACAAACAATTTTCTTGTATTTTGGGAATGGGTACCAGGCATCATACCTAGTTTACTACCAAACCAGACAACAATATGGTCTCTAAAATTACAGGCCGTCAACCGTGAGGATTTTTCAACGGTGTGTGAAGCCATGTCAGAGGCCTACGGGTGGTTTAAACTCTGACACCAGGTTGTTCATCAACCATACGATAAGAAGAAGAAGAACTATAATTTAAAATAAAAATATTTAAAACTATTGGTAATCCACCAAACTGCACTGGACCGCGAGGTGGGTTACGGCTTACTCCCAGAAAAAAGGCGTGTGTCCCAGCAAAACGAACACTTTTATTATATACATAATATATAAATATATTATATACATATTATTATTTAATACCTATACCTAGTCTTACCATAAATATTGTCACGAAGAAAAAAAACTTTTTTTATTGCAAATAATATTTATTACTTTTACAGTGTGTTAGTTTAATACATAAATATAAAACAATTTAAAATTTAAAAAGCTACAATGTATTGGCACCAAAATTAGAAAACCCAATGAAAAATCGTATAAAAGTGACAGATTCCAAATTCAAATGTAATATCTTTCTTATTTTTAATTGCAACAGTATTTATGGCCAGATTGTGTATATATTATAGGCTGATTATACGAGTATGTGGTTATTCTTATGCTGTTCGTAAATGCAGTCTTCGACTTATGTTTATTGCTATAGGTACCCTGTCCATTAGGTTAACCGTTTTTTTGACAGCTGTCTTAGAACGTACATACTCCAGATTACGTAAAAGTTAACTTAAAATAAATATACAGAGTTGATACGACAGAGGGGCATTAAATTACACTACGTATACTATACGTTTTAAGTATTAATTCGATACGGTATAAAAATAAAAAGCGCCAAAAATGAGAAAATATTTTTTTCAAACAAACTAAATAGCTTACAAATCAGAATAAAACGTAAACATCCTTTGTAAAGAAATTTGACTAACCTGAGATGCCTAGGTAACAGAGTGGCAACGTCGTGCGCGCGCCGGCGAGCGCGGAGTGTGTTAACCCTTGTTGAGGCGGGCGCTAGGTACGGTTTTGAAGTACGCACACAAAAACAAACACACTAAATTTTTAAATTCTCGATGTGTCTGTCCTCCCCATTCACATTAATGCAAAAATTATACCGACGGAGAATATTGTTATTCATTTTTTTAATAAAATCACTGTCCGTCCTTAAGCACTTTAATTTGTGAAATGCTAAAATAATCCTATTTTTTAGTTCAACAATTGTATTTATCTCTGAGGCATACACACTTTAATTACACACACACACACAACCAAAGTTTAATTACATGTCCTATCACAATAAAAAACAGTCAATCACCCAAAAAAAGCGCGCGAATTCGACAAATCGTACGTTCCGAAAGGACAGCGTCGGCGCACTGAAGAAACAAGTTTTTTAGAGGCCCCCCACTTACCGATCGCAAAAATTTAGGATGCAACAAACTGACCTATTTTTGTCTCTTTTACGCGCGGGATGTTTTGCTATGATTTTCTCTCTCGTAATGAAAGTGCAAGTGTGTGTGTATTTATAGCTTCCTTGTTTGCATTGCCAACTTTTTAGTGAAATATCGTTAGTTTATTAAATAGCAGTTGTTATAGTACATTAAGTCATACGGTAATTGGATTTTCAGTGTCATCATAGTTGAGCCCCTGTAGCCACGTGGCAAGCTTCTTTTTACATTGTCCTTTATTAAGGGTAAAAATCATTTGAGTTTTATTGATTTTGTTGTACAAGAATCGTCCCAGAAAGCAAAAGAAGCGATTGGAGTCGAAAGGGGAGAATGAGTGCGACTTACGGGATTATATCGTCTCTTGCCATGTGTCATTGATGGGTGATAGGTGAGTAGTGAGTGTTGTTTTAGTAGGGTGTTCAGGATAAATAATTGGCGTACTGTTGTATGTTTGTTGCTTGCGCTTGATTTAAATCGGTACCAAGGTCACTGTGATTGTAATTGTTACTTCCATTGATATGAGGACAGTTCCCTGGAATCACATCATAATCTATTCTAGGACTTTGATTTACGAAACACTGTTTCTCCACTACAAGCAGTTCTTCTGTTGTCACTGTGTCATTCTTTTTTTCTTCAATTAATGAACTTTCATTCTGGTAATTTTGCGATGATTTAATTATATTCTTGTATTCTTTGAAAGCCTTTCTCTTGACTCCGCCGGTTCTTTTTTTAACTTTCCATGGTTGCATGGTGGAAACTAAAATATTACGGAATAAACCCGTTGCACAGACAAAACATAAACATAACAAAACATAATTTTTGAGGTTAGGTTGTATTAAGATGTATTTAGGTGATATAAAATTGTTTAGCTTATCGAAAAGTAATAATCAAGAGTTATAATCTATGCACATATTTTTTGCCGCCATAAAGAAGTATTGCTAAAAACCATTGTATTACCTAAGGTTGACCAAGTAACCCCATTATATAATCAATAATTGTATAAAGGTGGTTTCTGACTCTTGAAGCAACTAGCTCTACAGGGTTTATAATTAACACTTTTATGACACTAATAGCTTTCTTGCTAACTCTTAGGGCTCGATAGAGCTCGTTAAGTGGTACAAAGCTTTTCACTGACTCTATTTAAGAACTTCAGCTGTTAGTAGCCACCTTTTTTTTTTTTTTTTTTGGGATGGGAAATCATCAAATGACTCCTCCCGCTCTGGGTGGAGCGGAAGGGAGTGTCAGACTCTTACTGACTAAAACCCACCCATGTTCCTTCCTTCGCCCTTTATGTTCCGGGGTAGCGGTAACCCTTTCGGACAATCCCGCTGCCCCGGCAGGCTTCGGCCCTGTGGGGCCCCTCGTTATGCTGACATCTCTTTGAGGCGCGCGTGGAACACTTACGCGCCGTCCGGCACGGGCCTGGTCCTGATCGGGCGGTGAGCTACCCATTGCTCTCCGCCCGCAGGCCCGCGCCTACGGTGGCCGGTAGTCTCCAGTGGACTCCCGACGCCCGGGGCGTCTCCCGCGGCGGCTTAGTAGACACCTTACAATTACTTACAGTGTTTTACGCTTCTTAAAGCTGTTACAGTAAGCCTTAAGGTGTTACAAAGCATCTAACTAACTCTGTTTAAAGACATCAGCCGTTAGTAAGAGTTAGCAGATACTTTACAATTGCTTTCAGTGTTTTACGCTTCTTAAAGTTATAAGAATGAGCTATACAATGGTTCCCACCAACTCCATGCTACCGCCTTAAGTTATATTTTTTTTCTTTTTAACTGTTATTCCTTTTGAAGATTTAATTATTTATCCTTAACACCACAGTAGAATCGCATGTTACTATCGGAGCTCTTATATATCATTTATAATACTATGAGAGCTAAAAAAAGGTTGCCCTTAGCGCCTAAATGTTTGTTGGGCGCGGGTCCGCGAAAGTTTATCTGTTTTCGATAGTGAAGAACTAAAATGTTGGCTTGACTTCACCTATCAATGTAGGCAGATAATATTTTAAGAAGCTCAGCGACTGTTACTTGTTAAAACTTGCATATTCCATATACAGCAGATTGAATATCACGGAATGGGGAGATTTGCGGTTATTCCTAACAAAACTGAAGCCAAATATTAATAATTTGCTGTTAATCCATCAAGTACATCCCCCTCCCATTAAAATTATGACTATTTTGTGGTTTTCATTGTAGAAGTTACGTTACGTTATTAATGTTTAAGTTTAATTTATTACGAATAATTAATAGTGTAATAATTACATTATTGAATGAATACAAGACAAAAAATTATACTATTTTTCTTTTTACACCTCCGAAAGAAAACTCCCCATTTCTAAATGAAATAAGTGATAATTGATTGGTTCCTTGTGCTGTGAGTAGATGTCAAAAAAGTAAAGTTGGATGGAATCATTTTTTTGATTGGCCAACTTTACTTTTTTGACATCCACTCACAGCACAATCAACTATTTATTATCCAATCAATTCTCACTTTTTTTCAGCCGCAACGCAAAATTCCATAGTTAGATTTAATCTTCACATTTTTTGTTGAGTTTTGGGAATATGGTAGAAATGTAGCTGAAGGGGGTCCACCGGAACCAGCTAAATTTTGCAAGTGGTCTATGAGAAAAACAGTCTGGGAACCTCTGCACTAGGTAAAAGTTAACTGACCATTGAAAAAAAATATACATCTGCCTAGCCTGTCCCCTTTGTTGGGGTCGGCTTCCAGGAGTGCTCTGTTATTAAGGCTCAGATCACAAGCCGTAATGTCATACAATATGATATTAATGTGACACAAAGTGTTGCTCCAACTAAAGCTAGTACCTATGGTTTGTTCTCAAAGTATACATATATGAAAATGTAAAGAATGAATGAATGTGTTACTAACTCCCTTTAGTGAGTGATTGGGTAATAATTTAACCTGAACAGGACTTGTTTACACTTTCGGTAGATATTGTACTTTCGTTAGTACAGACTATAAATCTATCAATAATAAGATCATTGCATGAATCCTAATTGATTAACTTTTAATTTTGTAACTTTCAAGGCTATATGATAGCCATAACGAATGGGAAGGAGTAGGTACCTAAGGTTTCAAATGAAAAAACCTTAAAAACAGGAAAAAACTACATAGATTTAAGTGGACCTGTCCAGTCAGCGCATGCATTTTTCGGTAATCGTGAGCTGAACTCAGAACTTCTCCTAAGTTCAACTCCCAACGACTCGATGAACAATACCAAAGAAAGCACATTTGGGTAGGCCGCATAAAGTACGCAAACTGACAGATATTTGACTATTATTTTGGTTATTATTGTATGGGGATATTGTTATTGTAATTTAAACTTATTATTAAAAATGAATAAGTAAGTAATGACAATCATCCTGAATATTTTCACGCTCATCGAACCATAAAATTGTATGTAGATAGTTAAGTACAATATGAATCAGTCCGAAATTGCTAGTATTTAAAAAGTAATATGGCTTCTATATAATAATTATCTACGTTTAAGCCACTATCTCATCCCGCCGCGCACAAACGCGCGCTAAACAAACTTAGTGGTGAGTCCATTTCTTATAATTATACAACTAAATGCGATTAGCCACAGCTGCAGCGGCTCCTTACTTGGTTTTGGACTGATTCAAAGATCAGCACCCCGTGTAACACAATTTCTTTCGCAATACGAAGGATTTTTAAAGAAACTTCTTATCCTTTGCTTCATATGCTTGAAACAGTCATTTGCTCGACAACGTAAATAGGGCAGTGAAATATGTCGAATTGTCAAAATGGAAAGCAATTATTGAGTATTACGCAATGACGCTACTGATAACTTTCAACTAAGTAATAATTATCGCTCGTTGCAGGTTTTGTATAGAAAATATATTAATCCATCATATTTATTCTTTAGATAACAATTATCTGATCATTGAAAAAAAAAACTGTCTGCCAAGCCTTTTCACACCTATGTTGGGTTTGGCTTCCAGTCTAACCGGATGCAGCTGAATACCAGTATTTACTGGGTAACACGATACCCCTTCGTAAGACGGGTTGCTAAACGGGCTTCTGACTACCCGTAACGATTACGTATCTGACCATTGAAAAGTCGGCCCTTAATACACAATTATAGCCGTAGTTATTATTAGTAGTAGCAGTATTTTTATAGCTTTTTAAATAGTTTTAGGAGCGCATAAGAAAAACCGCAGTCGAAGCGTGAATTTTGAGCAGCAGTGGAAAAGTAACAGCGTGATCGTAGAACATAAACGCTGCAAAGGGTTTGCGGTTTTACTATATGTAGAGTTACAATCCGAAGTCCAACATGTTAAAGCGACAGCTCATTCTGCTGGCTCTAAATATTATTATGGTTTTATCGGACAAAATTTATGTGAGTACAATGACATTTTAATAAGATAAAGGTGTCATTCTGCATTAGACCATTCATTTAAGTATACTTTCGAAATAAAAAGGACTCGAAAAATATATACCTATTTTTTTTATGAAACTTCATAGTCGAAAACCTTCTTTTATGAAATGGCTGAAAAGAGCTTTAAAAACCAAAAATAATCCTTTTCGAATTATAATTTTACAATTATTTTTTTTGTTTCTGTTTTTGTTTACAATTTTTTTCTTGAACAGCACATAAATTTTATTTATCATGCCTCTTTCACCTGAAGAATGTGCTAGGATCATGACTTTTCTGGAACTAGGAATCAGTATGTGTCGTACTGCAAGAATGGCGGGTGTGACATTATGAACGGTCCAGCAGGAGAAGCGAAGATAGGAAGAGACTGGACACCATCCGAGGACACCTTGTAATGGCAGACCCTGGTGTACTAGTGCCCGAGAAGACCATTATATTGTTTCCACTGTGTTGAGAATTCGCCACCTTAATGAAGTTGAAGTCCAGCAATAGCTTCTTCTGACCCGACGGGACTACATTAGTGACAGTACAGTGAGAAGAAGACTTGCTGAAGAAAATCTGAAACCCCGAAGATCAGCGAGTGGCCTCAAACTCGAGAGAAAGCATCGTGTAGCGAGACTGCGATACGCTCGAGAATAGAGTGGGATGAAGAAGAGTGGTCAAGAATTTTGTTCACAGATAGTCTCGATTCTCACTTTACACTTCTGATGGAAGGCGAAGTGTTTACAGGCGGCCTGGTGAGCGATGAGCCCAAGAGATTCTCAGCGAGTATGCAGGGCCGTATTTAGCAAATATAGGTGATGGATCGATGCTGATGCATGATAATGGCCGGCCACACACGGCTCAGGTCGTGCAAGAGTATATTCAGGAGGTTGGTATCAGCGTGATGGCTTGGCATCAAGAAGTCCTGATCTAAACCCGATTGAGCACGCCTGTGATGAGCTAGGGAGCCTAGTCAGAAGTGGAAGACCATCACCTACCACCCTCAGGTCACTAAAACAGGCCCTGATTGAAGAATCGGAGAATATTCCTCAACATCGGCTCCGAAACCTCGTCTTCAGTATGCCAAACCGGCTCGAAGCTGTAGTCGGAGCCCGAGGGGCAATACCAGTTATTAAGAATTAAATAACATGTAAAACATACTTATACTCGTAAATGTTAATTGAGTTTTTTGACACTAAGCTAAAAATTGCCATTGTTATTGTTGTATCTTTTTTTAAAGTTAAAAATGTTACTAATGGATAGTTTACTAGTTTCAAAGAAAGCTGATGACTCTAACTTCAATAGTTTAAAAAAAAAAAATTAAGTGTAGTACTTAGTTATGCAAGCCAGTGTACTTCTTGTCGCTATATCATAATTTCGACATCTTCGATGAATCATCCATCTTACTATGTGTACCCATTGTTTTCGAAAGATCACATTACATTCCAAAACAGAAGAAAATATTATCAATACTCAGCCCTATTGTACAAATAATTAAATCATTTAAATGTCATCGACATTTAATTATTTATTCATGTTCATCGACATTTAATTTAAAACATAATTAGGTATATTTTTTAAATTCAAATGTTTATTGCTCAACACAGTACATAATCATACATTTCTAGATGTCAAGTGATTGCGCAGTCCACTGTGTTGCACCAATTCAGGCATGCAAAATTATCATAAAAATTATTATACCAAGTCATAAATTCTCTTGTTCCGGTGCAACACGGTGGTGTTGCACCAATTCAGGCATGCAAAATTAGAAATAAATAGACTTCCATCACGAACCATTTACATGTTTATTTCATAATATTTTCGTACTGACATATTCAACAAAACAATACGTGAGTTTTTTTTTTAATTGAACAAATAGTATTTTTATAGGTTTTTAAATAGTTTTAGTGGCGTAAATAAGAAGCGTAAATTTTAAGCAGTAGTGGAAAAGTAACAGTCAGACTATAACTATATATACAGACGACGTTGATCGTGAATCCATTGCTTAGCCCAAACAGCTACCAGCACATGTTACATTTATGCGAATATTAGCGATGCAATGGTAAGAACAGCTGATATATTCCGAAAAAATCTCACCGTGAAAACTAAGGTGAAGTGAGCTGTCAATAGTGAAAATCTCTAGTATCGTGTAGAATGACAGCTCACTTGAAGCTCACTTCATCTTAGTGATCATGGTCAGATTTTTACAGAATCAATCGCCAGGTCACCACTATGACGCGTATTCTAAATGCAACGGAAATATAATTTCCCTTAGTGCTACGTCAATTCATTAGTTTGTGTTATCTGTGGAATGTTGAGACATCACTCATATACGCACACGCACACGCACTCACGGTATCGTGCTCGCACAGATCATAGCAATGTAGTCCTTAGTATGCCACTGGAGTTTTGAGTGATACTGTACAAAACCTTTCAGAATAAAAATCTCTAAATTATGGTAAAAACAGCATCAAAATCCATTACAGTTTAGAAGAACTAAGCGGTCACATAATCCAACACGAAAATCGAAATTATTTTGCACTGTATTATGAGAACGCCTTTGTGTTAAATACGAGTAATAGCAACAACTTGTTTTCCAGGGGCCGTTTAACTTAACGGTGACTGACGTGGAACTGTGCAGGGGTCCGAAACAAAAGGATTGCTCTGTTGTGAAGGCTCAGATCACAAACCGTACCGTCATACAATATGATGTGAATGTGACACAAAGAGTTGCTCCAACTAAAGTAACTACCAATGGTCTATTCCAAAAGCATCTGATGATAATGTAAACAGTGAATGAATGAACGTGTTACTAATTCCCTTTAGTGAGTGATTGTGTAAGATTTTAATTTGAACAGGATTTGCTTACATTTAATTAAATACTATTGGAACGGACATTGATGACAACATCATTGCACGAATCGTTGATTAAGTTTTAATTTTGTAACTTTCAGGGCAAAGCTACGATCTTAACGAATGGGAAGGAGTATCTAAGGTTTCATATGAAGAATCCGTGCGATCATCTCTTTCTGAAGCCTTTATTCTATTCCTTTTTTAATATTACAAAGGATTGTGTAATATTAAAGGTACTACTTAAGCTTATATTTTTGAAAAATATCATTTCTCTAGCTCGTAACAATACCATAGTGCATTTCAGAAATGCGACCTAACGGTACAACGCCATCTATCGACGAGACGTGTAAATTCTGAAGTTGAGGGGCAGTGTCCCAGGAATTCGGTTTAGAGGAAAGAACATAAATATTATCATCCAAATAACATATTCTATCTGTTCAGTGGCTTAGGCTCTACGTTGTTTTACAATAAATATTTATTAAGAAGATACTGTTATGTAATTTTAATAAGCACGTTCATTCTCAACCGGATAGAAGACAATGGTATTTTAGGATTTCGAATATTCAAACCAGCATCTTTAGCTTTTTAGATGGCTTTATTTTGTAATTATTATTTTTCAGGGTCGGTACCAATTCAGTTCGGATGTACAAACACTCACACAATTATTCTTTGGAGGGAAATTCTTGCTGGGAAATTGGACTATCAGATCCCTCTTCTACGGTGACGAATGCAATTTTCTTTGTATTAACGTTAAAGTTCATACGTTTTAATGTGGTTAAAATATACAAATAAACATCGAATCAAATAATTTATTTTCCAGATTCGATTTGTTACAAATAAGTTACCTCCATACACAACTTAAAGTAAACACTAGTTTTAGTACATACATTTGGCAGATGTTTGTTATAATTAATAATATTGTCGAAATCATTAATAATACAATAATCAAATACAATACCACATCACTAATTAAACATAAAATAGGTGCGTATAAAATACTTGTATCCTGCGGGGTAATTGCGAAAAATAGTGTGTATGGCATAGTATGCATATCACAGCATGCATAGCATAGCATAGGATACATAGCATAGCATTCGTGGCATAGCATGCATAGCATACCAAGCATAGCATAGCATGCATAGCATAGCATGCATGGCATAGCATGCATGGCATAGCATGCATGGCATACCAAGCATAGCATAGCATGCATGGCATAACATACATGGCATACCAAGCATAGCATAGCATGCATAGCATAGCATGCATGGCATAACATGCATGGCATACCAAGCATAGCATAGCATGCATGGCATAACATACATGGCATACCAAGCATAGCATAGCATGCATATCACAGCATGCATAGCATAGCATGCATAGCATAGGATACATATAGGGCTGCCATCACATAAATTGCCGACGCCGGATAAACACGGCCAAAATCCCGGACATTTGGGCGAAATATGGTTTTTTCCCCGGACACCTCTGAAAAAATATCTTTGCAACAAAAATAAAAAAATCATTATAATTTTTTATATTTTATTCGTTTATATAGTTTGTTATTAAAATCGAATTAGGTACGTATG
Organism: Apamea monoglypha; assembly: GCA_911387795.2. Lineage (NCBI taxonomy): Eukaryota > Metazoa > Arthropoda > Insecta > Lepidoptera > Noctuidae > Apamea > Apamea monoglypha. The sequence continues at coordinate 13,128,775 of OU426920.1, forward strand.
TAACCGCAACAAATAATAGACATTTTTATAAAATGAAACACTCTTTCTGAGGTAATATGGTAATAAAAATAATTAGAAACACACTTCTTTTTGGCATCAATCAAATTATTATATAATACTACTAATAACTACTTAATACTTACTACTAAAAACTATAATACTTTATAATTTTAGAATAAACTACACCAATGATATTTTCAGTCATCTAGTTAGGCAGCCAAATCCCTAAACTATTTGTTGATTGTACGTCCATTGCTGCGTGACTAGAGATTTAGTACAAGTATTCCAATGACCCATGTCTTCATTCCTTGTCCAATCTGAGTAATACAGGGTAGAAGTTAAGACGAGGCGGTAAGGGAAGCTACCATAACAGTTGTAGCACAGTTGTTGTTGTACAGAAAAATGTCCTTAGAAGACCCCTCTGTTCTCAGGTCTCCTAAGAGCAGAGTGTTACAGAGAACAGGTTTTATGTTTGCATTGATGTCAGCTATCGATTTATATAGGTCTCATGCATGACTGTCATTTTTAAAATGGCGCTACAGTAAGATAAGATAATTTATTTGCTTAAAACATGGTATACATGGGTGTTATTAAAGCATATGAGATCATACATGTTTTGCCTAAAAATTAAAGCATGCAAATTTCAATGAATAAATAAATTTGAATTTACAAACATCATAATTTGTGTTAAAAAAAATCCTTAATATTATAGAAATTATATTCGTTCAGCCATTTATATAATTAAATTTTGAATAACTTGCAATTTAATATTTTTAATACATTAGGTAATTTATTATAAACACGTACACACATAGCCAGACAGCTTTTAATTATATATACCCAGCGTCGAGCACCTGGAAGCCGGGAATTGCCGTACGGTGTTGACCCGGAACTCGGTGGTCGGATGCCCAATGGTAGATCGGAACATGAGAGCCGGAACTTTGGATGTTTGTTATGTGAACCAGAACTTCGGACTCTGGAATAATGACCAGCGTCATAAGATGGTCTATGATTATCTCTACTGACTGTGACATTTTTACCTGTGATTACCTAAGAAAATTGTTTGGTTTGTTGGGCTATAAGAGTAGGGGAAGACCAAAGAAACGATGGATGGACTGTGTGAATTATGATATTGTTAGAAAAGGGGTGACTACCGAGATGACGACAAATAAAGAAGTATAGAAGAAAAAGACATGTTTCGCCAACCCCAAATAAATAGGGATAAGGGCAGGAGAATGATGATATCCTAAGAATTATTTTTAAAGAGAATTAGAAACAATGGGTTTTACGGTCGGTACAGCCTCTTGGACACTGTCACCGTAAGGGCAAAAGGTCTATAATATTTAGGTGCTTTACCAGCACCCCAAATGCGTACCACACTTTCAATCACAATCTGAATAATTTTGAAGGATATTGCTAAACCACCGCTTCATATATTCGAGAAATTTGTCTGCTCAACAACGTAAATAACGCAATGAATGTTATTGAACTGTCAAAATCAAAAGCATTGCTCTGTTAGTGTGTTACGCAATTACCCAGCAAGACACAAGTATTACCTTCAAACCGTGCCTTGAAATAATATTGCTTATTTTACCTATTGCGTGTTTGATTATTGATATTATGTTAAACTTGATTATTGTATCATTAATGATTTTGACAGTATTATTAATTATATAAAGAAAGAAAAAATATTTATTGCGACTCCTACAGTAGTAGTATTTGTGACCAAGGAATACATAAAATTGGTAGTAATTATTAATATGGACGTAAATTTTGTAACGTGCGTGACACATAAAGATCGTTTAGTCAACTATTTGATTAATAAAAGCATTGATTTTTTTACATATATATTTAAATTTTTACTTTTTTAATGCCAAATACACTAAATTTCATGCTCTTTCGTTTCCGCGCATAGAAATACCGTTATTCCGTCTCTTTCTACTAAAAACGTGGGTCACAGTTGTATTAAATGAGTTCGTTTAATGTTCCATGAATGTGGCATTATACTAATGGTCTTTATTTTTGTAAAACCAATCAAGATATACTTTAACTGATTTTAAGTTTCTCAACTGCAGGAAATTTCGAAACACAAACGTATTATATACATTTGCAATATCTGCTCATACTTTTTAGCAGTGCTACAAGAGTGTATTATGTGTTGGTAGTACAAAAGGATCAAGAAAGTTTGATGCACAAGTGTGCTAAGTACTTTTACTGGAAGGGGCTTGGCAATTTTTAAGTGCACAAATACATTAAACCGTTTTGAAATATAGTCCGAACTGTACAAGTGTATTAAGTACTTTTACTTGAAGGGGTTTGACAATTTTTGAATTGCACAAATGCATTTAATACAGTATTTTCAGCCAGTATATTGGCTGAAAATTAAGTGGCTGCGGCTGCAGAAAGAATCCCCCACTTAAATTTTTTACAAATACGATTTGACCGATCCAGATTTCAAAGAAATAGACATTTGTAGGACAAAAACAATGAAAAAAAAATAAAGACATATGTATAAGCAAACTAAAGAAACCTCTGAAAGTAGCATATAAATCACTGATTGCAGTGTCACAAACTAAAAAGAAAGATCTGATAACACTTTTAAATGATGGGGTTATACCACCAGAATATGAGCACTATTACAAAGATATTCCATCCACTTATGCGGCTATTGTTAGCAATAATTGTGATGACACTGAATCGTCTGATGATGATCCAGATGAAGAGTCCATTGTTGAAGAAATTTAAGTTTTGATTCAATTTTTAATTACCAATTAGTAAAAATGAATAATTGTTACCTGAAACTGAAGACTGACTTTATTAATTTTCTTATAAAAAATCTTATTTTAATGATTCAGAATCTAATTGTTTTGTGAAATAGCTAAAGATTGGCCTATAATTGGGCTTCAGTCCTTTTAATTTTTTTTGTTGTGATTTTGAAATTTATTGTGGATGATTGTGGATAAAAACTGTTTGTGTTTTAGGCCTTAAACTGCGTTAAGCGGGCACCCGCGACGAGCACCCGTTGCGTGACCCGTCGCGTGACCACGCGCGTGGTCACGCGGGTTGGCTCCGTGGATTTCACGATGGGGATTTCACCCGGGATTTATTAATATTTTCTCGGGACCCTGGGGTCCCGGACCTTTGGAAAGCATACGAAGGGCCGAAGCCAACTCGCAGAGGCCTGTTAGACTTTTTAGTGAAATGAGGCACCAACCGACGATTATCCCTGTTCGCACTTTGCAAGTGAGAACCCACGGTTGGCGTAGGACTATTGCAGTACATGGAAACAAAGATATTGGATTATGGGTTTGAGTGGCTAAAGTGGTTATTGAGGACTATGAAAAGTCTACAGCCCCTGCCAGACCAATGTTTTATATAAATTACACAGATAAAATGGCAGGGGGTTACTGGCACACTCAATAATGGGCCCCCGAAAACGGCCGCTAGCACATAGTGTCGTAGCGACAAGGGGGCAACATGTCCTGGGGTGCTTATGAGGAGTAGAGAGGTATTCCATGGCTATCAGGACAATCCTGGAAGTACGGTCAAGATCCCTACCAGGATCTTACTGGAATACTTCCTTCCTCCGAGCGCATTTACTCTTGCGAATCTCCACTCAAGCCGGTCAATAAAGGCAAGAATGAGGTGGGAGCTCTGTTCCTCGTCATTGTTCACTCCAGCTGCCCAATAAAGAAAGCCAGAGGTGAGGAAGAAGACTTCTTCCGGGAAATAGGGTCCGTGGGGTCGATACTGCCCAACATCTCGCCACATGCTTGCACATGTCTCTTGGTCTGGCTCCTCCTCACCCTAGACCTGTTCTGGCAAAGTAAACTCTTCCTGCACAGGCCTAGAGTTCGGAGTACGCAAGCCCCACCACGACGTCAACGTGGAGATACGGCGGTGGGGTTATTAATATTATTATTAAGGACGCGCGCATGCCCCCGCAACGGATTCCGTCGAACGGGGGCGGGCTCCGTACCCCGGACGCGGGTTTCACCTTCCCGCGACAGACGCCCGTGCGGGTCGCCGCGACGGAGCACTTTTGTATGGAACCGCGCGGGCGTCCGCTTAACGCAGTTTCAGCCCTTATAATATAAATAAACATTATGAATATGGATCACTGGTTTATTATTTTGTCTATCTAATGCAATATCCATAACTATTATTATCCTTCTTCTTGGACCTTGAACCAGCCTGGTAAAGCTGTTAAATATTTTTGAGTTTTTCACTTAATGCCGGTCAGCATAATCAATCTTAGTGCACAAATGTATTAAATGGGGGGTTTTATGTTTATTTGGCCATTTTGAAAAGGTAACGTTTAAACTAATATTACAATATTGAGATATGATGGAGTAAATGGACTAGTCTTATGAATAGATGTATATTTTTTTTGTTATTTTACTTGGATTTTCTACTGTTCTCGTCTAAACTTTAAAAAACTTTAAAGCTTTCTCCTCAAAAATGTAAATTTCGTAGTTAGTGCAATTGTGAACTAAGGCATCGATATATTTGGTGCAAAGAAGTGAGCCACCTCCTCACTGACAAGGCTTTGGAGTATGATAGGAATGACCAATTTAAAAAAAGCCCATGTTCACTATACAAACCAATAGAGGTTGGAAACGACTAATCCAAACTGGCACTGAAATTATTGTATAGTTTTTTTAGGGTATGTAGTGTTTTGTATTACCCAATAAATATGAACGTTAAAAATTGGTATTTCTTTTATTATCCTTGAAACAACAAGTTTAGTGTAATAACAAATTAGCTTTACCGAGTAGAATAATGTAGAATGGTTGAAAATTGTACTATAGTTAAACTAAACCTAAAAAAATATATCATAATTAGATTTGAATTTTTTTAGGTTTAGCTTTCCTACAACAAAATTTTTAACCATTCTACATTATTCTATTCAGTACAATATAGCTAGGCATACGTACTAGGTAGGTGTAGCTGCAATACATCCGTTCGCCGCCGCTGTGCGCGGGAATAGTTTTGGCGACCTGCGCGCCACCGTTCGGATTTCTGTAGGAACGAATATTCCAACTGCGTTCCTATTGGTTGATTTTATGTTGTAAGTAGGCTACTACTTGTGCACCCAAGTTTAGGATAAGATATGTAACATTTTTGTAAAGCACACTATATACAACTTTTACACTCTACACGCTACACGCCACATGCGAACAACGCGTCATACTGACGTCACGCAAATCCTGCATCTCGCAAGCAGAGTTTACCGCGCAATTAGCATAGATACAATTTCCCAACATCAATAGTTGGGCAATTGCCCGCCAGACACAACACCCGTCTGGTTGGAGGATCCTCCCTTTTCTATGGGGGATAAGTGAACCTTACACCCTGTTCCTCATGCCTCGAAATAGGTATACTGACAGATGAATAGTGTATGTCCTGGTAACTAGATGGCGCTGCCTACGAAATTCTTAAGTTGCCAGTCTATCTCTAGTTTAAAATAGTAGTCTATGGCTAGTATTCTGATAGGGCCCGCTGTGATGTCACGGGCAATTACAGTAATAAATAAATAATAAAATAGATATAATTATGTAAAATATTAGCAAATAAAATGAATATTATTTAATTTTAATCCGTGCCAGACGTAACCTCATCACTTGTCTATGCCCTGAGTGTCAGAAGGACTCTGTGGCATTGCTGTGACAAGTAAAGGATCGCATGCGCCGACCCTCCGGCGAATTTAATTAAATACCTATACACTATACATATAAAAATCTGCTAAATATATGTACTAAACTTAGTGTTTAAGTTGTGCACATAAGTAATTAAATTGGTAACAAATTGGATTTTATGATCTGGAAAATAAATCATTTGATTTGAATCACTTTATTTGTATATTTTAACCATATTAAAACATGTGAATTTTAATCTCTAGACAATAAAAATTGCATTCGTCACTGTAGAAGATGGATCTGAAAGTCCAATATCCCAGCACAAATCTCCCTCCTAAGAATGATTGTGCGAGTTTTTGTAAATCCGCACTGTATTGGTACTGACCCTGAAAAATAATGATTTAAAAAGTTAAGCCATCTAAAAAGAGTAAGCTAAAGTTGCTGGTTCGAATTCTTGAAATCCTTAAAAACCATTATTTTTAATTTGGTTGAGACTGAACGAGCTAATTAAAATTACCTATCATAATAATAATAAATATTGGTTCCTCTCTCTGGAGCCCTGCCCACCGGTAGCTTTATTTTTTTCCGGATGGGAAATCATCAAATGACCCCTCCCACTCTGGGTTGAGCGGAAGGGAGTGTCAGACTCTTACTGACTAAAACCCACCCATGTTCCTTCCTTTGCCCTTTATGTTCCGGGGTAGCGGTAACCCTTTCGGACAATCCCGCTGAACCACCGGTAGCTGGGACCCTATTCCCGATACCGGTGGGCTACTATTTTTTGTGTTTCTAAATGATTTCTTTTTTATCATTTTGTTTATAAAAATATTTTAAAATGTAATCTATAAGTATTTAAATTAAATAAAGAAAATCATAATAAATATTATGTTTACACTGAAGGAGTGGCAGAGATTAACAATAATATTAGCCATTTATGTTTTTAATCACATGTTCCGATGCGAGTTTCTTTCCTTCAAGACTACCTACTGAGAATTTACTGTAAAACTACGTGGAGCCTAACAGATACAAATATAATGTTATTTGGATGACATTAATTTTCTTTCCTTTAAACTGAACTCCTGTAGGTGTTTTTGTGCAAATAAAGTCGCGGACGGGTTCCTTCCCCTCAAATCCGGAAGTTACACGTCTCTTCGATAGATGGCGTTATACCGTTTAGTCGTATTTCTGAATCGCGCTATAGTACAGTTACATGCATCGACAGGGTAGCTCGCGAAATTAAAATTGTCTTACGTTTTTTGCAATTCGCAGGGGGCTTACCACCTTCTCTTATAGCAGGGCAGAAGTTGAACTGCACTTCTTTTTTGTACTTAGTCATAGAACAAAAAAGCAGTTCAGTTCAACTTCGTATGCCCCCAGGTCAGGGTTTCAGGTGATATGTTGATCTAAATATGATTCGCGGCCGTAACAAATGTTTATTTATAGAATTATAATCATAAAAATCGACAATACACGACAGACGTTGTCTTGTCAAAATTTTATTAAAAAATCCCATAGAAAAAAATCACCTTCAGTTTTTCTAGAATTTTTAAATTTTACATGCATGAAAGTAACATTACACGCGTACCTTTTAAAAAAAAAATGTCAAATCGGCCAACCATTTTCAAGTGATGCGCTAACCGACGAACAGCATTTCATTTTTATGTATATAGATTATTTTAGTTACTGTGAATGTGAGGACTATGTGGATCATTTTTTTCTCATTAATTTAACTACTTTACGCGGCCTACCCAAGTCCTTTCTTTGGTATTGTTCGTCGAGAAGTTGAGCTCCTAAATTCTGAGTTGAGCTCATGATAACTGAAAAATGCGTGCACTGACTGGACGGGTTCATTTAATCTATCTAGTTCTTTCCTCGAAAGACTGATTTGACCAAGATTATCTCTGGACTTTAAAAGAGATTGACCTCTCGGTTTGTTTCGGTCTTTCTTCTCAGAGTAGTCAGATACGAAACACCAACTAAACTAAAAAAACTCATGTAGTTTTAAAACATAAGATATTTTTAACGTAATTGTTATTTTGAACATATTTACTGAAAAAAATAATCTCATCATACTCATATATAGTCAGTAAATAGATAAATAGAAGTACCTTTAATATTAAACAATATTTTGTAATATTAAATATGGAGTAGATTATAGGCTTCAAAATGAGATGTTCACACGGTTTCTTCATTTGAAACCTCAGATACTCCTTCCCATTCGTTATGGCTATCATTTTGCCCTGAAAGGTACAAAATTAAAAGTTAACCAATTAGGATTCATGCAGTGATCTTTTATTAATGGATACTTTTCTTCTTCTTCGTGTCGCTGGCACGACTGTATTTTAAATGTTGATTTCCCAAAACTTTGCCACTTCCACGGCGTTGTCGGTGGTAGCACAGAGGTCGATTTGACTGTGATAGATTTATAGTCTGTATTAAAAGTAACTAATGAAAGCGTATCCAAATCCGGTTCAAGATCTTACGCAATCACTCACATAAGGGAATTAATAACACATTCATTCATTCATTGTTTACATTATCATCAGATGCTTTTGGAACAGACCATAGGTACTTACTTTAGTTAGAGCAACACTTTGTGTCACATTCACATCATATTGTATGACATTACGGCTTGTGATCTGAGCCTTAATAACAGAGCACTCCTTATGTTTTGGACCCCTACACATTTCCACGTCAGTCACCGTTAAGTTAAACGACCCCTGGAAAACAAGTGGTTGATATTATTAAAACGAAGGCGTTCTCATAATACACTACAGAATAAAGTCGATTTTCGTCTCTGCCTGTGTTACCGCTTAGTTCTTCAGAAATTAAAACGTAATAAAAACCAGCAGGGGATCAGATCAGGGGATCCGACCGGAATAACTGAATGAACTTTGATGAGATTTTTACCATGTAGAATTTTATTCCGAAAGGTTTATGTGTGTGTACTATAGATAATATGTAAGCAACACACAAACACAAAAACAAACAAAAAGCACAAACACAACAAAACAACAACAAAACAAAAACAAACACAACACAAACAAAACAAACAACAAACAAACAACCAAACACAAAAACAAAACACTTACACGACCAAAAATACATATAACTTAAACTTAAACATAATAAAGAAGAAATCTCATGTTTTGTCAAATCGTAAAGTCTGTGCGATGAAAGGGCTGGTTGCTGGTTTTGAAAAAGAGTGCGACAAACAATTTTCTTGTATTTTGGGAATGGGTACCAGGCATCATACCTAGTCTACCAAACCAGACAACAATATGGTCTCTAAAATTACAGGCCGTCAACCGTGAGGATTTTTCAACTATAATTTAAAATAAAAATATTTAAAACTCTTGGTAATCCACCAAACTGCACTGGACCGCGAGGTGGGTTACGGCTTACTCCCAGAAAAAAGGCGTGTGTCCCAGCAAAACGAACACTTTTATTATATACATATTATATAAATATATTATATACATATTTTTATTTAATACCTATACCTAGTCTTACCATAAATATTGTCACGAAGAAAAAAAACTTTTTTTATTGCAAATAATATTTATTACTTTTATAGTGTGTTAGTTTAATACATAAATATAAAACAATTTAAAATTTAAAAAGCTTGTTCGAAGTGGTGTCCATTGGCTGCAATACAGTCCTTTAAACGTTGAGGCCAGTTATCAATAGAAGCACGCACTTTTTCCATGGGAAAATTTTTCACTGCCAATCGTATGGATTGTTTTAGGGACTCCAAATTATAATGGCGTTTAGAGCAAGCCGTACTCTCTAAAACTGACCATAAATCATAATCCAATGGATTAAGATCGGGACTAGACGACGGCCAGTCTTCAGGTCTGATGAAGTCCGAAACGTTCACTTCCAACCAAGACTGCGTGGACCGAGCTTTATGACCTGGCGCCGAGTCTTGTTGGAAGGACCATACTTGGTTATTGAACATGGTGTTGTTAAGGGGCTTAACTACCTTCTCAAGAATGGTATCTTGATACACTTGTGCCGATGTTTTGATACCTTTATCACAAAAAGATGGCTCAGTCACTCCTTCATAGCTAATACCCCACCAAACCATCACTGAAGTCGGATAATGCCCACGTTGCACTCTGTCGACTAATTGGGAAGCTTCCTTAGAGCTTTGAGCATAAATACGGTCATTTTGTTTGTTAAAATGTTGCTCAATTGTAAATGTTGTATTGTAAACAAAATTTTTCTGTGACCTCCCTTTGCGTACCGCTTCAGTAGTTGTTTCGATTTTACCACCCTATTCTTTTTTAAATTATCAGTTAAAAAATGACCAGTGCGTCTCTTATAGGCTGCAAGTCCTAAGTCATCTTTTAAAATACGCGACATGGTTCTGGGTGCTATCTTCATCTCCCGAGATAAAATCTTTTGCTTTCAGACAGGATTTCTTCGAATTCTTTCCCTTACTGCTTTGACCACCTTTTTACGTGTACGAACACTACGTGGACGGTCAGATCTTTTTCTGTCACAAACAGAGGAGGTCTCATTAAACCTATTAATAGCCCGGTACACAAACATTTGACTAATACCAAGCGTATGGAGAGTTTTAAAAATTGCATTTGGCTCCATACCAACTTTGTGTAATGCAATCACAGCGATTCGGTTCTCTTTATCACCCCACTCCATTTTAATATCGCAAAATATTGTACAATGTATTGGCGCCAAAATTAGAAAACTCAATGAAAAATCGTATTAAAGTGACAGATTCCAAATTCAAATGTAATATCTTTCTTATTTTTAATTGTAACAGTATTTATGGCCAGATTGTGTATATATTATAGGCTGATTATACGAGTATGTGGTTATTCTTATGCTGTTCGTAAATGCAGTCTTCGACTTATGTTTGACAGCTGTCTTAGAACGTACATACTCCAGATTACGTAAATGTTAACTTAAAAATGCGTAATAAAATAAATATATAAACTGCATACACTTACATCTGTCAAAAAACGGTTTACCGAACAGACAGGGTATATAATACAGTTATTATAACATAACTAATGCAGAGCGACCAGTTTATAACATCGTGCCTGTAACTCCAAAGGGTTAGACGGTGTACCCATATTGCACCAGTTTTGTTTAAGTACCATGTTAGAGGGGGCGAGCCATAACACTTTACCCAGCCTGGGAATCGAACCCAGGATCTCATGCTCACTAGCGCTTGCGAATACTAGACGAGGCAGCCGGTACTTAAATTATTGGACTACCATACCTGAAAATAAATTATTCTATTCTATTCTATATCCAAAATTGTACTCCAGAATAACACTATGTTTTTATCAAATGATCTTATTAAAATGTCATTGTACTCACATAAATTTTGTCCGATAAAACCATAATAATATTTAGAGCCAGCAGAATGAGCTGTCGCTTTAACATGTTGGACTTCGGATTGTAACTCTACATATAGTAAAACCGCAAACCCTTTGCAGCGCTGTTACTTTTCCACTGCTGCTCAAAATTCACGCTCAGTCTGCGGTTTTTCTTAAGCGCCCCTAAAACCATATAAAGATACTATTACTATTAAAAATACTACTAGTAGTAATAACTTTTCAATGGTCAGATATGCAGTCGTTACCGGCAGTCAGAAGCCAGTCAGAACCAGTCTTACGAAGGGGTGTCGTGTTACCCACGTATCGTGTACGTATATCCGGGTTTTGGCGGTCAGATAGGCAGTCACTTCATGCAAAATATTGGTATTGAGCTGCATCTGGTTAGACTAGAAGCTGACCGTAACATAGTTGGGAAAAGGCTAGGCAGATAGATTTGTTTTTTCAATGTTCAATTTACTTTTATCTAAAGATTAAATATGGCTGTTGGGTATATGTATTTTCTGCCGGTACGTATTGCAACATCTAAAATTAAAAGAACTAACGTAAAATAACCAACGTTCAAAATCCCTAAAATCTAAATACTTATTGATTGTTTCACTTATGTTCAAAATACCGAAAGCTTAAAATGTCAAATGGATATGTTACTGAAGTTCATAAAGCTAAAAACTGAAATTCCTATGTACAGACGCCAGCAGGTCAAGCTACCCGAAACTGTCAAATTTTCCCAATCAACCTTGAACCTTAATGCTATAGCGATAAAGTTGAAAACCTATTAAAGAAATTTGACAGATTGTAGTAGCTTGATGTGCTGGCGTCTGTACAAAGTATCTTAAATTGGTTTAACTCACCGTTATATGTTTCTGTACCCGCATGCGTAACACGCATATGTCTTCTTTAAATCGAAGCGAGCGGTGCCGCGGCAGCGGCCGGCGAGTGGCAGAAACATATTTTTGAATGATAGATATTTAGTCCAATCAGTATTTTAAACTTAGGTAATTCTTAGGTAGGTGCTAGTTGTATTTAAAAACATTAGGTATTTAGATTTTAGGGGTTTTGTACGTGGGTTATTTTACGTTAATTCTTTTAATTTTAGATATTGCAATACGTACCCTTCAAAAACATGTTTGTCCAAAAAATATTAAATAATTATTCCAGTTATTAGTCCAAAACCAAGTAAGGAGTCGCTGTGACTAATTGCATTTAGTTGTAGAATTATAAGAAATGGGCTCACCACTAAATTTCGCGTGCGCGTTTGTGCGCGCCGCAACGAGATTAGTGGCTAAATATAGAAGCCGATTAATTATTAAATAGTAGCAATTTTTGACTCATTCGTATTATACTGAGTACTCAATGTGCAATGTTATGCTTCGATGAGCGTGAAAATATTGTGGAATAATGTGAATAACAATAAGTAAGTAAGTATTGTGGAATAATAAGTATTAGTAAGTAAAACTTTCCGCCCTCCACAAAAAATGACCACCATGCACCATCATTGCAGTCAGAACTACTTCTATTTACATAAATTTATAGCAGTATTTGGAAGTTTTCGCACTAATATTATAATAATTATAAATGTTCTCAAGGCAGTGCCGCGCGTGTCAAATCGACTTGACTCCTCATAAATATGTAGGTACGTCAAAAATTATAAGGGAAACGATGCAGAACCGAATAGTAATTCAGTAGCTCTTTTCGCTATGAGCATAATTTCGACAACTTCGTGAATCCTCCATCTTATTTTGTTCACCTTTTGTTTTGATTTAATTTGTACAATTTACATTGGTTACATTCCAAAACAGCAGAAGCTACTACACACATTAAAAGTGTCTAGGGATCAAGTACGTTTTAGAGTATCGCCGCAAGTGAGGATTATTATTTTAACTTTTTTGATCGTTGTTGATTATTTTTAGTTAATTTCACTGTCAATCTGGATTTCTATAATGTGTGTAAAAGCGCTTTTACAAAACCACACAGAAATTGAGAGGAAGAAGACTGGCGTTTTGTTCGCTTTTCCGATGAATCTCGTTTCGGTATGAGGCCGTATGCAAGATTTACTCGAGTCTGAAGGACCTCTGGACGTCAAGAACGTTTGAAATTAGGTCAGGAAGTTCATTCATATGGAGGGGGAACAATAATTTGGATCAGGGGCAACCTCAATGCTCAGATTAATACGGAGAGGATTGTTTCAGACGTGATCATCCCTTTGCGAAGCCGGTTGGGTGATTCGTTTCGACTAATGCACTACAATGCACGTCCACACACGGTTAGAGTCGTAACACGCACTCTTGCCGATGCTCGCATCAACATTCTTCCGTGGCCTGCTCAGTCGCCAGAACTCAACCCAATTGAGCACGCATGGGATATGCTCCAAATAAGAGCTCTGCCGAGTATGGATACCGTGCATACCCAACAACAACTTGTTGACTTGTTAGAAAGAACGTGGGATTCCTCAAAGTCATTTTGATGAACTGATTTTAAGCATGCCAAATTGCTGTGATTGAGTGATTCGTGTCAATGTTGGAAACGCAGATTATTATTTTTTTTATCTTTAAAGTAAAAATTTAAAAAATCCTCATTTTGGCCTTTTTTGACATTTAATTGACGACATTAACTAGGGTTAGTTTCCCATAATTTGCAAAAATTGCATTTTTTTTTATTTTTTACAAAATATAGGGATAAGTTGTTTCCTTAAACATAGGAATTAAAGTAAGTAGCCAGTCTGGAAGACTGGATTTGGTAAATATGATTTGGAAATTTTTTTAAAGTTAAAAATATACTTGATTCCTAGACACGTTTGCTATGTGTATTTTAACAATACGAATACTCGGCCCTGTGTTACAAATAAATGGATCATTCAAATGTTTTTCATCGACGTTCAATTTAAGCCAGAATTAAATATATTTTTCCGGCAAATACTGTTACGAGCTTCGGGGTTCGTAACAATAAAAACTGCCGATATAAATTACCAAAAATTACACTTTAATTAAACAAAACTAATAACAACTCAAACACACTAAATATAAAACACAATCGCACTTAAGTCGCAGTTGAAGATCGCTTTCGATGTATTCACTTGTATCGCTTATCCAACTCTGCCTGCCTCGTCGAGAGATCGCGTCTTATATAGTGCCGCAGATAGTTCTAGAACCCTCTATTGTAGGAACATCTAGAAAGTTCAAGTACATACCGGCCCCGACTGATCAGATGTCGATACTTCTAGAAAGTTCTAGCATCGAAATTTCTGGAAGGATATATTAGTTCTGCTATTCTATACTAGATGGCGCTAGTGTAGTGTAGTGTAACCATACGAATAATGGTCGCAGTTACATTTTATGTATTGTCTCATGGCTTTTACTTACGTTCATGTCAGAAATAAATAGGCTGATGTTGATATTTGGAGCAGTGGTGGCCCAGTGGTAACAGCCACGACTTACGAGTTTTAGATCGTAGGTTCGAACCCAGACAGGCGCTTTACTTTGTGTAAATTATTTCATCACCACTGCTCTCTAAACGGTGAATGAAACCGGCATGTCCTAGAACCAAAAAATTCCAAGCCATGTGAAATCTACAAACCCACGCCGGGCCCGCGTGGTGGGTTTAAGGCCCACTCCTTCTCACAGACAAGAGGCCTGTATCCCAGCAGTGGGAACATTATAGACTGATTATGTTATTTTTATATGTATATGATGTTTGGAACAGTAAAATGACATCTTTCTTCATTAGGTACCGGTAGGCAAATGGATTTCTACTTGAGCTGTTTAAGAGAATTTTAAAAACCTAAGGTCCTATATACGCACTAACATATGGTGATATAGCGCGTTTTAACTGTCTTATAACCCTGATTTGGGCCCACGATTTTAGAGCTTAAAGTGACTTTATAGTTATAAAGTAATGATAAATGAGTGACAATAAAGAGCTACAATAGAGCTATTGAAGCAGTGCTTACCATTTTAAGTGTACTGTAAGCTACACGCAGGTTACAACTGTAAGCTAAGATAGTAATATAGTTATAAAATCCACTCTAATAACTTTTTTAGTAATATATTAGTGCTTCTTCGATACAATATATACCTCGAGAACATATTATAGGTATTTAGCAATGAACATCACCCAAAGCGCCAACCTTTTCACCTCTTTTCATATTTTTTGTGTTTTTGTTACCGTCAATAGTGTTAAAATATTTAGCAGTGTTTGAAAGTGACTTTACGTTTCAAAAAACAGGTAAGTCAATTAATGTATTTTAGATTACTGGTGTTATAATTATTAAAACTCACTACTATGGTAAGTTTTCTGTAACAATGTATATGTGTTTTCATCTCAATTTTGAAGCGCCCCAAAAATAAACTGTTTTTGATGATAATATGTGGAAAAAAATTACTACCTCAGTTATATTTTCATTTCAATTATGATGAATAATAGTTCCTGGTACTGTCTTTAGGTATTTTAATGGAAAACTGACAATAATATAGTAAATAAGTGGGGCAATAATGATTAGAAAAAGTTTTTCCTTTTAAAATTGTATAGGTTAACTATTTATTTAATGGCGTCAATTCTAAATTACTTAAAGATCCTGATAACTCTGTTATTCCCAATATAGTACCTAAAGACCGATTGTTAGCACTTCTATGCCCCTTGCAGTTCTACAATATGGTTCTAAAAGTGAAAAGGCAACAATTTCATAGGTTCAGCTTACATAATTGTTCTATGTGAAGCTGTAAGTTGAATATTTTCAGGGTTCTGTTTAAAAGTAATCGTGTACAGGTTTATTCTAACTAAATTTTTTTTGTAGGTGTATCCCGCAAACGTATCTCCTGTAACAGAATCCAGTGAAATGATTGCTGAAACATGCACAATACCAACTGAACCTCCTGTCGGATTAGATAATAAAGTTTATAGTTTTTAGTATTTAAGTTTAGAAGAAAATCAAAACATAGAAGTGGAAGAAGAAAAAGATATTGAGGAAGAAAATACAATTGATTCAAACGATTTTTCCAACAATACAAAACGAAAATACAGATAAAGAAACATATAATGTGAACGAGCTTTTAACCGTATAACCATACAAATAACCACGCAAAAAGGGCTCAGCACAAATAGAAATGTTTTAGAATTTATACTCAAACTTTGACTGATTATGTTATTTCCTTATGATACTGCTAATAAAGATATTTTGAATAAAACTACATTTATTAAAAGAAAAAGTATGTTTTATTTTTACACTGTATGTAAAAGAGGTAACAAACCACTGTTGCTAATACAAACTAATTTGCATTTTACGTCTTTAGGATATAATATAATTTCTTTCGACGATACCAGTAAAACGCTGCTTACACTGGTTTTGTAAATAACGAAGACCTAATTGGTTTCTCAAATACTATAGTTTTTTTTCCGTTATTTATTTGCCGTTGTGGATTTTAAACAGCCGTGCCTTCCACTAAAATTACAAACACCTGGAAAGGTAATAAGTTATCACTAAGTTAATAAATAAAATGTCTATACCTACTAGTATACCAGTCGATACGTATTATCTATTTAAATCAAAGCAACTAAATAAGCGAACCTTTGATAAATGCACGTGCAGGGAAATCGCAAATAAAACATCTTATTTTGACGTTCACATTGGTGCCCTTATTACAAACTCCTTGCTCTAATACGTGGCTCATTTCGTTCACAAAATCTTCTAGAAATGAACTTAGGTTTTTAGGTTTTCCTTTTCCGTAATAAATACCAATAATAAATGGATTACTGTCACCTTCATACGTGTTGGCCAAAATAGGCCAGAATTCATATTTGGGGCTTTTAAAAATAGGTAAGCCATCAAGATCCCGGGTGTCACCATTGCCAGGATCGCCCAGAGGACACGGTGGAGCACACGGTGGAGGTCTGCCCCGCTTGGGCGGAGCACCGCCGTGTCCTCGTAGAGGCGATCGGCAGCGGCGGCGGCCTCTCGCGCCCGGCCCTGGTGCAAGCCATGGTCCGGAGCGAGAGGGAGTGGGAGGCAGTCGCCTCCTTCTGCGAAGCAGTCATGCTAGCGAAGGAGGTGGCGGGACGGATGAGGGAGAGAGCCTCCCGTCCCAGCCGCCGCGGGAGACGCCCCGGGCGTCGGGAGTCGAGCGACGACTACCGGCCACCGTAGGCGCGGGCCTGCGGGCGGAGAGCAATGGGTAGCTCACCGCCCGACCAGGACCAGGCCCGTGCCGGACGGCGCGTAAGTGTTCCACGCGCGCCTCAAAGAGATGTCAGCATAACGAGGGGCCCCTCAGGGCCGAAGCCTGCCGGGGCAGCGGGATTGTCCGAAAGGGTTACCGCTACCCCGGAACATAAAGGGCGAAGGAAGGAACATGGGTGGGTTTTAGTCAGTAAGAGTCTGACACTCCCTTCCGCTCCACCCAGAGCGGGAGGGGTCATTTGATGATTTCCCATCCCGGAAAAAAAAAAAAAAAAAGCCATCAAGATTGATATTCAGCTGAATATTTTTTGACAGCGGTGTTCAATTTTCAAGTATATATATTTGATAATGGCTTGTTATCAAGCCAATGAAATCATGGGATTATTCCCATGATGCCAACATTCACCACCTTCGATTGTTTTAAGACAAACTTCTGTCAGTGTTTGTAAAATCGTTCGAGGGTCGGATGGTAAAATATCTGTATATCTCTTGTTTAAAATTAAAATCAAATCTTTCAAAACAGCTTGGCTGATATTTTTTTGTAGAGTCCATGTTCGTAAATCATACTTTAAAGGGAATTGCTCAGTTTGTTAGGGCAATTTGGCTTAACGTGAACATTAAGTATAATATTTAATGACTAGGGTTTTTAATAGCGCCTCAAAGAAATGAATTATAGTAATAAGGTTGCAGGAGAGTGTAAAAATGGTTCATATTTAGCATGTATATTGCTAAAACTTGTCACTGAAAAAGTTACAATTATGAGTATTTAAGTTCCAAAATAAATCATTTGCTTTTATAATAATGATATTCCCTTACTTTGAATGCAGTAGTAACATATCCTGAGGTCATTTAAATTCCGAGAGGCTGTCCGGCGGGCCAAGGATATGGCCCGCGAGGAGATGGTGGAGACTCTGAACAGAGATCCGTGGGGGCGCCCTTATAAAATGGTGCGGAATAAACTCCGCACCCCCCCGCCCATGGCTCCGCCAATTGCGGTGCCCGAAGCGGACCACGCGGACGACGACGACATCCCTGAAGTAACCGGGGTAGAACTGAGAGTGGCGGTAGGAAGGCTGAAGGCCAAAAATACCGCCCCAGGACCCGACGGCTTGCCAGGTAAAGCCTGGGTCCTGGCCTCGAGGGCTCTCGGGCCTCGACTGGAGGCGCTCTTAAGCGCATGTTTGGAGAGAGGCCAGTTCCCGCTTCGTTGGAAGACGGGGAAGCTGGTCCTCATTCGGAAGCCAGGGCGCCCAGCGGACTCTCCGTCCGCATACCGGCCCATCGTGCTGCTCGACGAGGTGGGCAAGCTCTTTGAGAGAGTAATTGTAAACCGCCTCGTCGGGCACTTGGTGAGGACGGGGCCGGATCTTGCGGACAGCCAGTTTGGCTTCCGCAAGGGGCGCTCGACGGTGGACGCCATCATGCGCGTGAGAGCCCTCACGACGGGGGACGCGGTGTCCCGGGGTGGGGTCGTCGTGGCGGTGTCACTCGACATCGCCAACGCGTTCAACACCCTGCCCTGGAGCTGCATTGTGGAGGCACTCCGGTATCACCGAGTGCCGCCCTACCTCCGTCGAATAGTCGAGGCGTATCTGACGGACAGAGCCGTCAGCTACCCCGGTCGCGATGGGGAGTGGAACCGGCGAGAGATGTCGTGCGGTGTCCCGCAGGGATCGGTTGTGGGGCCGTTCCTGTGGGACATCGGCTACGACTGGGTGCTGCGGGCCGACCTCCCTGATGGCGTCAGCGTAGTTTGCTACGCTGATGACACGCTGGTCCTGGCGCAGGGGAGGTCGCATCAGGCGGCGGCCGACGCGATGACACGCGGGGTTGCGATAGTCGTGGAGAGGATCCGGCAGTTGGGTCTCGAGGTGGCATTGCACAAGTCCGAGGCCATGACGTTTCATGGGTCCCGGAACGCGCCACCACCGGGATCCCAACTAACGGCAGGAGGGGTTCACATCGGCATCGAGACGACGATGAAGTACCTGGGTCTCGTCCTCGACAGCCGGTGGAACTTCGTCGAGCACTTCCGACGTTTGGCCCCCAAACTGGAACGGGCTGGGGCCGCCTTCAAGCGGCTCTTGCCCAACCTGGGGGGGGCCAAACGCCTCCTGCCGGAGGCTTTACGCGGGGGTCGTGCGGTCCATGGCCCTATACGGGGCCCCGGTGTGGGCGCGTTCACTGCGGCGGCGAGCCGCCCACTACCTGAACGCGCCCCAGAAGGTGGTAGCCGTAAGGCTAATCCGGGGCTACCGCACGATCTCGCGCGAGGCGGCAAGCCTCCTTGCCGGACTGCCGCCATGGGATCTGGAGGCGATAGTCCTCGCGCGCCTGCATGAGTGGCGCGCGGAGGCACTACGCCGGGGGGAAAGTCCGCTCCCGCGGCAAATTGCTGCGGAGCGGACGGACCTCCGGCTCGATCTCATGGCGACATGGAAAGAGCGACTGTCGCAACCCAGCGCAGGGCACGCCGCGATAGCGGCGATAAGACCCCTCTTTGAGGAGTGGCTAGAGAGGCGCCACGGCGCCCTCACCTACCACCTGACGTAGGTCCTCACCGGACACGGAAGTTTCGGGAGGTTCCTGCACATCATCAGGCGGGAGGAAATGCCCGGGTGTCACCATTGCCAGGATCGCCCAGAGGACACGGTGGAGCACACGGTGGAGGTCTGCCCCGCTTGGGCGGAGCACCGCCGTGTCCTCGTGGAGGCGATCGGCAGCGGCGGCGGCCTCTCGCGCCCGGCCCTGGTGCAAGCCATGGTCCGGAGCGAGAGGAAGTGGGAGGCAGTCGCCTCCTTCTGCGAAGCAGTCATGCTAGCGAAGGAGGTGGCGGGACGGATGAGGGAGAGAGCCTCCCGTCCCAGCCGCCGCGGGAGACGCCCCGGGCGTCGGGAGTCCATTGGAGACTACCGGCCACCGTAGGCGCGGGCCTGCGGGCGGAGAGCAATGGGTAGCTCACCGCCCGATCAGGACCAGGCCCGTGCCGGACGGCGCGTAAGTGTTCCACGCGCGCCTCAAAGAGATGTCAGCATCAGCAACGAGGGGCCCCTCAGGGTCGAAGCCTGCCGGGGCAGCGGGATTGTCCGGAAGGGTTACCGCTACCCCGGAACATAAAGGGCGAAGGAAGGAACATGGGTGGGTTTTAGTCAGTAAGAGTCTGACACTCCCTTCCGCTCCACCCAGAGCGGGAGGGGTCATTTGATGATTTCCCATCCCAAAAAAAAAAATATTTTTTGTTTTCAACATTCACAATACACGGAGGCAAAGCGAATGTTTTCGTTGTCTAGATTTGTCATTATTGACAGTTAGTGTTGCCAGGTAATAAAAAAAATCGATTTGACAACAATCGAACTAATATTATAATCGGATGTAAAATGATTTGATGGCCAAAAACGATGAGTGTTTTGTTTGTTTTTAATGTAATTAAAGGAAAATAAATATAAACCTTTTGAAAAATCACTTAATTACAGATTTTCAAGAAAATACATACTTTTTACTCAGATTTAGAAATCGATTATTTTCTTTAATAAAAGATTGAAATCACAATTATTATTAATGTTGCAACACAGAATCAGCCTCCAACCATAAAATGGCGACGCTTTTTGAACTCAATCGGCTTAAATACTTTTTAAACGACTTGTTTTTACATTTACTTTCCTGCAACGAGAATCAAAAAAATATGAATCTTAGTTTTAATTATATTTTTTCGTAAAAATACTTTTTGCAGAACCACTTGTCCACGATAAGCCAATAATGAACAATTCCCTTTATGTTTTGCATATATTCATTGTCTTGCTCGTCGTCCAAGGTATTTGCACTACTGAGAGGAAACAAAATATTATACTCATCATTCGTCATATCAGCTTCCTGTTGTACGGAACCTTGTTGTATGTTTGTTGCTTGCGCTTGATATAAATCGGTACCACGGTCACTGTGATTGTAATTGTTACTTCCATTGATATGAGGACAGTTCCCTGGAATCACATCATAATCTATTCTAGGACTTTGATTTACGAAACACTGTTTCTCCACTACAAGCAGTTCTTCTGTTGTCACTGTGTCATTCTTTTTTTCTTCAATTAATGAACTTTCATTGTGGTAGTTTTGCGATGATTTAATTATATTCCTGTATTCTTTGAAAGCCTTTCTCTTGACTCCGCCGGTTCTTTTTTTAACTTTCCATGGTTGCATGGTGGAAACTAAAATATTACGGAATAAACCCGTTGCACAGACAAAACATAAACATAATGTTTGAGGTTAGGTTGTATTAAGATGTATTTAGGTGATATAAATTTGTTTAGCTTATCGAAAAGTAATAATCAAGAGTTATAATCTATGCACATATTTTTTGCCGCCGCCATAAAGAAGTATTGCTAAAAACCATTGTATTACCTAAGGTTGACCAAGTAACCCCATTATATAATCAATAATTGTTTAAAGGTGGTTTCTGACTCTTGCAGCAGCTAGCTCTACAGGGTTTATAATTAACACTTTTATTACACCAATAGCTTTCTTGCTAACTCTTAGGGCTCGATAGAGCTCGTTAAGTGGTACAAAGCATTTCACTGACTCTATTTAAGAACTTCAGCTGTTAGTAGACACCTTACAATTACTTACAGTGTTTTACGCTTCTTAAAGCTGTTACAGTAAGCCTTAAGGTGTTACAAAGCATCTAACTAACTCTGTTTGAAGACATCAGCCGTTAGTAAGAGTTAGCAGATACTTTACAATTGCTTTCAGTGTTTTACGCTTCTTAAAGTTATAAGAATGAGCTACACAATGGTTCCCACCAACTCCATGCTACCGCCTTAAGTTATATTTTTTTTCTTTTTAACTGTTATTCCTTTTGAATGTTTAATTATTTATCCTTAACACCACAGTAGAATCGCATGTTACTATCGGAGCTCTTATATGTCATTTATAATACTATGAGAACTAACAAAAGGTTGCCCTTAGCGCCTAAATGTTTGCTAGGCGGGGGTCCGCGAAAATTTATCTATCTGCTTTCGATAGTGAAGAACTAAAATGTTGGCTTGACGTCACCTATCAATGTAGGCAGATAATATTTTAAGAAGCTCAGCGGCTGTTACTTGTTAAAACTTGCATATTCCATATAGGTACAGCAGATTGAATATCACGGAATGGGGAGATTTGCGGTTATTCCTAACAAAACTGAAGCCAAATATTGATAATTTGCTGTTAATCCATCAAGTACATCCCTCCCATTAAAATTATGAATATTTTGTGATTTTCATTGTAGAAGTTACGTTACGTTATTAATGTTTAAGTTTAATTTATTACGAATAATTTATAGTGTAATAACACAAAAAATTATACTATTTTTCTTTTTACACCTCCGAAAGAAAACTCCCCATTTCTAAATGAAATAAGTGATAATTGATTGGTTCCTTGTGCTGTGAGTAGATGTCAAAAAAGTAAAGTTGGATGGAATCAGTTTTTTGATTGGCCAACTTTACTTTTTTGACATCCGCTCACAGCACAATCAATTATTTACTAACCAATCAATTCTCATTTTTTTTTCAGCCGCAACGCAACTTTCCATAGATTTAATCTTCACATTTTTTGGTGAGTTTTGGGAATATGGTAGAAATGTAGCTGAAGGGGGTCCACCGGAACCAGCTAAATTTTGCAAGTGGTCTATGAGAAAAAATGTCTGGGAACCTCTGCACTAGGTAAAAGTTAACTGACCATTGAAAAAAAATATATATCTGCCTAGCCTGTCCCCTTTGTTGGGGTCGGCTTCGAGGAGTGCTCTGTTATTAAGGCTCAGATCACAAGCCGTAATGTCATACAATATGATATTAATGTGACACAAAGTGTTGCTCCAACTAAAGTCAGTACCTATGGTTTGTTCTCAAAGTATACATATATGAAAATGTAAAGAATGAATGAGTGTGTTACTAACTTCCTTTAGTGAGTGATTTGATAAGAATTTAACCTGAACAGGACTTGTTTACACTTTCGGTAGATATTGTACTTTCGTTAGTACAGACTATAAATCTATCAATAATAAGATCATTGCATGAATCCTAATTGATTTACTTTTAATTTTGTAACTTTCCAGGCAAAATGATAGCCATAACGAATGGGAAGGAGTAGGTACCTAAGGTTTCAAATGAAAAAACCGTAAAAACAGGAAAAAACTACATAGATGTAAGTGGACCTGTCCAGTCAGCGCATGCATTTTTCGGTAATTGGGAGCTGAACTCAGAACTTAGGAGCCCAACGACTCTATGAACAATACCAAAGAAAGCACATTTGGGTAGGCCGCCTAAAGTACGCAAACTGACAGATATTTGACTATTATTTTGGTTATTATTGTATGGGGATATTGTTATTGTAATTTAAACTTGTTATTAAAAATGAATAAGTAAGTAATGACAATCATCCTGAATATTTTCACGCTCATCGAACCATAAAATTGTATGTAGATAGTTAAGTACAATATGAATCAGACCGAAATTGCTAGTATTTAAAAAGTAATATGGCTTCTATATAATAATTATCTACGTTTAAGCCACTATCTCATCCCGCCGCGCACAAACGCGCGCTAAACAAACTTAGTGGTGAGTCCATTTCTTATAATTATACAACTAAATGCGATTAGCCACAGCTGCAGCGGCTCCTTACTTGGTTTTGGACTGATTCAAAGATCAGCACCCCGTGTAACACAATTTCTTTCGCAATACGAAGGATTTTTAAGGAAACTTTTTATCCTTTGCTTCATATGCTTGAAACAGTCATTTGCTCGACAACGTAAATAGGGCAGTGAAATATGTCGAATTGTCAAAATGGAAAGCAATTATTGAGTATTACGCAATGACGCTACTGATAACTTTCAACTAAGTAATAAATATCGCTCGTTGCAGGTTTTGTATAGAAAATATATTAATCCATCATATTTATTCTTTAGATAACAATTATCTGATCATTGAAAAAAAAAAACTGTCTGCCAAGCCATTTCACACCTATGTTGGGTTCGGCTTCCAGTCTAACCGGATGCAGCTGAATACCAGTATTTACTGGGTAACACGATACCCCTTCGTAAGACGGGTTGCTAAACGGGCTTCTGACTACCCGTAACGATAACGTATCTGACCATTGAAAAGTCGGCCCTTAATACACAATTATAGCCGTAGTTATTATTATTAGTAGTAGTATTTTTATAGCTTTTTAAATAGTTTTAGGAGCGCATAAGAAAAACCGCAGTCGAAGCGTGAATTTTGAGCAGCAGTGGAAAAGTAACAGCGTGATCGTAGAACATAAACGCTGCAAAGGGTTTGCGGTTTTACTATATGTAGAGTTACAATCCGAAGTCCAACATGTTAAAGCGACAGCTCATTCTGCTGGCTCTAAATATTATTATGGTTTTATCGGACAAAATGTATGTGAGTACAATGACATTTTAATAAGATAAAGGATTATTCTGATTAGGAGAATTCTGGATTAGTCCATTCATTTAGGAAAACTAAACATAAAAATTACATAAAAATCGAAGACAGCATTTACTAACAGCTTATTAGGTATAATCATAATCAGCCGATAATGTTTCCACGGCTAGGACACATGTCTTCTCTCTGTGAGAGGGAGTGGGCCGTAATCCAACTCACGATCCTGTGCAGGTTGTGGATTACCAATATTAAAAAGATTTCAGTAATATTAAAGTTACAAAATCCTCTCGGTTGACGGCCTGTAATTTTAGAAACCATCCATTATGGTCTAGTTTGGTAGTAAAGTGTTTGTGATACCTAGTACCCATTCCCAAAATACATGAACATTGTTTGTCGCACGGTTTTTAAAAACCAGTGACCCGCCCTTGCGAAGCAGAGTTGTTACGATTTGACAAAACATCAAGATTTCTTTTTTATTGAATTTAAGATTAATATGAATTCGTTATAGGTATACCTGTAGGTACACTATAAATAGACCTTTCAGAATAAAATTCTCTACATTATGGTGAAAACCGCATCAAAATCCATTGTAGTTTAAGTTAAAAGAACAAGACACGAAAATTCATATTATTCTGTACTGTATTATAAGAACGCGCCTTCGTCGTCATAATAGGAACAACTTGTTTTTCAGGGATCGTATAACATAACGTTGACTGGCGTGGAACTGTGCAAGGGTCCGAAACATAAGGAGTGCTCTGTTATGAAGGCTCAGATCACAAGCCATAATGTCATACAATTTGATACTAATATAACACAAAGTGTTGCTCCAACTAAAGTAAGTACCTATGGTCTGTTCCACAAGCATCTGATGAAAATGTAAACTGTGAATGAATAAATGTTACTAATTCCTTGTTACTAATTAGTAACATTTATTTAAAATCTTACGCAATCACTCATGATTGCGTAAGATTTTAACCTGAACAGGTGTTGGTTACTCTTTCATTAGTTACTATTAAAATTGACCATAAATCTATCACAGCTAGATGACGGACGACCTAAAGAAGGTTGCTGGGACGGACTGGATGCAGAAGGCGGAGGACAGGGTGTTGTGGCGCAGCCTGGGAGGGGCCTATGTCCAGCAGTGGACTGCGATAGGCTGAGATGATTGATTGATTGATAAATCTACCAATAATAATAATATAATTGTATGAATCCTAACTTATTTAATCCTAATTGTATGAATCCTAAACTTTTAATTTTATAACTTTCAGGGCAAAATGATAGCCATAGCGGATGGGAAGGAGTACCTAAGGTTTCATATGAAGAAACCATGTGAACATCTCTTTCTGAAGCCTATACTCTACTCCATATTTAATATTACAAAAGGAAAAGATTGTGTAATGTTAGAGGTGCTTCAGCTTATCCATTAACTATATGTGCATTTTGTGATGATCATATGATATTTAATTCCGTAAATAGGTTCAAAAAACACTTATTGTTCATGTCAAAAATATATTACGTTTTAAAACTACGTAGACGAGTTCAGCGTTTTCTATCTCTAACTACTCTGAGAAGAAAGACCGAAAGGAACCGAGAGGTCAGTTTCTTTTAAAGTCCAGACATAATCTTGGTCAGATCATATGAGGACCATGCACATTAATATCTGAAATGTTATTTCAAGGAAAAAACTACATGGATTCAATTCAACCTGTCTAGTCAGTGCACGTATTTGTCGGTAATCGTGAGCTCAACTCAGAACTTAGGAGCCCAACGACTCGACGGACAATACTAAACTGACAGATTATCATTAAACCTGTACGGGTCAACCACCGTACAGTACGTTTACCTGGGTCATCATTATTGCGCCACCCGTTCAGTATGCTTCCATCATTTATATTATTGCACTTACACCGCAATAGCTCAGTACGTAATTCGGCGACATACTGTGCGCGTGACTCATAATCCTATATCGTCCACCATTCATCCTAGTATAAATTAATGACTTTCATCTCTTATCTCATCCTTTATCTCTATCTTAATCCAACCCCGAACATTGGTCCTTCGAGCCGGATTCGAAAGTGAAGTCATTAATTAACGACATGCACTTAATAGAGATCATGCCCTTACAGCTGTTTTCATTGTTTCCGACTCCAGAGATACGTCCAGTGCATTTTTGCCGACGCAGGTTCAGGAGCTGTGCAGCTCGTTCAGTAATGATTGAGGTCTGTGATCCCTGATCTAGAAGAGCTCTCATTCTTTCGTAAGATCCGTCAGCTGCTTGTACCTTGATAATTGCTGTCGCGAGGAGTATTTCTGTAGGATCATTTTGCATAGATACTAAGGTGTTCATATCTTGCTGAGGTGGAGATTTCGTAATAGTGGCCGAGTTTGGCCCAGATCGCGACGCATCCGAATTAGCATTTCTTGACGTAAAACATTCATGTAGAATCGTATTGTGGTCTTTATTGCACTCTTTGCACTTTACCTCCGAAAGGCACTTTTTACCTTCGTGATAGTGCAAACAGTTGACACAAAGGTTCAAATTTGCGATTGCGTTTCTACGAGCCGATGGATGCATTTTTGCCAGCTTTTGGCAATTTTGTATGCGATGATCGCTTGTGTTGCAAATACCACATTGTTTTCGTCTTTCGTTATTTTTCCAATTGGACTTTGACGATTGCGAAATGACCTGGTTTGTCGAATAGGTATGATTTGAGGTGTTATTATTTTGTTTAAAACGAGAATTAAATCCTTTTGATTGAGATTGTTGGGATTGAGATGACTTTTGAATGAAGGGTTCTTGTTTCCTTCGTGAAGTTTCCAGCGACGTAAACTTATTCTCCAGAAACCGAAGAAATTCTTCCAATACTGGCAACTCCTTTGGAGATTTCAACGAATCTGTATAGTCATCGTTGGTTTCAGAGTCTAATTTTTCCGCTAGGATACATACGAGGAAGGGATCCCAAGTAGATACATCGATTCCGAGATTTTTTATAGCGTTCACGCTTTCGTACGTTGTATCGTGGATCCGTTTGAGGTGACTCGCTGATTTTTGCTGAGATGTCGGGATATTTAGGAGGTTTTTGAGATGAGATATAAAAATACGACGCTTATTGTCATAGCGATGCGTAAGGATATTCCAACAAACGGGTCAGTTGTCTGAACTTATTTGAAGATGTTGGATTATTTTTTCCGGCTCGCCCTTGATCTTACTTTTCAGGAACTGCATTTTTTGGGCGTTCAATAAAGATGGATTATTGTGTACAGTTTCTGTAAAAAGATCTTTGAAAGATATCCAGGATGTATAACTTCCTTCAAAGGTAGCAATTTCCATTTTTGGGGTCGATTTCTCTACATGAGCCACCGACCACATCTTTCGGTTAATATCCCTTTTCAGAGTTTTATAATATTTCTCGTAGTTCGAGAATTGCTCGTCGTACTTGGCGTTGGAGCCATTGAGCTCGTTATCCAGTTCCCAGTGTAGGGTGTCAATAGCTGCCCAACAAGTTTTTAAAGTTTTTAGGACGTCTTCAAACTCCCACTTTTCGGAGATTAGATTGAGATCAATGTCAGCAGTTTCTCTTGAAAATGCCCTAAAATTAGTAGCTTGCTTCTTCAAGAGGTCTTCCATATTTACGCTATCCTTAGGAGGATTATTTTGAGATGAGAGGCTCGAGGTTTGAGAAATTGAAGATGGTTGAAAAGTAGGGGGTTTCAAAACAGGGGTTTGAGGTCTGTCTGTGGAAGGCTTATAATTCTGAATGTCTTTTTTAATATTGCCATATTTCACCTTCATTTGACCATACTGATCAGTAGTGAAATACGCATGAGATCGATCACCGAAGGATAACAAATTCATATGATTGTTATGAAACTCCGTAAAATATTGCTCCAGGCTTTCTAATCGTCGACGAAGGTAGTCGGGGGTCTTCCGCTCTGCTCCATCTTTCCTGAAGTTGGAGTAAAGTCTATCTATGCCTTCAATGATTTGCTGTTGAGTAGCTAAAATGTCTTCCATTGTAGCCATAGTTAAGGTGAGAAGAAAGATACCTTACTTGTAGGGTTCCCTCGGGGTCGAACAGGATCGCAAGATGAGATGAGTGGCGCCTTCCTAGGCACCGGGATCGACCAGGATCACGAGATGAGATAAAGTGGCGCCGTCGTAGGCACCGAGATTGAACAGGATCACGAGATGAGGTAAAGTGGCGCCTTCCTAGGCACCGGGATTGACCAGGATCACGAGATGAGATACAGTGTATTTTCCAAGGTTTCTAGTTGCGTATAACGAAACCGGTTAAACGCACATACAAAGTACAAAGCACCAAGTTTTGCACACGCGTTTCGGTCCCGCTAACGTGCTCGAAGGACCAATGTCATCATGAGAAAAAAATTACCCACATAGTCCCCACATTCGTAACACCTAAAATAATCTATATTTAATAAATACAAATTAAATGCTGTTCGTTGGTAAGCGTGTGTAATTTTAATTATCACGTTCAGTCTCAACCGAATAAAAAATAATGGTATTTTAGGATGATTTCCAATATACAAACCAGCAACTTTAGTTTACTCTTTTTAGATGGCTTTATTTTGTAATTATTATTTTTCAGGGTCAGTACCAATTCAGAGCGGATGTACAAAAACTCGCACAATCATTCGTAGGAAAGAGCTACTTGCTGGGAAATTGGACTCTCAGAACCGTCTTCTACAGTGACGAATGCAATTTTTTTTGTGCAGAGACGAAAATTCGTTTGTTTTAATGGGGTTAAAATATACAAATAAACAGTGAATCAAATCAAAACATTTATTTTCCAGATCATTAAATCCAATTTGTTACTAATTTATTTACATACACCACATAAAAACCAGTGTTAGTACATACATTCGACAGATTTTGATAATCCTACTAATATATCCTATCCTACTCCTACTTAATATTATAAATGCGAAAGTTTGTATGGATGGATGGATGTTTGTTACTCTTTCACGAAATAACTACTGAACGGATTTGGCACACAGATGGTTTATAACCAGAATTAACATATAGGATACTTTTTATCCCGATATTCCCACGGAATCGAAACTTATGCGGGTGAAACCGCGGGGCGTAGCTAGTAATTAATAATAACGTCAAAATCATTACTAATACAATAATCAAATACAACACAACATCAATAACTAAACATGCAATAGGTATGTACAATAAACAACATTATTTCAAGACACGGTTTGAAGGCAATGCTTGTGTCTTGAGGAGTACCAATTGCGTAGCACACTAATAGTAGCAATGGCTTTTATTTTGACAGTTCAACAACTGTCATTGCGTTATTTACGTTGTTGAGCGGATAATTTTTTCCTTGATTTATTAGAAATTCGCATCGCAAGTTCCTGCGATGCGAATTCGCATCGCAGGAACTTGCGATGCGAATTTCTGCGATACGATTTAGTGCGGCAAACCGTTTGGTAGGGCGACCATTCCTTCAAGTGTAGTCAGCCGTACTGGACGTGTTTTTAGGAAGCGTAAGATGGATCGCAAAAAAGATTATTGCACTGCTGTTTTTGTTAAATAGATATAAAAGAAGATTCTGGGTTCATCCATTTATTATGATTATGAACTCTGATGGGAAGTATTTTACTCAAAAGTACTATGCGTTGAGAACTGAAGAAGATAATTTTTTTGATTATTTTAGAATGAGCATATCTTCATTTGAAGAGCTTTTGAGTTTATTATCACCATGCCTTCAAAAACGATCGTACAAGGGAAGAATTCCTGTTATGCCTTTAGAAATGCTGGGACTGACTATCAGGTAAAGTAAAACAAAATTTATTTATTGACATTTAATTGTTTTTATTTTTGCGAAAAATCAAATTTGTGATTATCAGCAGTTAATAGTAATTAATATTATGTAAAATCAAACTCTTCTTCCGTCGACAAAGCGCTATAGGTAGAATAATTATCACTAGGTGAATTAATTTGATCTTCCCCTGCGTTTGATGATTGTTCGTGTGATAAATGTAGAATTGGTGTTTGGTCTGCATTTGATGATTGTTCGTGTGATAAATGTGGGCGTGTCAGTGGTGTTTGGTTTGCAAAATGTTGAGTTTGATAGCCTGTGTAGCTGTGGTAGTTGCTAGGCTGATAGGAGGAACTATAAGGTGGGTAGCCTTGATATGCCGGTTGAAGTAAGTCTGTTAAAGTTTGGAGAACACGACTTTGAAAAATAAGTGTTTTGTTCTCATCCAATTTTTCCAGAGACGGTAGAATTCCCTTAAAAAAAGACAAGTGCCTGTTTTCCGGTTCCTTTATAATGTTAATAATTTCATCTTCAAACTCGTTTGCCTTTCTTTTTCGCGGCTTCTGTTGGTGTCGTCTTGGAGATTTTTCAGATCTTGCTTGATTCTCTTGCCCAGGTGGTGCTTGTATTTCCGTTTCATTATCTGGTGTCTCATTTTGTATTTTTTTTTAAGAAATAATAATTGCTTGTACAGATGGTATTCTTTGGTAGATTTTGCTCCTGTTCCAGATTGCTTTTCGTCTTTAAGTTTCTTTACGTACTTTTTAAAGGTACCGTTGATCCCTCTCCATTTTTTTAATACTTCATTACCTGTAAATTATACAAAATTAATCAATAAAAATACATTAATGTAGGGGTATCCCTGTGAAATTAAATATAAAGAAACCATTCATATGTTTAAAAATATTTTATGTATGTATTTAATGTCATATTAGGGTAAATTTTTAATTGTTGCCACAATTTTTTTTTTTAATTTTCTATTTTAATTTCAGATTTTTAGCAACCGGAGAAGAATTCAACGATATGCATTTAAACTATTATAGAGATGCAAGTATAATAGCGAAAACAATACGATTGGTGTGTAACGCAATATGGGATCGCTGTTTACGTCAAAACATGCCTGAAATAACACAACAGCTGTTTGAAGAAATTAGTGCAGATTTTGACAAGAAAGCCAATTTCACTAACTGTTTAGGAGCCATTGACGGCAAACATATTCGTATCCGTAGTCCCGCAAATAGTGGATCACTGTTTTACAATTACAAAGGTAATAATTCAATTGTTTTGTTGGCTATTACTGACTCGAAATACAGATTCATCTACGTGGATATAGGAGCATATGGAAAGGAAAGCGACTCCACGATTTTCCACAACTCGAATTTTTATGACTCACTGATGAAAGGTAGCTTGCCCATACCAATATCGAAGCCGTTGCCAGGCTTTCAAGAACCGGTCCCGTTTGTTTTCATAGGAGACGAAGCTTTTTCCATTTGAAATAACGTTATGCGCCCTTATTCTGGCAAGCATTTAACCGTTAAACAAAGAATATTTAACTACCGTTTGAGTAGGGCGAGGCGATATGTCGAGTGTGCTTTCGGCATACTAGCCAACAAATGGCGAGTATTTCATCGACCCCTTAACGTCTCAATTGATTTTGCAGTCGATATTGTCAAAGCTTGTTGTATATTACACAACTTTGTACTGAACCGCGATGGATTACAATCCGCCGTAGAAATGATCATAGATGATTCTGAACTACAAAGCCTACAGACGTTGATTGCAAGAATAATGAGCGCAAATATAATAAGAAAAAAGTTTCCGAATTATTTTTCTAGTGTCTTTGGAGCCTTGAAGTGTACTTGTAGTAGTAGTACTTGCTTAGTTCTAAATAGATATACAGTAGGTAATTCAAGATAAATAATGGGCATAGGAAAACATCAGAAATAAGTAATAACAATTTTAAATCGTAATTTATTAAAAAAAAAACATAATTCAACTATTTATGCAAACAAAATACTTGTCAATGTCATTTATAAGAAAATCAAAATAGGTCAGAAACACGACATTAGTCGATGCTCATTATTTACTTTGTCGTACTGTACACTTTATTGCACTGAATTACATTTATTCATAGAAGTACGAATAGCACGCCAGATTCTGGAAGCCGTCTTACACGCGCGCACGCTATTTAATTCATACTTATATGCATTGATTGTATTGTTGTAGAAATAAAAGTACTTACCAAGTTTTGTTTTTTCACTATTTTCTTTGTCATGGAAATTTGGAAACAAACTTTCACAAACGCTCTTCCACGCATCTTGCTTAATAAATGTATTTTTATAATGTTCATCACTTGTGTCCCAAAGGACGGGACGCTCCTCAATTAAAGATATTAAAAAATCTATATCATATTCCGCCATTTTTTTATAAACAAAGAAGGCGGCGCAGGCGCCGCGCGTCTTTCTCTAAAGCTGTCACAGAGCGGACTAAAATGGCGTCACCAAGGATGACGTAATATCGCAGGAATGTGCGATGCGAAGCAGATCGGAAATTCTTGCGGTGCGTTCGTGCGAATTCGCAGATATTTGCGATGCGATGCGAATTCGCGGTTTTGTGTGGGAGCCCTTATAGTGTCATGCGTACAATATTATGGAACGTTTTCAGATTCTGAAGTTTGCCACACCGAAACCACAGTGGTAGGTACTGATATTCCAGGAAATGTAAATGACCTATTTGGCTATTAGGTCGGGCTACTACATGTTGAACGGAAATTATTATTATATGGACGTTCTGACGGGGGACACACAGGAGGATGCATCGTGCATGCTTTTTGACGATGACATTGTTCTTGTCTAGCTAGTTGCCCATTCCAAAGCGTAGGTACTTATGGAGAAGAACGGGAAAGAAACTCCACAGACACTCTTCTAAATCATAAAATTGTTACAAAATATTTGATTACATCATTCGTGTTGAAATTAACCATGTGAGAACGATGTAGAAAGACGTGCACGTTAAAAGCGTCCGTTGTAGAAAACAGGAATCAATTCAGAAATTAAAATATGCCGTGGCAGCTAAGAGATGACTAGTCCCTACTGACGGCGCCCATTCACGAACATGACGTATGGATCAGAACCATTCAGCTGAACCATTTTGAAGGGAAATTAATGATGCAACACACACGCCACCACCAGCGAGACATTAGAGTGAACATGACATACTCTCAGTCGCCAGGGCACATTCAAGTCAATGAAAGACGTATCCAGTAAATGGTAGGTTTATAGCAAGTACATATTGCTCACACGTAAGCTATGCAATTATACAATACTAAGAAATCGAATTTATACAATGCAAAGATAGTTTTTTCCAACATTCAGCAGCTCAAATAATGTTTCCGAGTGCTAATTAGTTTATGCGCCCCTGTGGAGCAGGACCACCGTTGAGCCAAGCATTTTTGTCAGCGATACGTAATCCCCTAACTTATATATGATATGATAATATCAAAATATTTTTTTTTTTATTATGATTTTTTTGTATCATTCAGTTGGAGTATGTGAGGAGGAATTTTATTGCAACATTTTAAACGGTACCCCATGAAGGATGAGTCTACTTTAGCCAAAAAACACCATGAAAAGATTTAATTTTTTTCTTACGTACATTCAAATTCAAAATTGTTTATTTCTTCAACAGGATTACAACAATTAGTTTGTGATTGGAGCGTGCTTTTAAGCAAACAATGCCTGTATTAGGAGACTCCGCTCTTCTGTAACAAAATTAAGAAGAATATTAATAACATATCTAACAAAGATAAGTAGACAAGATTGGCATAAGTATAGTTTGTGTGTGTGAGTGAGGGTGTGTGTGCGTGTGTACAAGTATGTGTGTGTGTTGTGTGTTTGTGTGCCTGTGTGAGTGTTTAGATTATATCGTAGGTTTCAAGAGCTCTTCCGTTTCCTTAAAAGTAAGTGAGTGAGTGTTTCCTTGTGAGTAAGTTCCTTACTGGTTTGATCCATT
Source organism: Apamea monoglypha (assembly GCA_911387795.2). Lineage (NCBI taxonomy): Eukaryota > Metazoa > Arthropoda > Insecta > Lepidoptera > Noctuidae > Apamea > Apamea monoglypha. The sequence goes on from OU426920.1 coordinate 13,163,173, forward strand.
TCAGTATTTTTTTTTTGCATTCATAATAATGTTACATGATGTTTTCATAGATGTATTGACAAGGTACTGTCATGATGTTAATATCTTTAAACAGTTCCCTTAGAGAATCGTGCCTGCAGAGGCCATATATTGCTCAGATGGCTCTTTCCTGCAGAATAAAAATGTTTTCGATATCTGCAGCCCGTCCCATAGTAAAATACCGTAAGACATGTTACTATGACAGGAACTGAAATAGACTAGCCTCGCGGTATCTACATTAGTAGATTGACGGATTTTTCTTACAGCATAAGCTGCTGAACTTAGGCGTCCTGCAAGAGATGTTAAATGAGGACCCCATTGCAGCCTTGAGTGGAGCGTGATCCCCAGGAAAACAGTTTTATCGACGAATTCTAGTTTCTCCATGTTCAATACTATGTCACAATCACTACTTTTAACATTCGGTAAAGCAAATCTTATGCATTTAGTTTTTTTGCCATTTAATACTAAATTATTAGCAGTGAACCAATTTTGTACCTGCGTAGGGCGTTATTTACGAACTACTGAACATAATATATTCTCCGATTTCGGCGGTCTCTCTAGTTTTAGAGCCATAGCGCTTGATGGCGCGCTTCTCCCAGTCTGCTCCGACTTTCGGTATCTCGGTTCACTCGTGCAAAGCGATGGCGACGTAGATCGGAATTAACACTGGATGGATGAAATGGCGGCAGGTCACCGGAACAATCTGCGACTCCCGCATTCCCCTTAAACTTAAGGGGAAGATATACAAAACCATGGTTAGACCTGCTGTCTTGTATGGATCAGTATGTTGGGCCACAAAAGGGATGAATGAAAGGCAATTGAGATGAGAATGCTGAGAGGGGTGTGAGGTGTTACACGAATGGATAGAATAAGAAATGACTATATAAGAGGAAGTCTGAAAGTGGCACCGGTACACACTGAAAATTGTGTGGAAACTGGTTATCATGGTATGGGCATGTGTTACGGAGGAATGAGGAAAATGTCCTGAGGAAAGTTTTAAGTATGAATGTCGATGGCTATAAGAGTAGGGGAACACCAAAGAAACGATGGATGTACTGTGTGAATGATGATATGGTTAGATAGGGGGTGAATGTCGAGATGGCAGCTAATAGAGGAGTATGGAAGAAAAAGACATGTTGCGCCGTATCATGGTCCGTTCAGCCGCTTTGGCGTTAAAAGGTAATACAGGCAGATAGAGTTAGGTTCACATTTATAATAAGTATTAGTAAGTAAAACTTACCGCCCTTCCGCAAAAAATGACCACCATGCACCATCATTGCAGTCAGCACTACTTCTATTTACATAAAGTAGCAGTATTTGGAAGTTTTCGCACTAATATGATAATGTTCTCAAGGCAGTGCCACGCGTGTTAAATCGACTTGACTCCTCATGAATATGTAGGTATGTCAAAAAATATAAGGGAAACGATGCAGAACCAAATAGTAATTCGGTAGCTCTTTTCGCTATGAGCATAATTTCGACAACTTCGATGAATGATGTGAATGATGAACTCCATCTTATTTTGTTCACCTTTTGTTTTGATTTTATTTGTACAATTTACATTGGTTACATTCCAAAACAGCAGAAGATACTACACACATTAAGTTTCTAGGGATCAAGTACGTTTTAGAGAATCGCCGCAACTAAGGATTATTATTTCAACTTTTTTGATCGTTATTGATTATTTTTAGTTAATTTCACTATTTGAATAAAGAATTTTCATCAACTGTCAATCTGGATTTCTATAAAGTGTGTAATAGCACTTTTACAAAACCACACAGAAATTGAGAGGAAGAAGACTGGCGTTTTGTTCGCTTTTCCGATGAATCTCGTTTCGGTATGAGGCCGTATGCAAGATTTACTCGAGTCTGAAGGACCTCTGGACGTCAAGAACGTTTGAAATTAGGTCAGGAAGTTCATTCATATGGAGGAGGAACAATACTTTGGATCAGGGGCAACCTCAATGCTCAGATTAATGCGGAGAGGATTGTTACAGACGTGATCATCCCTTTGCGAAGCCGGTTGGGTGATTCGTTTCGTGCACTACAATGCACGTCCACACACGGTTAGAGTCGTAACACGCACTCTTGCCGATGCTCGCATCAACATTCTTCCGTGGCCTGCTCAGTCGCCAGAACTCAACCCAATTGAGCACGCATGGGATATGCTCCGAGAAGAGCTCTGCCGAGTATGGATGCCGTGCATAACCAACAACAACTTTTTGACTTGTTAGAAAGAACGTGGGATTCCTCAAAGTCGTTTTGATAAACTGATTTTAACCATGCCAAATTGCTGTGATTGAGTGATTCGTGACAATGTTGGAAACACAGATTATTATTATTTTTTTATCTTTACAGTAAAAATTTTAAAAATCCTCGTTTTGGCCTTTTTTGCCATTTAATTGACGACATTAACTTAGATTAATTTCCCATAATTTGCAAAACTTGCAATTTTTAATTTTTTTTAGAAAATATAGGGATAAGTCGTTTCCTTAAACATAGGAATTAAAGTAAGAAGCCAGTCTGGAAGACTGGATTTGGTAAATATTAATTGGATATTTTTTTAAAGTTAAAAATGTACTTGATCCCTAGACACTTTTGCTGCATGTATTTTAACAATACGAGTACTCGGCCCTGCGTTACAAATAAATGGATCATTGATATGTTTTGTTTGGTAAATACTGTTACGACCTTCTGGGTTCGTGACAATAAAAACTGCCGATATAAATTACCAAAAATTACACTTTAATTAAACAACACTAATAACAACTCAAATACATTAATTATAAAACACAATCGCACTTAAGTCGCACTTCAAGATCGCTTTCGATTTATTCACTTGTATCGCTTATCCAACTCTGCCTGCCTCGTCGAGAGATCGCGTCTTATATAGTGCCGCAGATAACTATATGCGGCACTAATAGACAATAGGGGGTTCTAGAACTCTAAAATTCTCTATTGTAGAAACCTCTAGAATGTTCAAGTACATACCGGCCCCGACTGAACAGATGTCGATAGTTCTAGAAAGTTCTTGCATCGAAATTTCTGGAAGGATTTATTAGTTCTGCTAGTCGATGCTAGTGGTAACTTGCGGCGCGCAACAATAGGAATAATGGTCGCAGTTACATTTTATGTATTGTCTCATGTCAGAAATAAATAGGCTGATGTTGATATTTGGAGCAGTGGTGGCCCAGTGGTAACAGCCACGACTTACGAGTTGTAGATCGTAGGTTCGAACCCAGACAGGCGCTTTACTTTGTGTAAATTATTTCATCACCACTGCTCTCTAAACGGTGAAGGAAAACATCGTGAGGAAACCGGCATGTCCTAGAACCAAAAAATTCGAAGACATGTGACATCTACCAACCGGCACCGGGCCCGCGTGGTGGGTTTAAGGCCCACTCCCTCTCACAGAGAGAAGGCCTGTGTCCCAGCAGTGGGAACATTATAGGCTGATTATGTTATTTTTATATGTATAAATGATGTTTGGAACAGTAAAATGACATCTTTCTTCATTAGGTACAGGCAGGTAAATATATTTTCTTTCCTTTTTACTTTCTTTCTTTCGGGAAAAATAATTGTAAAACAAATTGACACACTAGATCAGCGGTTCCCAAAGTGGTCCAGGTGAACCCGCAGGGATCCACGGGAGACTCGACGGGGGTCTACGTTGGCGTGACAAAAAAATGGGGGTTCACAATTGGTAAGCGGGGGTCCACGAAAATGTATCTGCTTTCGATAGTGTAGAACTAAAATATTGGCTTGACTTCACCTATCAATGTAGGCAGATAATATTTTAAGAAGCTCAGCGACTGTTACTTGTTAAAACTTGCATATTCCATATACAGCAGATTGAATATCACGGAATGGGGAGATTTGCGGTTATTCCTAACAAAACTGAAGCCAAATATTGGTAATTTGCTGTCAATCCATCAAGTACATTCCCTCCCATTAAAATTATGAATATTTTGTGATTTTCATTGTAGAAGTTACGTTACGTTATTAATGTTTAATTTTAATTATATTACGAATGATTAATAGTGTAATAATAACATTATTGAATAAATACAACACAAAAAATCATACTATTTTTCTTTTTCTTTTTACACCTCCGAATGGGGAGTTTTCGAAATGAAATAAGTTAGAATTGATAAGTTCCTTGTGCTGTGAGTAGATGTCGAAAAAGTAAAGTTGGATGGAATCATTTTATTGATTGGCCCACTTTACTTTTTTGACATCCACTCACAGCACAATCAATTATTTACTAACCAATCAATTCTCATTTTTTTTCAGCCGTAACGCAACTTTCCATAGTTAGATTTAATCTTCACATTTTTGTCGAGTTTTGGGAATATGGTAGAAATGTAGCTGAAGGGGGTCCACCGAAACCAGCTAAATTTTGCAAGTGGTCTATGAGAAAAAAAAGGTCTGGGAACCTCTGCACTAGGTAAAAGTTAACTGACAATTAAAATATATATATATCTGCCTAGCCTGTCCCCTTTGTTGGGGTCGGCTTCCAGGAGTGCTCTGTTCTTAAGGCTTTTTTTTCTGGTGGGAAATCATCAAATAACCCCTTCCGCTCTGGGTGGAGCGGAAGGGAGTGTCAGACTCTTACTGACTAAAACCCACCCATGTTCCTTCCTTCGCCCTTTATGTTCCAGGGTAGCGGTAACCCTTTCGGACAATCCCGCTGATGTTATTAAGGCTCAGATCACAAGCCGTAATGCCATACAATATGATATTAATGTGACACAGTGTTGCTCCAACTAAAGTTAGTACCTATCTATGGTTTGTTCTCAAAGTATATATGAAAATGTAAAGAATGAATGAATGTGTTACTAACTCCCTTTAGTGAGTGATTGGATAAGAATTTAACCTGAACAGGACTTGTTTACACTTTCGGTGGATATTGTACTTTCGTTAGTACAGACTATAAATCTATCAATAATAAGATCATTGCATGAATCCTACTTGATTAACTTTTAATTTTGTAACTTTCAAGGCAAAATGATAGCCATAACGAATGGGAAGGAGTACCTAAGGTTTCAAATGAAGAAACCGTAAAAACAGGAAAAAAACTACATAGATTTAAGTGGACCTGTCCAGTCAGTGCATGCATTTTTCGGTAATTGTGAGCTGAACTCAGAACTTAGGAGCCCAACGACTCGACGAACCAAACCAAAGAAAGCACATTAGGGTAGGCCGCATAAAGTACGCAAACTGATCGATATTTGACTATTATTTTGGTTACTATTGTATGGGTATATTGTTATTGTATTTTAAACTTATTATTAAAAATGAATAAGTAAGTTGCTGTTTGCTGCTGTTTGTGTATGTGAGTTTAAATGTTTGTAAACGCACCCACGATACAGGAGTGATTCCTAGTGTGGGGCAAAGTTTAAGAAAAAAAAAAAAGTACCTATTGACAATCATCCTGAATATTTTCACGCTCATCGAACCATAAAATTGTATGTAGATAGTTAAGCACAATATGAATCAGTCCGAAATTGCTAGTATTTAAAAAGTAATATGGCTTCTCTATAATAATTATGTACGTTTAAGCCACTATCTCATCCCGGCCCGCACAAACGCGCGCTAACCAAACTTAGTGGTGAGTCCATTTCTTATAATTATACAACTAAATGCGATTAGCCACAGCTGCAGCGGCTCCTTACTTGGTTTTGGACTGATTCAAAGATCAGCACCCCGTGTAACACAATTTCTTTCGCAATACGAAGGATTTTTAAGGAAACTTCTTATCCTTTGCTTCATATGCTTGAAACAGTCATTTGCTCGACAACGTAAATAGGGCAATGAAATATGTCGAATTGTCAAAATGGAAAGCAATTATTAAGTATTACGCAGTGACGCTACTGATAACTTTCAACTAAGTAATAATTATCGCTCGTTGCAGGTTTTGTATAGAAAATATATTAATCCATCATATTTATTCTTACATAACAATTATCTGACCATTGAAAAAAAAAACTGTCTGCCAAGCCTTTTCGCACCTATGTTGGGTTCGGCTTCCAGTCTAACCGGATGCAGCTGAATACCAGTATTTACTGGGTAACACGATACCCCTTCGTAAGACGGGTTGCTAAACGGGCTTCTGACTACCCGTAACGATTACGGATCTGACCATTGAAAAGTCGGCCCTTAATACACAATTATAGCCGTAGTTATTATTAGTAGTAATAGTATTTTTATAGCTTTTTAAATAGTTTTAGGAGCGCATAAGAAAAACCGCAGGCGAAGCGTGAATTTTGAGCAGCAGTGGAAAAGTAACAGCGTGATCGTAGAACATAAACGCTGCAAAGGGTTTGCGGTTTTACTATATGTAGAGTTACAATCCGAAGTCCAACATGTTAAAGCGACAGCTCATTCTGCTCGCTCTAAATATTATTATGGTTTTATCGGACAAAATTTATGTGAGTACAATGACATTTTAATAAGATAAAGGATTATTCTGATTAGGAGAATTCTGGATTAGTCCATTCATTTAGGAAAACTAAACATAAAAATTAACATAAAAATCGAAGACAGCATTTACTAACAGCTTATTAGGTATTTTATTTTATTTTATTTAATAGATTCACCAACGACCACTTAACATAATAGAAAATAACATAAGTATTGAATTATAGTAAATCAGTCATTTACAGGCGTACACAGCACTTACATAAAAAATAGCTTCTTAAATATTACGTTCTAACAAGATTTTTTACTCGTAGTGAAGACAGAAAAATTAATTAGAAATAAATAAATAATAAGGTATAATCATAATCAGCCGATAATGTTTCCACGGCTAGGACATGTGTCATGTGTCCAGAGAGAAGGCATGTGCCTTCTCTCTGTGAGAGGGAGTGGGCGATAATCCAACTCACGATCCTGTGCAGGTTGGTGGATTACCAATATTAAAAATATTTAAGTAAAATTAAAGTTATAAAATCTTCTCGGTTGACGGCCTGTAATTTTAGAAACCATCCATTGTGGTCAAGTTTGGTAGTAAAGTAGGTATGATACCTAGTACCCATTCCCAAAATACATGAACATTGTTTATCGCACGGTTTTTAAAAACCAGTGACCCGCCCCTGCGAAGCAGAGTTGTTACGATTTGACAAAACATCAAGATTTCTTCTTTATTGTATTTAAGATTAATATGAATTTATTATAGGTATACCTATAGGTACACTATAAATAGACCTTTCAGAATAAAATTCTCTACATTATGGTGAAAACCGCATCAAAATCCATTGTAGTTTAAGTTAAAAGAACAAATCGGTCACACAGGCGGACACGAAAATTCACATTATTCTGTACATTTATTATAAGAACGCCTTCGTCGTCATAATAGCAACAACTTGTTTTTCAGGGTTCGTTTAACTTAACGTTGACTGACGTGGAACTGTGCAAGGGTCCGAAACATAAGGAGTGCTCTGTTATTAAGGCTCAGATCACAAGCCGTAATGTCATACAATTTGATACCAATATAACACAAAGTGTTGCTCCAACTAAAGTAAGTACCTATGGTCTGTTCCACAAGCATCTGATGGAAATGTAAACTGTGAATGAATGAATGTTACTAATTCCCTTTAGTGAGTGATTGCGTAAGATTTTAACCTGAACAGGTGTTGGTTACAATTTCATTAGTTACTATTAAAACAGACCATAAATCTATCACAGCTAGATGGACGGACGACCTAAAGAAGGTTGCTGGGACGGACTGGATGCGGAAGGCGGAGGACAGGGTGTTGTGGTGCAGCCTGGGAGGGGCCAATGTCCAGCAGTGGACTGCGATAGGCTGAGATGATAGATTGATTGATAAATCTATCAATAATAATAATATAATTGTATGAATCCTAATTTTTTAATTTTATAACTTTCAGGGCAAAATGATAGCCATAGCGGATGGGAAGGAGTACCTAAGGTTTCAAATGAAGAAACCATGTGAACATATTTTTCTGAAGCCTGTACTCTACTCCATGTATAATATTACAAAAGGAAAAAATTGTGTAATGTTAAAGGTGCTTATCTTATCCAATAACAATATATGCATTTTGTGATGATCATATGACATTAACGAGTATGTCCGTAAATAGGTTCAAAAAACACTTGTTCATGTCAAAAATATATTACGTTTTAAAACTACATAGATGAGTTCAGTGTTTTCTATCTCTAACTACTCTGAGAAGAAAGACCGAAACAAACCGAGAGGTCAGTTTGTTTTTAATTCCAGACATAATATTGGTCAGATCATATGAGGACCATGCATATTAATATCTGAAATGCTATTTCGAGGAAAAAACTACATAGATTCAATTGGACCTGTCCAGTCAGTGCACGTATTTGTCGGTAATCGTGAGCTCAACTCAGAACTTAGGAGCCCAACAACTCGACTAACAATACTAAAGAAAAGACATTTGGATAGGCCGCATAAAGTACTCAAACTGACAGATTATCATTAAACCTAATAAGAAACAAATTACCCACATAGTCCCCACATTCGTAACACCTAAAATTTATTTATTTATTTTTCCCATCACAACCACCCCTACAGGTCGCCCCAAATCGGTAGCGTGGCACTAAACAATACTTTGTCCATCAGCTTATCACATGCAAAGTAATTTTTGTGAACTCATTCAGAGAACAGGTAAATAAATCGACCCTTTCCGCGATTTCGTTGAGTGTATGCATGGCGCGCGTCAAAGGTGCTTTACCCAGCAGGTTGGTCCGGCCGCGAGGCACCGCCAGTAACCACGGTCTCCGTCGCCGCGACACGTAATTATCCGGCACGTTTAGACACACATACTTTAGTACACCCGGGTTAGAGATCTTTGCACGTAATAAGTTAAAAATATATGTAATAAGTGCCAAATCCCTTCTTGTTCCCAGCTTGTTGTACCCAACCATACCTAACACAAATAAGGTTGGGTACATCACGGATAGAAAGGATAGACACCATAAAGTTTCATATACAGGTACCGTGTGAATTTATTCTGTATGCGCTCCAGCATTAGGACATATTTGGTTTCATGTGGAGCCCATACAGCCGCATTGAACTCTACTTGCGATCTTACGAGTGCGTTATAAATGGCGGCTACAGCTTTTATATTCCTAAAGCCTACTGCCCTACGAAGTATGAAGCCTAAGCTTCTATAAGATTTCTTGCAAACCGATGTAATGTGATCACGAAATGTCAGTTCAGTATCCAGACGCACCCCCAAATTACGTACATCATCCTTACGATCCATTACCGAGTCATTCAGTATCCAGAGAGATATCCAATACGTCATACCCATGACATATTGGATCTCTTATCCTACCAAAAGTTATGACTGAACATTTTTGTGCATTGAACAATAGTTTATTCTTCTTACTCCATTCTACCACTCTGTCTATGTCTTTTTTTAATCTAAGACAGTCAGCCTCTGTTTTAATAACCATTAGTAATTTTAGATCGTCTGCGAATAACAAACAGGTGGCATCCCTGACAACATCAGACAGGTCATTTAATCAGTTCATAATAATAAATTGGACCCAAATTACTTCCTTGACTAACACCCGATCTAGTAAAATGGGGGTCAGATTTAAATCCCGCATAATCCACAAACTGTCGTCTATCTCTCAAGTAGTCAGCAAAGAACCAAAGTAGTTTAGGAGTACATCCAACCGCCGCCAGCTTCGATATTAAAATGTCGTTATCCACTAAATCGAAAGCTTTCTTAAAATCAAAGTAGGCAGCATCCACTTGTACTCCCGCATCTACCTGCGGGGTCACCTCCGACATGAAGTGGACATGGATAATAAATTGCTAGTCGTGCTGCGCTCTGACCGAAATCCATGTTGAGCGTCAGACAACAAGTTGGACACTTGATCGAATACGCTCTTATGTATTATTGACTTAAAAACCTTGGCTGGTGCTGACAGGACTGCCACCGGTCTATAGCCACATACGTCCGATCCCCCGCTACCCTTCGGTACAGGTACCACATGCGTGGTTTTCCAACGTTCAGGAAAATATGACGCCGCTAAACACTGATTGAAAAGATGCCAAAGTGGCTTCGCTAAAACTACACGGCAGTCCCTAACTATAAAAGCTAAGCGTTTCGGTTTTCGTTTACCTCCTACCATCCGGTCCCGCTGAACGTTTCGGTTTTAGTCTAGCTAGTGCGTCATATACCTTTTTTTTTTTTTTTGTTCCGGGGTGGAAAATCCTCATGGATGTCCGCCGCCCTGGGGCGGGCGACGGGGTCTGTCAGACTCTTACTGACTAAAAACCACCCCAGTGTTCCATCTCTCACCTACGCCGGGGGTCGCGGGAACGTAAGATCCTTCCGCAACCCCCGACTGGTGCCGGCCCGCCACCGCGGGCCTCCTCGGGTCAGGGGGGGGAGTGAGGTGTTTACTCCCCCCGCGACGTCTAAGAGAGGCGCGCGTGGAACACTACGCGCCGCCATCTCGGGTCCTGATGTGTGGGGGGCGACGGACGTCCCCAAGTCCGTGGACCCATTTAGGGGGGCTGGAAGAGGGCGTTATCCGCCCTCCGCCGACGCCCAGTGCGCCTGCTGCGGGCCGGGTGAGAGGACGAGATCTCCCTCTCCCTTTCCGCAGCCTCCTTCTGCGAGACGACCGTTTCGCAGAAGGAAACCACCGCGTCCCAGGACTCTTCGCTGCCGACCATCGACTCGACCACGGCCGGCAGCGACAGGTCACTGCCTACTTCTGAGATGAGGGCACGGCGCGGCTCCTCCCAAGCGGCACACTCTGCCAGCGTATGCCGCGCCGTGTCCTCCCGACAGTCGACGCAGTGGTGACACCGGGCGTCCGGCTCCCTGTTTATGCGACACAGGTACTTCCCGAAGCAACCATGCCCCGAGAGCACCTGCGTCACCCGAAACGACAGGGAGCCGTGCCTCCTCCCGAGCCAGCGCTCGAGCACCGGCCGGACCGCCTCGATGGTGAAGTGCGTCATATACCTGCTTCAACGTCACTTGGTCAATGTCAGTGCTGCTACTGCAGCATCTACGTCCAATCGTGCCTCGTGTTTGTTATACACTGAATAGAAATATCGAGCGAACTCATCAGCACATTCCGACTCTGATAAAATACTCCCATTTTTGATAATATTTTGGTTACAACCTGTTCCCTTTTTAGTTCTGACATAACCCCAAAAAGACTTCGGAGCCTTTTTAAATTGCTTCTGGACCCTCTCTTGGTATTAACTACCCGATCAACATTTCCTTCAAGTACTTGTACGTACGCACGCAATTCTCGTAGCTCATTTTTCGTGCAATTGCATACTTCTTGCAGATTCTTTATTGCATTAGTTTGTATTTCAAAGCTTAACCGTACCTCAGATTGAAACTCCTTAATAAATTCCATTAGGTTACTCACTGTTTCTGCTGTCATCGGTAGTTCGGCGGTCTTCAAGCGACTGCCGCGTTTAGTATTAACATTACTAAAATAATCTATATTTAATAAATACAAATTAAATGCTGATCGTTGATAAGCGTATGTAAATTTAATTAGCACGTTCAGTCTCAACCGAATAAAAAATAATGGTATTTTAAGATTTCCAATACACAAACCAGCAACTTTAGTTTACTGTTTTTAGTTGGCTTTATTTTGTAATTATTATTTTTCAGGGTCAGTACAAATTCAGAGCGGATGTACAAAAACTCACACAATCATTCTTAGGAAACAGCTACTTGCTGGGAAATTGGACTTTCAGAACCGTCATCAACAGTGACGAATGCAATTTTATTTGTGTAGTGACGAAAATTCGAATGTTTTAATGTGGTTAAAATATACAAATAAACCGTGAATCAAATCAAAACATTTATTTTCCAGATCATTAAATCCAATTTGTTACTAATTTAGTTACATAACACCACTTAAAAACTAGTGTTAGTACATACATTCGACAGATTTTGATAATCCTACTAATATCCTATCCTATCCTACTTCCTATCCTACTTCCTACTAAATAAGCTAATATTTAAAATAATAATATGTACATGAGAAAAAATAAGCAAAATAATCATAGGGCATCAAAAAATTCAGTCAACAGGAACAGTGTCCAAAAGGCTGGCAGCATTGTCACGTTGTATGGCGATACTAATTCTTTGGCCAAGAAACAGGCCAGCCCTCTGGCCACGTGAAGAGTCGATTAACCGCTTGGCGATATCTCGAAAAACCAAGTGGGCACTCGGACCCCATGGCCCTAGTGTTTCAACCCCAAACGGCTCGAACATATAACTCCAAATCAGGTTGGAATATTTTCGCCGTTTGAGGTTTTCTGCACCAGCAGCAGCCGCTCCAGCACAGCCCACCATGCTAGGAAGATGGGATGGCGCAAGGGTGTCGACACATGTTGCATCCCACACAGGTCTGCCTAACTTCCAGGGCATTATGGTCATTCCGTCTGGTCTCTTCCCATCGTCGCGTGCCAGGTCGTTGGATTCTAAAACAGCTGGCACCCCGGCGGTAACAAGAGCATGACGGATGATGTCATTAATGCTGGCGTGCCGTGCTATCCGACCTGCGCTTCTACTGCAGGATAGGCCATGATGAACGAGGCAGTCGACAGCTTCACCGCACTGACAGCGATGCGGAGCCCCACAAGGAGCGCCACGCAAACAGGTAGCGAGCCGGAAGGTGGTGCCCAGCATAGTGCCTATGTTGGGTGACGGGAGTGCTTGAAGCCAGAGCCCCGACTCACACTCACACACAGCCAGCAGGCGGGCACGCTTAGCAGTATTGGTGGATGTATTGATAAGATTATTCCGTACCAACCTGCAGAGCGGCTCATCCCACTGTCTCTGGGAAGATGGGTTTACGGGCCGATCTGTATCCGAGCAAGCCGCTTTCCAGGCGTTCACCGCGTCGGTCAAGCAAGGCACTTCAGAGTCAACCAGGCAGGGGGCTAAAAATTTTCCGGTCAACTTTTCGGTGCTGTGGATAGAGGACAGGAACGCCGGTAAGCTAATACTGGTAATTTTGCGGACGCCGAGGCCACCAAAACGGATGGGTAGTGTGGCTTGAAGCCACGCTCGGTCGTCCAAGGCCACATTTGAAATGGTTGATAATGTGCTGCGAATAATATGGTCAATTTTGACCAACAGATGTGGTTGCTTCCATAGAGGGGAAGAACGTAAAAAATATATAAAATTTGGGCCAAAGCAACAGTATATAGGATCTCAGTGACGGCGCTACGGAGAACCATCGTATTTGGACTCATTTGAAAGGTCTCATGGAGACCTTGGTGACTGATGATATCATCTACCTGATGGTGGACTCCGAAGGTGGGTATAGGATCTCAGTGACGGCGCTACGTAAAACCATCATGTTTCGTCTCATTTGAAAGGTCTCACGGAGACCTTGGTGACTGATGATGTCATCTACCTGATGGTGGACTCTGAAAGTGGGTATAGGATCTCAGTGACGGCGCTACGTAGAACCATCGTGTTTGGATTCATTTGAAAGGTCTCATGGAGACCTTGGTGACTGATGATGTCATCTACCTGATGGTGGACTCCGAAGGTGGGTATAGGAACTCAGTGACAGCACTACGTAGAACCATCGTAATTGGATCCATTTGAAAGGGCTTCTGTTTGCTTACACTGCGGTATATGTTAGATATTAGATAGTTTCCTTGGCTAATTTAATATGACACTGTATTGTTAAAATGTTTGTTGTAGGTTGAACAAGATGAAGAAGATATACTAGATTTGGGACGAGCGTATACATATGTATAGAACACAGTACCTATACCTACTCATGAATATGAGCAACTTTTACTATGGGTCCCATACATTTTGAGCATGTACCTGTTGCACCTTTGTGTGGAAGAGATGGTTTTTTTTTTTTTTTTGTTCTCAGTTGATATATTTTGTTTGTGTAGAAGCACCCGTGCTCAATTAGGTAAATGTAGAAATCAAGGTCATCCTAACTATTCCCATTACTGAGAACCGATAAGCACGTACCTGGTCATCATCAGACCTTCAGAATGTATCATGTCGTAGCACCCGTGCTCAATTAGGTAAATGTTGAAAGCTAGGTCATCCTAACTCCGGGTCTGCCAGAGAGAGTCGTAAACACACTCTTTCCAGTAGCCAGGGACAGTCCCTCGCCGCCCCCGTTATTGTCAGACTGGTCTGACGAGTTAGGGGTGACTGAAGGGGAGCTAAACCGAGCCGTGAAGCGCTTGGGGGCTCGCAACACCGCGCCAGGTACAGATGGTATCCCTGGCCGGGCGTGGGTTCTAACTCTGGCTGCTCTGGGTGACCGCCTGAGACGGCTATTTAATAGCTCTCTCCGTGCAGGCGTGTTCCCCTCCGGTTGGAAGGAAGCTGGGTTGGTTTTATTGAAAAAGGAAGGCAGGGCCGCAGAGTCTCCCTCTGCATACCGTCCCATATGCCTGCTTGACGAGTCTTCCAAGCTCTTTGAAAGAGTGGTTGCTGAAAAGCTCGTCGAGCACTTGTCGCGAGTTGGTCCCGACCTTGCTGATGGCCAGTATGGCTTCCGGCAGCGGCGTTCTACCATAGATGCGATTCCGTTCCGTTCCGTTTGGATTCATTTGAACGGTTTCACCCCGCATTTACTTAGATTTTTTGCGAGTTATATGAGTGACAGGCAACAGTATGTTGACTATGCAGGATTCCAATCTAAGGCATACTATACTAGATCTGGTGTAAGCTAGGGAAGTAATATAGGGCCCCTTGGGTTTCTCTTAATGATAAATGACCTACCAAGTGTTGTACAAGATGCTAAGTGCTTACTATTTGCCGACGACCTCAAACTTTCTCTTCCCAGAACAAACGTGGATGACGGTGAAAGACAGAGTTGTAACTTGGGGCAAAAGTAATCTCCTGCAGTTTAACACAACTAAGTGTGTGACCATAAGTTTTTCGCGCGCACGCACACCCATTAGACATAGTTACAAGGTGGATGGGGTATCGATGGCTAGGGTCACTGAAGTGAGGGACTTGGGTGTCCAGTTCACCACTGGACTGATGTTTCGTGATCATATAGTTAAGGTATGCAAAAAAGCATATTATAGAAACCTAGGATTTGTCCTGAGAACGGTTAAAGGATTCACAAATATGATAGCTATTACGGCATTGTATAATGCTTTAGTACGGAGCCAATATTATCTGGGCTCCACATGAAACTAAATATAGTCTCATGTTGGAGCGCGTACAAAATACATTTATTAGATATAAATATATTAGGGAATACGGGGTGTATCCATTTTATCCGTTGAGGTATCCAACACTATTTATCTTAGGTATGGTCGGATACAATGAACTTAGGGTCAGGAGGCAACTCACACTAGTTCCTTATATCTTTAAGATAATTAGAGGGAGGATACACAATGCTGATATATTGCGAAGGGTGGAACTAGTCGTGCCAGACGGGTATGTGGGTCGTCGTCGTCGGCCGCAGTTGCTGGAGATACCGCGCGCCCGAACTAACTTGCTGCGTGAGGCGCCGCTGACGGGCGCGCTCCGCACTCTCAACCTCATTGCTGATGACGTAGACATATTCTGTTGCGCATTGGGTAAATTTGAAAGAATAGCTACCTATATAATTTGTTATGGTACAAGCACTGGAAATAATTAATTTTTAAGTGTACTACAATATCGCATTGGGTTTAGCCTGTAAGGATATTTGTATGTTTGGAGTGCATAAATAAATGTAATTGATAAATGTCAATAATAATATATGTGATAATGTTTAATGTGGTGTATGTATTGAAATCATGGATTAATGTATTATATGTGCGATGTACCAGATGTGTGAACGTAAACAAGGCCAAAGTAGTGTGTGAGGATCGTAGCAGGTGGCGTTCTGTAGTTTTCTGCCTAACCCCATGGGAAGAAGGCCTGAGTTTATGCATGTGTATATTTTATTACATATTTGCACACCTATGAAGGTAGGATATGGTTTAAAGAACTTATGTATCACCTCATGTAACTATCCATATTCAAGCAAATAAATGATTTGATTTGAATCTTACCAAAGGGCCAAATCATGTTACCCAGTAACTGGGTTATAAAGGTCAGATGGGCAGTCGCTTCATGTTAAATACTGGTATTCAGCTGAATCCAGTTATACTGGAAGCCGACCCAAACATACGTGGGAAAAGGCTTGGCAAATAGTTTTTTTTTTTTTTTTCATTGGTCAGATAATTATGATCTAAAGAGTATATATAGCGGATTGATATAAAATTTTCTATACAAAAGCTGTCAACACGCGATAATTATTTCTTGGTTGAAAGTTATCAGCGGCTTAATTGCGTAACACATTAACAACTGCAATGCCTTCCATTTTGACAATTCGACATATTTCATTGCTCTATTTACGTTGTCGAGCAAACGACTGTTTCAAACATATGAAGCAATGGATTAGCAATTTCCTTAAAAATCCTTCGTATTGCGAAAGTAACATAACTGAGGTGCCGGTCATTGAAAAAATAGTCAAAAACCAAGTAAGCAGCCGCTGTGGCTAATCATATTTAGTTGTAGAATTATAGAAATGAGCTCACCACTGACTTTCGAGTGGTTGGCTCGCGTTTGTGCGCGCCGGAAAAAGATAGTTGTTTAAACGCATATCTAGGAGCTGATTACTTTTTAAATAGTAGCAATTTTGGGCTCATTTATAACTATATCGAGTAACTGTGTGTAGTGCTGTGGTTCGATGAACGTGACAATATTGAGGAAGAATGTAAATACTCATACTCATTATTACTCTGTAATAATGTGTGTATGTAATACTGTATGTGATTCATAATTATTTTCACGCATGTACTTTCTATTTCTAGGTATACCTAGCATGGATGAAGTAAGAAAGGCAATTCAAGGTATGAATAATGAGAAGGCTATGGGCCGTAATGTTATACCAGTAGAAGTATGGATTTGTTTAAAAGAAGATGAATGTATGTGACTGACTTTATTCTTCAATAAGTTGGTGTGGGTTCCCTCCATGAAGGAGGGATCCCACAAGAATGGTGCAATAGTTCGCCCATCTTCAAGAATTAAGGTGATGTACAGGACTGCAACAATTATCGAGGAGGATAAAGCTCATGTAACATAGTATGGGAGAAAGTAATAGAGAAAAGACTGCGAGAGGAGAGTGAGATTACCCCAAACCAGTTTGGGTTTATGCCAGGTCGAGGAACAATGGACGCGACTTTTGCACTCCGCCAATTGTACGAGAAGTACAGACGTGCACATAAGAACTTGCAGATGGTGTTCATTGATCTGGAGAAAGCGTATGATAGAGTACCTCGGGATGTGCTGTGGTGGGCCTTGAAAGAGAAAGGCTTTTTTTTTTTTTTTTGGGATGGGAAATCATCAAATGACCCCTCCCGCTCTGGGTGGAGCGGAAGGGAGTGTCAGACTCTTACTGACTAAAAGCCACCCATGTTCCTTCCTTCGCCCTTTATGTTCCGGGGTAGCGGTAACCCTTTCGGACAATCCCGCTGCCCCGGCAGGCTTCGGCCCTGAGGGGCCCCTCGTTATGCTGACATCTCTTTGAGGCGCGCGTGGAACACTTACGCGCCGTCCGGCACGGGCCTGGTCCTGATCGGGCGGTGAGCTACCCATTGCTCTCCGCCCGCAGGCCCGCGCCTACGGTGGCCGGTAGTCGTCGCTCGACTCCCGACGCCCGGGGCGTCTCCCGCGGCGGCTGGGACGGGAGGCTCTCTCCCTCATCCGTCCCGCCACCTCCTTCGCTAGCATGACTGCTTCGCAGAAGGAGGCGAACTTGCCCGGGAAGTATGTAGAGTTAATTCGTGCTATGTAAAGTCGATCTCGTACCTATGTCCGATCGGCTACTGGCAATACCGACGAGTTCAGTGTGGCTGTAGGCTTGCACCAGGGATCGGCTTTAAGTCCTTACCTCTTCCTGATGATTATGGACGTTCTGTCGGGGGAGGCGTCCTAGTGCATGCTGTTTGCCGATGACATTGTTCTTGTCTAGTTAGTTACCCATTCTTAAGCGTAGGTACTTATAGAGAAGACCGGGCAAGAAACTCCACTGACACTCTTCTAAATCATAAAATTGTTTCAAAATATTTGATTACATCATTCGTGTTGAAATTAACCATGTGAGAACGATGTAGAAAGACGTGCACGTTAAAAGCGTCCGTTGTAGAAAACATAAAATCAATTCAAAAATTAAAATAAGCCGTGGCAGCTAATAGATGACTAGTCCCTACTGACGGCGCCGTCCGTTCATGAACATGACGTATGGATCAGCACCATTCAGCTCAACCATTTTGAAGGGAATTAATGATGCAACACACACGCCACCACCAGCGAGACATTAGAGTGAACATGACATACTCTCAGTCGCCAGGGCACGTTCAAGTCAATGAAAGACGTACCCAGTAAATGGTAGCTTTATAGCAAGTACATAGTGCTCACACGTAAGCTATGCAATTATACAATAGTTTTTTTCCAATATTCAGCAGCTCAAACAATGTTTCCGAATGCTAATTAGTTTATGCGCCCTTGTGGAGCAGGAACACCGTTGAGCCAAGCATTTTTGTCAGCGACACGTAATCCCCTAACTTATACATATATGATATGATAATATCAAAATATTTTATTTTTTTGTTTCATTCAGTTGGAGTATGTGAGGAGGAATTTTATTGCAACACTTTAAACGGTACCCCATGAAGGATGAGTCTACTTTAGCCAAAAAACACCATGAAAAGATTTAATTTTTTTCTTACGTACATACAAATTCAAAATTGTTTATTTCTTCAACAGGATTACAACAATTAGTTTGTGATTGGAGCCTGGTTTTAAGCAAACAATGCCTGTATTAGAAGACTCCGCTCTTCTGTAACAAAACTAAGAAGAATATTAATAACATATCTAACATAGATAAGTAGACAAGATTGGCATAAGTATAGTTTGTGTGTGTGAGTGAGGGTGTGTGTGCGTGTGTGCAAGTATGTGTATGTGTTGTGTGTTTGTGTGTCTGTGTGAGTGTATAGATTATATCGTAGGTTTCAAGAACTCTTCCGTTTCCTTATGAGTAAGTGGTTTGATTCATTTCAGTATTTTTTTTTTGCATTCATAATATGTTGCATGATGCTTTCATAGATGTATTGACAAGGTACTGTCATGATGTTAATATCTTTAAACAGTTTCCTTAGAGAATCGTGCCTGCAGAGGCCATATATTGCTCTGATGGCTCTTTTCTGCAGAATAAAAATGGATTCGATATCTGCAGCCCGTCCCCACAGTAAAATACCGTAAGACATGATACTATGAAAGGAACTGAAATAGACTAGCCTCGCGTATGTTACATTAGTAAATTGACGGATTTTTCTTACAGCATAAGCTGCTGAACTTAGCCGTCCTGCAAGAGATGTTAAATGAGGACCCCATTGCAGCCTTGAGTGGAGCGTAATCCCCAGGAAAACAGTTTTATCGACGAATTCTAGTTTTTCCATGTTCAATACTATGTCACAATCACTACTTTTAACATTCGGTAAAGCAAATCTTATGCATTTCGTTTTTTTTTGCCATTTAATACCAAATTATTAGTAGTAAACCAATTTTGTACCTGCGTAGGGCATTATTTACGAACTACTGAACATATATTCTCCGAT
Source organism: Apamea monoglypha (assembly GCA_911387795.2). Classification (NCBI taxonomy): domain Eukaryota; kingdom Metazoa; phylum Arthropoda; class Insecta; order Lepidoptera; family Noctuidae; genus Apamea; species Apamea monoglypha. The sequence continues at coordinate 13,182,823 of OU426920.1, forward strand.
TTCGGCGGTCTCTCCAGTTTTAGAGCCATAGCGCTTGATGACGCGCTTCTCCCAGTCTGCTCCGACTTTCGGTATCTCGGTTCACTCGTGCAAAGCGATGGCGACGTAGATCGGAATTAACACTGGATGGATGAAATGGCGGCAGGTCACCGGAACAATCTGCGACTCCCGCATTCCCCTTATATTTAAGGGGAAGATATACAAAACCATGGTTAGACCTGCTGTCTTGTATGGATCAGAATGTTGGGCCACAAAAGGGATGAATGAAAGGCAATTGCATGCAGCTGAGATGAGAATGCTGAGAGGGGTGTGAGGTGTTACACGAATGGATAGAATAAGAAATGAGTATTTATGAGGAAGTCTGAAAGTGGCACCGGTACACACTGAAAATTGTGTGGAAACTGGTTGTCATGGTATGGGCATGTGTTACGGAGGAATGAGGAAAATGTCGTGAGGAAAGTTTTAAGTATGAATGTCGATGGCTATAAGAGTAGGGGAACACCAAAGAAACGATGGATGTACTGTGTGAATGATGATATGGTTAGATAGGGGGTGAATGTCGAGATGGCGGCTAATAGAGGAGTATGGAAGAAAAAGACATGTTGCGCCGACCCCAAATAAATTGGGATAATAAGGAGAATGATGACCTATGATTATGACAAACATCTGAGGGCCAATTCTCGTAATTTTAAGAACGTTAACAGTCTCATCTCTGTGTCTCATCATCATCTGTCAAAAATACCTCTAATTTCCCCACATTTTTGTCAAGTTTTTGAAAAGTCGCTAAGATGAGATTTCAACTAGATTTAGAACGTTTTTAATTACGGGAATTGGCCTTTTTTTTTCCCTGCTCTGGGTGGAGCGGAAGGGAGTGTCAGACTCTTACTGACCAAAACCCAACCATGTTCCTTCCTTCGCCCTTTATGTTCCGGGGCAGCAGTAACCCTTTCGGACAATCCCGCTGACCCGGCAGGCTTCGGCCCTAAGCGGCCCCTCAAATTATGCTGACATCTCTTTGAGGCGCGCGTGGAACACTTACGCGCCGTCCGGCACGGGCCTGGTCCTGATCGGGCGGTCGCGGACGCCCGGAGCGTCTCCCGCGGCGGCTGGGACGGGAGGCTCTCTCCCTCATCCGTCCCGCCACCTCCTTCGCTAGCATCACTGCTTCGCAGAAAGAGGCGACTGCCTCCCACTCCCTCTCGCCCCGGACCATGGCTTGCACCAGGGCCGGGCGCGAGAGGCCGCTGCCGCAGCCGATCGCACTTGAAGATCGCTTTAGATGTATTCACTTGTATCGCTTATCCAACTCTGCCTGCCTCCTCGAGAGATCGCGTCTTATATAGTGCCGCAGATAACTATATTCGGCACTAATAGACAATAGAGGGTTCTAGAACTCTAGAACTCTCTATTGTAGAAACATCTAGAATGTTCAAGTACATACCGGCCCCGACTGAACAGATGTCGATAGTTCGAAATTTCTGGAAGGATCTATTAGTTCTGCTACTCGATGCTAGTGGTAACTTGTGGCGCGCAACAATACGAATATTGGTCGCAATTACATTTTATGTATTGTCTCATGTCAGAAATAAATAGGCTGATGTTGATATTTGGAGCAGTGGTGGCCCAGTGGTAACAGCCACGACTTACGAGTTGTAGATCGTAGGTTCGAACCCAGATAGCTGCTTTACTTTGTGTAAATTATTTCATCACCACTGCTCTCTAAACGGTGAAGGAAAACATCGTGAGGAAACCGGCATGTCCTAGAACCAAAAAATTCGAAGACATGTGACATCTACCAACCGGCACCGGGCCCGTGTGGTGGGTTTAAGGCCCACTCCCTCTCACAGAGAGAAGGCCTGTGTCCCAGCAGTGGGAACATTATAGGCTGATTATGTTATTTTTATATAAATGATGTTTGGAACAGTAAAATGACACCTTTCTTCATTAGGTACAAGCAGGTAAATATATTTTCTTTCCTTTTTACTTTCTTTCTTTCGGGAAAAATAATTGTAAAACAAATTGACACACTAGATCAGCGGTTCCCAAAGTGGTCCAGGTGAACCCCCAGGGATCCACGGGAGATTCGATGGGGGTCTACGTTGGCGTGACAAAAAAAATGGGGGTTCACAATTGGTAAGCGGGGGTCCACGAAAATGTATCTGCTTTCGATAGTGTAGAACTAAAATATTGGCTTGACTTCACCTATCAATGTAGGCAGATAATATTTTAAGAAGCTCAGCGACTGTTACTTGTTAAAACTTGCATATTCCATATACAGCAGATTGAATATCACGGAATGGGGAGATTTGCGGTTATTCCTAACAAAACTGAAGCCAAATATTGGTAATTTGCTGTCAATCCATCAAGTACACCCCTCCCATTAAAATTATGACTATTTTGTGATTTTCATTGTAGAAGTTACGTTATGTTATTAATGTTTAATTTTAGTTATATTATGAATAATTAATAGTATAATAATTACATTATCGAATAAATACCACACAAAAAGTCATACTATTTTTCTTTTTCTTCTTACACCTCCGAATGGGGGGTTTTCTAAATGAAATAAGTGAGAATTTATTAGTTCCTTGTACAGTGAGTAGATGTCAAAAAAGTAAAGTTGGATTGAATAATTTTTTTGATTGGCCCACTTTACTTTTTTGACATCCACTCACAGCACAATCAATTATTTACTAACCAATCAATTCTCATTTTTTTTTTTCAGCCGCAATGCAACTTTCCACAGTTAGATTTAATCTTCACATTTTTTGTCGAGTTTTGGGACCGCCCGATCAGGACCAGGCCCGTGCCGGACGGCGCGTAAGTGTTCCACGCGCGCCTCAAAGAGATGTCAGCATAACGAGGGGCCCCTCAGGGCCGAAGCCTGCCGGGTCAGCGGGATTGTCCGAAAGGGTTACCGCTACCCCGGAACATAAAGGGCGAAGGAAGGAACATGGGTGGGTTTTAGTCAGTAAGAGTCTGACACTCCCTTCCGCTCCACCCAGAGCGGGAGGGGTCATTTGATGATTTCCCATCCGGAAAAAAAAAAAAAAGGGCGTCCACCGAAACGAGCTACATTTCGCAAGTGGTCTATGAGAAAAAAGTCTGGGAACCTCTGCACTAGGTAAAAGTTAACTGACCATTAAAAAATATATATATCTGCCTAGCCTGTCCCCTTTGTTGGGGTCGGCTTCCAGGAGTGCTCTGTTATTAAGGCTTTTTTTTTTCTGGTGGGAAGTCATCAAATGACCCCTTCCGCTCTGGGTGGAGCGGAAGGGAGTGTCAGACTATTACTGACTAAAACCCACCCATGTTCCTTCCTTCGCCCTTTATGTTCCGGTGTAGCGGTAACCCTTTCGGACAATCCCGCTGATGTTATTAAGGCTCAGATCACAATCCGTAATGTCATACAATATGATATTAATGTGACACAGCGTTGCTCCAACTAAAGTTAGTACCTATGGTTTGTTCTCAAAGTATATATGAAAATGTAAAGAATGAATGAATGTGTTACTAACTCCCTTTAGTGAGTGATTGGATAAGAATTTAACCTGAACAGGACTTGTTTACACTTTCGGTAGATATTGTACTTTCGTTAGTACAGACTATAAATCTATCAATAATAAGATCATTGCATGAATCCTAATTGATTAACTTTTAATTTTGTAACTTTCAAGGTAAAATGATAGCCATAACGAATGGGAAGGAGTAGGTACCTAAGGTTTCAAATGAAAACACCGTAAAAACAGGAAAAAAACTACATAGATTTGAGTGGACCTGTCCAGTCAGCGCATGCATTTTTCGGTAATCGTGAGCTGAACTCAGAACTTAGGAGCCCAACGATTCGACGAACAATACCAAAGAAAACACATTTGGGTAGGCCGCATAAAGTACGCAAACTGACAGATATTTGACTATTATTTTGGTTACTATTGTATGGGTATATTGTTTTTGTAATTTAAAATTATGATTAAAAATGAATAAGTTGTTGTTTGCTGCTATTTGCGGCTGTTTGTGTATGTGAGTTTTTATAAATGTTTGTAAACGCACCCACGATACAGGAGAATTTCCTAGTGTGGGGCAAGATTTAAGAAAAAAATAATAATAAGAAAAAAAAATTGACAATCATCCTGAACATTTTCACGCTCATCGAACCATAAAATTGTATGCAGATAGTTAAGTACAACATGAATCAGTCCGAAATTGCTAGTATTTAAAAAGTAATATGGCTTCTCTATAATAATTATGTACGTTTAAGCCACTATCTCATCCCGGCCCGCACAAACGCGCGCTAACCAAACTTAGTGGTGAGCCCATTTCTTATAATTCTACAACTAAATGCGATTAGCCACAGCTGCAGCGGCTCCTTACTTGGTTTTGGACTGATTCAAAGATCAGCACCCCGTGTAACACAATGTCTTTCACAATACGAAGGATTTTTATGCTTGAAACAGTCATTTGCTCGACAACGTAAATAGGGCAGTGAAATATGTCGAATTGTCAAAATGGAAAGCAATTATTGAGTATTACGCAATGACGCTACTGATAACTTTCAACTAAGTAATAATTATCGCTCGTTGCAGGTTTTGTATAGAAAATATATTAATCCATCATATTTATTCTTTAGATAACAATTATCTGATCATTGAAAAAAAAAACTGTCTGCCAAGCCTTTTCACACCTATGTTGGGTTCGGCTTCCAGTCTAACCGGATGCAGCTGAATACCAGTATTTAATGGGTAACAATGATACCCCTTCGTAAGACGGGTTGCTAAACGGGCTTCTGACTACCCGTAACGATTACGTATCTGACCATTGAAAAGTCGGCCCTTAATACACAATTATAGCCGTAGTTATTATTAGTAGTAATAGTATTTTTATAGCTTTTTAAATAGTTTTAGGAGCGCATAAGAAGAACCGCAGGCGAAGCGTGAATTTTGAGCAGCAGTGGAAAAGTAACTGCGTGATCGTAGAACATAAAAGCTACAAAGGGTTTGCGGTTTTACTATAGTTACTATCCGAAGTCCAACATGTTAAAGCGACAGCTCATTCTGCTGGCTCTAAATATTATTATGGTTTTATCGGACAAAATGTATGTGAGTACAATGACATTTTAATAAGATAAAGGATTATTCTGATTAGGAGAATTCTGGATTATTCCATTCATTTAGGAAAACTAAACATAAAAATCGAAGACAGCATTTACTAACAGCTTATTAGGTATAATAAGCCGATAATGTTTCCACGGCTAGGACACATGCCTTCTCTCTGTGAGAGGGAGTGGGCCGTAATCGAACTCACGATCATGTGCAGGTTGTGGATTACCAATATTAAAAATATTTAAGTAAAATTAAAGTTACCAAATCCTCTCGGTTGACGGGCTGTAATTTTAGAAACCATCCATTGTGGTCTAGTTTGGCAGTAAAGTAGGTATGATACCTAGTACCCATTCCCAAAATACATGAACATTGTTTGTCGCACGGTTTTTAAAAACCAGTGACCCGCCCTTGCGAAGCAGAGTTGTTACGATTTGACAAAACATTAAGATTTCTTCTTTATTGTATTTAAGATTAATATGAATTTATTATAGGTATACCTATAGGTACACTATAAATAGACCTTTCAGAATAAAATTCTCTACATTATGGTGAAAACCACAGAACAGATAAAACCGCATCAAAATCCATTGTAGTTTAAGTTAAAAGAACAAATCGGTCACACAGGCGGACACGAAAATTCATATTATTCTGTACTGTATTATAAGAACGCGCCTTCGTCGTCATAATAGGAACAACTTGTTTTTCAGGGATCGTATAACATAACGTTGACTGGCGTGGAACTGTGCAAGGGTCCGAAACATAAGGAGTGCTCTGTTATTAAGGCTCAGATCACAAGCCGTAATGTCATACAATATGATATTAATATAACACAAAGTGTTGCTCCAACTAAAGTAAGTACCTATGGTCTGTTCCACAAGCATCTGATGAAAATGTAAACTGTAAATGAATAAATGTTACTAATTCCCTTTAGTGAGTGATTGCGTAAGATTTTAACCTGAACAGGTGTTGGTTACACTTTCATTAGTTACTATTAAAATAGACCATAAATCTATCACAGCTAGATGGACGCACGACCTAAAGAAGGTTGCTGGGACGGACTGGATGCGGAAGGCGGAGGACAGGGTGTTGTGGCGCAGCCTGGGAGGGGCCTATGTCCAGCAGTGGATTGCGATAGGCTGAGATGATTGATTGATTGATGAATCTACCAATAATAATAATATAATTGTATGAATCCTAATTTATTTAATCCTAATTGTATGAATCCTAAACTTTTAATGTTATAACTTTCAGGGCAAAATGATAGCCATAGCGGATGGGAAGGAGTACATAAGGTTTCATATGAAGAAACCATGTGAACATTTCTTTCTGAAGCCTGTACTCTACTCCATATTTAATATTACAAAAGGAAAAGATTGTGTAATGTTAAAGGTGCTTCAGCTTATCCATTAACTATATGTGCATTTTGTGATGATCATATCATATTTATTTCCGTAAATAGGTTCAAAAAACACTTGTTCATGTCAAAAATATATTACGTTTTAAAACTACGTAGATGAGTTCAGCGTTTTCTATCTCTAACTACTCTGAGAAGAAAGACGGAAAGGAACCGAGAGGTCAGTTTCTTTTAAAGTCCAGACATAATCTTGGTCAGATCATATGAGGACCATGCACATTAATATCAGAAATGTTATTTCAAGGAAAAAACTACATGGATTCAACTGAACCTGTCTAGTCAGTGCACGTATTTGTCGGCAATCGTGAGCTCAACTCAGAACTTAGGAGCCCAACGACTCGACGGACAATACTAAAGAAAGCACATTTGGATAGGCCGCATAAAGTACTCAAACTGACAGATTATCATTAAACCTCATGAGAAAAAAATTACCCACATAGTCCCCACATTCGTAACACCTAAAATAATCTATATTTAATAAATACAAATTAAATGCTGTTCGTTGGTAAGCGTGTGTAATTTTAATTAGCACGTGCAGTCTCAACCGAATAAAAAATAATGGTATTTTAGGATTTCCAATATACAAACCAGCAACTTTAGTTTACTCTTTTTAGATGGCTTTATTTTGTAATTATTATTTTTCAGGGTCAGTACCAATTCAGAGCGGATATACAAAAACTCGCACAATCATTCGTAGGAAACAGCTACTTGCTGGGAAATTGGACTTTCAGAACCGTCATCTACAGTGACGAATGCAATTTTATTTGTGTAGTGACGAAAATGCGTGTGTTGTAATGTGGTTAAAATATACAAATAAACAGTGAATCAAATCAAAACATTTATTTTCCAGATCATTAAATCCAATTTGTTACAAATTTATTTACATACACCACATAAAAACCAGTGTTAGTACATACATTCGACAGATTTTGATAATCCTACTAATATCCTATCCTATCCTACTCCTACTTAATATTATAAATGCGAAAGTTTGGATGGATGGATGGATGTTTGTTACTCTTTCACGAAAAAACTACTGAACGGATTTGGCACACAGATGGTTTATAACCAGAATTAACATATAGGATACTTTTTATCCCGATATTCCCACGGGATCGAAACTAATGCGGGTGAAACCGCGGGGCGTAGCTAGTAATTAATAATAACGTAAACATCATTACTAATACAATAATCAAATACAACACAACATCAATAACCAAACATGCAATAGGTATGTACAATAAACAACATTATTTCAAGACACGGTTTGAAGGCAATGCTTGTGTCTTGAGGGGTACCTATGTAATATAATGTACATACTCACAGAACTACATTCATTCCTCCAGGTCAGACAAGCATTTCGTTACCATTAGGCGCTGATCTGACTATCCCTCACGACACCAGAGGGGCAATTCTCGTAATTATAAGAACGTTCACAGTCTGATCTGTCTCAATCTGTCAAAAATACCTCTAATTTCCCTACATTTTGACAAGTTTTTGACTTTTGTTTGTCGCCGAGATGAGACTGCGACTAGATTTTGAACGTTTTTAATTACGAGAATTGGCCTACAGGTCACGTTTAATCCATAATCAATACACACAGTCATCAAACTTTAACATAACACTACGACGATTTAGTGACATCCAAGGGCTGGAAATTTCGCCCACATTTTAATACGCTTTTAATACGAAATAACTATATATTTAATTGTATTTTATTAATATATTTTAGTATGACAGTTCTGACAACGACGTTTAATACGTCGCCACGACAAGTTTGCTTATAAATTCTTATCAGCCTGTAACTTTTAGCTGAAAATGTATAAATACTCGTGCAAATCAATACTGGCCATCAGTATATTTCAAATTCATATTTATTTCTTCGTGTTGCTATTCTACGAGTTTTCCTTAGGAATCCAAGCAATGCAAGGATCAGTTCGAGTTCGAGTTTCGCCTCTAAAGCGAACCCTCAAGGTAGAGCTGGTACTCCGGAGTCACCTATCCAGGGAACTCTTGGTGTGTCCCTCTCCAAGACTCCGGTACCTGACGGACTCACGCTGCACCTCCGACCTCCGTCCTCCGTACCAGTCGGACCGCTGGCGTGCCTCGCCGGAACACCCTCTACTGGGCCGCGCCTCAACCGAGGGCCGTCTCTCCTGGCGGCCTGACCGCGTGCTGCCGTGCCTTCTCTCTCGCGCCGCCGTGCCTGCCCTCCCGTGCGGCCGTGCTGCGACCTACTACTGTCGCGTGGGCCCCCTACCGTGCCTGCTCTCTCGTGCTGCTGTGCCTGCTGTCTCGTGTGGCCGTGCTGCGACCTACTTCTGCCGCGTGGCCCCCTACGGGTATCCTCCGTGCCGCACACGCACCAGCACCTCACCGCGCCCGCACCTGCACCTGTCACCAATACCTGCCTCACGTCGCGTCTACCTCTTCAACCTTCTCAACCCACCAATCACTCATCTTCATCCTTCCTCACCCACACACTACACACCACTGTCAGTTCATCTCCATTTTTTATATAACCTTATCTTATCAATAAATCTGTAATTGATTTTACTTCCCTTTCTTTAATTTCTTAATTTAGACTCAGTTTCTTGTCGCTACACGACACCTAATTGCATAGCACACTAATAGTAGCGATGGCTTTTATTTTGACAGTTCAACAACAGTCATTGCGTTATTTACGTTGTTGAGCGGATAATTTTTTCCTTGATTTTATAGTGTCATGAGTATAACATTATGGAACGTTTTCAGCTTCTGAAGTTTGCCACACCGAAACCACAGTGGTAGGTACTGATATTCCAGGAAATGTAAATGACCTATTTGGCTATTAAGTCGGGCTACTACATGCTGAACGGAAATATGTGGGCGTCCAAGCAAAAAGGGTCCAATAGTGAAGTATTGAGTAAAGACTAGATTCGGTATTAAATAGTCAATTGATAGTAAGGATTGAAAAAATATTCAAAAACTGGCTCATGTTTTTTTTTTTTTATCAGACATTTGAAGTCGAAATTCTGACAACAAAATGTTTAAAGAATGACTATGTGAAATTGTAGATAATTGAGCATTTATTAATAACCAATTAACATCGCGAAATTCAATTTTTGCCAACTTTGCAAAACTTCTTATACAAAGTTGATACGACAGAGGGGCATTCCTTTAAACTGCCTATTCTAAAAATCAATGATTAAATAGGAGCAGTAGTTTAGCCGCAAATGATTTTTTAAGTGTTTGCACCATTTGAACACGATGTATCTTTCCTAACAGCTGATTATGTCTAAGCATAGGTCATGCACCTTACAACGATAAATTTACGATGCGTTGTTGCCGCTCTGACGCATGTCACAAGTACAACCAAATATTTAACTAAAAAGTTGGCAATGCAAACAAGGAAGCAATAAACACACACACTTGCACTTTCATTACGAGAGTGACAATCATAGCAAAACATCCCGCGCGTAAAAGAGACAAAAATAGGTCAATTTGTTGCATCCTAAATTTTTTGCGATCGGTAAGTGGGGCCTCTAAAAAATTTGTTTTTTCAGTGCGCCGACGCTGCCCTTTCGGAACGTACGATTTGTCGAATTCGCGCGCTGACAATTGTGATTTTGTTTTGTTATTGTATAATGCCCCTGTGTCGTATCAACTCTGTATATGTCAGAAACTAAATGCCGAGAACTAGACGTAATTTAAACGTATTATTAAAATGAATAAGTATTGACATTTTTCCTCGATATTTTCCCGCTCATCGAACCATAACATTGTATATAGGTATTTAGGTACTTATATAGTAAGTAATGAATGAGTCCAAAATTGCTACTATTTAATAAGTAATCGGCTTATACAACGTGTAACGTTAAATGCGCAAAACCTGAAAATAGAATCAGTTGAACCATTTTTTGATATAGGTCACATTTTTCAAAAAATCTTCATTAAAAACGTTGCCGTGTCCATTTAATAAATAGGTCAAGCCATCACAAACCCGCCAAAATAGGTAAACAAACACAAATTGTTATCGATCAATTTAAGTTTTCACATACGCGGGATAATAATAGCTTTTATTTAAATGCAAATACGAAATGAAAATGTGGGTTACCTAATGTTGCCAGTCCAAAGCCTGGAAAAGTGTGATGGAAACATTTAAATTACTGTTCAAAGATAACTAACCTAACCTTACCTAACTTCTTTATGAGCGTAGATAGTAATGATAAGCTCGTCAGGGCTTTGCCAGTAAGCCGACGACGTAGCGGCCAACAAGTAGGTTGCGGTGCCGCTTGGGCGACATCGCAACTGAGGCAGGCCGAGATGTCGTATGGGATGCATCACGGCTGAGGGTTGGAGGCCGCGGCGGGGTAGGAGTGCCGTTATTGCGGTGCGCCGCTCTCCCTACCTTCCGCGGCCTTGATGGGGTCGCCACCGTCTGATGGCGGACGCGGTGGGGCCGCAGGGGAAGAGGAGTGTTGGTATGACGTTGGCCGCTCTCCCTATCCTCTGAGGCCGAAAATTGGCAGGCGGCGGCGCCAATGACCTAACCCGTCGCAGGGGGCCAAGGGTGCCCGGACACGGGGTCGTCTGGCGCCCATGTGCTGGTTTGGTCCCTGGGGTGGTCACGGCGTGCTATGTGTTCTGGTGCGCCGGTGATGGAAAGTACTCCCCAGAGGAGGGCCCGGTGACGGACAGCCGCGGCGGGTTCACGGATGAGTGCTAAGGCGTGCCCGTATTCCCGCCTTAAGCGGCAGAGGAGGACGCCGTGGAGTTTTAGTGGGTTAGAGTCCCACGTAACTGCACTATCTCCCCGTGGTAGTGCAGAATGCATGAGCATTTCTCCACGATAAAAAAAAAGGTTAGCTAGACAGATGATAACCAAACTTCCAACACGAGGAACTAAAACCTAAATCACATCTCATTTAAAGTAAGTAACGCTAATTCTCATACGGTTTTGCCAATTTCAATAAGTACTTAAAGTAAATAATACCAATTTTTTTATTAATGTTTATTTATGACGGACAGTAACAAATCATATTTTATTATTATTTGTTACCATCCGACATAAATAAATATTACGAACAAACATGCTTATCTTAACGACCCTCCATAATTTCATTAGCACCTACCAACACACTCGTAATAACAAAGGCTCTCACTATAGAAGGTGCTAGAAACAATATAGTATTTACTTACCTACTTGTGCACCTAAGGAGAAAATAGCAGATAGCTATACAACCTAAATAGAAAATGAATAGTCATTCCTGTTTACTATTTTACACTTTTGTAACGAGCCCCATTATTTCTTAAAGACGTTTAAACATCGAAAAAAGTTTAAGCAGACGCTAATCATTAAGTACTTGGCTTTATGCAACGTTTATAATTAGGGGGTCTAGTATCTAACCTGCAATCGCGACTTATTCGCCAAAAATGTAAACAAATATAATTTTATGAAATAACTTTAACGCCTACATAATAAAGTTCAGTTTATGCTACAACTTGAAACATTTTTACAACTTTTCCCCCTTATTTCTTAAAGACGTTTAAACATCGAAAAAGTTTAAGCAGACGCTAATCATTAAGTACTTGGCTTTATGCAACGTTTAACAAATATAATTTTATGAAATAACTTTAACGCCTACATAATAAAGTTCAGTTTATGCTACAACTGAAACATTTTTACAACTTTTTCAAGAGTGCTAGTCACTCTGAAATCAACCTAATTACCAGTAAAATAATAATAATAACCCCACCGCCGTATCTCTACGTTGACGTCGTGATGGGGCTTGCGCGCTCCGAACTCTGGGCCTGCGCCGGAAGAGTTTACTTTGCCGAAACAGGTCTAGGGTGAGGAGCCAAACCAAGAGAGATACAAAAACCTGCAGGGCAGCATGTGGCGAGCTGTTGGGCAGTAGCGACCCCATGACCCTTATCTCCCGGGAGAAATCTTGTTCCTCACCTTTGGCTTGCCTTTATTGGCCGGCTGGAGTGAACAATGACGAGGAACAGAGCTCCCACCTCATTCTTGCCTTTACTGGCCGGCTTGAGTGGAGACTCGCAAGAGCAAACGTCTGTCGTGTAGCGACAAGAAACTAAGATTAAATTAAAGAAATTAAAGAAAGGGAAGTAAAATCAATTACAGATTTAATAATAAGATATATAAAAGATGGAGGTGAACTGACAGTGTTGTGTAGTGTGTGGGTGAGGAAGGATGAAGATGAGTGATTGATGGGTTGAGGAGGCTGAAGAAGGTAGACTCGGCGCGAGGCAGGTGTCGGTGACAGGAGCAGGCAGGCGTGGAGATACCCGTAGGGGCCCACGCGACAGAAGTAGTGGGTCGCAGCAGGGCCGCACGGTAGGGCAGGCACGGCGGCGCGAGAGAGAGCAGGCTCGGCAGCACGCGGTCAGCCCGCCAGGAGAGACGGCCCTCGGTTGAGAGCAACCCAGTAGAGGGTGTTCCTGAGAGCAGGCCAGTAGTTTCAGGAGAGGCACGCCAGCGGTCCAACTGGTACGGAGGACGGAGGACGAAGGTGCAGCGCTGGTACGTCAGGTACCGGAGTCTTGAGGGGAATACGCCAAGAGTACCCTGGATAGGTGACTCCGGAGTACCAGCACTACTTTGAGGGTTCACTTTTCAGGCGAAATCGAACTCCAACACGAACTCCCACTGGAACTGAACTAAAACTGGAACTGTCACCGCGTTGCTTCGATTCCACAGGTAAACTCGCAGAACAGCAACTTGAAGAAATAAATATGAATTTGAAATATTATGGCCAGTATTGATTTGCAATAGTTTGAATATATTTTCAGCTAAAAGTGACAGGCTGATAAGAATTTAGAAACAAACTTGTCATGGCGACGTATTGACAAACGTCGTTGTCAGAACTGTCATAATAAAATAAATTAATAAAATACAATTACATATATAGTTATTTCGTATTAAAAGCGTATTAAAAGTATAGTGTTTATAGGAAAAATGATATCAATCAGTGTGGGCGCAATTTCCAGCCCTTGGATGTTACTAAATCGTCATAGTGTTATGTTAAAGTTTGATGATTAAACGTGACCTGGTGTCGTGAGGAATAGTCAGATCAGCGCCTAACGGTGACGGAATGCTTGTCTGACGTGGAGGAATGAATGTAGATAACTGTGAGTATGTACATTACGTTACATTTTCCCCCCGACCCTAGAAAATTTTCGACTCAGAGAAAATTTTTATGAGGCTTTCCAAAGTAAACCGTAAAACACAACTTCGCAGATTCATACATCTCCATTCAACCAATCGTACTATCTCTTTTAAGCAATCTCCTGCATTCCGGTAAGGGTGGAGTTCACATTCAATGACTGCCACTCTAGAAGGGTGTTTTATAAACGACGTTAAGGCTTCTTTAAGGAGTTGTCGGCCGCTCCAGACATGGAAAAAAAAAGAAAAGGTATTGAATTACCTTACACAAATTAAGTATAGGAAATTAAGCTCATATAAGAGCGATAGAGTTAAGTAGTAGTAGATAGATACATGTTTTTGGTTTAGGCTTATTTAATGAGTAACCAACCGCTCCTGCAAGGGCTTATTTATAGAGTTGCAACCGCTCTTTAGAGTATATTTATAAGAATATATACAATAGTTAGTTAACTTAAGATTGGATAGCTTAGATTACCAATGGTTTAGAGCCAATTGATAAAGCATAACCAGTGATCAATGCAGTAGAGCATCATGATCATTATAACTATGGCTGTAGAGCCCGTAGTTATAGAAAGAGTAAAAGATTGATGGAGTAGGCCATCATCTTTTAAAACCGTTTGGATTTACCAAATAGTTGTAGTTGTGCTTAAGAGCACGAGTTAAATAAGTATTTACAGAATAAAAATATGATAATGTAGTGAGTGATGTTTATATACAATATATACATATCTTGATAATTAGTGTTTAGAAATGTTCAAATTAGTACAGTGTGCTCAAGTGATGTGTTAAGACGATAAAAATTTAGCCAAAAGGTTTAGGTGACACTAGACGAAGTGTTGTTTTAGAATTTAGGAAAGTATGAAAGGGATGGATGTGTGAAAATTATGTAAGAAAACAAAGAAGGGTGAAACTTTAAAATGAAAGAGAGACCTAGGAGAATTGAAAGAATTAGAGCAAGAGGGAGAGAGAGAGAGGGAAATAACTAATTTACATTGGGCGCCAGAATGTCGTGTAGCGACAAGAAACTAAGATTAAATTAAAGAAATTAAAGAAAGGGAAGTAAAATCAATTACAGATTTAATAATAAGATATATAAAAGATGGAGGTGAACTGACAGTGTTGTGTAGTGTGTGGGTGAGGAAGGATGAAGATGAGTGATTGATGGGTTGAGGAGGCTGAAGAAGGTAGACTCGGCGCGAGGCAGGTGTCGGTGACAGGAGCAGGCAGGCGTGGAGATACCCGTAGGGGCCCACGCGACAGAAGTAGTGGGTCGCAGCAGGGCCGCACGGTAGGGCAGGCACGGCGGCGCGAGAGAGAGCAGGCTCGGCAGCACGCGGTCAGCCCGCCAGGAGAGACGGCCCTCGGTTGAGAGCAACCCAGTAGAGGGTGTTCCTGAGAGCAGGCCAGTAGTTTCAGGAGAGGCACGCCAGCGGTCCAACTGGTACGGAGGACGGAGGACGAAGGTGCAGCGCTGGTACGTCAGGTACCGGAGTCTTGAGGGGAATACGCCAAGAGTACCCTGGATAGGTGACTCCGGAGTACCAGCACTACTTTGAGGGTTCACTTTTCAGGCGAAATCGAACTCCAACACGAACTCCCACTGGAACTGAACTAAAACTGGAACTGTCACCGCGTTGCTTCGATTCCACAGGTAAACTCGCAGAACAGCAACTTGAAGAAATAAATATGAATTTGAAATATTATGGCCAGTATTGATTTGCAATAGTTTGAATATATTTTCAGCTAAAAGTGACAGGCTGATAAGAATTTAGAAACAAACTTGTCATGGCGACGTATTGACAAACGTCGTTGTCAGAACTGTCATAATAAAATAAATTAATAAAATACAATTACATATATAGTTATTTCGTATTAAAAGCGTATTAAAAGTATAGTGTTTATAGGAAAAATGATATCAATCAGTGTGGGCGCAATTTCCAGCCCTTGGATGTTACTAAATCGTCATAGTGTTATGTTAAAGTTTGATGATTAAACGTGACCTGGTGTCGTGAGGAATAGTCAGATCAGCGCCTAACGGTGACGGAATGCTTGTCTGACGTGGAGGAATGAATGTAGATAACTGTGAGTATGTACATTACGTTACACGTCTTGGGGGAAGGAAGTATTCCAGTAAGTGCTCGTAGGGATCTTGACCATCTTCCGGGCTTTGGGATTGTTCTGAAAGCCGTGGAATACCTCTCCACTACTCATAGCACCTCAGTCACTATGTGCTAGCGACAGTTTCCGGGGGCCCATTATTGAGTGTGCAAGTCACCCCCTGCCATTTCATCCGTGTATATGTATATAAAACATTGATCAGGCAGGGGCCATATAGTTCTTCCATAGTTATGACTGATAACCAGTCCACTTTAGCCACCCAAACCCATAGTCCAAGTTTGTATTTTTCCATATCCTGCAATAGTCCTACACTAACCGGGGGTTATCCTTGGGTGCACTTGCATAGTGCATACAGGGTTAATCGTCGGTTGGTGCCGCATTTCAATGCAAAATTTCTTAAGGGGCCTCTGCGAGTTGGCTTCGGCCCCTCGTACGCCTTCCAAAGGACCGGAACCCCATGGTCCCGAGATATGTTAAAACATAAAAATAAATAATAATAATAATAATATATGCAACACCAACGTCAACAAGTCAACGTCCCGATATTTTAATATTTTTAGTCATATACATTTTTAGAAGCAGTTTTTATACCTAGTTAGTCTGAATTTACCAACCAAAAACCAAATACTCAACCAATTTTCTGTTTAAAAAATACAATGAACAATAATACAATAAACTTTTACCAAAAACTGCCGAACCGGAGGTGACATCTGTCATGTCACCTCCGCTAAAACACAAAAAAATATCGTAACAGAACGTAAAAATGTTGACAAGATCAGCCGCACGATCGCCGCCGCCGGTACCCAGCCCCACTGTGAGCGCTGTGACGACACCGGCCGCGGTAGTTGCGTCGAGCTCGAGCGACGAGTGTTTCTCTCCGCCCACGACGCCACCACCTGCTCGTCGACGGGGAGAACGCCGGCCGCCGGACGGTTTAGGACCTCGAGGCCCACTGGCCTCTGACAGGGTCCCAGCTCCCGGTGGAAGTGTGCAGCGCATGAGATGGACACGATCCATCAATGAAAATGTCATGCGCTCATACTATGGGGCTACAGACGGTGGACACAATCTGACCGCGTACCGTGGTCGGATGCTCTCTCTTTTTCAGGTGCTTGAGCCAGCTGTCAACGTTTCGGCACAACGACTATCGGATCAGGTGCGGGTTATTCAGCGTAATCATATGTTAGATGACACTGTACTTGATCGCCTGCGAAGTAAATGCAAAGTAGCCATGTCATCGCCCACCAGTCGCAGACTGCTGCAGTACTACCGCAGTCTAATACTAGCCATGCTGACAAGGGGAGTAATGACAGGGCTACAAATGTAAGTATCCAGTGCAATGAGGAATTGAGGAATGCTTTGAAGGGTGCGATTCGGGAATATTGGTTCATGTCGCCCGAACTTAAACCACGCTTACCTCGTTTGCCCATGCATAACAAAAATAGAGCGCTGGTGGCGGTTCTGGATGCGCAGTTGTCAAGTAATTTTGACGCCTGCGAAGACCTCACCGATACTCATTCAATTCTGTACTGCGCAGCTGTATTGGCATGTCGTGTAGCTCACGTCAAATTTGCCAGTGACTCTAGAGCTACATGACCGAAACCAGCCATACCAGTGTGACTGTCTGTCACTTGTTCCTATATAATAACAAAATGTTTTATTTTAAATTCTTATTTTAACATTGTTCTAAGATAATTGGGCCCTCTTGGAAGCGCAATAAATCTCAATTTTATGGCCTGACAGCTTGACACGTCACCCTAATAAATAGTAAAATATCCCATTTCTTTATAATAGTAAAACAACTAACTCTTAGAAACCCATTTCATTTATACTTTATGGGAAACAGACCGGCAATTATGGCGAGTCATCAATAGAAAGCGATACTTTACGTCATTTAAGATGCAATATTTTGTACGAATTCTAAGAACATTGAGACCCTTTATGCAACGGAATACGAGCCCCCACATCTGTTTAGGATAAAATGCGTCCAGAGGCGTGTGAAAGGACCCTTGAAACAATTCAGAAACTGTTCAGACAAAAAAGAAGGGATACGAGCGCTGAGCGCCGGAACGTGGTGATTAAGAAAGATGGGAAGGGGAACGGACGAAGGCAGGACACTCGGTGGCGAACCGTGATAAAAGACGGACTTCCCAGTCCAGGCTAGTGAAGTTAGGAGATTTAGGGAATATCAGGAGGCTATGTCCGAGTGGGCTGTCGCGAAATAGCGAATACGAGTTATTAAGTTAAATATTTTTGTTGGTTTGGAGTTGGGTTGGAGCCCAGATTAGGCTAATCTAGTATTTAAAGTGGTGTGTGTGTGTGTTTGTTGGTGTGATTGGGTGAGTCTTTCATTATAATAATTATCCCGGGCTGATACGGTTATTAAAGTTCTTATAATTAATCAGACAGAGAAGTGTTGCTGGAGAGTTTGTTGCGCCACTTCTTCTCTCCAGCCCAAAACACTAGGAAGTGGTGAGGGGTGGGAGCTTTGGGGCTGTCTGTAGACCTTCAAGAGAGTTGATCCACGACTCTAATAATTAATCATTCTTAATATTTTACTCTGCTCTATTATCTAGTAAATCCTAGTACTATAATTCTTGAACGCTGTGTTCTTTGCCTCCGGCCAATAATAGTGCCTTAAGAGAGATCATTCAAAACTCTGTTATATGATTGGTTTCGAGTTTCGAATCTCAACTCTATTGTGTAGTAATTCTTGAATGTTGAATTCTTAATCACAGACCAATAATTCGGTCAGACTGACATGAACACGTGTCTTGCAGATATGCTTGTTGTGTAAAGGGTGAACTTCCAGGGGTTGGGGTGACCACATCTTTCTTATATCCAGTCCAAGGACTGATAGGGACCATGTCTCCTTAAGAGCATGATGACGACGTTATGCCGTTGGAACTAGCCGCTCCATAGTCAGACAAGGACGGTCGCTTGGTTGCCGCAGGGAAAGCCACGTTTATCAGTTCGAAAGAACTGCTAGGGACCATGTCTCCAAAAAAGCATGATGACGACACAATGCCGCTGAAAAGCCGCTTGCGTCAGTATATGGAAGTGTTGCCCTGAGTACTCCGAGTGTAGATGTGAGGTATCGTGTGAGTAATGACTGATCAAATACCTGTTACGCTAGCGTATGGGATACTCTCAATTTAATAATAATAATATACTTTGCATCCCTCGATGATTACTAGCTTTCTGAAACCACATTCAATCTATGTTCATAACTATGAATTCCTAAGTTTTATTTAACATTTCCTTCAATCCTTTCCTTGTTCTATTGATGAGACAAGGCACTGGACTTCTTCATATTTGCAATTCATTTAATCTATATCGGTGGAAGGGTGTCCAGTCTGGAGCCGAGCCCTACAGAACAGTACGGAGGCGGGGTACTGTTCTCCCCCGCAAGAGGGACCGACCCATTTTCCTGTAATTTCCACAAAATTAGGAAAAATGAAAAAATTTATCAGCCTAGGGTAATTTAGGAGCAGTCACACCAGCTTGGCAGTGCAGAATTGAGCATCGTATTGGTAGGGCCAGAGCGCTCATCGGCAAACTAATCTGCTTCAGAGAGGGCAATACTCGCCCTAGAGTGATGCGCTTTGTGAGGCGGGCGTTCTTGGGGACTGTTATTAGTTCTCAAGATTATTTGTCCCGCGTCACGGAGCGTATCGACTTCCTGAAGCAGAAAGTGTATGCATGGGCAAACCGTATCCGTCGGTATAAGCGGCGAGTAGAGCGATACACTCAGAATCGCATCTTCCAGAGCGATGAAAGGTGGATTTATAGAGGTTAGGAGCGACCGGACCAAGATGTGGCTGACACGTGCCTACCGGATGATGATGCCATGTGTTCCTTTTGGCGTAGTATCTGGTCGGCGCCTATCAGTCACACCGAAGGTGATTGGGCTCGAGAAGTCGAGCGAGCCTGTGATCCAATACCAGAAATGGAGGCTATTACCATCTGCCCCCAAGATGTAGCTCGTGCAGTCCGTCCGTTACCTAACTGGAAATCTCCAGGGCCGGACGGGTTGCACAACTTTTGGATTAAATGGTTTTCAAGGTCGCACGCTCGCTTGGCATCTCAGATCCAGACTGATTTGGAGTCTGGTTCGCTACCCCAATTCCTAACGACAGGAGTTACCCACCTGCTCCATACATCAGGTAGCACCGCGGAACCCAAAAATTATAGGCCGATCACGTGTTTACCGACGATCTATAAAGTTCTTACATCCATTTTGAGAGCTAAAATTAACAAACATATAGACACCAACTCCATTATGTCTGCCTCTCAAAACGGATGTAAGAATGGGTCCCGTGGTACTAAGGAGCTACGCATTGATATGGCCATTAGCCAACATGTTCGTCGTTCCCGAAAGGATCTGTCGACATGTTGGATAGATTATAAGAAGGCCTATGACTCGGTGCCACATACATGGCTCATGAGGGTGCTGGATTTGTATAAAGTAGATGCAACTCTGCGTACCTTCCTGATGTCGTGTATGGGGCAATGGAGGACGGTGCTTCGCTATCCACGAGCGAGCGAGCGAGGCATATTTCAGGGCGATAGTTTGAGTCCGCTTTGGTTCTGCTTAGCCTTGAATCCTTTAAGCACGCTGCCGGAGGATTCAGGTCTAGGCTACCGGCTGAGGAGAGGTGGTCAGGTTATATCGCACCTACTTTACATGGATGATCTAAAACTCTTTGCTCCCAACAATTTGCAACTGATGGAGCTACTGAGAGTAACTGAACCTGATGGAATTAGGTGTGGACAAATGTGCGGTCATGGATGTAAAGCGAGGAGAGATTGTGGAATCCGTGGGAACCCAACTCTCGGATTCCACAAACCTTAGAGCCCTCTCCGTATCCGAAACCTGGGTATGTCGGAAGCACTAGGCATCAATGTTACTGACATGAAGCAATCGTTGAAGGAGCGCTTCTTTGGCCGCCTGAAAAAAGTACTTAATAGTCTTCTATCAGGCGGAAACAAGGTGCGTGCCTTCAACAGTTGGATCATGCCGGTTTTGATGTACTCTTTCGGCATACTCAAATGGACTCAAACCGAACTAGACGCCCTGGATAGGAGGGTGCGGACGCTGTTGACGGCAAATCGAATGCATCACCCACGGTCATCGGTAATGAGGCTGTATATCCCGCGAAAATGTGGAGGTCGAGGCTTTTTAAACGCTAAGACCCTCCACAATCGCGAGTATGCAGTCTCAGGGAATATTTCCTAGAAACCGACGTGGGGATGAATCGAGATGTAGTCGCGGTGGACAAGGGCCTCACCCCGCTCTCCTTCGCTAAAGAGGACTGGCGCAAGCCAGTAGTGCTTGACACCAATGATCGCATGAAGGTATGGCAAAGTAAGGAGCTTCACGGACGCTTTTACCGGGCCCTACATGGACCCGATGTAGACCTACTAGCGTCCGTAGCCTGGCTGCGTTTCGGTGACCTCTTTGGAGAAACCGAAGGTTTTGTCTGTGCAATTATGGACGAAGTTATGATGACGACCGGAGATTTATTGTGAAAGACGGCACGGTTGACATCTGTCAGGCATGCCACCGGCCGAGAGAATCAATCAGGCATATTATCTCCGGGTGTTCTCGTCTAGCTAACGGAGAGTACTTGCATAGACACAACCTTGTAGCCAGGATAATCCATCAGCAACTTACTCTGAAATACAGCCTTGTCGAATCTGAGGTGCCGAACTACAGGTATGTGCCCGACCCAGTTCTCAAAAATGGAAATATCACATTGTACTGGGATCGATCCATCATCACTGACAGGACTATTGTTGCCAATAAGCCTGATATAGTGGTGGTGGATCGATCAGAGCGGCGCGCAATGATTGTTGACATAAGCGTCCCGCATGATGAGAACCTCGTGAAAGCCGAGAAAGATAAACAAATCAAGTATCTTGACTTGGCTCGCGAGGTTGTCGACATGTGGCATGTGGAATCAGCAATCATTGAGCCGATAGTCGTGACAGCCAATGGGTTAATAGCCAAGAGCCTCGACCAACACCTGAGGAGGCTCTCGTTGGGCAGCTGGATCAAGGGCTTGATTCAGAAAGCGGTACTTCTGGACACGGCTCGCATTGTCAGAAAGTTCCTCTCTCTGGAGCCCTGACCGCCGGTAGCTTGGACCCTGTTCCCGATACCGGTGGGCTACTATTTTTATATTTTTAAATGTTTTTTTTTATCTTTTTGTTTATGAAAATATAATTTGTAGGTATTTAAATGAGATAAAGGAGATAATAATATCTTTATTTCTCCCACAAAAACAAGACTTATACGATAAAAATTAACTAACATAACAAAACAATTTCAGTCAAGTGTATGTGCGGAGCTGGTCTCTATTATAGGTATAAACCTGTATCACAGCTCACCCCAAGAAATCAGGTATAATATAACGAAGAACTTAAATAGGGACACGTATAGAAGAATTTAGTTGAGACAAGATATTAATTTAGTATTTAAACGCTAATTCGCCACTCTCGCGAATGTTTGTATGTAGTGAATGTGTGGTGTGTATAATAATATTGTATATAATGTTGTGTGAGGGTGTGTATTGGATGCGTGCGTGTGTGTAATGTGGGGGTGTGTATGTGTAGTGTGGGGGTGTGTGTGTGTGTGTAGTGTGGAGGTGTGTGTATGTGTGTATTTACCTAGTTTTCTAGTTCTGCTAGTCTATATCATTAAAGTAGGTCTTCCGTGGAACTATAGTCCAAGATTTGCAACCATTCTCTAACCACCGCTTTGCATTTGGTTTTTGGAAGAGGGTAAATTGACAAGCACCTGTTAATTTTATTGTACAGATCACAACCTTGGTAGTAGAAGAAACGGTGTACAATACTGATTTTAAATAACGGTTTAGTACAGACTATGTCTTTTCTACGCTTTTTTTCAATCAACTTGGGTTCAAATCTTCTTCTTCTTCTTCTTTTTTTTTTACGTTGCCCCACACTAGGAATGTCTCCTGTATCGTGGGTGCGTTTACAAACATTTAAACTCACATACCCAAACAGCCAGACCCGGAACAACTACTTATAGTATATATTAATATTTGTTCCGTGTGGGAATCGAACCCGCGACATGCAGCGCAGTAGTCAATCGCTTAACCACTGCGCCAACCGTGCCGTCAAAAAAAATGACAATAAGGAATGTTGTTTGGTAACAGTGTGCAGAATATAGAGTTGACGAACCGTTAGGACCTTACTCTGCTCATACACGTCAATGGTGGGATGGTAAACGGAAGAAAGAGACTTACATAAATAAAATTTGAATATAGCTTTTTTTACTATACCATCCTAGTTTACCTACTTTGAAAATATTAAGGCAAAAGCGTCAGGGTAGCCTGCAAAATTCAACCTTTCCTACATTTTTTTTGTAATTCGCGGATCAGAACAAGTTGTATCTAAATATGATTCACGGTCGTAACAAATATTAATGTAACCAATCATAAAAATTATCAATACATCTCTTTAAGACCATATTACCCTATTGAATGACTATTTCACGAAATCGTGACATTTGAGGCCAATTCTAACTTAAAGAGATGTATTGCTGATTCTAATGATTAAGATTCTGTAAAACCATATTTTTTACGGTCACGAATCATACTTTAACCAACATACAACCTGACACTGACCTGCAATTGCAAGAAGCGTAAGCAAATTTGAATTGAAATTTGAATTTGAAAATTATCTAATATATCATTTAGTTCAAATAATGTAAATGATATGTTAAATAATTTGGATAACATTACTTTTTTAAACGCGATAACATGTGACCCTGATGATTGTCCCAAGCTGTTGCCCTCTAACGCATGTTTGACTGTTTTATCCCAAAACATTCGCAGTGTAAATGCTAACTATACGGGGCTTTTAACTCTATTGCAGACAATTGTGGTACCTGGTGACGTTATTATTCTATCAGAATGTTGGCTCTCCCGCAACCCCGTCATTCCAATTCTAGAGGGATATGTTTCTCATAAGTCATCAAAAACCTTTAATCAGAATGACGGAGTAATTGTTTATGTCAATAGTTTATTAGCTAATGTGAAAGTTAAAGAACCCGTCGTATCCGAAGCGAATTGTTTGACAGTCACGGTTGGAGCTGCTATAGCCATAATTTCTATGTTTATGCCCTATGCATTTAAAGATCCCTCAAAATTTATACAATCTATGGACATTGTTTTATGTGAGCTTAAATCTTTTAGAAACATTGTAATTATGGGAGACATAAATATTGCTATTTCACGCAACAATAAAGATGCATATACACTGGATTATTTGGATTTACTAGCTCACCACGGACTTTTCCCGGGACATGCGTTAGTAACACATGGATCTACATGTATTGATCAATATAAAGACTTCTTTCCCTAGCACGGTCATGGTGCTAGAATCCATTGTCACAGATCACTGTGCAGTTTTACTCTCTTTGTCACTAAATAGAATCAAAACTCTAAACTCACGCCAAATTATAAAAATAAATGAGGATGAGCTTACTAATGATATTTGCAACATAAGTTTCGATGCCGTCTATGCAACGAAAGATCCCAATTTGGCTACTAAATATTTAATGGAACCACTTTTCCTAGCTTTATCCAGGAACACTAAAACTATTTCAACTTCACGAAGACGCAGGCCGATTAAGCCCTGGATTACTCAACGATTGCTAAAATGTATGCGCCACAGAGACAACTTGTATAAAAAGCTTAGAACAGATCCGTCAAATGAAGTCCTCGTTGTGTCCTACAGAAGGTATCGTAATTTTTGTACAAATCTGCTACGAAAAGCAAAAACAGATTATGAGAGACTAGAATTTGAAAAAGCAGGTAAAAATTCTAAGCAGCCGTGGCGTGTAATTAAAAATGTCACAAACATAGGTCAGCTGAAGTCTTCGTCCCATGATCTCATAGCGAATAATCACGATAAGCAGGACACTATAAATCAAATTAATGACTATTTCGCAAAGGTAGGGAAACGGCTAGCTGATAAAATACATGGAGACCCTCGATCTATTTCGCTACCCGAACCCCAGAGGGAATCTTTTGTACTGCTTAGGCCAAATGAATAAGAGGTGGAACGCTTAATCCTTTCACTTAAGAGTGATTGTGCAGTCGGCTGGGACGGTATCTCCTCTAGTTTTCTAAAACGACATAAAAACCTTATTGTACTTCCGCTGACATATGTTTGCAACCTGAGCCTTGACTCTGGTGTTTTTCCCGACTGATTCAAAAAGGCAATTCTTCACCCTATTTTTAAATCTGGTGACCGTGATCGTGTCGAAAACTATAGGCCCATATCAGTTCTGCCTGCGATGTCCAAGATATTGGAAAAGATAATAAATACAAGGCTGGTTGCATATTTAGAGGCACACAATCTTTTGTCGATTAACCAATTTGCCTTTCGAAAAAACCTTTCTACTGCAGATGTTATTTCAAAGTCAAAGTCAAAATATTTTTTTCACATAAACCTACATGGGCACTTATGAACAAATATAAACTGTCCAACATACTTAGTATTTGTGTGTGTGCTTTACCTTTTAATTACATCTATGTAATTTTGAAATCTTGATATATTTATAACGTTAGTAAAGTTTCTCATACACACTGATTTATCTAATTACACTATTTTTCCAGCAAAAACTCGACCAATATTAATACTGACCATGCCACACTACGCCGAGAAGAGAGAGCTGTCATTAAAAACCTATATAATATAACAAAATAAATTCTTAATTTACATGAAACCTTATTCAACAACTAGGAAGAAAGTATTCGCTTGGAACGAAACTAACTAAGGTATGTTAGTGTGGGAAGACGGGCGACAATGCCAGTAAAGCATTGGTTTCCTAAGAAAGTGGTGCCATCATGAAAATGATGCTATTCACAAACTTGTTAATCACATAGCTCGGAAACTTGACAACGGTAAGAAATGTGTTGCATTGTTCCTGGATCTCGTGAAGGCCTTCGACACGCTCTGGATTCCTATCTTATTATCTAAGCTCGAATGCCTGGGTATACGAGGTACTCAGCTATCCCTGTTTCAGAGCTATCTTACGAATAGGACACAGATTGCCAAAATTGGAACCTACTCTAGCTCCGATTTAAATGTAGCTTTTGGTGTGCCACAGGGCAGTATCCTTGGCCTCAGTTTATTTTTAATTTACATGAATGACCTGTGTAGCCTCAGCTTGGAAAGCGGTACAATATTTTCCTATGCGGACGATACGGCACTTGTATTTGCGTCGGACGACTGGGAAGAGGGATATCGCCTTGCTCAGAAGGGTTTCGATACAGTCAGTGAATGGCTTAAGAAAAATTTACTTACCCTGAACATATCGAAAACGAAAATAATATTTTTTTCAATTCGAAATACAAACGTGTCAGTTACAAACTCACTAAACGTTGCTGCCCAGTTGACACAGTCTAATGGTAGTAGCGATGGCAGTGGTACCCATGATCATTGTAACATTGAAAGAGTCACGTCGATAAAGTATCTTGGCATAGTGATTGATTCCAACCTAATTTTCAAAGAGTACATAATACACCTATCAAATAGAGTGCGCAAACTAATGTACATTTTTAAACAACTGAGCCAATCAGCAGATACGGTTGTCATGAAAATGACTTATCTGGTATTGTGTCAATCAATTTTGGTTTATTGTGTCTCGTCCTAGGGCGGGGCAGCGAAATCTCACTACATTCAGATCGAACGTGCGCAGAGAGCGGTTCTTAAGGTGTGCTGTTTCAAGCCAAGACTTTTTCCCACCGCCAAGCTCTATGAATATTGTCAAGTCCTTACGGTTAGGCAATTGTTTGTACTGGCCACTGCTATTAAACAACATGCTATTTGCAACTATTCTCAGCAAACCAATCGACGTAACCATATAGTAGCCTTAGCTACTCCTCTCAAAACTTCTTTCAGTCATAGATTCTTTATTTTCCTTGAACCCTATCTTTACAATAAATTAAACCGAATTCTTTCCCTACACTCTTTGAACAAACATAATTTTAAAATCGCTCTACAAGCCTGGCTACAAAGCCAAACATATACTGCCACAGAAGCTCTCTTTGACGTATTAGTCTAATCAGACTCATCCACTAGCACTCTTTCTAACACACACGCACACACACCCTCACACACACAGACACACTCGAACTTATATTCATAAAAACCTCCCAACATACCTTTACTTTTAATCGTTTTTGTGTTTATTTTCACTCTAATAATAAGCTCGCTAATTGTTTGAAACTTTTGTTACTTGCTGTGATATCAGATGTAAGCTATCAAATATGTACCTAACCATAAACAGGTGGGGACCTGGTGACCTGTATTACAGGTGTTACTACCTACCACAGGCACCAGCGATCCACAACCAAAAAATCTTAGCTATTTCTTGCGTGTAAAATATTGTTTGTATTGTTTTTTTGGCTTGTGGTGAGAAATAAACACTTATTATTATTATTATTATTATTTATTATTATTAATTTCGCGGACTACCTAAGTGCACTCTAAATCATGCCTGTACTTTGTACCTAGTTCCGTGCACATACCATCTCATACTTCAAGGCAAAGACTCACCATCATCAACAAGCATACATGAGGAAAGATGGGGTTGCTAGAGGTCAAAGAATATAATATCCACTGGCGCCGATTCCCTTGTTCACAAACTAAACTAAATTTAAGTTTAGTGAATTTTTTTCTTTCTATTTCATTAAGAAAAGGACAGAAGATAAATATTAGTTTAGTCCTGTCAAATTTAGATACTCCATAGCAAGTTTAGACGTGATTAAAAACATGGGTACTAAAAATACGTCAATTTACGTCAGGCGCTGACTAATTTGACAGGACTAAACTAATTTTATCTTCTGTCCTTTTCTTAATGAAATAGAAAGAAAAAGATGCACTGGACTTAAACTTAGTATAGTTTGTGAACAAGGGAATCGACGCTATTGTCTGTTAAAGACCGGAATTAGAGACACGGTGTTCTATTCAATAGAATGTAATATTCAAGGGGTTCTATTCAATAGGACCCCAGACCGGAACGACTGTAATTCAAGGATGTCTGTTAGGATGACAACAAAAGAGAGAGAGGGGAACATACAAAACGACTTTGAACCCATCAGTTCTTATATTTAGGGTTTTTTTTTTATTCTTGACCTGCAATACAAGGCGGGTTCTCAAACTTGCTAGTGTATTTTATTTCGTACTTAATGATTTACTAAAAATTGAACTCGCTCATCTCATTGATCAAATTGCTTTCCCAAAACTTTGCCACTTCCACGGCGTTGTCGGTGGCAGCAGAGGTCACTTTGCCTGCATGTTTGGGGACACAGGGCAGGATAGGAGGTCGAGCATGGTTTGTGACATAGCAATCACACCCTAGTGCCGTTCCGTCAAAGTAGCCCCACTTCACCAGGTTGAACTTACGTCTTCCCACTTGTGTCCGGAGACGGTTCAGAGACTTCCAAGTAGACCACGGAAGGTTACACCTTACACCGTAAGTTTCGGGAAAGTAACATTTGAAGTACCTACAGTCGTGCCAGCGACACGAAGAAAAGAAGATTGATCAAATAAACATGGGTCTCTAATTTCCTATAAAAAACAGCAGTTTTATGCACTCAATGAGACCTTGACTTATACCATTTTGAGTATTCTCTAAAATCCATTGGTAATACAACTGTCGTAGACAAGTTTTTGAGTATTGAGGAGAATGATGGATTGTGTGTGGAAGAAAAGGGTAACTACTGTCTAACGGCTAATATAGTCGGTTGAAGATCAAGGTATATCTGCACCAACCCTAAATAGGTAGGAAAAGTATGAAGATGATAGAAATGCAACTATTCGTTGACGATTTGAGTAGGCGGGTCATGGGTAAGGCAAAAACATTTATTCGGTCGTCGGGTATGGTAGGTAGAAAGTTGGTTAGTATATTGTAATTATGTTCAGCACCCTAATTGCGTAACACACTAACAATCTCAATCTGAATCATTTTGAAGGATATTGCTAATCCATTGCTTCATATGTTCGAAAAATGTGTCTGATCAACAACGTAAATAACGCAATGAATGTTGTATAAACTGTCAAAATGAAATCCATTGCTACTGATAATGTGTTTTGCAATTACCCCGCTGGACACATCCGCCGCTAAAAGCGGCATACGAATATTTACAATATTACACGTGGGTATTAAACCTAACTTATACACTACTTAAATACTCTAATAAACAATACATAGACTGTAGATATAAATATACATTTACAATACTTACTCTATTATACGATATAAAAAATAAAAACACAACAATAACAACATTTCTATTATACAACTAAATAAATCTTATATGTTATATAAAATATTTTACTGTATAAAAATTATTTTAGACAATACTTAATATTATTATTAAACAAGATAATATTTACATAATATTAAGCTAACATTCAAAATAATAATAAGTAGATGTATATGAAAAAAAGAAGCAAAAGAATAAAAATATTTCAGAGAAGCCATGATCTTAGTTTTTTTTTTGTAAATAATAGTAGTTCTCTTATTCATTTTTGAATATGGTTGTTATTTTTTATGGACGTAATCTAACCAACATCGAGATTAGATTAGATTCATTGCACCTGTCTATACAGACAATAAGTCATACGAGTATTGCGTCTGTTCTTCCGTCAAGAGTCACAACCATGTTAATAATTATATAATCCCCAATCGGATGTCCATTGTTCAAACCTCACCTAATGTAATTATAATTGTATTAGACCATATCTCAGACAATGCCTGTAGTATGTAGACCTTGAATTCCATCACATATGTCATTATAGTCTAGTTATCGAGTACTTCCAAGTGGTGTGTTTACTTGATATTCTGAATATCATTTGATAATATGGTCACGATGACAATACATAATATTAAAATATTATTGCTGTCAAGTTTTGGTTCAAATTAACTCAAGGTTGCAATGGAGGCGTCAAATTGACAGACCATATTCGCAACACCACACTGCGCTCCAAAACACAGATTACTGACCTTGCTCAAAAAGCCGCTAAGCTGAAGTGGGACTGGGTTGGCCACGTCAGCCGTATGCCCAATGAGCTGAGCCATTTGTAATGAGCCAAAATAACCACCACGAGAGCCCTGACACTGAAGCGGCTAAGTAGAAGGCGTGACAAAACAAACGAGCAGTGGTCCACTTTAGCCCTGGATCGAATGAGCTGGAAGTCATGGGGAGAGGCCTGTGGGATGATGAAGGCTAACAGTAACCAGTAACCAAGTTTCAGTGAAGTACCTACTCAATTTCTTTAAGTTATTGAATAGCGAGTTAATCTGCTAGGCAAGCGTGCTGCTCCTAGATATGGGCACACATACAAGTATATTAGCCATTTCCCAGCCAGACCAGCCCGAGGATTGAAACTCAAAGTAAACCATTTGAAAAAAAAAAGAAAATAAAAAAAAATAAAAATAAAATATTGTAAAACGTACGATACGAATACGTTTTACAATTTTTTCAAACGAAACAAATAAATGTATGGTATCTTCAATAATGATTGTGTGCATGTTAGATTTTTTTGTTTAAAGATCTCTTTTAATATTGTTACTATCAGCCTTCATCATTTCAGTACTGGGTAAATACTTTTGCCATTACTTTTTACAACTTCGATCCAACTCCAAATTTAATTTGGATCATTTGGTAATCGTTTTCGTTTTGCGAATGCCACCATCTTCGTCTTGCTTGGCCTGATGCGATGCCAGCTATCCGGGTCAGGCGGTCTACCTACTCCCTAAGAATGTAATTCGTAGTTACGACCGAAGTTACGGGCGTTTCCTCCTTCGTATTACTTATGGATATAAGATTAGTTCGAGGCCTGAACTAAGAATGAATCACTACACGATTTGACAATTGTCCCTAATTCCAGTGTGTTTTTGCCCTTCCGGAAAATTGATTTGTCACTTATTTTGACCAATCGACTACTTTTGGATGGGCCCGTATTTTCGCTGACGGACTTTGTGAGTAGACTCTCTGGGACGAAACGGTTATTGTGTCTGCCTTAAGTGTCCGTTGATTTTTTCATGTCACTGCGCTTTATCTCGGCTCTTAAGCATTCTCATTTAAATAAGTGACATGAAAAAATCAATCTTATTTCAATCACCCAAAACTCCTTTTTAAACGCGATAAGACGTGGCTAGCTGACATATGGCAAATAATTTAATTTTATGTTCTGTGTCTTGTAATGTTAATTACTTAACATAGGTACCTAGTATTGTATACAATCAATTTTCTAACTGAACAGACAGCTGTGCTGCTGGGGAGTTTGTTGCGCCACTTGTTCTTCCCAGCGATAGCACTAGGAAGTTGTGAAGGGCGGGCGTTTTTGGGGGACTGTCATTTGTAATATTGACATTCGAAAAGTGCTGATTCTCAGCTTAATTTGAATAAATGACTTTTGATTTTGATTTTGATTTTGATAAAAATGTACTCTCCTCTCCGAGCTGGTCTGGTGTGAACGGACATTTAGACGTTGAAACAGCTTTTGCATACCAAAAGCAGCAATTTTGAATACAAATTATTGGTTTGCTTATTCCTCCAACTTTAAATATGAAGCAAGCTCAAATGTCATGCCAATAGATATGGCTCTTATCTAGGTTTAAAAAAAAACACTTAACACAGGAATAATAACGATTAATATTGACCACGCCACCACATGACAATAAGGTCAATTGCATTAAAGAGATGAATTGTTCCTCTTATCGTTTTGTTTTTCATTTCACTTTATATTGTTTATTATTTATTGTTAATAATGTCCTGATAAGACAGACCTCTGTTATGTTATAATGAGGAAACCCAATGATAAAGCTTTTTTATAATATCGGCTTAATAATAACAGTTTATTTATTAATAAATCTCTTGATTGTAAACAGTGGAAAGTATTTCATGTTGATTGGCATAATTACTACTGCAAACAGTATTACCTACAGGCGCACTCTTTCTTTCTACATTATCAATCCCTACCTACGTCCAGTAATTTGAATCATTCCACCTTCCTGCCTATCTCTAATTACCTTCACCGAAATTTATCATACATTGTTGCTTTAAATAAACACTTGACTCTTATGACCGTCTTCACTTACACAGGGCGACACATAAGTGAATGCCTAAATATTATTGTACTGTTGGAATTTCAACTCTCGGCGCTGAGAGCCGAGCGTTGAAAATCCAATAGTGCACTTTGATAAAGTTAGGAACAGAACACGGTACTATACTGCATTCCCGATTTATTTGCCAAAAATGTAATGAGTTTATGGAAAAATAAATTTAAATGTTACATAATAAAGTTCAGTTTACGCTACAACTTCAAACATTTTAATAACTTTTTCAACAGTGCTAGTCACTCTGAAATCAATCTAATTGCCATTTAACTAAAGTTGATATTTGTTTAACTTGAAATAACGTCAATTTGAAACAAGTTTGAATTTACTTATTACAAGGCGTGAATAGAGTATGTATCTTTAAAGTTGCAAATATTTATGTCCTTATCTTATCTTTGCAATAATCGTTACAATTGTAGTTCGATATTTATATTAGGTAACTACTCACTGTTCATATTTCAGGGATAAGGAAAAAAATTCAATCTCGTTCATAAAAATACCAATGATGATGAAGTTGCATAAAACTTAAATGTAATTAAACCAGACATTTAAAAATCAAGTCAAGTAAGACTAATTAAATTATCATTATCACCCTATCATAATTCCATCCAGCAAATAGCATCCTGAAAATGTGGATAGACAAGCACGATGCGCCATGGCTGTCCCACGCTATGGCAGTGCTTGTCAAGTAATATTTTTCCCGTGTGTTTAATTGTAATTACTAACATAGTTTTAAGATTTCTGTTACTAACAAGTTTTGGGCCTAGTTGCCATCAATAAACAAATTTATTATTATTATTATTATAATTTTGTCAAATCATTCCTCGCGGAATGATTTGACAAAATTATGATAGGTATATTGACAACTCACACATACACGCTTTTGTTAGATAATAATTATATCTAACTGATATAATTAAACAATGTCAACCTAATGTCCTCTAGACAATGCCAATGCCAAGATTTATTTTCAGGAATCCGCATTTGAAAGGGACACGACCAAAACGAAAAAAAAAATTGTGTTTGTAAAGGCGCTTACACACGATGCCATTTTCATGCCTGTGGAATACTTACAATAAAATTGAATCAACAAATTACTTGCATACGTCTAAACAGTATTTAGACGGTGCCATTTGTTCAGATTCAGATTCAGATACTCAAACATGTGTGTACGTACAATAATTCATGCAGGGTGTTATAAGTACAGACGCCAGCGGTCAAGCTACCCGAAACTGTCAAATTTTCCCGATCAACCTTGAACCTTAATGCTTTAGCAATAAAGGTAAAAATATATTAAAGAAATTTGACAGATTCTAGTAGCTGTACATAGAGTTATGCTAACTATGTTTACCATATTGCCATGGTGTGCAAATATTAATACAAGTTTAGAACTAAAAATAATTAATAACAACATTCATTAACAATGCTGACATAAGTAAATAAATTGAATTAAATTGATTGATTACATAATTAATTCATATAGAAATAGATAGGAGTAACATACAAACTTGTCAAATATTTAATTATAAATTGTTTGACGTTCCATCATCTGTCTAGGCCAAAGTCAAAAGTTACATCATTTATTTCAAGTAGGCTATTAAAAGGCACTTTTGAACGCCAAAATTTACAAGTAAATTAAATTAAATCGCAGCTCATTTTCGACCCTATTGTCTCCTAAAATAAGAGCGTTAAACAAGTTTTGACGCATGCGCTATAAGTACATCTGTAGCGTTACACGCATGCGTCTTTAAAATACGCAAAATGTAGACGAAAACGGACTAGTGCTGCTTATGCTATAACAACAAACTATATTAGAATTAACCCTTCTATTAAAACGTACGGAACACAGTTCATCATAATATGTATTGGCGCGCACCTACTCATCTACATTATCGTGTGAGTGACGCGATGTTTATTGCCGGCTCGGTGTGCGACAACTAATCATTTATAGCAGACCCACTGGAGCGAACGCACGTGTGCTCAGACGACTCGGCTTGAAAATGGTTAAAGTAGACATCAAATACACTAAGGTAAGACTTATTTGTGGCTTTATTTTAAATTATGTACCTTCCAGAATAAAACTTAAAGAAATTACAGTGAAATTCTTAAAAATAATTTAGGTTAAAAAAGTGTTTATAAATTTTTTCATTGTTTACCGGCTCGTATGACCTACACAAATGATTACGCTTGTAAAAACATAGTTTACTGATAAGACGTCCATACACCTACCTATTACTTTTGGGATTTAGTTGATTGCGTGGTTTTTGATAACTACATATTTCAAGACATAGATTTATATTTGGTTTGAAATTGAGTATTTATTTAGAGAGCATAACAGACTAGCATAATAAAATTTTATTGATCATATTGAATGAACTATAGTTTATTGAAGATCGAATTGCAAATAAAAATAAATAAGTACTACATAATGATTGTAATAAGTTTGTTACTAGGTTGTCAAAGTCGCATCTCCTCGTCGGTTTATTTACAAAAACCATCTGGATTCTATATTTCTATCTCTGGTTATTTTCTATGTTGATATTTGATTTTATGTGTATAGTCACCAAAGGAGTGGAGTAGTCCCAGTCTCCAGGGTCGTCGGATATAGTTGAAGTTTAGTAGAAAACTGATGGATTTTTTCGAATGAAAAATTTAATAAATGAACTGTTTGTTTTCTTTTAACTAAGTTAACTTTTATTCCAAAACATCAATCGGTTAATTACTAAACTTCAATTATATCTGACGACCCTGGGGGTCTACTCCGAAGCAGTATCGGCCGAATGTTCGGCCGTTTCTAAGAAGTTACTATTTGGTTCGGTCAGTCTCGATCCTACACTCCTACACTCTTTCGAATATTGACTATGGTCTCGACCCAACTGAGCCGGTCCGAAGTTTTTTCGCATTTTTCAATAATATTCGGTTCGGTCATGTGTCGGTCCGATCCGATCATTCGCACTTTGCACTTCGTAGTAGACCCCCTGGTTACTTATCTCCTTTGGTGACGTACCTACTTAGGTAAAGGTTAGCAACACGCTGTAATTTCAGAATCGGTATTCAATATTCTTGCGGTATACACAATGCAACATACTGGAAACCCAAGCATTGAATCGGCCAACAAAACCACAATAGGTGATTGGTGGATCAATATGTACTTACGTATCAAATACATACATTTTCAGTCAAAACATTGCTGTTTCTGTGAAACGATTGGCTTGTCACTCCGCGATACATGCGTGTAGGTAGGTGTGTGGGCATGTACCTTTCCGGAAAAAAACACACAATTTCATGAATGGGTTTTTATTCATAAAAAGAAGGTATATTTTATTTTTATTAGACACTAAATCGTGCATACCATCAATTATCTACATCTCAGATAAATAATAGAAAATAAAAAAAATGTAAATTTTTAAATAACTTGGAAAAATACTGTTTTATTAATTAAATTTTGTAAAACATATAAAAAAATTACCTACTTAAAAAAAAAATAGGTAGTCTTAAAAAAAAAAAAAATTTTGCTTGTAGGTTGTAAGCAAAACGTAAGCGACAATTTTAATAAGTGTTATGACCATCTATTGTTTTTTTTTCTGTTTAGTTGTTCATCAACAATGAGTGGGTGGACTCAGTCAGCAAGAAGACCTTCCCCACCATCAACCCTCAGGATGAGAGTATCATCATACAGGTGGCTGAAGGCGACAAGGTATGTGAAAAGATAAATTAGAAAATATTAAGAAAGACAGCGACGCCCCCAAGCAATAAGTCGGTAATGTGCTGTTATGTACTTTTTATTGGTATATCAATTTGGTCACCTATGGGTTGGGATACATCTTACTAATTTATTCCGCACTTGCGCCCCGCGGTTTTGCCCGCATAATTTTCGATCCCGTGAGAATATCGGGATAAAAAGTATCCTATGGGTTAATCCTGGTTATAAACTATTTGTGTGCCAAATTTCACCCAAATCCGTTCAGTAGTTTTTGCGTGAAAGAATAACAAGCATCCATCACTCCATACAAACTTTCACGTTTATAATATTATTAGTAGGATTTTATGTAGTGATATTTATGAAGATATCATCTAAAATAATTTTACTGTAGGGAAATTCAAAAACAAAATTATGACGAGAAAAGTATCATACAAAGATGTTTTGAGTATTTTATTTTGGTAAGTTGCTATAAACCGACTTATTGGTAAATGAATTGTAATTTGTAGTGCAGCGGGGCAATCGGAATCGGTTTCATTTTGACAGTTCAACAACATTCATTGCGTTATTTACGTGTTGAGCAGACAATTTTTTCGAACATATGAAGCAATGGATTAGAAATTTGCTTCAAAATTATTCAGATCCCGACTGATTGTGTGTTACGCAATTGGGGTGCAGTTCTTTGGTGAACGCTAGCACGTTATTGTTGTCGAATTATTTTGAGTAAGCTCGAACCGTAATGGGAACTAACAAGATTTTTAAAGTAAATAAGTTATTGCAAACGCGTCAAAGAACACGTCTGGTCCCGTTTTCATCATGTTTTCTACTGATACCGATTGATACTGTTAATTGGGATAAGGGCAGGAGAATGATGACTGATTGATACTGTTACTGTGTCAATTTAAAACCACCACAATAACACCGTAATAACTATGGAAAGGTCCGTATTGTAATGTTACATATCAACATTTTAAGAAATTTACTGCATTAATGAAACAATTTATATTCAAATTTTATTTATGTATCAAATTGACGTTATTTCAAGTTAAACAAATATCAACTTTATTCTAATGGTATTTAAGTTTATTTCAGAGTGACTAGCTCTATTGAAAAAGTCATAAAAAAGTTTGAAGTTGCAGCGTAAAGTGAACTAAAATTCAGTTTACGCTGCAACTTAAACATTTTTTGTGTAGGAATTAAAGTTATTTTTCCATATATTTGTTTACATTTTTGGCGAATATGTCGCAAATGCAGATTACATAGACAGAGACCTATAATATATTTGTAATATTTATTCTCTTAAATTGAAAGATTTTACACACAGATAATTTAAGGTTGACATCGTAATGGAATTAGGTACATAAAAAATAGCTTTCGTTTGATGTATCAATGGCTCAATACATCAATGGCTCAATAATTCAACTCATTGAAACGATAATATTCATCAAAAACAGAAAAATCTTTCTTCTATAAAATTTGAGTTTAACGATTACCAACTTAATGCTGAGGTGCGTCGGCGTATATTCATAAAAGTACCTAAGATAAGAACTGTATGTATATTGTATACCTGCCTAGTATTATTGAATAATATGTATACCTAAATACTGCATCGTATTATCATTTCTAAACATAATAATTTTATGTAATATTATATTTACCTACCTACATTCTTTATCAAGCATAACATGAATTGCATTTATTCGAACAAAAACATGTTCTTCAATTTTCGATATCGTATCTTGTTAACAACATAATGTATCATTGTATCACAAAATTATCTTAATTTTCGTCATTTTATTACCAAACAGTTATCGGATGATGTCAAAAATTACTCTTTTGGAAGGAAGAACTTTTTTTTTACCGCGAATCGGCAAATGGGCGGAATATAACTGACAATGCGATTTCTTATAAAAGAAAAACTTTCCTCAAAACTAAAACGACACATTCGGTGCTGTTTAATGAAGCAGAAAATGTATTAAGGAAACTTGCAAAATTGTCGAATTTTCGCTTGTCACTTGTTGCCTGTCAAACCTTTTTTTTACAGTCGGTTCAACCGATTTTGACTTCTATTGCGTTGGGGGAATGACAAATGGGAGCTGCAGTAAATATGTAGTTGGTATTGTAACCATTTTTTTTGCTTTTAATGCCGTCCTTATGCCTACGGAAGAGAATTCAAAATCGGTTGAATGGACCGTAAAAAGGTTTGTTTGAGTGTTTAATCCTATTTCAAATGAAGTTTTGAACGCTTTGGCTGATAGCAGCGTGAAGAGGCTTTTTTTTTCGAACCCGCTACACGCAGCGCGGCAGTCAATTGCTCAACCACTGCGCCAACCGTGCCGTCAAACCGTCGTTCGGTCGGTTCGGTCGTCGTCGGTCTCGTGAATGCCAAGCGCGACTGCTGAGCGTGGGGTCCTTGGTTCGATTCCCGGGTCGGGCAAAGTTTTATTGGGTGGTTCCATTAGAAATTTCTTAGTAGCAATCTGGAGTTCGGAGATTTGGTGGTTTGACACCCCCGTATCGCGGAAAGCACGTAAAGCCGTTGATTCTACTCCTGATCTCTCCCCGGTCGTGTCGGATTGCCGTCCCATCAGACTTTGAGAGTAAAGGAACAGTAGAGAGTGCATCTGTGTTTGTGCACACACTTGTGCACTTAATATATCCCGTGTTGGCCGCCGAAAGCGAAATTTGTTCGGGAGGATATGATTACTTTTATGATGTTGTTTTTTTTATAGGCTGACATCGACATTGCAGTAGCCGCCGCCAAGAAGGCGTTCCACCGCTACTCAGAATGGCGTCTCCTCGATGCCTCTGCAAGAGGTCGCCTCCTCCTCAAACTAGCTGACCTCATGGAAAGAGATGCCAAGTACCTAGGTGAACTGGAAACCCTGGACTGCGGCAAACCCGTCAAACAGGCAGAAGGCGAAGTTTTCTGGTCTGCTGGTATCATCAGATACTACGCCGGCAAAGCTGACAAAATTCTTGGCAACACTATTCCCGCAGGTGAAACTTTTTTTTAAGATTTTAGCATTAAACTAAATTCCTACCCAGATGAAATAAACAAGTCTTTCAGGCATTTCTTTAGATTAGATTAGATTAGATTTCTTTATTTGTTTAAACATTGCATACATACAAAAGCATGCAAGATATTAGGTACGTCGTTTGAGTCCAGTCATGTTTAGCAGTAAGTATCGGTGTACAAATATTTCCATAACATTGAAAATAATTATTAAGCATTTACACAATTTATAATTATGAAACTTTAGAAACCAAAAATTATTTTTATGTTATAATTTTAAAATTACTATTATTAATTATTAATTATTCTTGTTGTTATTCAGACAATTTCTTTAACCAGTTGTCGAGAACAAAGTTTTTGTACGCGAAAAACACAAGATAACATGCCATTTAAATGCATTAATCATTATCGAAAACATTATGACGTTTTGGCATAAACCTACCATAAATAAACTCTTTTTTAATGATGACACGAATAAAAAGCAAAGTTTAAGACACCGCAACGGCCAGTCCTTGCTAAAAAATGTCTAGTTATTCTAGTCTGTAACTAGAATTAGACCAACTCTCGTATCGTCACAACTTTATCTACTGATCGAAATAGAAAGCAATCTTGGTTTGATTGGCCCCGATTCCCTTGTTCAAAAACTAAACTAAATATAAGTTCAGTGCATCTTTTTCTTTCTATTTCATTAAGAAAAGGACAGAAAATGTCGTTACAGATTATTTTATTCCTGTCAAATTAGTCAGTGACGTAAATTAACGTATTTTTGGTAGCCATGTTTTTAATCACATCTGTCTGTAACTGTCTATGGAGTATCTTAATTTGACAGAACTAAACTAATTTATCTTCTGTCCTTTTCTTAATGAAATAGAAAGTAAAAGATGCACTGAACTTAAATTAAGTTTAAGTTTGTGAACAAGGGAATCGGCGCCAGAGTATTGGTGTCGTTACAGATTACTTATTTCGGAAACATCATAGAAGATAAAAATCATGACTATTTTTAGCAGTATGCTAATAGAGAAATATAAAAGATTTTCTTAGCGGTCGACAGAAAAAACCGTCGGATATCAGCTTCGAGTTATATTTATATCTTTTACTTTATATTAATTTGAGCTCTTGTACATAGTTTAGTTTTTTGTTTGTCCATGTTAGATTATTCTGTTTGTTTTCTTATTATTGAACGTACAGTGACACTTATTATTTTATTTTCCCCAGCTTTATTTTATAAATGAATCTAGCAACAATGAATAATATTCTATTCCAAACATTTAAGCACTATTTGAAGACGGAATAGCAAAGTACAGAAGCTCAAATACCCATGCGACACGTACATAGCAACATAGATTCTAATTAATTTAACCATGACCTCGCACGAAGCCATTTGTTAAACGCGCCATTGTTTTTCAGACGGTGACGTCATGACCTTCACACTGAAAGAGCCCGTGGGCGTCTGTGGCCAAATTCTGCCATGGAACTACCCCATCCCCATGTTTGTGTGGAAAATCGCCCCTGCCTTTGCTGCTGGTAAGTTTCTTGTTTATTTAACACTAGCAGCACCCCGCGGTTTCACCCGCATAAGTTTTGATCCCGTGGTAATATCGGGATAAAAAGTATCCTATGTATCAATCCTGGTTATAAACTATCTGTGTGCCAAATTTCATCCAAATCCGTTCAGTAGTTTTGGCGTGAAAGAGTAACAAACATCCTTCCAACCATCCATCCATACAGACTTTCACGTTTATAATATTAGTAGGATGAGTAGGACTAGCGAGAATATGAATATTTTAATTAAGACCTTCTCGAATTTCTAGTGAAAACTACATCAAGATTAAAAGAACAAAGCAAAACTGCTTTGCTGCGAATACTTTATTTTTTACTGAATAAGTTTTTCAAAGGTGTAAAAATGTTGTAAGAAAGCAAAAATGGTTGTTGTAAAAAACTTCATTCAGATTATTCTTGGTGTATTTTTTGCTGGTGAATCACTCCTAAACTACCTTATAGTATTATCCAAATACACCAATTAATAGTAGGTACTGTTTTTCTATAGGCTGCACAGTAGTCCTCAAGCCCGCTGAGCAAACCCCTCTTACGGCCTTGGCAATGGCTGCACTGGTCAAGGAAGCTGGTTTCCCTGCTGGAGTCCTCAATGTTGTCCCCGGCTACGGACCCACTGCTGGATCTGCCCTGACACACCACCCTGATGTCGACAAAGTTGCTTTCACCGGCTCCACTGAGGTAAACTTATAATTTTATATGAAATCAGGTTCATTACTTAGAAAGAATTATTACAAAACGTTACAATAATAATTGAATCTACCTAGTTGAAATTATTTATGCAAATATATTCTTGTTAAATAGGATATAAATGTACTTACTGCAAAATCTTTAACGTGAAATTACAATCTTCGAGAAAGAGAATGTCAGTCAGCTTCCCTATATTTGCTAGAATTAAATGATCGAGGTTCGAGTGCTCATAAGAATTTGAATCTTGAACCTTTTCAGCGAATTGATATTACCAAAATATATAATATAATACTTGTCGTCATTGCTGGATCGCATCGTTTGAACTGTAACAATACACTTTTGGCCGCAAACTTTTTCCGTACCCGCCCCGTGTTAATCATTAATTTTTTTTTAAACAATCATAATATAATCAACCTATAATTTTTCCACTGTTGGAGCACAGGCCTCCTCTCTCCGAGAGGGAATGGGCTATAATCCACGCGGGCCCAGTGCGGGTTGTTAGATGTCACATGTCTTCGAAGTTTTGGTTCTAGATAATATTTATTATTATTAATTAATTTTAAATAATATATATCAGTAGATAAATGACACGGCAAAAATTTACATGAAATAACAAATAATATAAAATTAAAATAAAAAAAATCCGTCAATTTCATGCCCATACTCGTAAATATAAGATAAAGAATGTTACACAATGTTAAGTAAATCCAATAATTAATTACTTAGCACTCTGCGATACCAATTTTTGTTACAATGACTATAACTTTTACGGCTTTTCTTGACCTACTGCATAATCATCCACTTCTGGTGAAATACCCTTAGGTATCGAATGCCTAGTTGGTCTAGTTGTCCCAAACACAACTGCTGACCATGTATTCCTGGGTTGAAATCCTGGACCGAGCAGAATTAATGGGATATTCCATCAGGAATTTGTGGAATCGTGATTTGTAACCGGTTTATGGTAAATTGGGCCTCGCCACCTATTATATGAGACTTTTAACATAGCTGGTGGATCGTACTTACTACCTCAGCTTAACTCTTCGGTGACTACTAGCGTGATGTTATATAATGTTGTCTTATGAGCTGTTAAGTATAATGTTTACTTCCACTTAGTATTTATTCACACAGTTTCCACACAATGCCATATAATATTAGCAATGCAAATTATTACCTACATGCTTCGAATAGCGATTTATATAGGAATGTTATTTTTTCTTGCACAGGTGGGTAGGATCATAATGAGCGCCGCATCCGCCGTCAACCTGAAGAGAGTCACACTTGAGCTTGGAGGCAAGAGCGCGCTGGTCGTCTTCAATGATGCTGATGGTAGTATTTTCATATCTTCTAACAAATACAATTTAGCCAGTGGGTGTAAATAGATGTAGAGCGATATTTAGGTATAAGCGATATATAGCGTTTACCATATCAGGGTCAGCCGTACTTGCAAAATATATGCGGAAAACTTCACGATTGCTAGTCAAATTAAATTGGTTGACCACTTCGAACATTTCAATCTATCTTTGCATCATTTTCGATGCAAAGATAAACATTAAAGTAGTAACAGATTCCTTACACAAAATTGATGGGTTGTTACAAGCCTGTTTGCATATTAAGAAGATATATAAATCTTCATTGCACAAACCGCCAACACACTTGAATGCAATTGCCCAGAACAGTTGAACAATCTTGTTTTAAATCGTTCAATTGATTGTGATGATGACTAAATTGATAATACTCTCGCTTGTGTTCGTCGCTTCAATAAAGATTTGTATTACGGGTACTATATTCGTAAAGTCATATTTATCATGAGAGATGATAATAAAAACCAAAAATACTGCCCACTGGCTCAGTAAAATCGTTATTTCAGCTAACTCTGACATAATAAAGTTTATCGTACTAATTTAAAACATGTGTATTAATTGGCGGTGTATATATTGTGCGAACATAAACCATGTATTCGTTGGTGTTAATAGACATTATTCTCTGTGAGAGAAATTTATATGTTAGGTTTATGTATTCAAGGTACCTACAGAAATAGTCAATATAATCTGCCTTTTTGCCAAAACAAGGTTTCTTACTTAGTCAATTGAAGACCCATAATAGTAAGCCAGATGATCATTCTATAATCTCAATTAAACAAATGGATAATTTAAGGGAAATCATTATGAATTATTCTAATTAATTCATGGCGTGTTTTCTAATTTCATTTTAACATCTGTCCTAATTATTATATAATTACAAAAAATGTAACTGATCGTGTTTCAGCGTCATGAAAATTCATAAACTGTTCTTGTTCTATCACGAAGATACTTACTACAATGTTCTCTGTTTAATGTCAACCTTGATTTATTTTCTTTCATTGAAATCTGAGCTAATCCCTTCTCGCTAACGTTTATGTTGTTTCACGAATCGGCCGGTCCTGTCAATGAAATTAAATTAACATTGTTTTCATTATTCTCTGAGAAACCAATGCTATACTATATATTGAGCTATAAATAACATCAAGTACTGAGCTTATAATACATAGTATGGTAAGACCATACATTTATAAATGATTAATTAAATACTCGTTGGTATCATTATCTGGAAATTAGCATTCCATAAAGTCTATTAATTAATAATATTTTTTTCCCGTCCGTACCTACTGCCACTATATTATATTTGCTCATGTTCGCTTCTACATCTTCAACTTCTATTCAATGTAGAAAGAATCGAACCAGAATCCCTTTTCGGTACTACTGTTTCGTGAATCGGCCGATAATTCCTTTCAGTGAAATGAAATTAACATTCCTTTACTATAACCACAGTCGAAAAGGCCGCGGAGATCGCTCATAGGGCTGCCTTCGCCAACGCTGGTCAATGCTGCGTTGCTGGTACCAGGACTTACGTCCAATCTGGTATCTACGACAAGTTCGTCGCCAAAGCCGCCGAGATCGCCAAGAAGAGGACCGTTGGAAACCCCTACGAAGATGTTGAACAAGGACCTCAAGTTCGTGAAAGATTATTACATTGCAAACATATGTAGTTCAAAAAGAGCTTCATCAATCTCATTTCATCGTCAACTAAAAGTAGACGCAGGACGGGCAGCTCGGAACTAATAGTTTTCTATCGCCATTGCGGGACCTAATTTGAC
The DNA here is from genome assembly GCA_911387795.2 of Apamea monoglypha. Lineage (NCBI taxonomy): Eukaryota > Metazoa > Arthropoda > Insecta > Lepidoptera > Noctuidae > Apamea > Apamea monoglypha. Next base: position 13,226,883 of record OU426920.1, read on the forward strand.
CGAGATGGTAACAAAAAGAGAATGACAATAAAATCAGTTCAGGCTGTTCTTAGAAAACCAAACCTAGTTCACGAAGCAAAAGCTGAAAAAGTTTGAATCATCTATACTCGTTATAAAAATACGATCAAAATAACAATATAATACCTTACACACAAATTAATCAATCAAAAGTAAACTTTAATAATTGATACCTACCGTTGTTTTCAGATCGACACAGACATGTTCACCAAAGTTATGGGTTACATCGACGCTGGTAAGAAGGGTGGTGCCCGTTGCGTCGCTGGAGGTGACCGTCAAGGCAAAGTCGGCTTCTTCATTCAGCCTACAGTCTTCGCTGATGTCAAGGAGGACATGAAGATTGCTAAGGAGGAGGTGGGTAACAACTGCTTGTAATAACAGATTATAGAATCCAATGAAACAAAGGGCACATGTACAACATTTTGGGCGTTCACGGTTATGAGACTTGAATCCTGATGAAGAAATATTTTACAATTTCAAATATTTTGACTGCAATCTACGTTCATAAGTCTTGCTACAGTTTCATCTTAATATTAGCAAGAGTGTCTAATTAGATATTGCCATAATAAATCCGGTTCAAATGACTGGTCGTTGTTTTTTTAGTAGTTTTTAAAATGTAGACCCCTTCTTAATCCAAGGCGAGTCTTATATTTGTTTGCATTATTTAACAAACGCGTCCATGTTTCCTGATCACTAAATTAGATTTTAGCTAATAATATTATACAAATTTTGACATAATTATTGTTTGTAAGCAGGCGTCGATCTTATTCCAATTTCTATGTTTAGTTCGTAATTTCAGTATTGATCTATTAACACGCGCTTCAGTATATCTCGATTAATTTTTTCAATTTCTATCTCTAGATCTTCGGACCGGTCCAGAGCATTCTCAAGTTCGACAGCTTCGAAGAGGTCATTGACAGAGCCAATAACTCCAATTACGGTTTGGGTGCTGGTGTCATCACCAACGACATCACCACCGCCCTCGCTTTCATCAAGCACGTGCGCGCCGGCTCCATGTGGTACGATTTGTTTTTCTTCTTCTTTTAAATTATCTTCGTCAGTATAATATTTAGTAAGCTGCATAAACCAATACTTTGTAATAACATTTTTCAAAGTCTTAGAGGATTTGTTAACTACATAATAGATTGGTGTCCTGGTCGATAATGGAATCTAATCACTTGTAAGATAATATGCGAACTGTGTATGTGAGTACATACACGGTCCGCATATCTTGACTTTGTAAGCACTTCAAGGCCCACTTTGGTATTATAAATTGAAATGAGTAACTTGTACTGGAATATTTACAATGGATTCTATGAAAAAAAAAACTAAACGAGTTTATTTATTTGTTTCTAGGGTCAACACCTACGAACACGTGACTCCTCAAACTCCCTTCGGTGGATTCAAGGAATCCGGTATCGGCCGCGAAATGTAAGTATCCTTTTCTCTGAAACCTTAAAATGTTTACTTAATAATCATCGAACAAACGGTTCTAAACGATCCATTTGCAAAAAGTAATATCGTCTGTTGATTAAATTAAAGTATATTTTTTACAAAACTTATGTGTTATCACCGGGAGGCATCAAGCGGCAGGGATATCCCTTGTCCCGTCTTATTTGGGGTCGGCGCAACACGATTTCTCCTTCCATTCTCTTCTGTCAATTGTTACGCTATAATTATCAAATGATCAAAAATCTTGTGGCATTATGATTTTACACCACGGAATGACCTTTAGTTCCGGCAAATCACTGTCTAGTATTTTTTTATCATGTTAGTCTTTATTTCTTTTGACTATATTAATGTGTGACTGTGATAACTTTTCAGGGGTGAAGACGGTATCCTGCAATACTTGGAAACCAAGACAGTGTCCTTCGCCCTCCCCAAGAATCCCCAGCTGTAAACAAACCAAAGCAAACTGAAACAAATGCCAAATCCCCGCTAAATATGAGACTACTATTATTTTTATATACTGACCTATAAAATATTTGTTATTGATTAATTTGTGCAAATACAAAAGTATTAATAATTTTTTAAGTTGCTTCTTTTATTTATGATTGGGCTGATTTTTCCATCGCCAGATAACTTTTATTCGAAGAATAAAATTGACGTTTCACAGTTTTTGTATGAAATGACTGTCAAAATTTCAAAATTATTCCTTGAATAAAGCTATCAGTTGATTGAAAAATCAGCCCTTAATGTTACCCTAATCCTTCCAGTAAATTAGAAGATAAATACTATAAAAAAAAATTGTGTCGGCAGTTATATTTCATGAGGCAGAGGCCATATTGTATAAGTGGCCCTTTGTTACAAAACTTTTGATTTGTAAGTCTGTTGCTTGACCTTTATTGTGCATGACTTAGCTAGGGATATAATTTGTGTTAATTTTTTAATACGTACAGTAGTTGGTGTAATATTTTTTAACCTTCACATTGAGATACTATCAAAGATAATAACTACTTGTAAAATATCATGACAACTCATATTCGTAGATCATTTCTGTTCAGCGGACCATGTAACATTTAATTCATATCCTACGAATTACGATTATTTAAACTGTTTTCAAATATTTAAGTGATACAATGGCGCCGATTCCCTTGTTCACAAACTAAACTAAATTTAAGTTCAGTGCATCTTTTTCTTTCTATTTCATTAAGAAAAGGACAGAAGATAAATATTAATTTAGTCCTGTCTATTTTGGTAGCCATGTTTTAATCACGTCTAATTTGTCTATGGAGTATCTTAATTTGACTGGTCTAAACTAATATTTATCTTCTGTCCTTTTCCAATATTTTATTATATTTTTATATATTCGTAGGTACTCTCTTAAAACTATTATTTCACTTTGTACAGACGCCAGCACATCAAGCTACTACAATCTGTCAAATTTCTTTAATAGATTTTCAACTTTATCGGTAAAGCATTAAGGTTCAAGGTTGATTGGGAAAATTTGACAGTTTCGGGTAGGTTGACCTGCTGGCGTCCGTACAATAATCACACCCTCTGCGTTTGAGTATGTAAGTATGCTACTTACTTATTTACAGCGAATCTTAAGAGTAACAGAGATTTCTAACGATTTGTCGAGCTTGACAGGCCAATTCTTTAGCCCAATTCTTCCCGAAGTCACGTCATGAATGTAAGAAAAATTTTGGGACCAGTTAGTCAGTCATGCAGTGACTGACCACGACCCCAACAAAGGTAGTTGGGTTGGTTTTGGTTGGTTGGGGACCATGGTTGGTCACGTAGTGAACCAATTTACCACCTTGCTGATTGGCTAACAGCGTTAAGTATTTTCATAAAGTTCCAATACAAGATAAAGAAAAAAGAAGAAGTCGTTATAAAATCTGGTGATAACACACGACAATGCTGACTTTCTTGGTAATAGAACTTACTGAAACTTGTGTTTTCCTAAATTTTCAGGGGAGAATTCGGTTTAAAGGTGACATTATGACAAACTATGAAGCTTGTAAAGCTCCTAAAAGAAAATAAATATTACGTAGAAGTTAAGGGATACGTGTTTAACGAAGTGTGGATAAAATACAACGTTTTGGTAAAAGAAAAAGTTCGACATTTAAATAACAAGTTTGGGGTAAACATGCGTCACTTTCACGCAAAACGGCCATCGCTCAGCATAATACTTAGACCCTATACGAGACAGAGCCCCAGCACTGTTTTTCAGCGGCAGCTGGCGTAATAAATATTGACATTTAACCGATAAACTTTGAACATAAGAAAATAATAATATGGGTAACATCCTACAATGCCACGTAGGCTCGCAATAACTGACAAAACTGAATGGAAAAATACATAAGTGACCATACACACGAGCGACACGCGTCTACAGCAAAGGCGTCGACAACATGCCGCTCGTATATCCGAGCAACGTTCACAAACACTCGTGCGGCACGGTGTCGACGGCATCCGCCGACGCGTCGACAACGGCAACGACTGCATTAGCCTGTGACGTTGACGCTCGCCGCTCGTGTATATGAGCACTTATCGGCGACGGTTCGCGGTGATTTGGCAAAAAGTGTGAAAACTGCCTGCGCCGACCAGTGTTGACAACCAGCGCTTGTCGGCCCCGACAAGCGCTGGTTGTCAGTTGTTATATAAGTCATTTTTTACTATAAAGTGTCTGAAGACAAAGCGCGGGCTTTAATTATCCTTTTATTTTCATATAGTTCCGCACAAAATAAGTCAGCGGTCCTAATCTATACCGCGGTCCGCCATTAGGTGACTCCTGCCTGCATTAGCTGAACTTAGAGACCTGCGACTGCCCTAAATCAAAGGGCAGTTTCTGAAACCTTCGTCACCTAAAACCAGATCAACGTTTTACAATATCAAACCTATGGTAAACCTAATACAGTAGGGCCTCGTTAATCCGGAGAGGCAAAAACAAGACCCTTTCTGGATTATCGAGGCGTCCGGATTATAGTATGCCATATTAAATGTTAATAAAACACATGTTTAACCTTAGTTTCTTTAATCAATTTTTTAAATTATAGCATATAGACAAAATGTACATGTTCAAAATTACAACTATGTAAGGAAATCAGTAAGTTAAAATAAAACATTAGTTAATTCTTCTTGAAAAAGTCTGTAATACTCTTCTGTTTATAATTTTCGCACGCCGCCGGGCCTCCCCGCGAATCCCATTGCCCGGCCGGATTACAGCGATCACCGAACAAGCGAGAGTCCGGATTACCGAGGCCCTACTGTAATTTCTTATAAGGATGCGGTTCGTAAATATAAGAAAAACCTTTGCAGCCGGGGGAACCTCGTCAGGAACGAAGTTCCTCACGCGATACTCGCAGGCACACACTCGTATACATGTAATAGAAAGGAGAGAGAGAAAGCCGCATAATGATTTTTTTTGCGGGAGGGATGTCAGACTTTTGATGATTAAAACCCGCCAGTGTTCCTTCAGTTGCCTGTGCCAGGGGCCACGGTAACTCTTTCGAATAACCCGCGACCCTGGCAGGCATCGGCCCTAGTGGACCCCGTCACTTAGTGCCGACATCGCTTAGGGGCGCGCGTGGAACACAACGAGCCGTTGACCCGGGCCTGGTCCTTACCGGGCCGTGAGCTACCCATTGCTCGCCGCCCGCAAGCCCGCGTCTACAGTTGCCGGGAATCGGCTATCGATTTCCGATGTCCAGGACGCCTCCTGCGGCGACTAGGGGCGTGAGGGCGCATAGATTGTCTCTCCCTCACGCGCTCCGCCGCCTCCTTCGGGAGCATTATTGTTTCATACTGGTTTTACCTTACGTGACGATTTCTACGAGTCAACTCCTTTACAATTTCACACGCTGTCTACATCTCTGTATCTATTGTCCTGTCTCGGATGTGCTGGAAGAGATTTCTTGTGAAATAATCATCACCTCTGTACCTATTTTTTCTGTTCTGTTTTTCTTGTCTGTTTATATATGTGTGTACATAAATGGTAAATAAATAAATAAATAAAGTCGTCAAGTCAACATAAATAAATAACTGCTACCGCAAGCCGCGTTACGGAACTCCGTTCCAAAATTAACCGAGATTCAGCAAGCCCCGCCACCACATAGCTTATGTCATTTTTCAGCACAGAAGTGGCAGTGGATGGACTACTTGACTATGTCTGTCAGAGGAGTGATAATCATTGCAGCTGATCTAAATCTTCGGGTAAAGACCACAAAAAGGGTAGCTGGTATGAACTTGACACAAAGAGGTGACGGACCAAGTATAATGTCTGACGCAACTAATTATGGTACTAACCTACCATGCCGTTTTACCCGAACGGATTGGGACAGGGATGATTTATGCTAGACCGTCACGAGCGCGAGCCGCCTCCGTGTCTGTTGTACAGACGCCAGCAGGTCAAGCTACCCGAAACTGTCAAATGTCCCAATGAACCTTGAACCTTAATGCTTTAGCGATAAAGTTGAAAATCTATTAAAAAAAATTGACAGATTGTAGTAGTTTGATGTGCTGGCGTCTGTACTTATAGGGACCAAGACTGGGATGAGACGGACGCTGCACGGTGTAGCATGAACTGCTTCATATAAAATGTTTGTGAAGTTTTAGATCCGTGCCTCACCCGCGCTTCGTATTTGGCACAGCTCATGCCCGGCACGGTCTAGCATAAATCATCTTTTACATTTATGTTGCGCATGAACCTGAACCTGTGAATCAAACCGGCTCGGGTTCGATCACAATAACCAGTAAACCATGAGGTAGAAAAAAATAACGCTTCCCTCTAAGTGAAGTCGATAGATCATTTTGTGCGGAGAACCATGAAACATTTTAATACACGTCACACTCGTAAACATAATTATTATATAATTACAGGTAAACATAGGAAACTCATTGAGAAATTATGATCATTTATAGCCAACGAACCATGAAGTAGTTTAGAGACAAATTGTAATTTATACGTTAGAATCAAAATAATATCGCAGAAACAAATTCATTCAATTTAGAAGCAAATCTCGACGCTATGTTAAAATACCTCGTGGTTATTTCATTTTATTTCATGGCCTCGAATTCATTGTTGAAATATGTAAGTAATAATTTTATATACCTACTTCAAATGCGGTGACTGCATCAAGTTTACCATACGGTGCGGTGAATGCGTCAAGTTTACCACAAATATTAACAGCCGCTTCGAACTGATAACACCCGCCAAGCATTTTCTCAACCCCCCTAGATCCGAGAAATATATAAATGTATATATCATCTCACTTGACCATTGATGAATTGATACTCGTGTATAAGACGACAATATTCAAAACATTTTTGTTTAATTTTCAGGGTGAATTCGACGTAAACATGACAAAATTTGAAACGTGCAAAGGACCTAAGCGTAAGACCTGTCTCGATATTGTGACGAGAATTGTAAATTACATTTTCTTGGATATAGATTTCATTATAAAGGAAGATATGAAGACAGTCAAGGTAAAACAACTGCCACCAATTAGAAACTATGTCGTTTAATTAACGCAGGTCTGTCAAAATGTGAAACGAAATCATGTCGTCTAAGCGGTCGATTGAAAAGCTCTGGAAAGCCGACTGCACTTCGAACCTGCAGACCAGCAAATCTGTTTACCAAAGAATGAGCTAATTGTCTTGAATAGCTTTTTTTTCCGGACGGGAAATCATCAAATAACCCCTCCCGCTCTGGGTGGAGCGGAAGGGAGTGTCAGACTCTTACTGACTAAAACCCACCCATGTTCCTTCCTTCGCCCTTTATGTTCCGGGGTAGCGGTAACCCTTTCGGAGAATCCCGCTGACGTCTTGAATAGCTCGTGTGAAGAATTAGTTTCCTTTTCTCTTACCATAATCTCAAATCAAGGGCACCTTTTGTTTTTTCAGGGTAAAATTCTCGGTTCGATAAACGACAAACCGTTGTTTCGACTCGAGATAAAGAACATGTGCGACGACATCTTCCTCGGACCGATGATTCAGGGTCTCTTAAATAATTCAGACCATTGTGCGATTAAAAAGGTAATCTTAGAATACAACCTTACAAAAAGCTGAAAAATTGTGTCTGTTAAGGTGCTTCTGTAAGTTATTTGAACAGTCAATTAACATTGCTAGTAACTACCCACTAGGGTACTCCCGAGTGGTTAGTTATAAGGTATACGTACCAAAATATCTACAAGCATATGAAGCATATTATTTATTTATTTATTTATTTATTTACCATTTATGTACACACGTATATAAACAGACAAGAAAAACAGAACAGAAAAAAAAAGGTACAGAGGTGATGCTGGTGGTGGTGGTGATGCTATGTCTATGGTTGGCATCGGAAAGACTTGCAACATGTTCACACACGTCAGGATTGTCAGTTCGAACCATCAGTGTGTTTACCAATTCTATAAACTATCCAAGATTTTCTTTCGCCAGGTTACGGGAAACCACATCTTTAAGTAGTTTGAATCTCTTTGACATAATGTACTGTAACAGAACCATACCTTTAAACTATTTTTATTTTCAGGGTCGCTTTCATTCAAATTTAAACGTGCAAACGATGACTCGTAATTTATATGGAGGCAAATTCATGTACGGAGACTGGCAGTTCAAATGGATATTTCATAATGAGTTCTGTAACTTGCATTGTGGTCTTATGTATATTTCTGTGACTCCAAAAAAATTCGCGGTTGGTGATAAATAATAAAGAAATGAACTATTTTGAGTTTAAATTGAATAGTTTTAAAAGGGCAATGGATGAAGTGTTGCACAAAATGTGTAAATCAAAGGAGCCTATTATCACTCGTGGGGATATTAATGTTAATTCGTTAGAAAATTCTGGTTTAAGTACTAAAATTATTTGTTTATTTCATATTCATTTATTTATTGTTTGTCACAGGTGAAAAGACAGTTCTTACAATTCGCATTTTTGTATCACTGTAACATACCCATGGGGTGTACAATATTTATATGTATGTCAATATTGTTAGCTATGTTCAAAATAATTAATAATAATACAATTACACTCTTAATTGTTGGTTGTTATGCATTTTTATAAAAATTGCCCATAAACACTAGAAGATAGGAATAAGGACAGAAGGGTGGCCTTTGCAGTACAGACACTGTAACTGTAAGCCTGCATCATGCGGGACGGATGAGGGAGAGAGCCTCCCGTCCCAGCCGCCGCGGGAGACGCTCCGGGCGTCGGGAGCCGCGTGACGACTCCCGGCCACCGTCGGCGCGGGCCTGCGGGCGGAGAGCAATGGGTAGCTCACCGCCCGATCAGGACCAGGCCCACGCCGGACGGCGCGTAAGTGTTCCACGCGCGCCTCAAAGAGTTGTCAGCATAATCTGAGGGGCAAAGGAAGGAACATGGGCGGGTTTTAGTCAGTAAGAGTCTGACACTCCCTCCTTCCGCTCCACCCAGAGCGGGAGGGGTCATTTGATGATTTCCCATGCGGAAAAAAAAAAAAAAAAAAAGCTGCTAAGTTGCTCGAACAGCCCGTTTTCTAAGTCAGTAAGTGTAGTAAGTAAGTGTATATCAGTGATGAGCTGGACTCCTTAAAGGATTGGCCCACAATCGCAGTCGACCGGGAAAAGTGGAAAGAGGGAAGGCAGGCCTTTGCCCTGCAGTGGGACAAAACAGGCTCATAATAATAATAAATAATATCAGCGATCATAATTACCACTGGACCATGAGGCAGAAAAAATAACCCTTCCCTCTAAGTGAGCTCGATAGATCATTTTGTGCGGAGAGCCATGAAATAGTACATGTCACACTCGTATACATAATGCATAAATAATTACAGGTAAACATAGGAAACTCATTGAAAAATCATAATCATTTGTAGTCAACGAACCATGATGTAGTTTAGAGAAAAATTGTAATTTATACGTTAGAATCAAAATACTATTGTAGAAACAAATTCATTCAATTTAGAAGCAAATCTCGACGCTATGTTAAAATACCTCGTGGTTATTTCATTTTATTTAATGGTCTCGAATTCATTGTTCGAATATGTAAGTAATAATTTAAGATACCTACTTCAAATGCGGTGACTGTTCAAAGTTTACCACAAATATTAACAGCCGCTTCGAACTGATAACACCCGCCAAGCATTTTCTCAACCCCACTGGATCCGAGAAATATATAAATGAATATATCATCTCACTAGACCAATGATGAATTGACACTGAATTGATAAAACTCCAGCGATCAGAACGTTTTAGTTTAATTTTCAGGGTGAATTCGACGTAAAAGTGACAAAATTTGAAACGGTCAAAGGACCTAAGCGTAAGAACTGTGCCGAGGTTGAGACGAGAATTGTAAAAGGCATTTTCATGGACATAGATTTGAATATGAAGGAAGATATGAAGACAATCAAGGTACCTGCAACTGCTAGCCATTAGAAACTATGTCACATAACTAACAAAGATCTGTCGAAATGAGAACGTCATCATTTCGTGTAAGCGGTCGTTTGAAGAACTCTGGACAGACGACGAAAAATCTTTATACCAAAACATGAACGAATAGCTCGTGTGAGTAATTAGTTTCCTTTTCTCCTGTTAAATAATTGAAATCAAGAGCACCTTTTGTTTTTGCAGGGTAACATTATTGGTTCGTTAAATGACAAAGAGTTGGTTCGACTCCGGTTAAAGAACTTGTGCGACCACATCTTCTTCGGACCGATGCTGAAGAGTCTCTTCAATAATTCAGACCATTGTGCAATTGAAAAGGTAATCATAGAACACAACCTTACATAAAGCTGAAAAATAGTTTCTGTTGAGGTGCTTCTGTAAGTTATTTGAACCGTCAAGTAACATTGCTAGGAACTACCCACTAGGGTACTCCCGAGTAGTTAGTTAGAAGGTACACGTATCAAAAAATCTACAGGCATATTAAGCATTTAAGGTTGGCATCGCAAAGACTTGCAACACGGTCACTCACGTCAGGATTGTCAGTTCGAACCATCAGTGTGTTTACCAATTCTATAAACTATCCAAGATTTTCTTTCACCAGGTAAAGGGAAACCACATCTTTAAGTAGTTTGAATCTCTTTGACATGATGTGCTGTAACAGAACCATACCTTTAAACTATTTTTATTTTCAGGGTCGCTTTCATTTAAATTTAAACTTGCAAACGATGACTCGTAATTTATATGGAGGCAAATTCATGTACGGAGACTGGAAGTTCAAATGGATATTTCATAATGAGTTCTGTAACTTCCTTTGTGGTCTTACTTATCTTTCGGTGACTCCAAAAGAATTCGCGGTTGGTGATAAATAATAAAGAAATGAACTATTTTGAGTTTAAATTATTGTTGTTTAATTATTGTTTACTATTTTTGAGTTGTGAGTTTTAAAAGGGCGATGGATGAAGTGTTGCACAAAATGTGTAAATCAAAGAAGCCTATTATCACTCGTGGGGATATTAATGTTAATTCATTAGAAAATTCTGGGTTAAGTACTAAAATTATTTGTTTATTTCATATTCATTTATTTATTGTTTGTCACAGGTGAAAAGACAGTTCTTACAATTCGCATTTTTGTATCACTGTAACATACCCATGGGGTGTACAATATTTATATGTATGTCAATATTGTTGACTATGTTCAAAATAATTAATAATAATACAATTACTCTTAATTATTGGTTGTTATGCATTGCATTGTTTATTTTAGTCGACCTCATTTTACATTCATTACATTATACATTACACATAATTATTACGGTCATACAATTTACTTTTGTCGCTTATCATTTAAGTAGTCGTATATTTTGTCTGATGGAATAGTATGCCTTTGAACAAAGGTTGGATTTTATTTGAGCTTTAAACGCCTTAAAATTCAAATGTAGCAAAGAGGGTAAAAAAAAAAAAATAATAATAATAATGCTACCGCCTGCCCTGCCGTACTACAATAAAACGAACTGAAGATTATGCAAAAACACAGATGTGTCGCAGAGTTGTCATCGTTTTTGCCTATTTTATTCGCTTTCTGAGAGATCTTCTAAAGCATTTTGTTCCTCTAGTTTTTGTAGTCTTGTACGTGTTTCTGCCAGTCTGCCTACATCATAATCAAACAATCAGTCAATCAAAAAAATCAATCAATCAATCAACCAATCAATCAATTTATATTTATTTTGAACCACACGATGCATTATGCCTGCTGACATAGCTTTAATTCTACTAAATTATACATTCTGAGGGTCTGGTGATGACCAGGTACGTGCTTATCGGTTCTCAGTAACGGGAATAGTTAGGATGACCTAGCTTTCAACATTTATCTAATTGAGCACGGGTGCTACTACATGATACATTCTGAAGGTCTGATGATGACCAGGTAAGTGCTTATCGGTTCTCAGTAATGGGAATAGTTAGGATGACCTAGCTTTCAACATTTACCTAATTGAGCACGGGTGCTACTACATGATACATTCTGAAGGTCTGATGATGACCAGGTACGTGCTTATCGGTTCTCAGTAATGGGAATAGTTAGGATGACCTAGCTTTCAACATTTACCTAATTGAGCACGGGTGTTACTACATGATACATTCTGAAGGTCTGATGATGACCAGGTACGTGTTTATCGGTTTTCAGTAACGGGAATAGTTAGGATGACCTAGCTTTCAACATTTATCTAAGTAATTGAGCACGGGTGCTACTACACAAACAAAATATATCAATATTGTGAACAAAATATTAAAAAAAAACAGCTGTTCCATACAAAGGTGCAACAGGTAAATGCTCAAAATGTATGGGACCCATAGTAAAAGTTACTCATATTCATGAGTAGGTATAGGTGCTGTGTTCTATACATATACGCTTGTCCGGGTATTTTGTTTACACCTTATAGAAAGAAAGAAAGATTTACTTTCTTTCTTTCTATTTCTTGTATTTTGGAAAAAAAGTAAGCTATATCTATAACTCGTCTTCCAGATATATTTTTTGTTTCTGCTTGTGATTCTTTTTCTTCAATAATCAAATCTAGTATATCTTTTTCATCTTGTTCAACCTAAAACAAACATTTTAACAATACAGTGTCATATTAAATTAGCCAAGGAAACTATCTAACAAATACCGCAGTGTAAGCAAACAGAAACCCTTTCAAATGGATCCAATCACGATGGTTCTACGTAGTGCCGTCACTGAGTTCCTATACCCACCTTCGGAGTCCACCATCAGGTAGATGACATCATCAGTCACCAAGGTCTCCATGAGACCTTTCAAATGAGTCCAAACACGATGGTTCTACGTAGCGCCGTCACTGAGATCCTATACCCACCTTCGGAGCCCACCATCAGGTAGGTGACATCATCAGTCACCAATGTCTCCATGAGACCTTTCAAATGAGTCCAAACACGATGGTTCTACGTAGCGCCGTCACTGAGATCCTATACCCACCATCGGAGTCCACCATCAGGTAGATGACATCATCAGTCACCAAGGTCTCCATGAGACCTTTCAAATGAGTCCAAACACGATGGTTCTAAGTAGCGCCGTCACTGAGATCATACCCACCTTCGGAGTCCACCATCAGGTAGATGACATCATCAGTCACCAAGGTCTCCATGAGACCTTTCAAATGAGTCCAAACATGATGGTTCTACGTAGCGCCGTCACTGAGATCCTATACCCACCTTCGGAGCCCACCATCAGGTAGGTGACATCATCAGTCACCAATGTCTCCATGAGACCTTTCAAATGAGTCCAAACACGATGGTTCTACGTAGCGCCGTCACTGAGATCCTATACCCACCATCGGAGTCCACCATCAGGTAGATGACATCATCAGTCACCAAGGTCTCCATGAGACCTTTCAAATGAGTCCAAACATGATGGTTCTACGTAGCGCCGTCACTGAGATCATACCCACCTTCGGAGTCCACCATCAGGTAGATGACATCATCAGTCACCAAGGTCTCCATGAGACCTTTCAAATGAGTCCAAACATGATGGTTCTACGTTGCGCCGTCACTGAGATCCTATACCCACCTTCGGAGTCCACCATCAGGTAGATGACATCATCAGTCACCAAGGTCTCCATGAGACCTTTCAAATGAGTCCTAACATGATGGTTCTACGTAGCGCCGTCACTGAGATCCTATACCCACCTTCGGAGCCCACCATCAGGTAGGTGACATCATCAGTCACCAATGTCTCCATGAGACCTTTCAAATGAGTCCAAACACGATAGTTCTACGTAGCGCCGTCACTGAGATCCTATACCCACCATCGGAGTCCACCATCAGGTAGATGACATCATCAGTCACCAAGGTCTCCATGAGACCTTTCAAATGAGTCCAAACCTGATGGTTCTACGTAGCGCCGTCACTGAAATCCTATACCCACCTTCGGAGTCCACCATCAGGTAGATGACATCATCAGTCACCAAGGTCTCCATGAGACCTTTCAAATGAATCCTAACATGATGGTTCTACGTAGCGCCGTCACTGAGATCCTATACCCACCTTCGGAGCCCACCATCAGGTAGGTGACATCATCAGTCACCAATGTCTCCATGAGACCTTTCAAATGAGTCCAAACACGATAGTTCTACGTAGCGCCGTCACTGAGATCCTATACCCACCATCGGAGTCCACCATCAGGTAGATGACATCATCAGTCACCAAGGTCTCCATGAGACCTTTCAAATGAGTCCAAACATGATGGTTCTACGTTGCGCCGTCACTGAGATCCTATACCCACCTTCGGAGTCCACCATCAGGTAGATGACATCATCAGTCACCAAGGTCTCCATGAGACCTTTCAAATGAGTCCTAACATGATGGTTCTACGTAGCGCCGTCACTGAGATCCTATACCCACCTTCGGAGCCCACCATCAGGTAGGTGACATCATCAGTCACCAATGTCTCCATGAGACCTTTCAAATGAGTCCAAACACGATAGTTCTACGTAGCGCCGTCACTGAGATCCTATACCCACCATCGGAGTCCACCATCAGGTAGATGACATCATCAGTCACCAAGGTCTCCATGAGACCTTTCAAATGAGTCCAAACCTGATGGTTCTACGTAGCGCCGTCACTGAAATCCTATACCCACCTTCGGAGTCCACCATCAGGTAGATAACATCATCAGTCACCAAGGTCTCCATGAGACCTTTCAAATGAGTCCAAACATGATGGTTCTACGTAGCGCCGTCACTGAGATCCTATACCCACCTTCGGAGTCCACCATCAGGTAGATGACATCATCAGTCACCAAGGTCTCCATGAGACCTTTCAAATGAGTCCAAACATGATGGTTCTACGTAGCGCCGTCACTGAGATCATACCCACCTTCGGAGTCCACCATCAGGTAGATGACATCATCAGTCACCAAGGTCTCCATGAGACCTTTCAAATGAGTCCAAACATGATGGTTCTACGTAGCGCCGTCACTGAGATCCTATACCCACCTTCGGAGTCCACCATCAGGTAGATGACATCATCAGTCACCAAGGTCTCCATGAGACTTTTCAAATGAGTCCAAACACGATGGTTCTACCGTAGCGCCGTCACTGAGATCCTATACCCACCTTCGGAGTCCACCATCAGGTAGGTGACATCGTCAGTCACCAAGGTCTCTATCCTCCGTGAAACGAAATTCTCAAGATAGCTAAAAACGATAAAAATAAAAACACTAGAAATAATGTACTCAAGTAGGTACTTAGTCAATACAAAACTCAATAGTTTTGGAGAGCTCGGCCACGCTTCACCTTATCTACACTTATTCTTATAGTCAGGCTTACTCTAATTGTAAAGCAGCTATTACAAGTTGTTACGAGGGTCATTCAATAAATACTTAGCCTACAAAAAGTAAACGAAAATTTTGCAAAAGTGGCAATTTATGTTTCAACATAGTCTCCTTTTAGTTCGATACACTTAGCCCAGCGATGCTCCAACTTTTTTAACCCATCCGAAAAATAGTTTTTGTCAAACTCTGCAAAATAGGCCTCCGTGGCGGCGATGACCTCCTCATTTGATCCATATCTATTCCCGGCGAGTGATTTTTTCAGATTAGGAAACGGAAAGAAGTCACAAGGGGCCAAATCTGGAGAATACGGTGGATGGGGCAGCAATTCGTAGCGTAATTCGACCAATTTGGCCATGGCAACGGCAGACGTGTGAACCGGTGCGTTGTCGTGGTGAAACAGCAATTTTTTCTTCGCCAGATGGGGTCGTTTTTTCTTTAATTCGGCGTCGAATCGGCCCAATGAATCGGCATAGTAAAGCCCTGTAATTGTTTTACCCTTCTCGAGGTAATCGATGTAGATCACACCTTGTGAATCCCAGAAAACGGTGGCCATAGCTTTTCCGGCCGATTTTACAGTTTTCGCCTTCTTTGGAGCACGTTCCCCGGTCTGGATCCATTGTTTTGATTGCTCCTTGGTCTCTGGTGTGTACCAGTGGATCCAGGTTTCATCGACGGTCACAAAATGACGCAAAAACTCCGCTGGATTCCGCTTAAACAGCGCCAAACACGTCTCCGATGTGCTCTCACGGTTGCGCTTGTTTTCTGGTGTGAGTAAACGCGGCACCCATCGCGCCGACAGCTTTCTCATGCCGAGTTCCTCGTGAAGAATATGATGCACTATTCCTTCTGAAATGCCTACAGTCTCAGCTAGCTCCCGAACCTTCAATCGGCGATCTGCCAATACGAGATCATGGATTTTTTTAATGTTTTCCTCCGTAGCAGCTGTTTTCGGTGCACCTGGACGTGGTTCATCAAAAACCGACGTACGGCCACGTGCAAACTCGTTGAACCAATTCTTGACGGTGGCCATCGATGAAGAAGAGTCACCGTACACAGCATCCAAGCGCTCTTTGATTTCGATGCGCGTTTTCCCTTCCAAAAATAGGAATCGAATCACCGAACGATATTGCTCTTTTTCCATTTTTGTAAAACCGATCGACACGTTCGCTTCCATAAGTTGTCAAACTAAAACAAATGAAGGGATTGGAATGAAAATTTGAAAAAAGAATTAAAAAAGAATGTGCTACACTGTGGTAAAACTCTTTTGAAACTACAGCGCCCTCTGGCGATGAGGCTAGGTACGGACGCCAGCACATCAAGTTACTACAATCTGACAAATTTCTTTAATAGATTTTCAACTTTATCGCAAAATCATTAAGGTACAAGGTTGATTGGGAAAATTTGACAGTTTCGGGTAGCTTGACCTGCTGGCGTCTGAGTTTATTGAATGCACCTCGTATCAGTCTGTTAAAATAATAAAATAAATAATTTTACTAAAATTAATAAAATGCATTTTTCAAACAAAATAAATGACGTTATATTTGGTAAAAAATAAATAATTATTTATAATATTAGTTTTCTGACCTGTAAAAGCGGCAACGCCGCGCGGCGGAGCACGCGCCGTACCTACGCGAGGTACGAATACCTACTTGTGGGCACGCGCGCGTGGTGCGACAATAAATCAAAACTTTAACAATATACTTGTGATATTGTTTTATGAAATAATCGCAAATAAACTTTATAAATCTCCACTGAAATGTTCCTTGGTATGTTCGTAACGTCAGCGCTGCGTTATGGTGGCATTCTCCATAGTTAAATCAAAATCATATCGGTGTACTCCGACGATGTGAAATTGATTCGAGGCATCTTGGAAACAATAACACAATGAAAATAACAATACTTATTATTTTAGCGTCTGATTTCGCATGAACTGTCACACACACCACCTTCACTAATGTACTATCGTATTATTGACATCCTATTCCTATTACCTATTACCGTCCTATTCCTATTGTTATTATTATCTTCCTGTACGAGTCGCAGTAAATACTTTTCCTTGAATTTATTTTCTTTCTATTACAAAAATAAAGTTAACACAAAACAATGTCCACAAAATAAAAACAATAACAATACTTCGAAGGGCGCGCGCACGGATAGTAAACCCTTCTCTTTATACTATGGTAAACTCGTCAATCCCTCGAGGATTTTGGCGGCGGACTATTTAATGTGAC
The DNA here is from genome assembly GCA_911387795.2 of Apamea monoglypha. Classification (NCBI taxonomy): domain Eukaryota; kingdom Metazoa; phylum Arthropoda; class Insecta; order Lepidoptera; family Noctuidae; genus Apamea; species Apamea monoglypha. The sequence goes on from OU426920.1 coordinate 13,244,340, forward strand.
TCATCCGTCGCACGCGCCAAAGAAATTTGAATCATGCCTACAAGCACCGTGTAGCATTTCGCGCATAGAGATTTATACCTTAAGTCGTCGACCGTAAGAATATGTTTGCATATTTTTTTCATGCGGTCCCTTTCCATCTTTTAATTTTGCGCACAAAAAACGCCTTCAACAATTAACCGTAAGAGGACTGTAAGGACATTTTTCGCTTGAATTGTTTACGTTTCTTGTAATAATAGCTTGTACAATGGTAGTTTAGTGCTTGTAGGTAATTCGGAATGGCAACGTTTGCAGTTTTGAACAGTTTTAAACTTCAAACGTTATCCTAAATAACATAATCAAGAATAATAATATGTAAGCCTTATATGGCAAGAGAAAGCGTTGTCTACTTCTTGGAGTTGACGGGGGTAAGCAGATCCAGCACAGCAGTGATGTTGCCGTCCTTGCTCTCCAGCAGTTGTGTCAATCAGCCACCCTCGTTGGTGAAGCCCATTGCCAGCATCTGCTGGATCGCCGCATCGATATGAGCTTCTGTGTAAAAAAGAAAACAAAATACTTAATTGAAGTCGTATACGATTCCCTGCATTCTTTATTACTAGGGACCCGCCACTACTTCGCACGGTTTTTACGACTTGACAAAACATCGAAATGTCTGTGCTCTCTAATTGAAATATGAATGTATTATACACATACACATGCACAATGAGCTGTGGGCCAAAATAACCACCATGTGTAGCCCTGACACAGCTAGAAGGCGTCGCGGGAGACCCCGTAGAAGATGGCGGGACGAGCTGGATAAAACAAGCGACCAGTGGTCCACTTTAGCCCTAGATCGAAGGAGCTGGAAGTCATGGGGCCTTTGCCCAGCAGCGGGATGATGCAGGCTAACAGTAACATATACACCTTCCGGAATAAATTCTCTAAATGATGGTGAAAACTATTACTATCTTCACTGGTCTTTGATCCATCGGCTGATTATGTTTATGCAATACAAGATGTTGTGAAATATTAAAATGGAAAAAAGGGTCCCGCGGCTGTAATATCGTTTATTATTAAATTATTTTAATTGTATATGATAAAATACCTAATATAGAGTACGTGGTTTCAATTAATGTGATAACCTAATCAGCACGCTGTGTTCTTATACAGCGTGGCGATTAGGTTAGTATAAGATGTTGGCGAAGATGAATTGTGATGCAACCGTGAGAATACCAATATCTTTAAAAATCTCTTAGAGACACTCTGGCAGCTGCTAAGTTGCTCGAACAGCCCGTTTTCTAAGGACAAATATTTTTTGTATATCAGTGATGAACTGGACTCCATAAAGGATTGGCCCACAATCGCAGTCGACCGGGAAAAGTGGAAAGAGGGAAGGCAGGCCTTTGCCGTGCAGTGGGACAAAACAGGCTCATAATAATAATAAATAATATCAGCGATCATAATAATTACTGGGTCATTAGGCAGAAAAAATAAACCTTCCCTCTAAGTGAGGTCGATAGATAATTTTGTGCGGAGAACCATGACAGTACATGTCACACTCGTAAACATAATTATTATATAATTACAGGTAAACATAGGAAACTCATTGAAAAATCATAACCATTTGTAGCCAACGAACCATGATGTAGTTTAGAAAAAAATTGTAATTTATACGTTAGAATCAAAATACTATTGAAATTTAATTTAGAAGCAAATCTCGACGCTATGTTAAAATACCTCGTGGTTATTTCATTTTATTTAATGGGCTCGAATTCATTGTTCGAATATGTAAGTAATAATTTTAGATACCTACTTCAAATGCGACTGCCACAAGTTTACCACAAATATTAACAGCCGCTTCGAACTGATAACACCCGCCAAGCATTTTCCCAACTACACTGGATCCGAGAAATATATAAATGTATATATCATCTCACTAGACCAATGATGAATTGACACTGAATTGATAAAACTCCAGCAATCAGAACATTTTTGTTTAATTTTCAGGGTGAATTCGACGTAAAAGTGACAAAATTTGAAACCGTCAAAGGACCTAAGCGTAAGAACTGTGCCGAGGTTGAGACGAGAATTGTAAAAGGCATTTTCTTGGACATAGATTTTAATATGAAGGAAGATATGAAGACAATCAAGGTACCTGCAACTGCTAGCCATTAGAAACTATGTCACATAATTAACAAACATCTGTCGAAATGAGAACGTCATCATTTCGTGTAAGCGGTCGTTTGAAGAACTCTGGACAGACGACTGCGCTACAAACCCGCAGATCGAAAAATCTTTTTACCAAAACATGAACGAATAGCTCGTGTGAGTAATTAGTTTCCTTTTCTCCTGTTAAATAATTGAAATCAAGAGCACCTTTTGTTTTTGCAGGGTAAAATTATTGGTTCGTTAAATGACAAAGAGTTGGTTCGACTCCGGTTAAAGAACTTGTGCGACCACATCTTCTTCGGACCGATGCTGAAGAGTCTCTTAAATAATTCAGACCATTGTGCAATTGAAAAGGTAATCATAGAACACAACCTTACATAAAGCTGAAAAATAGTTTCTGTTGAGGTGCGTCTGTAAGTTATTTGAACCGTCAAGTAACATTGCTAGGAACTACCCACTAGGGTACTCCCGAGTAGTTAGTTAGAAGGTACACGTATCAAAAAATCTACAGGCATATTAAGCATATTGTGTTTAAGGTTGGCATCGCAAAGACTTGCAACACGGTCACTCACGTCAGGATTGTCAGTTCGAACCATCAGTGTGTTTACCAATTCTATAAACTATCCAAGATTTTCTTTCACCAGGTTAAGGGAAACCACATCTTTAAGTAGTTTGAATCTCTTTGACATGATGTGCTGTAACAGAACCATACCTTTAAACTATTTTTATTTTCAGGGTCGCTTTCATTTAAATTTAAACTTGCAAACGATGACTCGTAATTTATATGGAGGCAAATTCATGTACGGAGACTGGAAGTTCAAATGGATATTTCATAATGAGTTCTGTAACTTCCTTTGTGGTCTTACTTATCTTTCGGTGACTCCAAAAGAATTCGCGGTTGGTGATAAATAATAAAGAAATGAACTATTTTGAGTTTAAATTATTGTTGTTTAATTATTGTTTACTATTTTTGAGTTGTGAGTTTTAAAAGGGCGATGGATGAAGTGTTGCACAAAATGTGTAAATCAAAGAAGCCTATTATCACTCGTGGGGATATTAATGTTAATTCATTAGAAAATTCTGGGTTAAGTACTAAAATTATTTGTTTATTTCATATTCATTTATTTATTGTTTGTCACAGGTGAAAAGACAGTTCTTACAATTCGCATTTTTGTATCACTGTAACATACCCATGGGGTGTACAATATTTATATGTATGTCAATATTGTTGGCTATGTTTAAAATAATTAATAATAATACAATTACTCTTAATTATTGGTTGTTATGCATTGCATTGTTTATTTTAGTCGACCTCATTTTACATTCATTACATTATACATTACACATAATTATTACGGTCATACAATTTACTTTTGTCGCTTATCATTTAAGTAGTCGTATATTTTGTCTGATGGAATAGTATGCCTTTGAACAAAGGTTGGATTTTATTTGAGCTTTAAACGCCTTAAAATTCAAATGTAGCAAAGAGGGTAAAAAAAAAAAATAATAATAATAATAATGCTACCGCCTGCCCTGCCGTACTACAATAAAACGAACTGAAGATTATGCAAAAACACAGATGTGTCGCAGAGTTGTCATCGTTTTTGCCTATTTTATTCGCTTTCTGAGAGATCTTCTAAAGCATTTTGTTCCTCTAGTTTTTGTAGTCTTGTACGTGTTTCTGCCAGTCTGCCTACATCATAATCAAACAATCAGTCAATCAAAAAAATCAATCAATCAATCAACCAATCAATCAATTTATATTTATTTTGAACCACACGATGCATTATGCCTGCTGACATAGCTTTAATTCTACTAAATGATACATTCTGAGGGTCTGGTGATGACCAGGTACGTGCTTATCGGTTCTCAGTAACGGGAATAGTTAGGATGACCTAGCTTTCAACATTTATCTAATTGAGCACGGGTGCTACTACATGATACATTCTGAAGGTCTGATGATGACCAGGTAAGTGCTTATCGGTTCTCAGTAATGGGAATAGTTAGGATGACCTAGCTTTCAACATTTACCTAATTGAGCACGGGTGCTACTACATGATACATTCTGAAGGTCTGATGATGACCAGGTACGTGAAAGAAAAAGAAGAAGAAAGAAAGAAAATGCATTTATTTGGCACAAACTAAAAGACACACAATACACCAGATACATACATCAAGTAAACACACACAATAAAAAAAAAAAAAAAACTTACGACGTGCTTATCGGTTCTCAGTAATGGGAATAGTTAGGATGACCTAGCTTTCAACATTTACCTAATTGAGCACGGGTGTTACTACATGATACATTCTGAAGGTCTGATGATGACCAGGTACGTGTTTATCGGTTTTCAGTAACGGGAATAGTTAGGATGACCTAGCTTTCAACATTTATCTAAGTAATTGAGCACGGGTGCTACTACACAAACAAAATATATCAATATTGTGAACAAAATATTAAAAAAAAACAGCTGTTCCATACAAAGGTGCAACAGGTAAATGCTCAAAATGTATGGGACCCATAGTAAAAGTTACTCATATTCATGAGTAGGTATAGGTGCTGTGTTCTATACATATACGCTTGTCCGGGTATTTTGTTTACACCTTATAGAAAGAAAGAAAGATTTACTTTCTTTCTTTCTATTTCTTGTATTTTGGAAAAAAAGTAAGCTATATCTATAACTCGTCTTCCATATATATTTTTTGTTTCTGCTTGTGATTCTTTTTCTTCAATAATCAAATCTAGTATATCTTTTTCATCTTGTTCAACCTAAAACAAACATTTTAACAATACAGTGTCATATTAAATTAGCCAAGGAAACTATCTAACAAATACCGCAGTGTAAGCAAACAGAAACCCTTTCAAATGGATCCAATCACGATGGTTCTACGTAGTGCCGTCACTGAGTTCCTATACCCACCTTCGGAGTCCACCATCAGGTAGATGACATCATCAGTCACCAAGGTCTCCATGAGACCTTTCAAATGAGTCCAAACACGATGGTTCTAAGTAGCGCCATCACTGAGATCCTATACCCACCATCGGAGTCCACCATCAGGTAGATGACATCATCAGTCACCAAGGTCTCCATGAGACCTTTCAAATGAGTCCAAACATGATGGTTCTACGTAGCGCCGTCACTGAGATCCTATACCCACCTTCGGAGTCCACCATCAGGTAGATGACATCATCAGTCACCAAGGTCTCCATGAGACCTTTCAAATGAGTCCAAACATGATTGTTCTACGTAGCGCCGTCACTGAGATCATACCCACCTTCGGAGTCCACCATCAGGTAGATGACATCATCAGTCACCAAGGTCTCCATGAGACCTTTCAAATGAGTCCAAACATGATGGTTCTACGTAGCGCCGTCACTGAGATCCTATACCCACCTTCGGAGCCCACCATCAGGTAGGTGACATCATCAGTCACCAATGTCTCCATGAGACCTTTCAAATGAGTCCAAACACGATGGTTCTACGTAGCGCCGTCACTGAGATCCTATACCCACCATCGGAGTCCACCATCAGGTAGATGACATCATCAGTCACCAAGGTCTCCATGAGACCTTTCAAATGAGTCCAAACACGATGGTTCTAAGTAGCGCCGTCACTGAGATCTTATACCCACCATCGGAGTCCACCATCAGGTAGATGACATCATCAGTCACCAAGGTCTCCATGAGACCTTTCAAATGAGTCCAAACACGATGGTTCTACGTAGCGCCGTCACTGAGATCCTATACCCACCTTTGGAGCCCACCATCAGGTAGGTGACATCATCAGTCACCAATGTCTCCATGAGACCTTTCAAATGAGTCCAAACACGATGGTTCTACGTTGCGCCGTCACTGAGATCCTATACCCACCTTCGGAGTCCACCATCAGGTAGATGACATCATCAGTCACCAAGGTCTCCATGAGACCTTTCAAATGAGTCCTAACATGATGGTTCTACGTAGCGCCGTCACTGAGATCCTATACCCACCTTCGGAGCCCACCATCAGGTAGGTGACATCATCAGTCACCAATGTCTCCATGAGACCTTTCAAATGAGTCCAAACACGATAGTTCTACGTAGCGCCGTCACTGAGATCCTATACCCACCATCGGAGTCCACCATCAGGTAGATGACATCATCAGTCACCAAGGTCTCCATGAGACCTTTCAAATGAGTCCAAACCTGATGGTTCTACGTAGCGCCGTCACTGAAATCCTATACCCACCTTCGGAGTCCACCATCAGGTAGATAACATCATCAGTCACCAAGGTCTCCATGAGACCTTTCAAATGAGTCCAAACATGATGGTTCTACGTAGCGCCGTCACTGAGATCCTATACCCACCTTCGGAGTCCACCATCAGGTAGATGACATCATCAGTCACCAAGGTCTCCATGAGACCTTTCAAATGAGTCCAAACATGATGGTTCTACGTAGCGCCGTCACTGAGATCATACCCACCTTCGGAGTCCACCATCAGGTAGATGACATCATCAGTCACCAAGGTCTCCATGAGACCTTTCAAATGAGTCCAAACATGATGGTTCTACGTAGCGCCGTCACTGAGATCCTATACCCACCTTCGGAGTCCACCATCAGGTAGATGACATCATCAGTCACCAAGGTCTCCATGAGACTTTTCAAATGAGTCCAAACACGATGGTTCTACCGTAGCGCCGTCACTGAGATCCTATACCCACCTTCGGAGTCCACCATCAGGTAGGTGACATCGTCAGTCACCAAGGTCTCTATCCTCCGTGAAACGAAATTCTCAAGATAGCTAAAAACGATAAAAATAAAAACACTAGAAATAATGTACTCAAGTAGGTACTTAGTCAATACAAAACTCAATAGTTTTGGAGAGCTCGGCCACGCTTCACCTTATCTACACTTATTCTTATAGTCAGGCTTACTCTAATTGTAAAGCAGCTATTACAAGTTGTTACGAGGGTCATTCAATAATTTTTTATTTTTTATTTTATTTATTTATAGTTAATTAAAACGGCACAGGTCCAATTACATTAATTAACATAGAATTATAAAAAATTAGAATAAAATAAGCATTCAAATAACATACAATACAAAAATTAAATTCAAATTCAAAGATATACAATTCGTGGATAAAATGACTAAAATTTGTTTAAGTGAATGGTTAAATAAATTAAATACATCATAAACTAACATGTAACGGTGGACACCCTCGCATATCGTCTCTCACAAAACACCAGACAAGCACGCATTATTTTCTTCCATTCATCAGCAAACACATCACATTCAGGGTCGGCAGTCAGGAGGCCGTTTAGCATCCTTAGGGTTCGACATACTGGCGATTCGGCTCTAGCAACAGATCTAGATAGCGGTAGTGCGAACAGGTCATGACGGCGGGTTTGACGATGCCCAAGGTATTTGTCGGGCACAAATAGGCGGCAGAAAAGTCCGTGGAGCTCAGGGCAGTCAATACGACCGCTTAGGGTTTTACAGGCAATCGTGAGCTGATCAAAGCCCCTTCTTACCTCCAACGAATTGAAGCCCAAGACCCCTAGAAGATAATTCGTTGGGTACATGAATGGAAAGTAATGGTACAGCCTTTGATACAAAAATCTCAGGAAGGTTTTCTGAACTTTCTCAAGCATCAGTGTCTGAGACGCAGTATGTGGATGCCAGACACAGGCGCTGGACTCCAGTTTACTCCGAACCAAAGAGGTGTACAGAAGTTTAATAATACTGGGATTGCGAAAGTCACGAGCGTTCCTCAGGACAAATCCCAGACGCCTGAAGGATTCCTTTGCAAGGGCAGACACGTGGTCTGTAAATGTCAGACTGCGGTCGAAGGTCACCCCTAAGTCCTTAACGCTGGTGACACGAGTGATTACTATACCCCCCAAATTATAATTGAATTTTATTGGTCTCAACCCTCGACCATAAGTCATAACGCTGCATTTACTAATATTAAACAACAACCTGTTCGCAATGCTCCACTCATAGACGGTGTCGATATCTTTTTGTAGGAGTTCGCAATCCGCCTCTGTTCTGATTTGCGCAGCTAGTTTTAGATCGTCGGCATATAGTAGACATTTTGCGAATCTAATCCTACAAATTAGATCATTGATCATGACCAGAAACAGAGGCGGCCCCAATACGGATCCCTGACTCACGCCCGAGCGAGTATAATAAGACTTCGACTCAAAGCAGCCATGCCGGACAAACTGTTTGCGATCCCGTAGGTAGTCGGCGAAGAAGTTAAGAAGGCCGGATGAGAAGCCCGTAGCCCCTAACTTTGCCAAAAGCACGTCGTTGTCCACTTTGTCGAAAGCCTTCCGGAAATCAAAATACAGAGTGTCGACCTGCCCACCGGATTCCAGGCTACTGGATATGAAGTCAACATGAATCAGCAGATTTGAGTTTACGGAGCGACCAGGTCGAAAACCGTGTTGAGCATCAGAAAGATACATATCGATTTGTTTACAGATAACAGTGTGAAGTATATGTTCAAAGACTTTCGCAATGGTTGATAAAATAGCGATGGGTCTGTGTTCCTCGACAGATGTCTTGTCACTGGTTTTAGGGATGGGAGTAACACGTGAAGTCTTCCACAGCTCCGGATACACGCCCGACTGAAGAGCTAGATTAAAAACATGACATAAAGGGGCTGCTAATATACTGCTACATCCTTTAATGATATATGCAGGGATGTTATCAGGGCCAACCGAACTGCAGGGTTTGAGTTTGGAAATACCCCTAACCACGTCCGGAGGGACTAAAACGGGTAGGGGAAAATTACCTCCCTCACTATGCACCGTGTTTGATTTCGGGTCCAATTCTGGTGCGTCCGGCAGAAATACGCTGGAAAAATACTCAGCAAATGCCTCCGCAGCTTTGACACCTGAATATACCCTGCCATCAAGCACAACGTCTGGCTCAAACCCACCCTTAGATCGCAGGCTTGAAATGTGCTGCCAGAACAGTTTTGGATTTTTTCCAAGGCTGTTTTCCATATTAGAGCAATGCAGTCTATATGCATCCTCGGTTCTCACTCTTAATTCCGATCGCAGTGCGCTAAACAGAGCATATGTAGCATCACATCGGGATTGTTTCCATTTACTATGGAGTTTTGATTTACGACGAGTGTCGCTTACGATATCTCTAGTAAACCAGACTGGGTACCGCTTATTACCGGAGGTCCTTCTCGTCTTCTTTGGAATAGAGGAATCAAATATATCGTACATTATATTATAAAACTTACAAGCAGCGGTGGACGCGTCATTGCAGCGAAAAACGTCTTGCCATGGAGCAGAGCGAACAAGATCGAACAATAATGTGTAGTCACCTTTACAAAAGTTCCAATCCTTACTACGGTCAATATTGCTAGGGTCAAGCTTTCCATGTACCTTATGCCTTGGGATGGTAACAGCAATATCTAACGGAGGGTGATACAGATCAATCGGAACCAGTTCCGCACCCCCGACATACTCACAGTTTACAGCAGCGCCCTCCCGAGCCAACACTACATCTAACTTACTGCCACGCATATTCATCACCTCATTCATCTCTACCAGACTACAAAAGCTTAGAAAATAACAGTAGTAATTATTAACATTCACTGACGCACTTTTTAGATTAAGGTCGCCTAGAATAAAAATAGTTCCCTTCAAACTGTGAATAATGTCCTCGACCTTGCAAAACCACGCCAGGTAATCCTCGTCAGTTGCACTAGGTTTGACGTAAACAACACACACATATATATTTAGGCCATAAATTGTGATCTTAGCCCTCAAATCTTCGCCGCGGGCCGTCTCAAGTTCATGTAGCCTATTCACGGTAACCCCAGGCCGCGCAGCAAGCAGCACACCACCACCCCTGGTCACTCTGTCTCGTCGAAGAGTACGCCAATCTCCAGCCGATATTTCTGAGTCCTCCACTGAATTATCCAGGTTTGTCTCGGTAACGGCTATCAAATCATGCTCAGACAGTAATAGGCTTGCCCTCCATATGGGTAGCTTGGTTTTGAGCCCACGCACATTCTGATAGAGTAAGCGCAGATAGACGTTGCGATCAGTAGAACCACGAGAGGCGGGAGTGGCAGGTACGCAATAGGGCTTATTGGGTCTCATCGCTTCGGGCACGAAAATTACGGCGCCATGGTTTGACGCAAATATCCTCTGCCCAATTTTCAGGAGCCACAACTTGATCAGCCAATTTTGAGGGCACACCCAGTTTGAAGGATGCGTATTTACCCCGAGATTTGAGGACTTCGACCGTGCAAACATCTGTTCCACAAATGGTAGTTAGGTGATCACGTACCTGACTGTCAGATGTGCCCTGCTTAACGTAGAACAGATGCAAGTATCTCCATCTTTCAGAGGCTTCTAGATTGGTGGTACCGGGCGCCGCTGTTCTACGCAACACATTACTAAGTGAACGTTGGGAGCGTCTGTGTCGAACTTCCGTCCAACCATCTTTTTCTGTGTCGCCCATCGAGATGTCAACAACAGCGGCAGCCACCGGCACGACGACACTGGGTTTCGAACAATCCCGCAGACTTGCCTCGAGATTTTCCCGATCAACATCCTCCGCCCCTTTGAACGCGATCTCCAAGGGATCGGTGACCTTTCCGCCTACTTTTGGTGTAGCCGCACGACGTTGTGTAACTTCAGTGTACGAGCGGGGATATTTTTGCTGCCCATGTTTAATACTATCTTTCCCACTCGTTTTCACTTGGGGAGTGGCTATGCTAGTTTTAGCCCCGAGCTCTGTTGTGGCTTTTCGGATTGTCACACATTGGTTTTTAATTTCAGCGACATCCTTAACCAGGGCGGATAGCATTTTGTACTGCTCAGTTTTCCATGCCGACAACTTAAGATCCAACTCGGCCTTCCAGGAAGCCAACATTTCCAATATTTCAATCTTCAAGTCACGGCATGCACATACGTTGTGGATAGCGGGGTTGTTGGGCGAGTCGTCGATGCGTGGCCGCTTGCCCCTGAATGTAACATTTTCATCATCAGGCTCCATGCAACTAGAAGCCGATGCTATGTCAGGAGCAGATTGCGATTGTCCTGATCCCCCCATTTTCGGGGATGTAGGCGGTGTACGATGCAGTTTAGGCATATCCGAGTCACGCGTGTATCAAGTGAGCGGGGGCAATTTACTTTGTACAGAACAGGAGATTAATAATGTAAGAGAAGGCGAAGAAATAAATACAGGAAAACAAAATCGTCCTCTCTGAGGCAGTGTGAATTAGGTAGCAAGTAATGCGCCGTCTTCGTTACTTAGTCTTTGGTGCGAATAAATACTTAGCCTACAAAAAGTAAACGAAAATTTTGCAAAAGTGGCAATTTATGTTTCAACATAGTCTCCTTTTAGTTCGATACACTTAGCCCAGCGATGCTCCAACTTTTTTAACCCATCCGAAAAATAGTTTTTGTCAAACTCTGCAAAATAGGCCTCCGTGGCGGCGATGACCTCCTCATTTGATCCATATCTATTCCCGGCGAGTGATTTTTTCAGATTAGGAAACGGAAAGAAGTCACAAGGGGCCAAATCTGGAGAATACGGTGGATGGGGCAGCAATTCGTAGCGTAATTCGACCAATTTGGCCATGGCAACGGCAGACGTGTGAACCGGTGCGTTGTCGTGGTGAAACAGCAATTTTTTCTTCGCCAGATGGGGTCGTTTTTTCTTTAATTCGGCGTCGAATCGGCCCAATGAATCGGCATAGTAAAGCCCTGTAATTGTTTTACCCTTCTCGAGGTAATCGATGTAGATCACACCTTGTGAATCCCAGAAAACGGTGGCCATAGCTTTTCCGGCCGATTTTACAGTTTTCGCCTTCTTTGGAGCACGTTCCCCGGTCTGGATCCATTGTTTTGATTGCTCCTTGGTCTCTGGTGTGTACCAGTGGATCCAGGTTTCATCGACGGTCACAAAATGACGCAAAAACTCCGCTGGATTCCGCTTAAACAGCGCCAAACACGTCTCCGATGTGCTCTCACGGTTGCGCTTGTTTTCTGGTGTGAGTAAACGCGGCACCCATCGCGCCGACAGCTTTCTCATGCCGAGTTCCTCGTGAAGAATATGATGCACTGTTCCTTCTGAAATGCCTACAGTCTCAGCTAGCTCCCGAACCTTCAATCGGCGATCTGCCAATACGAGATCATGGATTTTTTTAATGTTTTCCTCCGTAGCAGCTGTTTTCGGTGCACCTGACGTGGTCAATTCTTGACGGTGGCCATCGATGGAGAAGAGTCACCGTACACAGCATCCAAGCGCTCTTTGATTTCGATGCGCGTTTTCCCTTCCAAAAATAGGAATCGAATCACCGAACGATATTGCTCTTTTTCCATTTTTGTAAAACCGATCGACACGTTCGCTTCCATAAGTTGTCAAACTAAAACAAATGAAGGGATTGGAATGAAAATTTGAAAAAAGAATTAAAAAAGAATGTGCTACACTGTGGTAAAACTCTTTTGAAACTACAGCGCCCTCTGGCGATGAGGCTAGGTACGGACGCCAGCACATCAAGTTACTACAATCTGACAAATTTCTTTAATAGATTTTCAACTTTATCGCAAAATCATTAAGGTACAAGGTTGATTGGGAAAATTTGACAGTTTCGGGTAGCTTGACCTGCTGGCGTCTGAGTTTATTGAATGCACCTCGTATCAGTCTGTTAAAATAATAAAATAAATAATTTTACTAAAATTAATAAAATGCATTTTTCAAACAAAATAAATGACGTTATATTTGGTAAAAAATAAATAATTATTTATAATATTAGTTTTCTGACCTGTAAAAGCGGCAACGCCGCGCGGCGGAGCACGCGCCGTACCTACGCGAGGTACGAATACCTACTTGTGGGCACGCGCGCGTGGTGCGACAATAAATCAAAACTTTAACAATATACTTGTGATATTGTTTTATGAAATAATCGCAAATAAACTTTATAAATCTCCACTGAAATGTTCCTTGGTATGTTCGTAACGTCAGCGCTGCGTTATGGTGGCATTCTCCATAGTTAAATCAAAATCATATCGGTGTACTCCGACGATGTGAAATTGATTCGAGGCATCTTGGAAACAATAACACAATGAAAATAACAATACTTATTATTTTAGCGTCTGATTTCGCATGAACTGTCACACACACCACCTTCACTAATGTACTATCGTATTATTGACATCCTATTCCTATTACCTATTACCGTCCTATTCCTATTGTTATTATTATCTTCCTGTACGAGTCGCAGTAAATACTTTTCCTTGAATTTATTTTCTTTCTATTACAAAAATAAAGTTAACACAAAACAATGTCCACAAAATAAAAACAATAACAATACTTCGAAGGGCGCGCGCACGGATAGTAAACCCTTCTCTTTATACTATGGTAAACTCGTCAATCCCTCGAGGATTTTGGCGGCGGACTATTTAATGTGACTCATCCGTCGCACGCGCCAAAGAAATTTGAATCATGCCTACAAGCACCGTGTAGCATTTCGCGCATAGAGATTTATACCTTAAGTCGTCGACCGTAAGAATATGTTTGCATATTTTTTTCATGCGGTCCCTTTCCATCTTTTAATTTTGCGCACAAAAAACGCCTTCAACAATTAACCGTAAGAGGACTGTAAGGACATTTTTCGCTTGAATTGTTTACGTTTCTTGTAATAATAGCTTGTACAATGGTAGTTTAGTGCTTGTAGGTAATTCGGAATGGCAACGTTTGAAGTTTTGAACAGTTTTAAACTTCAAACGTTATCCTAAATAACATAATCAACAATAATAATATGTAAGCCTTATATGGCAAGAGAAAGCGTCGTCTACTTCTTGGAGTTGACGGGGGTAAGCAGATCCAGCACAGCAGTGATGTTGCCGTCCTTGCTCTCCAGCAGTTGTGTCAACCAGCCACCCTCGTTGGTGAAGCCCATTGCAGCATCTACTGGATCGCCGCATCGATATGAGCTTCTGTGTAAAGAAGAAAACAAAATAATTAAAAACATTGAAGTCGTATACGATTCCCTGCATTCTTTATTACTAGGGACCCGCCACTACTTCGCACGGTTTTTACGACTTGACAAAACATCGAAATGTCTGTGCTCTCTAATTGAAATATGAATGTATTATACACATACACATGCACAATGAGCTGTGGGCCAAAATAACCACCATGTGGAGCCCTGACACAGCTAGAAGGCGTCGCGGGAGACCCCGTAGAAGATGGCGGGACGAGCTGGATAAAACAAACGACCAGTGGTCCACTTTAGCCCTAGATCGAAGGAGCTGGAAGTCATGGGGCCTTTGCCCAGCAGCGGGATGATGCAGGCTAACAGTAACATATACACCTTCCGGAATAAATTCTCTAAATGATGGTGAAAACTATTACTATCTTCACTGGTCTTTGACCTATCGGCTGATTATGTTTATGCAATACAAGATGTTGTGAAATATTAAAATGGAAAAAAGGGTCCCGCGGCTATAATATCGTTTATTATTAAATTATTTTAATTGTATATGATAAAATACCTAATATAGAGTACGTGGTTTCAATTAATGTGATAACCTAATCGCCACGCTGTGTTCTTATACAGCGTGGCGATTAGGTTAGTATAAGATGTTGGCGAAGATGAATTGTGATGCAACCGTGAGAATACCAATATCTTTAAAAATCTCTTAGAGACACTCTGGCAGCTGCTAAGTTGCTCGAACAGCCCGTTTTCTAAGGACAAATATTTTTTGTATATCAGTGATGAGCTGGACTCCTTAAAGGATTGGCCCACAATCGCAGTCGACCGGAAAAAGTGGAAAGAGGGAAGGCAGGCCTTTGCCCTGCAGTGGGACAAAACAGGCTCATAATAATAATAAATAATATCAGCGATCATAATAATCACTGGGTCATTAGGCAGAAAAAATAAACCTTCCCTCTAAGTGAGGTCGATAGATAATTTTGTGCGGAGAACCATGACAGTACATGTCACACTCGTAAACATAATTATTATATAATTACAGGTAAACATAGGAAACTCATTGACAAATCATAACCATTTGTAGCCAACGAACCATGATGTAGTTTAGAAAAAAATTGTAATTTATACGTTAGAATCAAAATACTATTGAAATTTAATTTAGAAGCAAATCTCGACGCTATGTTAAAATACCTCGTGGTTATTTCATTTTATTTAATGGGCTCGAATTCATTGTTCGAATATGTAAGTAATAATTTTAGATACCTATTCAAATTCGGCGACTGCCACAAGTTTACCACAAATATTAACAGCCGCTTCGAACTGATAACACCTGCCAAGCATTTTCCCAACTACGCTGGATCCGAGAAATATATAAATGTATATATCATCTCACTAGACCAATGATGAATTGACACTGAATTGATAAAACTCCAGCAATCAGAACATTTTTGTTTAATTTTCAGGGTGAATTCGACGTAAAAGTGACAAAATTTGAAACGGTCAAAGGACCTAAGCGTAAGAACTGTGCCGAGGTTGAGACGAGAATTGTAAAAGGCATTTTCTTGGACATAGATTTTAATATGAAGGAAGATATGAAGACAATCAAGGTACCTGCAACTGCTAGCCATTAGAAACTATGTCACATAATTAACAAACATCTGTCGAAATGAGAACGTCATCATTTCGTGTAAGCGGTCGTTTGAAGAACTCTGGACAGACGACTGCGCTACAAACCCACAGATCGAAAAATCTTTTTACCAAAACATGAACGAATAGCTCGTTTGAGGAATTAGTTTCATTTTCTCCTGTTAAATAATTGAAACCAATAGCACCTTTTGTTTTTGCAGGGTAAAATTATTGGTTCGTTAAATGACAAAGAGTTGGTTCGACTCCAGTTAAAGAACTTGTGCGACCACATCTTCTTCGGACCGATGATGAAGACTCTCTTCAATAATTCAGACCATTGTGCGTTTCAAAAGGTAATCATAGAACAGACCTTACATAAAGCTGAAAAATATGTCGGTTGAGCTGCATCAGTAAGTTATTTGAACCGTCAAGTAACATTTCTAGGAACTACCCACTAGGGCACTCCCGAGTGGTTAGTTATAAGTATGGGTACCAGAAAGTCAACAGGCATATCAAGCATTTCAATATTGTGTCTAAGGTAGGCATCGCAAAGATTTTCAACAACTCCACACACGTCAGCATTGTCAGTTCGAAGCATCGGTGTGTTTACCAACTCTGTAAACTATACAAGATCTTTTTTCACCTGGTTACGGGAAACGTCGGCAAACTACATCTTTAAATAATGAGAATCTCTTTGACATGATGTGCAGCAACAGGACCATACCTAAACTATTTTTTTGTTTTCAGGGTCGCTTTCATTTAAATATAGACATACAATCGGTGTATCGTAATTTCTACGGAGGCAAATTTTTTTATGGAAACTGGAAGTTCAGATGGATATTTCATAATCAGTTCTGTAACCTGCATAGTGGTATAATGTATATTTCGTTAACTCCGAAAGGCTTCGCTGCTGGTGATAAATAATTAAATCGAATTTTACAACACATTCTATGCACAATCCGCTATACTCCTAGATACCAATGTTCCGCTTAGGAAAGATAGCCACAGTCGCGTAACCTTTTCTGAAAGCGCCCAATAATAATCAGGCAAAAAGTTTATCAAGGGGCTTACCATGAGCTATTATAGCAGGGCAGAAGTCAAACTAAACTGCTTTTTTGTACTATGACGTCTTATTAGCAGGCCCGCAACAGGCCTGCTACGTTGACGTTTACAAAAACTGTTCACCTTCTTTTTTGTATAAAATTTCATACCATGACCTGACATGAATTGACAGCAACAAAACGAATATTGAATGTCTGTAACGTCAAAATAAACCATCTTGAATAAGTTACTAATATACGAGCTTTTTCAACATTGTTTTGTAATTCAGTGGCCACAGAACATTATTTTTATTATTTCTCTGTGTGACGAGTACGTAATATTTGGAGTGAATATCGAATAGAAAAAAGAAACCAACGGCGTCGCACTAGGGAAATAAATAAGCCTTTTGAAATGAATACAGGGAATTTGTAAATTAATATTTTTTTTTATTTTGGCCTAGTATGTACATACTAAAAATAAAATAATAGTTATCACACATAGTAAATAAGTACCTAACGCCTAGTGCAATCTTATGCTCAAACAAGGATTCAATGGCCAATATATTTTATGAAATCAAACTCATAACCCTTTTTTTTTTTTTTTTTTTTTTTTTTTTTCTGGGTGGGAAATCATCATATGACTTCTCCCGCTCTGGGCGGAGCAGGAGGGCGTGTCAGACTTTTACTGACTAAAACCCACCCGTGTTCCTTCAGTTGCCTATGCCAGGGACCACGGTATCTCTTCCGAACAACCCGCGACCCTGGCAGGCAGCGGCCCTAACGGACCCCGTCACTTCTTGCTGACATCTCTTTGAGGCGCGCGTGGAACACAACGCGCCGTCGACTCGGGCCTGGTCCTTGCCGGGCGGCGAGCTGCCCATAGCTCGCCACCCGCAAGCCCGCGCCTACGGTGGCCGGGAGTCGGCTGGTGACTCCCGACGTCCAGGGCGTCTCCTGCGGCGACTAGGGGCGTGAGGGCGCAGAGATAGCCTCTCCCTCACGCGTTCCGCCTCCTCCTTTGCGAGCATTACTGCTTCGCAGAAGGAGGTGACGGCTTCCCATGCACTCTCGCTCCGTACCATGGCCTGGACCAGGGCCGGACGCGAGAGATCGCCGCCGCCGATCGCCACCACGAGGACGCGGCGGTGCTCCGCCCAAGCCGGGCAGACCTCCACCGTATGCTCCACCGTGTCCTCCGGGCGATCCACACAGTGGTGACACCCTGGCGTTTCCTCCCGCCTTATCCTGAACAGGAACCTCCCGAAACAACCGTGTCCGGTGAGGACCTGCGTCAGGCGGAAGGTGAGGGCGCCGTGGCGCCTCTCCATCCACTCCTCAAAGAGGGGACTTATCGCCGCAATTGTGGCGTGCCCAGCACTGGGTTGCGACAATCGCACTCTCCATGTCGCCATGAGATCCCGCCGGAGCTCTGTCCGCTGTACCGTGATCTCTCGCGGCAGCGGAGTTACGCCCCGGCGTTTTGCCTCCTCTCGCCACTCCCATATGTGGGCGAGGGCTTTTGCCTCCAGATCCCATGGCGGCAATCCGGCAAGGAGGCTCGCCGCCTCAGCGGAGACCGTGCGGTATCCTCGGATCAGCCGGACGGCCATGACCCTTTGGGACGCGTTCAACCGGCGGACTGGTCGCCGCCTCAAGGAACGCGCCCACACCGGTGCCCCGTAAAGGGCCATGGACCGCACGACCCCCGCATATAGCCTCCGGCAGGAGGCGTTTGGACCCCCTAGATTGGGCAGGAGCCGCCTCAAGGCAGCCCCGGCCCGCTCCAGTCTGGGAGCCAAACGTCGGAAATGCTCCACGAAGTTCCACCGGCTGTCGAGGACGAGTCCCAGGTACTTCATCGTCGACTCGACGCCGATGTGAACCCCTCCTACCGTTATTTGGGAACCCGACGGTGGCGCGTCCCGAGGACCATGAAAACACATGGCCTCGGACTTGTGCAGGGCCACCTCGAGTCCCAATTGCCGGATCCTCTCAACGATTGTCGCAACCCCGCGTGTCGCTGTTTCGGCCGCCGCCTGGTGCGACCTCCCCTGCGCTAGGACCAGCGTGTCGTCAGCGTAGCAAACTACGCTGACGCCGCTAGGGAGGTCGGCGCGCAGCACCCAGTCGTACCCGATATCCCACAGATGCGGCCCCAGGACCGATCCCTGTGGGACACCGCACGACATCTCTCGCCGGTTCCACTCTCCCCGGTGACCGGGGTAGATGACGGCTCTGTCCGTCAAATAGGCCTCGACAATGCGACAGAGGTAGGTCGGCATCCGGTGATACCGGAGTGCCTCCCTGATGCAACTCCAGGGCAGGGTATTGAAGGCATTGGCGATGTCTAGAGACACCGCCAAGACAACCCCACCCCGGGCCACGGCATCCCCCGTCGTGAGGGCTCGCACACGCATGATGGCGTCCACCGTAGAGCGCCCCCTGCGGAAACCAAACTGGCTTTCCGCCAAATCCGGCCCCACCCGCACCAGCCGCTCGACAAGGCGGTCTGCAATGACTCTTTCAAAGAGCTTGCCCACCTCGTCGAGCAGCACGATGGGCCGGTAAGCGGACGGAGAGTCCGCAGGGCGCCCCGGTTTCTTGATGAGGACCAGTTTCCCCGTTTTCCAACGTAGTGGGAACTGGCCCCTCTCCAAGCATGCGCTTAGTAGCCCCCTTAGTCGAGGCCCGAGAGCCTCCAAGGCCAGAACCCAGGCTTTTCCAGGTAAGCCGTCGGGTCCTGGGGCGGTATTTTTGGCATTCAGCCTACGTACCGCCACTCTCAGCTCTACCTCGGTCACCTCCGGAGCATCGCCGTCGTCGTCGGTGGTGTGGTCCGCATCTGGCACCGCAGGAGGCGGAGCCATGGGCGGGGGAGTATGTTCCCCTCGCAAAGGAAACAGAGCGCTCACCACGTCCTCCACGAGCTGGGGCCGGAGACTCTGCGTCAGCGGGGGAGCCCATGGGCGGAGTTTCTCCCGCACCATCTTGTATGGGCGTCCCCACGGGTCTCTGTTCAGAATCCCCAGCGACTCCTCGCGGGCCAAACTCTTGGCCCGCAGGATCTCCGCTCGGAGAATCTCATAACCCTTGCTTCTCACTAGCCTTTTTTATCATGCATTGCTCTGATGTAGATATTTATAATTTAAGCAGAAAAACTACACTATGAGAACATTGTAGTGATATGGTAAAAATACCTTTGACCATTCGCATGCAGACTTAACTGCTTCTTTGCCAGCAGAATGTAAAAGGAGTGTTTCTTGTTCGGCGATTAGGTCCTCCAAAAATTTTGGCGTCTATTATGAAGCTCATGTTTATTTGCTCCATAAGATGTCTAGATTACAATGGTATAATTAAACTTCTTGTAACGGGAATACTGAGAAATACGATCTTAAACTAAAAAACACTAAAAGAGCTTAGCGAGCAGTTTGGCCTCGGTTTTATAATTTAGTAAAAATAGTAGGAATTAAACGTTTTAAACACCCTATGTGTTTAAAACATGAAATCAAAAATCACATAATTTGACTAAATATTTTTATTACTATAACTTTAGTAGGTAGGGGTAGGATATCAATTTCAATTAGGCACGCATTTTCATTTTAGGCACGGCGGGGACGCTGTCAGCCCGTCAGATGAGGCGGCCCTCGGATGAGGAGCGGCCCAATAGGCACAGGAGGGTCTTCAGAGGCGGCCCTTGGGTGAGGCGCAGCCCAATAGGTACAGGAGGGTCCTCTGAGGCGGCCCTCGAATGAGGCGCGGCCCAATAGCTACTGGAGGGTCTTCGGAGTCCTCCAGCGAGGCGCGCCGGCGGTCCGACTGGTACTGGAGGCCTTCACGGAGGACGAAGGACGGAGGCATAGGGAGGGTCCGTCAGGTACCGGAGCCTTTAGGAGAGGCACGCTGGGTGTTCCCGGGATAGGTGGCCTCGAGTGGTGGTGGCTTATTTGATGTATTCGCTTTAGAGGCGAAACGGAAACTGATCCTCGCAGTGCGTTGATTTATAATGGGAACTCGTAGAATAATACTGTGACTGTCTGTCACTCACTCCTATTTAATTATCCCACGATATGGCCCACTTAAAAACGCATTAAATCTCAGTTTTATGGTCTGACAGCTTGACACGTTACCCTAATCAATAACAAAATATCCTATTTCTTTAAAATAGTAAAACAACATTGTAACCCTTTTTTTTTTTTTTTTTTGGGATGGGAAATCATCAAATGACCCCTCCCGCTCTGGGTGGAGTGGAAGGGAGTGTCAGACTCTTACTGACTAAAACCCACCCATGTTCCTTCCTTCGCCCTTTATGTTCCGGGGTAGCGGTAACCCTTTCGGACAATCCCGCTGCCCCGGCAGGCTTCGGCCCTGAGGGGCCCCTCGTTATGCTGACATCTCTTTGAGGCGCGCGTGGAACACTTACGCGCCGTCCGGCACGGGCCTGGTCCTGATCGGGCGGTGAGCTACCCATTGCTTTCCGCCCGCAGGCCCGCGCCTACGGTGGCCGGTAGTCGTCGCTCGACTCCCGACGCCCGGGTCGTCTCCCGCGGCGGCTGGGACGGGAGGCTCTCTCCCTCATCCGTCCCGCCACCTCCTTCGCTAGCATGACTGCTTCGCAGAAGGAGGCGACTGCACATTGTAACCCTTACAAACCCATTTAATTTATATTTTATGGGAAACAGACTTATGGCTAGTCATCAGTAGAAAGCTATTTTACGTTACATAAAATGCAATATTTTGTACGAATTCTAAGAACGCCGAGACCCTTACATGCAATGGACAATACGAGCCACACATCTGTTCAGCATAAGTTCGGTCCATAGGCCGTGACGGGGTACCTGGGCGAACCTTGAAAGGGGGCTGAGCGCCGGAGCGTGGGATTTTTGAGGATAGGAAAAATGATATTGAAACGGTGGAGGCACTCGGTGTCATGTCGAACCGCTGTAGGATACGGACTTCTGGACCGACTGCTTTATTAAAAACTAGAATCAACCCACATACATTTATTATCTAAGTACCGACATAACACTTCCCCCCTACATTTTTGCAAGGCATGCTTACATTTATAATTTAACGAATATACTAAAATTACAATTCAACCATGTGTAAAGGAAATACATTTAAATCCCCTTGTCATGATTATTCATACAGTAATTAGTTTAAACATAATTATATGCACGAGATGCCAACATACTACAGTAGATAAACCTATATTTATCTATATTAAATTTCGAAAGTAGCAACATGTTTTACTCCTACGATAGTAACTGTGCAATGATGAGTGTGATGTATGAAAATACAAAATATAATGTCATTACAACTTTTTTATTTTGTCAATGCAACGTAAGGCAGCCTTTCTATGCGGGAGACGCCCCGGGCGTCGGGAGTCCATTGGAGACTACCGGCCACCGTAGGCGCGGGCCTGCGGGCGGAGAGCAATGGGTAGCTCACCGCCCGATCAGGACCAGGCCCGTGCCGGACGGCGCGTAAGTGTTCCACGCGCGCCTCAAAGAGATGTCAGCATAATTCGAGGGGCCCCTTAGGGCCGAAGCCTGCCGGGGCAGCGGGATTGTCCGGAAGGGTTACCGCTACCCCGGAACATAAAGGGCGAAGGAAGGAACATGGGTGGGTTTTAGTCAGTAAGAGTCTGACACTCCCTTCCGCTCCACCCAGAGCGGGAGGAGTCATTTGATGATTTCCCATCCCAAAAAAAAAAAAAAAAAAAAAAGGCAGCCTTTCTATGGGCACGATTTCTCGGTGTTGTCAGTGGATTGTCAAGTCTTTCAGACACAGTTCTCGAGGGAAGCGACTCCTCTGCCAGTTGCCATTCATCTGCGATTAGATCGTCCTGATCAGAGTCAGGCGTCGCAATTGGCTCTGCATCAGCTTTGTCATACTCTTCCTCTTGTACCTTTGACAATGAAAATCTAGACTTTGGTTGTTTTAAGATTTGATCAATGTGTCTGTTGTGTACATGACCATCCTGTGATTTCACAGTATAAGAAACTGGACTTTCTCGTCGTACCACCGACCCTTCAGTCCACTTTGTCCTGTTTTAAGAATAGTCCCTTAGTAGCACAGGATCTTGGGGCTCGGCCACCCGCAGAGTGGTTTCCCGTCGCAGCTCACTAACCTCCTGCCGCTTTCGCACCAAGTCTCGCGTATCGGGCCGCAGCAGGTCCAGTCGACCACGCAATCTTCATCCAAACATAAGCATTGCGAGCTCGCGGCCAGTGGTACTATGCTCAGTGTTTCTATACGAGAAAAGAAATTTACTGAGTGCCGTATTAACATTTTCGTTGTTGACTTGAGCTTTTTTTAATGCCCTCTTAACCAGTTTCACGGCATTTTTTTTTTCATTCCTCGATGGGTGATATGATGCAACTAGGGTATGGCGAATACCGTCAATATCTAAATATTTTTTAAATTCCGCCGAGGAAAAAGGCGGTCCATTATCACTAACAATTCTTTTTGGTATGCCAAAACGCGCAAATTTTTTTCGCAAACAATCTATTACCGCAGCGGACGTTCCTGAAACATTGTCAACCTCGATCCATTTAGTATGAGCATCGATAATTACTAAATAATACTAAATGGATCGAGGTTGACAAAGTTAATAAAGAAAATATCAAGAAAATACGAAACATCCTGAAACGTTCAGTAGCGCCATCAAGACGGAATTTGGTGTGGACAAATGTGCGGTCATGCATGTAATGCGAGGGAAGATTATGGAATCCGTGGGATCCCAACTCTCGGATTCCACAAACCTTAGAGCCCTCTCCGTAGCCGAAACCAAACTCCGTGAATACTTATAGTATTTGGGTATGTCGGAAGCGTTGGGCATCAATGTTACTGACATGAAGCAATCGTTGAAGGAGCGCTTCTTTGGCCGCCTGAAAAAAGTATTTAATAGTCTTTTATCAGGCAGAAACAAGGCGCGCCTTCAACAGTTGGGTCATGCAGGTTTTGATGTACTCTTTCGGCATATAATGGACTCAGACCAAACTCGACGCCCTGGATAGGTAGGTCCGTACGCTGCTGACTGCAAATCGAATGCATCACCCAAGGTCATCGGTAATGAGGCTGTATATCCCGCGAAAGTGTGGAGTTCGAGGCTTTTTATACGCTAAGAACGTCCACTATCGCGAGATATGTAATCTCAGGGAATATTTCCTAGAAACCGACGTGGGGATGCATTGAGATGTAGTCACGTTGTACAAGAGCCTCACCCCGCTCTCCTTGGGTAAAGAGAACTGGTGCAAGCCAGTAGTGCTTGACACTAATGATCGCATGGAGGTATTATACGCTTTTTCCGGGCCCTACATGGGCCTGATATAGATCTACTAGCGTCCGTAGCCTGGCTGCGTTTCGGTGACCTCTTTGGAGAAACCGAAGGTTTGTCTGTGCAATTATGGACGAAGTTATGATGACGAACAATTACCAGAGATTTATTGTGAAAGACATCTGGTTGACATCTGTCGGGCATGCCACCGGCCGGGAGAATCAATCAGGCATATTATCTCCGGGTGTTCTCGTCTAGCTAATGGAGAGTACTTGCATAGACACAACCTTGTAGCCAGGATAATCCATCAGCAAGTTGCTGATGGATTATCCTGCGAAATACAGCCTTGTGGAATCTGAGGTGCCGTACTACACGTATATGCCCGACCCAGTTCTCGAAAATGGAAATATCACATTGTACTGGCATCGATCCATCATCACGGACAGGACTATTGTTGCCAAAGATATTTAAAATTAAATAATTTAATGTCTTTGATTGTTGCCAATAAGCCTGACATAGTGATGGTGGATCGATCAGAGCGGCGCGCATTGATTGTTGACATAACCGTTCCGCATGATGAGAAGCTCGTGAAAGCCGGTAAATGTAAACAAATCAAGTATCTTGACTTGGCTCACGAGGTTGTCGACATGTGGGATGTGGACTCAGCGATCATTGTGCCGATAGTCGTGACAGCCATTGGCTTAACAGCCAAGAGAACACCTGAGAAGGCTCTCGTTGGGCAGCTGGATCAAAGGCGGTTTCAAAAAGCGGTACTTCTGGACACGGCTCGTATTGTCAGGAGGTTCTTCTCTCTGGAGCCCTGACCACAGGTAGCTTGGACCCTATTCCCTATACAGGTGGGCTACTATTTTTTATATGTTTAAATGTTTTTATACTTTTTATATTCTAATATTTAAAAATATAATTAATATGTATTTATATTGAAATTGTAGCGGTATCTACAACGCCACATGCGAACAAAACGCGTCATACTGACGTCACGCAAATCCTGCATCTCGCAAGCAGAGTTTACCGCGCAATTAGCATAGATACAATTTCCCAACATCAAACGTTGGGCAATTGCCCGCCAGACACAACACCCGTCTGGTCGGAGGATCCTCCCTTTTCTATGGAGGATGAGTGAACTTTACACCCTGTTCCTCATACCTTCTAAAGTGGTGACCCCGAACATGAACGTCAGCGCAGCCTTCGTGCAAATACTTCAGCGTGACGTCATCATCATCACTCCCGCAAGCTTTAGCGGCGAGTCACCTAGCCAGCCAGCATCCACGGCTTCAATGGGTATCCTGACCACCAGCATGCAGCGACCGCGCATACCTGGTCATCACCCTCAGCCTCATCAGCAACCTCGGCACAGCACACTGCACTTTCGGCCGGTCAACAAGAAGAGCTTCCTCTTCTGGTCGACGCAGCAGTCATGTCAGCCTCAACCCGGCGCTGTACGACATCCGACGCACTGGAGTATAACGCAGCGCCTCTCCGACTCACTGGGGACATCTCCGCAGACAGTTCCGACTCACCGTGAACTATGCGGCAACCGGTTCCGACTCACAGGAACCTCAGCTGGCCTGGCAAGCATCGCAAGATACAAAGACTCAGCCCACTATCGACCTCCGGTCTCCGGAGGGGAGTGATGTAGCGGTATCTACAACGCCACATGCGAATAAAACGCGTCATACTGACGTCACGCAAATCCTGCATCTCGCAAGCAGAGTTTACCGCGCAATTAGCATAGATACAAGTTCCCAACATCAATCGTTGGGCAATTGCCCGCCAGACAAAACAGCCGTCTGGTCGGAGGATCCTCCCTTTTCTATGGAGGATGAGTGAACTTTACATCCTGTTCCTCATACCTCTAAAAAATAAAGGAATAATATAATTAATGTAATCGACAACAATTGTTTCATTACATTACATATACATTTGTGTTTTGTGTTTAAGTAGGTTTGTGTGTAACTATGTAATAGATGCAGATGAATGATGATGAAGCCGCGTTAAGGAACTTCACTCCAAAAATAACCAAGATTCAGCAAGCCCCGCCACCGCATAGAGGAGTGGGCCACCACACGAGCCCAGTGCGGGTTGGGAGATGTCACATGTCTACGAATTTTTGGTTCATGGACATAGCGGTTTCCTCGCGATGTTCCTGCACCGATTTGAGAGCAGTAGTGATGAATTAAATACACAAAGTAAAATGCCTGCCTGGGTTCGAACTCACTTGTAAGTCAGGGCCGATACCACTGGACCACCACTGCTCCATCATCTCCATCTTCGAGTAAATTCTTCAAAAAGGGTAACTGGGATGAATTGGATACAAAGAGGTGGCGGACCAATTATGTTGTGTGACGTAACTATTGTTGGTCTTATTACTCAGATAGAAGTAAAAGCTACTAGAAACTTCCTAATAGCTACCAAAACAAAAACCCTCTTATCTCATTCATTATCAGTATCATCAGTACCTATTACCATAATTTATTTCTGCTTACAGGTCGTTCTATAAATATGCATGATTATTTCCAGCGAACGAAATCAAATGGTCAATTTCCAATAATCCACAGTAATTCCAGTAATCACATCAATCCATCTAATCAGAATTTCACTGTTCAACGAACCATTTCATTGACCAGTAATCACTTGTTGTTTTTACAAAATAATCATAAAATGTAACGTTTACTTTATCAAATGTGCAGCGCACTTGCAGTCTAATATGTTTATGAAAATTTTTATGGTGTTTACAGTTTACACTGTCTACGTAGAACCAAATGCACAAAAGGAATATGTAAGCCAATATCCTTTAACTGTCTTATGACCTTCATTGAAATAATTTACAATATTCATATTACTTTTCAGGGAAAGTTCAATTTAACAATATCACGTTTCGACATGTGCAGAGGGCCAAAACAAAAAGATTGTGCGAATTCATCTGGTATTATCAGCAACTACTCTACAATAAATTATGACTTGACGGTTTTTGAGAATGTGTCGCCGACAAAGGTAAGGCATAGAAAGTTGTTAATTGAGCATAACAGAATAGGCGCTTTAATCTAGCACCTTAACTGCGTAACACATGATCCGAATGTTTTTGAAGGATATCGCTAATCCATTGCTTCATATGTTCGGAAAATTAATCTGCTCAACAACGTAAATAACGCAATGAATGTTGTTGAACTGACAAAATAAAAGCCATTGCTACCGTTAGTACATTATGCAACTAACCCACCGTTGCCAATCCATCAATTGAACAATCTTATCTGTTACTAAAATTAAAAATTCAGGGTAAAATCGTCGCTACGACAAACGGAAAGGACATGCTTAGATTGCAGGTGAAGAAACCATGTGAGCATCTGTTCTTGAGACCCTTGTTCATCGCACTCATGAACGTTACAAAAGACTGCTTCATTATAAAAGTAAGTAAATGTTAATGTCTGTGCCTAATTAACTAAACAAGAAAAGCAATCAAAAGGACAATGTGCAGCACGGCACACAGCGTGGACCCACGACTCGGTGTAGTTTGTGAGTCACCGCTGGATGTGGGCAGCGCAGGACAGGTGATTGTGGCGATAGGGTGCTTGCATAAAGATACAGCCGATCGATTCTGTAAAAATCTCACCGTGAAAAGTTAGGTGAAGTGAGCTTAGAGTGAGCTGCCAATAGTGTCAATCCCTAGCATTAGGTGGAATGACAGCTCACTCCACGCTCACTTCACCTACGTTTTCACGGTGAGATGGTTACAGAATCGCACTGCTGGTTTCCCGGTCCCGATTTGTCGGTACAAACCGGTACAGAATTGTGCAGTGAGTGAGTTTCAACCTGTTACAATTTCTTCCTATCGTGTGACATAATAAAACGAATAAATTCCAACATTTCAATAAGGTTACCATACCGTAGAATATGGATTGAAAAATTGAGCCGTTGCTTTACTGACAGATAGCTCAGAAATAATGACTACACCACACATACCCAGAACAGATGGCCGATGGGGCCATAAGGCTTTCGGCCCCATACTCACTTCTGGAGTAGCAACCGCGTACCGAAAAACGTATTGTTGGAAGGTCTCCCACAAGATGGTCCGATAACCTGGTGAAGGCCGCAGGAATCCGCTGGTTGCAAGAAGTACAGAACCAGTCTAAATTAATACATTTTCTTTCTTCTTTTCGTTCTTTCTAAGTTGTGGTGTTTTGGGGAAGCCTATGTCCAGCAGTGGACCTGTTTCGGCTGAAATGATGATGACACAAACCCACCTTCACTAAGCGAGATGACTTTAACCTTATGGCACTTTTTTCAGGGACACTACAGATTCAACATTGACATTTCGGCGATAGCACAGTCTTATTTTGGTGGTACATTTGTATACGGCAATTGGACATTCAAGGCATTGTTTTACAATGATGCTTGCAATTTCTCCTGCGCTAACGTTCAAGTTGCGATATCTCCAAAAAAGGATCATTAACTAAACAAATAAAGGATGATGGGATGTATGGACTGGTGGGGTTCCAACAGCAATAATTTTAATATGACTAGAAAGGTATTTTGTATGTATAATAACAGGTTCTTTAGCGCTTGTTTGGTTTTGTCGTCGGTTTTGAGTTATCTTGAATCCTAATTTTTATTGATTATTTTCTATTAATTTGTGGCGAACGAAACTAGTTGTCTATGGTTCCCACTGTTAGATGTAAGAGACAACACTATGATGGTCTAGAAGTTATGTCTATGGTAGACAGGTATTAACTTGTTGGTCAGAATTTGAATCCGAATGTAAAACCATACTCCAGTCTATGTGAATTACTAACACTTGTTATGAATGTGTTTTCTCGGGTGACTACTTATTAACTCTTTGATTTCACCTATTTATTTAACTATTTGTATAAGTTATACTGTATTCCCCTTTTTAGGGTTGTGTGTTTTTGTTTGTGAGATAAACATAATTTGTATAGTAACGCAATGACTACCGAGGGAAAGAAAATTTTCCTTGATCCTGAACCTGGCACTGGTGGTGAACATCCGCGGACGCGTCCCCATCTAGATCTCAACCTATATTAGTAAATCGATTATCCATCCGCGTTCCCCCTTTCTGGCTAGACCGACCAGGTCTCTTGTTTGCAAGTTTGGAGGCACAGTTCCATAGTGTCACACAAGAGTTGACTAAATATTATTATGCTGTAAGTCAGCTCGACACCAAATCCGTGACTGAAGTTGAAGACATAATTATCGAACCACCTAAAAGTCAACCGTACACTGGTCTTAAAAATGCCCTTATCTCCCGTTTCTCTGAATCATATGAAGAGAAAAGTAGGAGGCTTTTTGAAAAAGAGGAGATAGGGGATAGGAAGCCCTCGTCATCATTCCGTCACCTCAGGACTCTTGCTGGTTCATCTTTCCCAGAACAGCTCCTCCAGCATCCATCCCTTGAGGACTTGGGCGAGCTGGCTGATAAGCTGCAAGAAATCAGTCCGCAACCAATGAATGTCCATGGAGCAGGTAGGGCATCATTATCATCATCATCTAGTGATGACACCAAAAAACAACTTAAGATGCTCCACCAATAACTGGCGCACCTGACACGGCTTGTTACCGGCCTCATCGGCCAGCAGTCACTCAAGCTCACGCACACACACTCCTAACGGCCAATGCTAGTATCACAGGCGATTCGCGGCGAAAGCTTCCAGGTGTTTACAACCGTGCACTTGGTCTGGTCCCGTACCACAGGAAAACTCAAGCAGCAGTCAGTAGTGGCGACCACTGACTGCTCCCTAACAAGTTGCCGTCTATTTGTTACCAATCGGCATTCGGGCCGACGATTTTTAATCGATACCGGATCCGATCTTTCGTGCCTACCTAGACGTTACTCCCAGGGTAAAAAGCAGCCACTCGTATGAATTTTTAGCAACCAATGGCACTAAAATAAATACTTTTGGTCTAGTCGGACTTAAATTGAACTTGGGCTTAAGACGTGACTTTACATGGAAATTCATAGTCGCAGAAGTAGGAACTCCAATAATTGGTTCAGACTTCGTGGCTCACTACCACTTTTTACCAGACTGTGCTCAAGGAAGATTGCGAGACGGTAAAACAGGGTTATCAGCGGAAACAGAATTCTCCTCAGTCGACAAACCCAGCATTAAACTTATCACCATATTCGTACATTTTGACCGAATTCCCGAGCATATCTCGTCCTCCCGGTGCGCATAAAGACGTGAAGCACTCTACGGTGCACTTTATCAAAACTACCGATGATCCACTAACACTAAAGCTTCGAGCTGCTCAGAAAGAATTCTCTGCTGCGAGCAGTGAATACGCGAATCATGCTCAGAAGGACATGATTCGCGTATTCACTGCTCGCAGCAGTGCCTGCATTGACGCAGTCGCTACAACTAATAGTAAAGGCGCAAAACCATTCCCATGGATGCCCGATTTGATGGCTGCAAGAAGAGCCTAGCCAATGTTTCTACTGTATCGCACCCAAATAGTGAAGCCCCCTTAGGTTTTTTTACCTTTTAGGACGTGGGGGGGTGGTGTGGCGAACCAAACTAATTGTCTATGGTTCCCACTGTTAGATGTAAGAGACAAAACTACGGTGGTCTAGAAGTTATGTCTATGGTAGACAGGTATTAACTAGTTGCTCATAATTTGAATCCGAATGTAAAATCATATATTACTCCACTCTATGTGAATTACTAACACGATTGTATAACCTGTGTTGATTAAACGTGCATTCCTCCGCTATCGGTTGTATACTGTGCTTTGATACAAATACACATCTGTTATAACTGGATCGAGTTTCATTAAAGTAAACAGGGCGCCATAACGCGCATAAAAATTGTTTACTAAATACGCAAAATACGTGCATTGACGAGGAGTTGCGGACACCAGCCCGTATTAGCTATTAATTGTTTACTAATGCAGAATTAACGGTTTTTCGAGGGACTATCACCATCAAATACCGAGTTTTGATGGACATCATCATCACCACCATCATCATTTGGGTCATACTATTTATAATATAAAAACACACATCTAATAACAATAAATGACGTCATCGTGTGTTCGTCATCGTTTCCTTAAATCATCGTTCCCTAATAAAAATGGACTAAAAAATACAAAATAATTTTTGATTCTGCAAAATAAGTCATGTTCATACAGGGATAACTCCGAACGGGCAACGAATTGGTAAAAGTCGTCAAATCGGATTGTCGACGAATTGGTAAAAGTCGGTAAATATTATTCCTATTGGAAAGACCTTTTCAACGACACTCTAATTATTATTATTGCTGTTAGGGGGGAGGTACCAAAACGCCCATCATCTTTTATATCCAAACCCAATTATAAGCGACTGCTTCTCTCTCTAAGTATATTAATTTTTCAAATTCTGTTTTTCATGTTTTCTTTAATTTATCGCCTTTTTATAAACTAATTCCTGAAAAGCCCTATCCGGCTCGAAGGACCATATAAAATGACCGACATACATATACATATGTATCTACTTACATCGCAGAAGAACTCTGGCAATATTATCTATATCTCCACTGTGTATGCAATTGAAATAAAACCCATTGGCAAAAATAACAGAACTTAATTTTATTTCTTAATTACAAAATAAATTACCTACATATGTACTTATCATAACATTTACTTTGGATTTGTGTACGATTTAAAAGTAACCCTTCAGTGTGAACCATCTCTTTGGAGACGAATGAATTAATTACCTTTAGCAAATCAGTCGAATGGACAATCTTCGTTGTGGTCGAAACTGATGCAGTACATCCCTCGTGCCCTGTGTAAAAACAAGAATCATATATAAATCATCGCATTCGTTACATAAGTGGAAGATATTATTATGATAAATATGATTAGTGGACGCAGTATCTACATATGTTATTATGAGTCTGCACTGGGCAGATTGAGAGAAAAGGTCTTACTGACAACTGAAGTTGCGTCAAGTATTGTGCATTTGTGAACGCACCTCATAATACGTAGCGTCGACTGTATTATATTTATATAAATACTAGCTACGGCCCGCGGTTTTACCCGCATAAGCTTCGATCCCGTGGGAATATCGGGATAAAAATCCTATGTGTTAATCCTGGTTATAAACTATTTTGTACCAAATTTCATGCAAATGGGTTCAGTAGTTTGGCGTGAAAGAGGAACAAACATCCATCCATCCATACAAACTTTCGCGTTTATAATATTAGTAGGATTTATAAGTTAGTCAGGAACGCACCCTTGCGAAGTGGCAAAACTAAGCTATGATCCGGGGCGCTACCCACCCTTCTCTTGCTTGTCAACCGTCGCGGGACACCGACTAGATTTTCAGTTATTAGTTTAATTTGTCCCTACTAGTTTAATTAGTTATATGACTGTGCTAGTGTACCTAACCATAACCGCTCTTCGATTACAACTTCAATTCCAATACGTGTAAGAGGAGACAGGTAGAATACCCACACCATGCTACACCTAAAATTTCCATTGTCCCAAAAATACTAAATGGCAATGAAAAATAATTTGTTGTGTACAAAAAAAGAGATTTGACTACGGCCTTTCAGAAACTAGGAGCCTCTTAAAAAAATATATCACGGAATAGTATAACTTACGAATCAGGAACCTCTTCACCAAGCATCACAGCCTTTCTGTCGAACTTGATGCCCCAATGCCCTCGTTCCTTAGGACATGTACTGTCGCATGGTATACCAACTAGACGTCGTCTTTTACGCACGCTCGCGGCGAAGTAACATGAACTCATGAAGTGGCTGCAACGGGCTATACCTGTGGGAATTCAACGAGGAGTTTTATGGTGAACAATAACTTATGGTTGTATAAAAAGGCAGATTCTAATGATTCTGACTTTCAGTAACCCTGTAGTCTTTGCGCAACACAGGTTTAGCTTACCCTTCTAATTTCCGATGGATATCGGTAGGTCTGGACTCTGGACGCTTATACTCCCGAATGGTTTAAGTACACAATCTCGTTGAAGTGTCCGAACCCCATTCGGGTGACAGAAAAAATAAAACACTCGCGACCAACTTACGCATAACATGTCCTTTGCAGCCAGGTTGCAGTCTTCCGCCATTGACACAGAAGTCCGCATGGCCCACCAATCCTTCTTCGCCAAGGAAGCCTGCGTTAGTATGTATGACATGCACCACGTATGCGTCATCCCTACCCAGGCGGAATTGGCGAGACCCATAGGCTGATACCAAAGGTCTTCCTGGATCTAATCCTGGGAACAAAAGAGTTATAATATGATACCACGGTTCATTCTGCAATGTCGTCTTTATGATATCGCATCATCATCACTTCAACCGAAAAATGTCACCAGCTACACATAGGCCTCCTCCGAGAATTTCTACAACGACTGGTCACCTGTGCCATTTATAATGGCAATGCCTTTTAATTTGATTGTTCAACAACATTCATTGCGTCATTTAAGTAGTCGATCGCCATTTTCGCCTCTGTTTCTATGTCTGTTTTAAAGTCCAGATATAATCTTGGTCAGATCATGTGAAAACGATGACTGATGACTGAAATAGTCTTTTGAGCAAGATCCACGCTGATTTGAGTGACCAGTCCAGTCAGTGCAAGCATTTGTCAGTAATTGTGTAGCTCAACTCAGAACTTGAGGAGCGCAACGACTCGACGAACAATACCAAAGAAAGGACATGTGGGTAGGCCGCATAAAGTACTCAAACTGCCCAGATCAATAATAAAACGGACACAGAAAGAAAAAAAGAAAAATTTGGGGTAGGTACTGGGCCTTGTTTAATAAACGATAAAAATTGTAAATTGTAATTGTATCTTATAAGTTACAAATATATAAATTTCTGTATAATAAAGAATACAACTTACAAAGGACAATGACCAAAAGTCGTACCAAAAAGTCTCATGCATCAAGATCAAAATATTATAGTACATAATTATTTTCATATTTTTTTACGACATTACGCGTCGGGTATTTTTGAACAGGGAATTTAATTTAAAGTAAAACAATGTTGATGTTGTTTTATTCCCTTTACATGACGTCCATTTCAAACTATATAATTGATATAACCTTGAACTTTGAAAGTGTCACGATCACGTCTTTCAAAAAACATGTAAAAAATTTATACTTTGCCGCTTCTACATTCATTGAAAATAACTAGAATAAAATAGAATAGAATTTTTATTTAAACGATTATCATTTTTAGAGCAACTATAAACAGTGGCGATCACACGCGTATTAAGTTAGTCAATGATATACTACAACAGTCGGCCCCCGATATTTCGTTAGCGTCATCCGATATAAGCACTGGCGAGTACACAATGATCGCTTCCCAATGTCTCATTTAACAATGAGACATTGGGTTGGACATTGGTTGACTATGATCGATCTCTAAGATGGTCTAAACATATTAATTCAATTTAATTCATTTATTTCAGACAATGCCCATAGTCCTTAACTATTACAAAAATTAAAATCAAATAAATCAACAGACAGGACAGGTCCCACCGCTCGGACAATACCCTCAGGAGACTGTTCGAGCTGCTTTGTAGGCGACATAATAGTGAAGCGCTCCGCTTCCTTATGATCGCGAAAAATTCATCCATCCATTCATCATCATCTCATATTAATGAGTTAATCTTCCAAATATCTGAATGTGTTTAAAATACTAACTGGTCCAGGCTGAGGCATACACCCCACTCATTTACGACGTTTATACATTGCGATCATACGCAGCAGAATTGATTATGCCAGTTTCTTATTTGATAATAGCTGTCTAACCCATTTAAATAAATTAACTAAAGTTCAAAACCAATGTTTGAGGGTCATCGGTGGTTTTATTAAAATTACAGCCGTTCATGTGATGGAACGCGAATTACATCTGCAGCCGCTACATATTCGCAGATATTACTTAGCTGGTAAATTCTTTCTGAAACTCAAATCTTTTTTAAATGGGGACACGTGTGAAATTTTTACCAAGCTTAATATTTGTTGCCAAGGTATTTATAGGAGACGTAAAAAGAAACCACTTACAGCTCATATTTCAGAAACATTAAATAACATAATGCGTGTACTCCAAGCGACAAATTAGGATTATTTTCGCTTAATACGTGAATGAGCGGTGTGAATTTGTCTTGTACGATTAAACCACAAATTAAAGAGGTTACCGAAGCTAAGGAATTGTATGATCACTATCAACTTCGAATTATATGCGGTAGTCATTTTAGCTGGAGCTATTCTGGATATTACAGGATGTATACGAATGGATCTAAAGTTAGAGATAATGTTGGAGCTGCATTCTTCGACCCTCAGAGTAACACCTCCTACAATTTCAAGTTAAATTCAAACATTTCTGTCATATACATAACATACATACATACATAATCAGCCTATAATGTTCCCACTGCTGGGACACAGGCCTCCTCTCTGTGAGAGGGAGCCATATCATCCAAGTCAAGTCAAGTTTCTGTCATATATTCCAAGTTAATCGCTATCTTCGAAGCCATTTCATACCTTGAATCGGTGGATTTTCAAGATTCCGTAATATATTCTGACTGTAAAAGCGCACTCCAACATTTAACGAGGTGTATAGGAAATTTTCAAGGTTATCCTGTAGCATACAAAATAATAAATTCTATTAGTAGATTAAGAGATAAAAATAAAAATATTGTTTTGCAATGGGTGCCTTCCCATATCGGCATTGAGGAAAACGAAACAGTTGATCATTAGCTAAAGAAGCGTGCTTAGAGGGTGACGAGGTCTGATGACGTATAAACCTTTCTGGACAGGTATTTTATATCTAGTTAGATTAAAATGTTGTGAAATTTGGAACGAATACTTCGACGAGAAGTCATTGACAAACGGTATTTGGTATCGGACGATGCAGCCAACCATTCAGAATTATCCTTGGTTTGATAATG
The DNA here is from genome assembly GCA_911387795.2 of Apamea monoglypha. Lineage (NCBI taxonomy): Eukaryota > Metazoa > Arthropoda > Insecta > Lepidoptera > Noctuidae > Apamea > Apamea monoglypha. The sequence goes on from OU426920.1 coordinate 13,280,305, forward strand.
CCGATATGAGTAGACAAGAAATCGTGACAAGTTTGAGACTTCGTTCCGGACACATCCCATTGAATAGTTTTGCTGCATTGATGGGCAAAATTACATCTCCAAACTGCACGGAATGCAATGTGGTCGACGACGCTTTTCATATTATGGTGGAGTGTGTCCGGAATGGAGCGGAAAGGTATTTGATTCAACACCAATCTAATATGAACATTAGTGAATTAGGAGAATGTAATATTATTTTAGCTTTTCCAGCATCCAAAGCCGCTAAAATTCTATATAGATAGTTAATTTAGGAATTTAGCGTAAAAGTTAAGTTTTGCATGTAACAAAAGGTCCTATGAGGTTCACTGTGTGATCAAACCCCTCGTTAATAAATAAAGATTTAAAAAAACTAGTCAAAGAAATAAGGTTCAAAATTGTATAACATGAGATAATGTTGTCGGCAAAGGTAGCGTAAATTATATCGATTATTTATTTGAATGACTCGCTTAAAAATCATGCTAAATTAGACATTGTTCCCCCTGCTATAAGGTTTAATTCACAGTAAACACGATGATTGCTTGACAAGTCCAAGTTCAGAGTTGCCAGATAACCGGAACTCCCGCTTTCGGTGCTATCTCATACGCCTTGGGATATTATCGTCGGTGATATTAATATTTTATCTCTCTAGGCGTAAGACCGGAAAAGTCCGCATAAATAACCTAGAACGTAATAACGCAAGAATAAACCTAATCAATTCGATAGAACTAAAAAACAAAAAAAAAGATTCTCTTGTAAAACTATTAAAACTACTGTGAGGTATGAGATGTTTTCGGTTACAAACGCAGAAATAACCATGTTTTTCTTCGTTTTAAAATCAATACTATGCATACGTAAATATTCATCTCTATATTACTTTTTTCAACGTTCGTTTTCCATTTTTTTAAATAGTTCTAAACAAATAGATTACACGTTGCAATATTTTAAGTTTTGATACTGGCAACTACTAATTCGAATCAGTTTGCCTGAAGCCGGCTTTGGGTGCGTACGTGAATCGTGAGGTAAATTAACAAACAGCTGATATTTAACAACAAATATGGTGAAAGTAGACGTTAAATACACTAAGGTAAGTGTTAATTTGCTTAAACGAATAAAGACTGTGAGATATAAATGAACAAAGAAGTAAAACATCTGGTGTCGCTCCATTAAATATTTATAGATTCTTAGTCGCGGGTACCGGCGTTGATAACATGTTTTTTTTTTTAACGTCTGGTAGTTTAGTACAGACAAAATAGTACAAACAGAAATGCCTTGGTTTTTATTAACACTACCTACAGCACCTGTTATTTTTATATGTTTTAAAGAAAGACAATGACAGTAAAAAAAACCACGTGCACATCGAACTAATAAAATATACGGGTGTTCATAAAATATGATTGACCAATCTTGTTCGTTTGGCGTTCTGCTATCACTAGAAAAACAAACTGCTCTTGACGACAGTAAAATTAATTATCTACTTCACGAAATTACATTTCCGATAAAAAAAAACTACTTACCTACCTACATAAAAAATTGAAAGGAGGGTTTTTTTCGTGAGACAAAGATTACCTAATTCTTATGAAAATTATACATCTAGATAATATTTTGTTCTTCTAATACACATTTACAAGTAGGTACAATGTTTTCGTGTATTTCTTAATAACTAGAAGATGGCCATTGCATACTCTCACTGACGATGTCTGAAAAGAAACGCCGCAAGAAAATCAGACGTCATGGTCTCTTTTAAAGTCATTACGGAAGAATATTATGTTGATATTCCCGAATGTACCATTCCACCCCATGCTCCAATATTATAAAAAGTGTAAATTGAGCTGTAGCTAATTTGAGATACTTAAAGCAATCAATGTTTAAAAAACTTGATGAAATAGAAAAACATGTGGATTTGTCGTGCATTTTACTTATGCTTCGACTCTAAGAACAATATAATTGATCCACGAAATTCCATTGTCTTACTGTAGTTCTGAAAACTGAAAATAAACAAGCATTAGGAAAATAGGCTAAGAAAATCTGCTAATAAAAAGATATTAGTAGATATAATAAGAAATTTACAGTATACAGGGTAGCAGGGACATCTACGCGCAATCTGTTGCCATGGATCAGTAAGATTCTGAACCCCCCTGCGTTGAAATTTTAACGATTTCTTTTTAACGCTTGGATGTAGCTTTGAAAACCGACGAAAAATTTCAATCTAGAACCATGTTCTGAATTCATAGTTTAAGTTTGCGCCGATGTCCCTGCCACCTTGTATATCATTTATTTCTTAAAGATTTAGAAGGTTTTTTTTTTGCATTTGCCAATTCCCACAATTTACTTTACACTTTTACAAAACAATTGTTTTCTTTCCCTACGAAAATACATTATTAATAATAAAACGATTGCAACATTTTTGCCAAAGTCATAGATGAAGTAATCAGATAATTTTCTGTTTGTTGTCAACCAAAGAAAACGGGAAATGACCAAGAAAATGCTTAAAGAAATTAAGTTCAACAAGGTGATTAAATAATTATTTATTTATTTATTTATGTTTTTCTAATAAGATTTGTTTTATATCTAAAATCAAAGGTGAAAACAGATATGTGTTCACAGGGAAATGGACATGAATAGGTCCCCTATTCGTGATGGGAATAAGATCTAACTATCACAAGACAGCTTGTACAACCGAAGTAGCAAACCCCGAACTAAATTATTGGTTAAAAGAATATTTGGACTGTGATGAGTAAGACGTATATAGTGAAATTCCTGAAGTGCAAAGAACTCGCCCTAGAAACCAGTTTAATACACACGCACATGGTACTGTTCCTGAGCAAGAATGCCTTAATCATTACAGCCCATCTATTCCAGTTATGAGGTCATAGGCAGGATGAGATCAATTTCATAAAATTATCTTTTCAAGTCTCGCCAACGTACAGACAACTTACAAAGCGAAGTTCTTTTTTACCAAATAACATGGGCACTTAGTTTACCCATCAGAGACTATTATTTCGTAAGCCCATATATTTCGCTAGAAAATCACTTGAGTTCGGTTTATCCATACTGTTTACGGTTTACCAATACAAAATACTCATGTTTACTTTATTTTACACAGTTGTTCATCAACAATGAGTGGGTGGAGTCAGTCAGCAAGAAGACCTTCCCCACCATCAACCCTCAGGATGAGAGCGTCATCACACAAGTGGCTGAAGCAGACAAGGTAAGTCACAATATTTGAACTACTATATTCAGCCCCTCATGGACTCGTCTCAAGGTGACCGTCAAATACATAAGGTGATATTCCAATCACCTTAGGAGCTGCGGCTATATATCTTGTTGATATTTCTAAAGAATTGGTTAGATTACTGCAATACTAGCTGCGCCCCGCGGTTTCACCCGCTTAAGTTTCGATCCCGTTTGAATATCGGGATAAAAAGTATCCTATACGTTAATCCTGGTTATAAACCATCTGTGTGCCAAATTTTATCCAAATCCGTTCAGTAGTTTTTGCGTGAAAGAGTAACAAACATCCATCCATCCAATATAATATTAGTAAGATTTTATTATAAAGAAAACTTATAATAATAGTTTTTTTTTTATTTCACAAAGCCGTAAACACCTGAACAAATGCTAAGATTATATGGCGGCTATTACAATTATCACGAATTCACATCATTACTGAAACATCTGCTCCATTTGTACTAAGATAAGAATTGATTACGGTTCTTCAAAAACTTATTACAATCATGAAAATATACCTACAAAGGACAATTTGAGCGGCAAAACTAGCACATAATGGTCATTAAAAACTAATAGGAGGGTAATTATGAAAACCATTTCATCTGTTACGATTAATATCATTTCGCCGTAAACTGCAGTGTCTAATTAGATTCTAGGGATCAACCATTTAATAGTCCCAATTAGTAAGGAAATTAATCAGATAAACTGAAAAAATATTTTTTCATATTTCTTATGATATTAACAGATTAAAGCAATGACAGGGGTGTCGACATAGAAGCTAAAAAGACGACGGTAAACTGAAATAAATGCGACGAACCAAACTTTAACGATCTTGAACATTTTTTTTTTATCGTTTGTCAATTATGGAAGAAAACTAAATATAAATATCACAAAAACCTCAATAGGTTTATCCGGATGTTGACACACTAAAAGCAATCTTAATACTATCGAAATAATTATTAACCACATAACACATTGTTTATAAAAAATTGTGAGGTAGTTAGTAAATAACAACTATAATGTACAGACGCCAGCAGGTCAAGCTACCCGAAAATGTCAAATTTTCGCAATCAACCTTGAACCTAATGCTTTAGCGATAAAGTTGAAAATCTATTAAAGAAATTTGACAGATTGTAGTAGCTTGATGTGCTGGCGTCTGTGCCATTACATATCGTTTCTTGATAGCAAGTCAATAGAGAGAAATCTTTCAAGATGTACATAGATGATGATTTGTAGTTGGTCGGGTCCTGCGATTTATCCGTTGATAGATCAATTGCTATAGTCACAGTGTCAGATAACTATATCGTCAAAATTAAGAACAATTTTGAACAGAGTTGTGTTTTATAGGCCGACGTAGATTTAGCGGTCGCAGCAGCCAAAAAAGCCTTCGCCCGTTACTCAAAATGGCGCAAAATGGATGCTTCGCAACGAGGTCTCCTCATGCTGAAATTGGCAGAACTGATAGAATCCCAGGCCAGATACTTGGCAGAGCTAGAAACCTTGGACTGCGGGAAACCAGTCAAAGACGCCGAGGAGGAAGTGTACTATTCTGCGGCTGTTTTGAGATATTACGCCGGCAAAGCTGACAAAATATTGGGGAACACAATCCCTGCAGGTAAGCCACTTCTAGACTTACAAAAGAAGCGCACGTATTCCGAAAGAGTCATGAAAGTAGACGGAAAGAAAATATTATGCTAGATTCTTTCAAAATACTTTCGCTATATACGAAATCTCTGCTAGATTAACAAGATAAAGAAATAAAAAGTATATTTAATGAGTTCATTACATAATGTTATCACATAATTACGAGTATATGTTGCATGGTGATAGCTACAGAACAGATAAAACTACTTTTATCTGTTCTGTGGTGATAGCAAAGGTACCTACCTAACTTAACTTTTTATTACTAACTTAACTTTTTAACTAACTTTTTATTTTCTACATCAATTTTGTATCAATAACTTAACGAAATTAGATCATTAATTTCTTCTTTTTTATTTATATTATATTTTCTTTGTGATTGTATGTGTTACTAGCAATAGTCAAGTAAGTAATTTTATGTAAATACTACCATTATGGACTGCAAGGTCTGCAAATAAAAGTTTATTATTATTATTTTATTATTATTAATTTGATAAAAAGTAATAGGTACCTACCAACAGCTATGTGCAACGCTACACATATAGCAGATAATTAATTATATTATTTAGATCACATTTTATTATATCCGCATTGTTAATGTTATCTCTCCTAGACATTTAGATAATTCACTGACGTCTTTTGTCACGATCTTGTTGCAGGATCAAGCGTGCTGCAATGTGTTATGCATTTTCAGATGAAAATCATACTCAGCTGTTCACTTGTTCTCTAGTAGATAATGTTTGAAAATCAAGGTTACGTTTGCAGCATTTGCTAATTGTATAATGGCACAGATGTGTTACATTGTGAATCCATTTAAGTAGTTAATGTTAGATAATGTGATTAACCATCATATTATGCGAATTTCATATAAGACCCGCGGGGTAATTGCGTAACACACTAAGGGTCAGTTCACACCGAGACGCGACGCGACGCGACGATACTGGAAGAGGCCAGTGATTTCGCGCTGCGCCGCGCTGCGCCGCGCGCCGCCGCGAGACGCATCGCAACGTCGCGAGGCGCAGCGCTGCACGGCGCAACGTATCTGAACTCTCACAATGCAATGTGTACCTTTTCGTGTAGAAAATAAAGTATATTTTGAGTCACTCTTTTAAAGCGTGCGCGCAGCGTCGCGTCGCGTCGCGTCTCGGTGTGAACTGACCCTAACAGTAGCAATGGCTTTCATTTTGACAGTTCAACAACATTCATTGCGTTATTTACGTTGGTGAGCAGACAAATGTTTCGAACATATGAAGCAATGGCTTAGCAATATCCTTCAAGATAATTCAGATAGTGATTGATAGTGTGTTACGCAATTAGGATCCCGGGCCTTATTGCCCGCACAAAATCTTTTTTTCGAGTTCATGCTTCATCCATTATGAAATTTTCAGTATTGTTTTGAAGGAAACTGTCTGTTCAATTGATCTTACGGGTTGATCTTATGGATGAAAGACGGGTCGGTTCAGTGGCGTGCATATTGCATAAAGGCATATAAGCAGTGCCTACCTCGATAAATCACCATAAGCCTGTCAATTACATTTTAGTGTGTGTGCGCCCCACAATTAAGAAACTCACAAAATTATCATACCTAACAAAAAACAAAATCTTCATACAAACTCGCGCGGCAGTAGGCAGTCGCCAGACGGCCTACTCGGATCCCGTACTATTCGCACATTGTCATTGGTCTTTACTCGTTCAAGTTAATACGACGAAATTAAATTCCTGCCTACCTATTCTGGAAACCACGCCACTGGTTCGGTTATTAAAATCATGATAAGCAATATTGCGGATTTCGTGTTGTTTATGGCAACTAGGAGCAGTGGTGGCCCAGTGCTATCGGCCCCGACTTACGAGTTGTAGGTCGTGAGTTCGAACCCAGGCAGGCACTTTTTTACTTTGTGTATTTAATTTCATTACCACTGCTCTCAAAACGGTGAAGTAAAACATCCTGAGGAAACCGTCATATCCTAGAACCAAAAATTAAAAGACACTGGGCTCGTGTGGTGGATGCCCCGCTCCCTCTGAGGAGCCCTGTGTCCCAGCAGTGGGAACATTAAACGCTGATTATGTATGGCAATGACAATTGGCTTAAAATGCATTTGATGTTTGTTGATCTGTTGCACAACTGCCTAAGCCTGACGATAACCGTGATGTTATACATAAAATTATGTCTCTTACAGATGGTGAAGTATTATCTTTTACTTTGAAAGAGCCAGTTGGCGTATGTGGACAGATCATACCATGGAACTATCCTATACCAATGTTGTCATGGAAAATTGCACCAGCGTTAGCCGCGGGTATGTATTGTACCTACTATTTGTTTACTTCAATTCAATAATTAATATTATACATACGTAGTGTTTAATTAGAGACTGTTTACGATCTTATAGCCAAATGTGAATATAGAAATTGTAAATTATTTGATTTTCCATTGTTATCTGAAATGAATTTGGATTATGTATATATTATAGTAATGGTATGTGTGTGTATATATGTATGTATTTGTTTACCTAGTTTTAAGAGTTTTTTTATCATTGTCCCTCTCAACCAAAGCACCTGCCATCCAATCTCTTCACCACCCTTGGTTGACTGGTAGAGAATGCCTAAGGCATTAAGTCCGCCTTTGTACCTTTTTGTGCGAAAAGATTAAATAAATAAATAAATTATGATAAATGACTAGATATCCTGAGATCACGGAGTCTGAAAAAATGTAATGGGCTTTTTGTATTTTGTAACTTTTGGTAGTACTCCATGGAATTCATAATATACTTGTGTCCTAATTAATATGTAGAAAGAAGAAACTTGATATTTTTTATCTGATCTGGTATTTTATTATAAATTCTTGGAGAGATGCCAAAGAAGCTTACATTAGAGCCGTTTTACATTTTGTGTGACATCATTGATTTAAGTATTTACTATGCACAGGAGTTTATCTAACATCTGATAATTTAACAAATAAGTGTAAATTAGTCTTCACAAATAATGCTGTTTCCAAGATGTACAATGATGGTAGTGTAAGTATGTAGTTTTAAAGATTTGAAGAAAGGTACACAACTATCAGTTACTTTAGTATTACACATTACCCTTATGCGTCGCTTTTGCATTTTGAAAAAGCCAAGTATCAAGTATGAACTTTTGATGTAAGGTTAGGACTAATCAGGAAATACATCGCCCGTGACATCGACGCGCAAACTGTAGGTAACTATAATTTCAGCACATCATTATAAACCCCCTAGAGTAGACATTTTTCGTCGATTATCAAAAAAAAATAACTTTTATAAAATAGTCCCAATACCTACGCGGTCAAAGGTATTGAACAGCTAATTTTTTTGCCTCCCTGTATAAATTTAAGCGAACATGGAATTTTACTACGTTAATTACGTTTTCAGGTTGCACAATAGTCTTAAAGCCAGCAGAACAGACACCACTTACAGCATTAGCAGTAGCTGCCCTTATCAAAGACGCAGGGTTCCCTCCAGGAGTTGTCAACGTGGTGCCAGGGTACGGACCCACAGCAGGAGCAGCGCTAACGCACCACCCCGATGTCGATAAGATAGCTTTTACTGGATCTACCGAGGTATGTCGCATTTATTTAGTGTAATAAAATCTATGGTGACTCAAAGATGGGATGTCAAAATGGCTTTCGTAGTCATGAATTTTCTTCACTAAATTCAAACCGTTGAAGCCATTCGGGCTATTCTTATATTAATAACTAGCTTCTACCCGTGACTTCGTACGCGTGAAATATAGGACCCCAACCCATCCCGTCGCATCCCATCGCGTCGCATCCCATCGCGTCGCATCCCATCGCGTCACATCCCATCGCGTCGCACCCCAACGCTCGCTCGTGTACGTATTTATTTCGTTTTCACTTAGCGTTCTTTCTAACTTTTCGGGTCGTAGCGTGATGTTAAGTATTCTATTATCATCCTCAATATTTGGGCTATCAAACGCAAAAAGATTTTTTTCAAATGTTTCGGATTCCGGAGATTAAGTTTGTATGTAGGGGTACATACAAACTTACAAACAAACACACACATTTTAGCAGAGTGATGAAGAAATAAATGGCATCAGAGAATTAACTTATTGCTTCATATTTGCAGGTAGGGCGCTTGATTTTGGGAGCAGCATCTGCTGTTAACCTGAAGCGAGTCACTTTGGAACTCGGTGGCAAGAGTCCTTTGGTGGTATTCAATGATGCTGATGGTAAGTAGTAAGGTAGAATTTATCTTCTAACGAATCCCTTTTAACCTTGACTCCATGCCAATGTCTCTACTTGTAACACACCAATGAATACTTTGTTGGTTCCGGATCGGAAGCTTATCATTTTGAACCTAACCGCAAAAAAAATAAACGCTAAATCAGATTTAGATACGCTTATCGTTAAATTCTGAGGATAACATGATAGTCGTTTTTTTTTTTATTTTCAACTGATAAAAGTACGTATTACGGTTTTTCTACCAAAGGGTTTTTTATGTAGACGAAGCTACCAATATCAATGGTCTCCGAAAGATCTAAAAGATGATACAGTTGTGATGTTTCTCGTTCCAGTTGAAAAAGCAGCTCAGAAAGCTCATGCTGCGGCGTTCGCCAATGGTGGCCAGTGTTGTTGCGCCGGCACAAGAACGTACGTCCAGTCTGGAATCTACGACCAGTTTGTGCAGAAGTCCGCTGAGATCGCCTCGAATAGGTTGGTCGGAAACCCCTTCGATGATGTACAGCAAGGACCTCAGGTATGACATACTACTATAGAACTAATGGCCACATTTATTTATGATCTCGACAAACTGCTTGATAATTACAATGCAGTCACAATACATTAGGCGGCATCGGTATTTTTGGCCGATGATCTGTCTATTTTTTGAAGCAACAACAAAAATATTATCGTATTTTTAATCCATGAATGCGCTTTGGTGTTTTCCGTTGAAATAATCTGTTTTAATCCTACACACGTAGGATTAAAAAAACAGATTATTTGCACTTATTATCTAAGAACTGGTATCACCCTACAAACTATGTCAAATTACTTATGAATCTTATGAAAGAAAGAAGAAAGAAAATACATTTATTTGCGGCAAACATAAAAAGAAAACAAACGCAAAAAAAAAATTAGTTGGGGGAAAACATGCCGTGGGTCGTATGACTCATATTTATGTTTTCAATTTGCAGATTGACAAAGACATGTACAATAGAGTGTTAGGATACATCCAAGCTGGTAAGGAGGGAGGAGCCAAATGTGTGGCTGGTGGTGATAAGGTGGGAGATAAGGGATACCACATCAAGCCTACTGTCTTTGCTGATGTTACTGATAACATGAAGATTGCAAGAGAAGAGGTAAGGGAATATTACAAAGACGTACAAAGTATAAACAGTTTTACTTTCTCGTACGTTATCGTCAAAATAGGACATATTACTGCAGCTTCGATTGCACATGAACAAAGTGCATCAAAAAAATGTCGTCTGAAACCAATTTCATTATCATTTTTGCTTGCCGTTGTTCATGATAACACTCGCAACAGTATCTACAATAAAATTGTTGTAGTGGAAACCAAGCCAACATTACCGTTAATTCTTATTCAATTATTAAAACGAGTTATTGTTTTCAGAAAGACTAGTTCTGCTTAGATTTTTCTTTATTTTCACTCGTTTGCATGGTAAGACAGATTTCTACTATGTAATTTTGGACAAAATTCAAAATCCCTAAAGTCCCATGTCCATGTGTACACTATCTGCCCAGCCTTTTCCCAACTATGTTACGGTCGACTACCAGTCTAACCGGATGCAGCTGAATACCAGTATTTTACATGGAGCGACTGCCAATCTGATCTCCACAACCCATTTACTGGGTAATACAATAAGTACCTCTTGGTAAGACTGGTTGTCAGACTTTCGGGCCTCTGACTACCAAAGCCGTAATGACCGTCAAAGATCCATGAATGACAGCCGGGACCAACGTCCGAGGCACGGAGGGGTATCTCTCTCTCTCTCTGTATATAAAGATGGTCAAACATCCACAGACTAACCGCAGCAAGCGTAGCTTACCCTGATCCGTCGACCTATGCGCATGTTATTATTTAGCCACGGACCCCTCCTCAAGTTCCATGTCTAATTAATATATTATTCTTTTCCAGATATTCGGTCCAGTTCAAAGTATCCTTAAGTTCGAAACATTCGAGGAAGTTATCGACCGTGCAAACGACTCTAACTACGGTCTCGGTGCTGGAGTCATCACTAATGATATCACTACTGCTCTTAGCTTCGCCAAGCAAGTCCGAGCTGGCTCCATCTGGTAAATATTATGCCTCTTTACATATTTTACAGAATTGTTTGATTTCAAATCATTATGAATTATTGTGAATGAGGAAAATGTCGTGAGGAGAGTTTTGAGTATGCATGTCGATGGCTATAAGAGTAGGGGAAGACCAAAGAAATGATGGATGGAATGTGTGAATGATGTGATTAGAAAGGGGGTGACTACCGAGATGACGACTAATAGAGAAGTATGGAAGAAAAAGACATGTTGCACCGACCCCAAATAAATTGGGATAAGGGCAGGAGATTGGTGAATGATGATGTGTCTAATCCATCACAATGATCATCCTCCTTCCCCTGTCCCGATTTGTTTGATGTCGGTGCAGCACGCCTTTTTCTATAATGGCTTGTTCATTATTAATCTCATAATTCTAGGCAGCATTATATTATTACATGGCCAGAGATCGCACCAGACAGGGAGGTTGGGAAGAAAAAGGGGAGGTCTTTGCCCAGCAGTGGGGCACAACATAGGCTAACAGAAAAAATTGGCATCATCTCAGAGTTACCTTCCTTCCAAGCTACATCATCTTTTACACAATTCGTTTCTTCCTTTTCTTCTTTCTGCCTCTTTACATCCATCCCTAACACTTTTCCTATATTTCTCACGAGTTCTAATGTTACTTTTCAGGATCAATACGTATGACCACACAACATGTCAAACTCCGTTTGGCGGTTTCAAGGACTCTGGTATTGGTAGAGAATTGTAAGTATTGGGTAATCTGCTAAAGTAACTAGTATTAAAACGTGGTGACAGCATATTCATTGAGAAAATAGACGTACCTTAATATTGAAATATCCTACTTTAAAAGTAATAATAGTCCTCCATGCCGAATTTCGGTCTTGGCGGCCAATTTCACCGGAGACTAGCCTTCGGCTCGGCGCGTTATATTATAGTGAGCAAATGTCACTCCCATAGTCCAATGGGACGGCGAACCGACACGACCGGAGAGAGATAAGGTGTAGGACCAACTGCCGGGGCCGCGGGTTGTTCGAAAGAGATACCGTGGCCCCTGGCATAGGCAACTGAAGGAACACGGTTGGGTTTTAGTCAGTAAAAGTCTGACACGCCCTCCCGCTCCGACCAGAGCGGGGGAAGTCATATGATGATTTCCCACCCAGAAAAAAAAAGGTGTAGGACCAACGGCTTAACGTCCTTTCCGAGGCACGGGGGTATCAAACCACCAACTTCCAAATTCCAAAAAAAGAAATTCCTAATGGAAAAACCCAATAACACTGTCCCGTTGGCCATGTGGTTGCTTGCGCGGCTGCTAAGCGTGGGGTCCTGGGTTCGATGCCCATGTCGGGCAAGTTAAAGTAACCAGTAAACGAATATAAGAAACTCCAGAATCGTTTGTGAATTCATTCTCAACTATATTAATTTTTTCAGGGGTGAAGACGGCATCAACCAATACTTGGAGACTAAGACGGTCACCCTGGCGTTGCCGAAACGACCACAACTGTGAAGCTAAACGTTACGTATTTAATTTAAAAAATAAACATTTTTTTTTTTTTATTTAAACTAGGTATAGGTACAAAGCATTATTTTACTACTAACGCTTCTAAAGCGCACATAAATGCTATTATATCGATGTTATAGAATTAAATTAAAACTTAATTAATAAAGGAATGCCAGGGGCAAGAGATTAGTATGGCATTAAACGGATATGGTAAGTGACAGACACAGATTGAAAATGAAGAGTCAATAGTATTTTTAAACCAACGCGAATTTGGTGTTGTGCGCGTGCTACGAAGTACCTACAACACCGAATTTGAGCAACCTGCTACTAAATTTCCTCTTACTCCCGGCATTCAGTTTACCAATTTATTATGGTTTAATTTGTCTGATACCCAAAAGGTAAAAGGTTACGTTCCAAATTAAAATGAAGGGAGAATGTGCTCTATAATTATCGAGAGCATTTATTATTCATAACGCGTCAGCTGGCGTTATCGCCGAGCAAAAGTAATTTCATGTATCCATATAGGAAGAATTCTTTTTCTGGCATGTGTTGCTCTATGGGATAGATACTTAAAACTTTTTAGGGTTCCGTAGTCAACCAGTAACCCTTATAGTTTCGCCATGTCCGTCTGTCCATCCGCAGGCTTAGCTCAGAGACTCTTCTATAATTTGACATAGACATACATATTAATCGCGCCGACAAAGTGGTAAAATAAAATCTTGAAAAAAAATTTTTTTAGGGTACTTCCTCTACACGTAGTGGGGATGTGTTTTTTATTTTTGATACAGGGATGCGTTTGAGAAATATTAAGCTTTAAAGTGCTAATTTTTGTTAGAATCAAGTGTCCCCCCCCCACCCCCACCCCCCCCCCCCCCCCCTGCCGGTTAAATGGTTGTTTTTGGATATGTGAAAAAACTCACGGCAGTAGTATATATAACGAAGTTAAAAGGAAAACTATCACAGCTAAGTAGGCTTTACAAGTTTACGAGTAATAGTCGATCAACTTACATTTGCAGTGCAATGTATGGGAGAATATGATTTTCAAATACAATGTTAAGTTTGTTTTTGGGATAAAATTCATTCCAACTACGGAACCTTTCATCTTCACACGCACTTGGCCGGTTTTTGACTATTCCATGATTCCAACATTGTTCTTACCACAGAACAGAAAAAAACAGTATACCGATACGAGGGATGAACTAGGTAACTCACCGACAATTTTGTACTGCTTCTCGGTGAGATGGTTGGTGATCATGCCACAGACATGAGCACCCAGGGAGTGTCCCACACAGGTGATCATCTTAGCCAATGCCCCAGCTTGCGTGATCGCTGAGTAGAGCTGAGCCGTGCATTGAGCAGCTTTTCTGGAAAATGGTAGAATGAGCTATTTTTTCCGTCGGTACCCATAACTCAGCGTGTTGGAATTGCCTTTCATCATCTAGTCGTTGCCTCTCTCAGACCACCGCAGTAAGTTAAACTGAATATGCAGGCTACATAAAACCAGATAAAGAAACCAGGTATATAACTGTTAGTATCAGGTAGAAAATAATGTAAAAGATTAAAAGCCATTACTCGAAAGAAAAATAATACTGATGAGCCGGTAATACAAATATTGCCAGAACATCAGGGTGATTAACACTGACTAAGATTTAGGCATGGCATAAATGATGAATGGGTTATTTAAGATAGCGTTTTAAAAAGTGTATTTTTCTTATTTGACTAACAAATAATATGAATAGCTGATACGAAAACTCGTGATTTTCGCGTGTTTACCAAGTGTGACATTCACAGTAAAGAAGCTGTGTATTATATTGATGAATGATAATCCTCATGATCATTTCAAATCAACTTACTTCATGTTAGACAGCGCAGACAGGTAGCAAGGAAACCTGGTGAGCATCGACCAGTCTACCATGAACACGTTGTAATCTTTGCGAGATAGATACGCTGTAAACAGATAAACAGACAGATATAGACAATGTAGGTAAATATACAGGCGGAACGGTAGCTGTGGTGATGTAATGAATGGTATGTAATTGTTACCGCAGACTTAGTAAGTGGACTATGGAATATGCAGCAGACCTTTTTATTTTGCGTAGTTGTTATATACGTAATTATTTTTTTTAATTTAGAGACTAAACTTTCTAAGAAATCTAGAAATTATTTTAATGATAATTAAATAACCAAGCCTAAAGCATGATTCTTTACTTTGGACTATATGACTATGAATGTATTTCATCATCACAGCTCTCAAAACGGCGAAGGAAAACAACGCGAGGGAACCGAAAATTCGAAGACATGTGACATCCACCAACCCACACTAGGCTGGCGTAGTGGATTAGGCTCACTCCCTCTCACAGAGAGGAGGCCTTGTGTCCCAGCAGTGGGGACATAATAGACTGATTAAGCTTACGCTGCACATAATATGGGGCCATATTAACTATATTTTACTTGGACAGAAGAAAATTGATGTAACGCAAATAACATTCCCAACAAAGAATAAAAAACATTATGCGAAGATTTATCGAGCGTTCCGCCTTCTGTATGATCACGCGCACAAAGCCGGTCGTCTCTTTATCACTTTCACACTTTCATTGAATACTCTCAACTATATCTCTTGGTTGTTTTTTGTCACTGAAATAACGAAACTGCCATGCTTATCCTTCCGTGAGAAGAATGCATTGCAGTTTCGTTAACGTTAGGTATCCTACTGGATGTTTTGTTAACCGATACTTTGTAAAGTTTATAGTTTTCTTTTATGTAAATGAAATTATATTATATATGTCGCAGCCAATTGGTTTAATTAGCCGTTTAGTTAACCATCTAGCCTTTTAACTAAACGGTGCAGCGGTGGCCGTTCAACTAACGGCCTGAATGATATTCAATAAATTATAGTTTAGGTTGGAACTGAAACCAATCACGCGCGAGCCAAATTAATCGCAGTAACTAACCCAGGGCACCCCGGCCAAATGGGTTAAGTTAGAACTGTGATCAACCGCGTGCGAGCCGAGAGAGCGAAGCGAGACGAGCACTACTCCCAAAGGCCAGGTGGTTGACTAAACGGCTAATTTAACCAGTTGGCCGCGACATGTACACAAGAATTAATTAACATTTGGGCCCGTGCTGTGGATTACGGCCAACTCTCCTTACCGTGAGGCCTGTGTTCCAGCAGCGAGAACATTATGGGTTGATTATGTATAATCTAAGGCTAATACGAATATATTTATTTATATAATGAATGAGTCGTGAAAAATGCCATTATTTATGGCTAGACAGGAACTGACATAACGGATAAAACTGATGTATGGAAGAAAACATATTATGCTGCATCAACCCCAAATAAATTGGGATAATTACGAGTACAAGAAAGATAGTAAGATAATTGGCGCCGATTCCCTTGTTTACTAACTAAACTTTTAAGTTCAGTCCTGACATATTAGTCAGTGCCTGACGTATTTTTACAAGCTTTTATTAATAGCCAATTTTTTTGCCAAATAAAAAAATCCAAAAACCAACCAATTCCGCCAATCCGCCAATTTCTTATCTTAACTGAAAAAATTAAACCTACCTACTACCCGACTAGAGTCTATGGAGTATCTTAATTTGACAGGACTAAACTAATATTTATCTTCTGTCCTTTTCTTAATGAAATAGAAAGAAAAAGATGCACTGAACTTAAATTTAGTTTAGTTTGTGAATAAGGGAATCGGCGCCATTATCATGCAAATAAACTCACCATCTCGAATATAAGTCATCGGTGTTTTAGAGTAGGTGCCGTTGAAGCCGTGGATGATGAGAACATTCTTCCTTGTTTTCTTCCAACCGTAATCGCGAAGGAGTTTCGGATGTCGAGGATCCACGAAATGTTGTTTTGGATGTTCTCTGTGAACATTACAGGGAAGAAGATAAGATCCAGTATCTTACAATAGGATACTGGCAGTAGATACTTCACCACCATCAGTAGGTACCCTAATTGCGTAACACACTATCAGTCTCAATCAGAATCATTTTGAAGGATATTGCTAATCCATTGCTTCATAAGTTAGAAATATGTGTCTGCTCAACAACGTAAATAACGCAATGACTGTCAAAATGAAGCCCATTGCTACTGATAGTGTGTTACGCAATTACCCCGCTGGCTATAATTCTTTCTGATCCTGTACATGGGGTTGGTTATAGACCGCTTTATGACCAACTAATGTTTGGTTCCTATAAACAAAAACGAATAGTTTTTTTTTTGGTAGCATTTTTTATTGCCAAACTGGGCATAAAATAGATTCGTAAGCTAATTTTACCTGTGATAGCTACTTTCATATGGGAGGGTCTACTATGCAAAGCTATGATGAGGTTTTGGCTTAATTTTAACCAATAACTGTCCGTAATTTATTGGAAT
The DNA here is from genome assembly GCA_911387795.2 of Apamea monoglypha. Lineage (NCBI taxonomy): Eukaryota > Metazoa > Arthropoda > Insecta > Lepidoptera > Noctuidae > Apamea > Apamea monoglypha. The sequence goes on from OU426920.1 coordinate 13,297,351, forward strand.
CGGCCATAAAAGTAATAAATAATCATTAGTATGCACACTGAATAAATCTACGCGCACTGGGCCCGCGTCATGTTCAGTGGATAACGGTCGTTCTTACTAAGAAGCATCGGGATAAGATTATCTATATTCAAATAGTCCAACGAATTTCGTTTTATTTTTTTATCAAGAAATATAAAAGCCAAAACTGCAAAAAGGGATTTGAAGTACGGACGACAGCAGGTCAAGCTACCCGAAACTGTCCAATTTTCCCAATCAACCTTGAACCTTAATGCTTCAACGATAAAGTTGAAAATCTATTAAAGAGATTTGACTGATTGTAGTAGCTTGATGTGCTGGCGTCTGTACAATAAGAACTTAAATATTGATTTAATTATTTTATTTAAACTTTTCGTACAAAACGGTACAAAGGCGGACTTAATGCCTTAGGCATTCTCTACCAATCAAACAAGGGTGATGAAGAGATTAGATGGCAGGTGCTTTGGTTGAGAGATAAATGATAAAAAAAACTCTGAAAAAAATGTAGGTATCAATAAATAGAAAGTACTTACGGTGTGTACATAAAAAAGTTAATCTCGCTGTCCGGACACTTCCACTCTCGCTTCATAACACATCGAAAGTAACGGAAATCCAACATGGATGCTAGATCGCCATCCACTTCAGACACTGCAATTAAAAGAAACGGAATAGTTTATTTTATGTTCACACACACGCTGCTGTAGAGACTATCGTGAGAAACAGTAAAGCTAAGGTAACAACACGCCTGTACCTCGAAAGGGTAGGCAGAGGTCTGTGCCTACAAGAGTAAGTTACTGTAAGTCCCATGTAATAGGGGGCGAGCCTATTGCCATCAACCGTACACAAATCCTAACTCCTACTTAGCTGCTACTGAGAATTTGTTAATGGAGAAACAGTTTTGCCTGACTAAAGAAGACTCAAACCCAAGACCGCACGCTCAGTATTCGCGGTATTTACGGTTGCACCTACTATAATTACACAGTATTGATATCGGAGATATTGTTTTCGTAAAACCTTCATCAGACGTACGATTATTCCGTTAAAATCCACCCTAAGATGGATACGCGGATACGCATGTCCGAGAATGCACTCTGGTGTGGCCTAGGGTGGATTCCTGGACGACCTTGGGGTGATAAACGGAATAACCCCACACGTAGACTAGCTATTAGGTGAAGTTTGCAAAAAAAACTTGAACTTGACGCACATCACTCACATGCAGCGAAAGTAATGTCTTTTTTTTTTACTTTAAAAACTAAGCGTAATGTATCTACTTTAAAACCTGATTTTGTGCCTATCTGCTTCAAACTAGCCTGTCCAGTGGTAGGTGGTGAAAGTAGAGGTTATGCTAGTGTATTCCCCTTCACTCTCATTGATAAAGTTTATAGGTATGGGAGCATCGTTTATAATGCCTTTTAATGATGAAGTTTATTCTATTAATCTATGCAGACTGCGCAGCTAGTACTACATACTCGTATTATAAACCTACTGAATCCACACTATCCATCCATACTTTATTTACGGCGAACTTCGCACCGCCTCAGAATCAATATGAATTATCTTCCTTTTTTTTCGTAAATTTTTCCCACCTATTTATAGTTATTCTGCTATTCGGGGAGGAGCCAAAACAAATAAATAAAAGTCTTTTGAAAAAACGGCCAGCCGTTATTCGATTATAAATGCCGTGTAAGTGTAACTAACCCGACTTTCTAGCTGCGCCCCGCGGTTTCACCCGCATAAGTTTCGATCCCGTGGGAATATCGGGATAAAAAGTATCATATGTGGTAATCCTGATTATAAACCATCTGTGTGCCAAATATCATACAAATCCGTTCAGTAGTTTTTGCGTGAAAGAGTAACAAACATCCATCCATCCAAACTTTCGCGTTTATAATATTGTTATAGTAGGAGGATAAAATGTGAAAGTAACTGTGTCTGCCTGTACGTTCCCGTGGGATAATTTCCAACCTCCACGCGAGTGAAGTCTATAAAAATCTAAATCATGTTTCTGTTGGACAAACGGTAAAACATGGCACTTTACTACAGTCAGCGACCCGATTCCTTTCATCGTGGGTCTCCCTCTTCCTTTGAATTTATTTCAAACACGTAGGTAATGTTTACATAACTGACTGAGCTAAATATAACAGCACTACTAAAGGGCTCGGCCACTGCTTCGAATACCAAAGACGACAATCAATGTGGCGGTAAACATGTTGACTGACCTGACGTAATACACAAGTGAGGAGAGAAAACAATTCGGATCGCATAAACGGCAAGAATGCCCTTTTAAAATGTCAATGTGAAACGGAACTTCGTAACCTTTAGGTATCACTTGGAGAAGAATTCACTGCATAATGCCAATGTTATCAAAAAAAGTACAGACAACAGCAGGTCAAGCTACCCGAAACTGTCAAATATTCCCAATTAACCTTTAGCGATAAAGTTGCAAATCTATTAAAGAAATTTGACAGGTTGTAGTAGCATGATGTGCTGTCGTCTGTACATTACGTAATCGTCGAAATTTTGCAAATACATTAAATTAAATTAAATTGCTATGCTTTATAGCAAAAGATGGTGAATAGAAAGTTGATGTGCAATAATATTTTATTCAATTAAACGCTCTTTATGTCGTTTATTTTTATATTTCAATTATATAATTAAAAGTATTTTAAATCGGTGAATCATCTCTATAAATAGAATATTTACCAACCATAGATACCAACATATACCAACCATAGATACCACATACCAACATCTCATCATCTGCCTAGCCTTTTCCGAACTAGGTATGTTGGGGTCTGCTTCCAGTCTAACCGGATGCAGCGGAATACCAGTATTTAACATGGCGCAACTCAAGTGAGTTGCGCCATGTAAAGTTGGTAAGTACCAACTCCTATTGAGCGAAAAAAAAACAAAATGTCAGAACTAGATTTAACGTCACCACGTCAGATCCAACCTCATCAGGGAATAGCAGATCTGCACTGCTGCGCATAAGCCTCTTCAATTGCAATACTAAACTCGATCATAAGCCACTCTCATCCGTCCGTATCTAGCTACGGCAACAAAACTTTCCGCGCAACGCGCAACGCTTTGCTCAAGTACTTTCGTTCTTGTTAAATTCCGTACACTGCCAGCGTAGTGACAATTTATTTTGATTTCTCTGAAAGTTGTTCCACTTTTTATGCACCATCAAATCGTGTATCCACTTGGTTGGTTATTTTTAAAACGTAATTATTCATAAACTAGCTTCTGCCAGCGGCTTCGCCCGCGTGGATGTCGGAAATTATCCCACGGGAACATGCTACCGAACAAAAAGTAGCCTATACAGCCTATTAAGGCATTAAGTCAGCCTTTGTACCTTTTTTGTATGTAAAAAGTTTAAATAATTAAATCTATGTTACTCCATAACATCAGCTATCTGCCAGTGAAAGTCCCGTCAGAACCGGTCTAGTCGTTTCGAAGATTAGCCGCAACAAACACACAAACAAAAATTTAAAAACATGTTTTTTATATAAGTACTTAGCGTGTATATTTTCATTTTCATACGTATTTAGTCAAATCTGTTATTTTTAAGACCCACTTCACTCTTCAAAAGGTAGTTGTTTTTGAAAATAATGATTAAGATCTCATAATTCATTCAGAAATTAATGAATTATGAGATCCTAATCATTATTTATTATTTACGTCTACGCCTTATAAAAGTAAACCTAAGTACCTACCTAATTAAAAAAAAAATAAACTCTTTAACAGAAAATAAAATACCTACCTACCTAAATAAACCTATTTCTGATGATAACTAATCTAAACTCAATAAATAAGCAAAATCCCTAAAAACTAAGATATTAGTTTTTAGGGATTTTGCGATATTGTATCTTAAGATAAAATATTATAGTATCTTAGCCGTGTGCTGCGCCCCTTAGTGAACTCCATTGCGGGTGACGTAACCTACGACAAACTTATTATTTGCGGTTGGTACAGTAATCGGATTCAGGGATCGAACCGCAAAATTAAGTTTGTTTTTTATTGTATATACTTTTCCGGGATAAAAAGTGCCCAGTGTGGTGCCCAGGATATTAAAGAATAATTATACCAAGTTTCATCGTAATCGAACCGGTAGTTTTTGCGTGATGCCTGAACAAACAGACAGACAGACAGACAAAAAAAAATTTAATCACATTTTTGGGTTCTGTGTCGGTCTAGTAACACCCCCTGCCATTTATTTTTTGATATTTTCAATGTACAGAATTAACACTTCTACAGATTTATTATAAGTACCTATAGATAACAGCTGAATACGAAAAAACTTCACGGCGGTGGGTTCACTATCTCTTTCATCTAGCGATTGGTCTGAAGTTTTGCTAATGAGTCTGTTAGGTATGCAAGGTTAATATCTAGCACCTATCACCTAAACTGAAAGGTTTTGGATAAGGATAACCATAATGAAAACTAAAACCTTCAATAGTCGACGAGCTATTTAGAATATCTTGTCAGCATACCTACGTCTTGAATTCACTCTGAAGAGATCGAATGTGGAATGAGCTGATCCAACAGAACCGAAGCCCGCAGAATAAGCAATCTGAAGTGGCAATTGGCTGGCCATATTAGCCATAGAACCGATAACTGTTAGGGTAAACGAATTCTGTGTAATAGAGACCGCGAATCTAATGTGTACAACGCCCTCAGGCCAAGTGGAGCGACGACCTTCACATGATCGAGTCAAACGACGGGTATGTGGAGAGGTATATTTGTAACAGTGGACTGCTAAACTAAGTAGGCTGACGAAGGTCTACCTATCCATAATTTCCAAAACAGGGTGTTTTGGAACGATTCTCATTGCCAAACTATTATCTACATAATTGACACAGACTGATGTTCTTTTCTAACGCCGGAAGCCTAACTAAATTCAACCATGTGCAACCCACGTTTTCATGTGTCTTCTGCTAGATAACAATACATAATGAAGGTAATTGAATATACATAAGGGGTTATTGCACTATCATAATAGGCTTAGTAATCTCATTGTATGACAAAAGTCACTTTTACTTTCTCAAGGCAATGTTTACTTAAGAGCACCTATCTACCTTGTTATTGTTTGCAGAACAATGCGATCGTATATTATTATGCCATTGATAGCGCTTCTTTGGTACAGACGCCAGCAAGGCAAGCTACCCGAAACTGTCAAATTTTCCCAACCAACCTTGAACCTTAATGCTTTAGCGATAATGTTGAAAATCTATCACAGAAATTTGACAGATTGTGTAGTAGCTTGATGTGCTGGCGTCTGTACCTAGGTGTTATAAATGAAAAAGTAAAATCTTTTTTAGTTACAAAATAAATTCATCTTTGTTACGGCTCGCGTGTTAACAGTCGAGACATATGAGGCAGTTATAAGAAAATGATAGTAATTTAATTAAAATTACGTTTTATAAACTTTGTAACGGTTCGATAAACTTTGAATTCTGACTTACCTAAATATGTAGGTATGTATTATAGGTATTCCTCTAGTTTCGTCATTTGCTATATTTAATAGAATATCTATTAGCTCGTGTCGTAGTCAAAACTTTTACCAATCTGTGGAACTGACTGACCAAGAGCACCAACGCTTAGCACTAGTTCTCTTTCAGGTGCCAAAGTGCTAAACCTTAAAGACAGATGGTATACTTCTAATAAGTGACAAACAAACAGACAGACGCAAAGACATGTGACATCTACCAGCCCGCAGTGGACCCGCGTGGTGGATAACGGCCAACTCCCTCTCATCGAGAGGAGGCCTGTGTCCCAGCAGTGGGAACAGTATAGGCTGATTATGCTAAACAGACAGACCACGAGTAACTTTCGCAGTTTTAATATTATTGAATATAGTTACGCAAGACTGTAACAGTAATGACGACAGTGGTTCTAAGAGTAATAAATCATCTACAACACTGATCTAATTCCTGTTCTAAAGTGCCAAACACAACACTTAGTTAATTCCGCATTGATAGCAGATCAAGTGAAAGTAGCCGATGATATGTTTATGAAGCTATGCATAAAACGACAACTACATATTGCGGCTTTCATTTTGACAGTTCAGCCAAATTCATTGCGTTATTTACGTTGTTGAGCAGACAATTTTTTCGAACATAATGAAGCAATGGATTACCTTCAAAATGATTCAGATTGTGATTGATAGCGTGGTACGTAATTAAGGTGCAGATTCAATCGAGTAAACAATCTCTTCTTTTTCCCATTCTCTTCAATTTCGTCAGTACAGCCAACTGCATTAGTTGTTTACCTTTTTTTTCCGGATGGGAAATCATCAAATGTCCTCTCCCGCTCTGGGTGGAGCGGAAGGGAGTGTCAGACTCTTACTGACTAAAACCCACCCATGTTCCTTCCTTCGCCTTTTATGTTCCGGGGTAGCGGTAACCCTTTCGGACAATCCCGCTGACCCGGCAGGCTTGCTGACAACTCTTTGAGGCGCGCGTGGAACACTTACGCGCCATCCCGCACGGGCCTGGTCCTGATCGGGCGGTGAGCTACCCATTGCTCTCCGGAACGGGAGGCTCTCTCCCTCATCCGTCTCGCCACCTCCTTCGCTAGCATGACTGCTTCGCAGAAGGAGGCGACTGCCTCCCACTCCCTCTCGCCCTGGACCATGGCTTGCACTAGGGCCGGGCGCGAGAGGCCGCCGCCGCTGCCGATCGCCTCTACGAGGACGCGGCGGTGCTCCGCCCAAGCGGGGCAGACCTCCACAGTGTGCTCCACCGTGTCCTCTGGGCGATCCTGGTAATGGTGACATCCGGGCGTTTCCTCCTGCCTAATGATGTGCAGGCGGTAGGTCAGGGCGCCGTAGCGCCTCTCTAGCCACTCCTCAAAGAGGGGTCATATCGCCGCTATCGCGGCGTGCCCTACGCTGGGTTGCGACAGTCGCTCTTTCCATGTCGCCATGAGATCGAGCCGGAGATCTGTCCGCTCCGCCGCAATTTGCCGCGGTAGCGGACTTTCCCCCCGGCGTAGTGCCTCCGCGCGCCACTCATACAGGCGCGCGAGGAGGCTTGCCGCCTCGCCCGAGATCGTGCGGTAGCCCCGGATGAGCTTTACGGCTACCACCTTCTGGGGCGCGTTCAGGTAGTGGGCGGCTCGCCGCCGCAGTGAACGCGCCAACACCGGAGCCCCGTATAGGGCCATGGACCGCACGACCCCCGCGTAAAGCCTCCGGCAGGAGGTGTTTGACCCCTAAGGTTGGGCAAGAGCCGCTTGAAGGCGGCCCCAGCCCGTTCCAGTTTGGGGGTCAAACGTCGGAAATGCTCGACGAAGTTCCACCGGCTGTCGAGGACGAGACCCAAGTACTTCATCGTCGTCTCGCCGATGTAAACCCCTCCTACCGTTAGTTGGGATCCCGGTGATGGCACGTTCCGGGGCCCATGAAACGCCATGGCCTCGGACTTGTGCAATGCCACCTCGAGACCCAACTGCCGGATCATCTCCACGACTATCGCAACCCCGCGTGTCATCGCGTCGGCCGCCGCCTGATGCGACCTCCCCTGCGGCAGAACCAGCGTGTCGTCAGCGTAGCGAACCACGCTGACGCCATCAGGGAGGTCGGCCTGCAGCACCCAGTCGTAGCCGATGTCCCACAGGAACGGCCCCACAACCGATCCCTGCGGGACACCGCACGACATCTCTCGCCGGTTCCACTCCCCTCTCGACCGGGGTAGATGACGGCTCTGTCCGTCAGATACGCGTTGTTTACGCCTCTGCTAAGGAATTCGGCGACTTGAAGAAAATGCCTCAGGATGAAGAACCAGTTGATCCCATCACGTAGTTAGCATAATAGGGTCCTTGATGCTATACGAAGATAATAGTCACCAGAGAGCTCACGAAAGGAAATAAAACTAGTCTGAGTCCGACTCAGACTAGTTTTATTTCCTCACAGATAGCGGTCCTCGAATACGGTGAAGAGGACTATATAGGTAGGTAATTATATTATGAACATCAGTGCAGCATAATTTCGTTTTAGTTACAACTTACAATGCATTTACGAGTATCAATGGAATCGTCCAATCAAGCTTTGTTGCCTTTCTTTATCGCTCAAGTGTGAAACCCATTTTTAAGAAGAATTCAGTCAATGCGATAATTATGGTAGATATTAATCAGTATTTAACCGTCAACTCACACATCATGTCCAGTTGAAAACCAGCGTCAGGCACTAGTTGTCTGGCATTTTTGCTGAACTGGGCCTTTTTGGCGCAGCCGTGAGGCACACTTTCCTGCTAACTTCTTACATCGGACTTAACACTTTTTATTTGATCTTTATTTTTTTGCTTTTATCTGATATGTATCAGAGGGGTAATTCTCGTAATTTTAAGAACGTTCACAGTCTGATCTCAGTCTCAATCTGTCAAAAATATCTCTAATTTCCCTACATTTTGACATTTGTTTGTCGCTGAGATGAGACTGCGACTAGATTTTGAACGTTTTAAATTACTAGAATTGGCCTTCTGGTGTACTTATTGTCTTTTAGTCTGTGCTCAATAAATGTATTTTTTTTTTTCTTTCTCCTTTCTATTTTAAATCAGTATGAATACAACCACAAACTACCTTGTGATGCGTGCATAGCGGCACATCAAATTTTTCCTTAGTATTTTCACAGTTATGTAGTGCAAAGATAGCCTGTTCTGTTTGTTTTACCGGTCAAACGGTTCATGTAACGACTTGTAATGAGATGCAGAATATGTTGTTTTTGCCGACTTTATTTTACCTGTTTACTGTATAGCATTTGTATGAGTCTAGTCTAACAAATCTGTAACTTATTGTGTCTGTTCAACCACATCAATACAGTGATCTCTAGGTAAGAGAAATAGTTTGATGGTTCGAGGTTTTTCTTTTAGGATTTTTTCAGTAGTAGCCCTGAGTCTGAATTGGTACCTACTGTAGCGAAATTTAATTTGACTAAATAAAATAAAATAATAATAGAAACATAAAAAAGACAATATTATTAAAAAAATATTACATCGTGACGCCGCGCCGACGCGGACGTTTTTGTGTTCGGCCCTATAATAAATTTTACGTATTCTTGTTACGCGTCGATTAAGACACGTTTGCAAACGTTCCTAAACTTACGTAACTAAATAAATACGAGGACGACCTAATGGTTAATTGGCACCAAGTCAATTCGTTATTAAGGAGCGAGATAATAATTTAAATTACCGCCTGATCAAAATTGTAACAATGTTAATAATACTAATAAATAAAAATAATAATACGGCTAGTTGGTAGTACATCAAGTAATAGGTTCTACTGAAAACTAAGCTACAGCGACTCCGGTCCTAGGCTCCACGCTGACAATCGGAAGGCACCTCGCTGGCCGGAATCAGAATTCTCTTAAATGAGCAGGTCGGGCGCAAGGTGTTATGTTGGGTTCGATTCCCAACAGGAAGCTTGTAGACGTCTGTTACTAGGGTGGCTGGTAGGGCGAATTCTAGATCGCCCTACAGTCTTCGGACAAATCCGAGTCTTCACGCTTCGCCTCGAGACCACTTTTCAGTGATGTACAGACGCCAGCAGGTCAAGCTACCCCAAACTGTCAAATTTTCGCAATCAACTTTGAACCTTATAGCTTCTTCGTTATAAAGTTGAAAATCTATTAAAAAAAAATGACAGATTGTAGTAGCTTGATGTGCTGGCGTCTGTACAATACGTTTATTTTCGGGAACACTGCCCTTGGATCCAGTGGATGACCGCACAGAACTCGGTCTTTCAATCCTTAATAGATTACCGTTAGCAAATTATTTAATTGTGAAAGCAGGAAAAAATAATATTTAAACTTCCGTCCTGTGTCCAAAAAATCCTTCCAATCAAAAATCTCGGTAAGAGAAAAGACATATGAAGACATTTTAATATGAAGAAAAAAAACCTTTCTGGTTAAAAATAAGCTTGGATTTAACGGCAACAGGCTTTCCCCCCTATGGCATGAAAGGGTGTTGGTACTTCAATAAGTAGTAATACTTCAGTAGTTTCCACGGAGATTTTTACAGAATAGATCGGCAGTTCTGTCCGCTTGTTCTTCATTTAATTACTTGGCCATTCATGCCAAGTAATTAAATGAAGAAGACATTACAATGTGTGTGTACTTAAACCAATTAAAAGAGACATCATTTCTCCTCGGATTGTCAGCGAACATCATTAGAGTGGTAAAATCAGTCATGATTGCATGTAGGTAAGTATTATTAAACAGAAACCGTATTATTAGTTATCGACGTGGCTGCAGTAATGGGTTAAATTACAGTTAGTGGCTAAACCATTGAACCTGCACTTGTTAATTTCAAGTTCTTATGTTGGATGATTGATTGATTCTCAGAAGTTTGTGGTCCCGGGTAATAATCGGGCGGAGTTCCTGCAAACACCGGTGGAGAACTTTAGATCGGTACAGATACCCCTTTAGCTATGGGAGTATGAACTTCGTGGAAGCAGTTGGTATTATTTGTATTTGCGAAATCGCTCTTGGATTGTAGAGTTGGTCTCCGTTTTATAAATACATGCTAGGTGGGTACAGGATCGTATCAAACTTTGTAAACAGTTATGATTTTATCCAACAGGCACTAGGTGCGAGGACACCTAATAGGTAGGTTATTTCTTGAGTTTGTGAACAAATCCCTTTTATTTGATTGTTAGTCGCATTATTTTTCATCGCATTCATTTCCTATAGAGAGATACTTACGGAATTGCACGGGGTTGTACGTACCAAGGTACAACTACAATTTCATTCAAGAGCAAGAATATTTTAAATCCAAAAACATTTTCAATGTTTTAATAAGTACTTGCCTAATTCCGTGGTCACAAGAACTAAAACTAATAATATCCCGCACTTTATTACACACATTATCACAGGCACAGAACACAGTTTTAAAAAAAACTACGATCACCTCATTGAGGATTCCTCGTTTATATAAAAAAGAAGTAAAAAAAAAAGTATAATATTTATAAACGGAACGCAATGCGCGCGCTGCCAGTGCAGCGGTGTAGTTGCAAACGATGCGAAATCAACACGTAGAGAAAAGTAAAATGCCCCTCTTGATCGCAATTTGCGGTGTAAACTGCTGTTGACCCTGCCACTATACAGTAGCCGACCAACACAATTGACTTGCGTACATTGCTCCTTACATCCTTTCTTTCTTGAATCTCTTTCTTAACAAATGGCGCCGTGAATATTGTTAGAAGGTATGACCAGATTTTTAGATTGTTTTCTTATATTGAAAAACGGCGCCGGCTGCCGCTGAAAACCAGCGCTGGGGCTCTGTCTCGTATAGAGTCTTAGCATTATGCTGAGCGATGGCCGTTTTGCGTGAATGTGACGCATGCTTACCCCCAACATGTTACTTTTTTTTTTGTGTTTATGTTCTTTTTTATGCGTCGTGTTTGCCGCAAATAAACGTATTTTCATTTCATTTCATTTCATTTCATTTCATTTAAAAAAAAAATGAAAAAGTGTTTATTCGTGGTGTCGACCGCCTAAGTTTATAAAGCCTAAGTTTAACCAGCACAACCTAAGTTGACCACCAGCCTAAGTTTTTATTATATTTCCGGAGACTATAAAATCAAATGTACAGACGCTAGCAGGTCAAGCTACCCGAACCTGTCAAATTTTCCCAATGAACCTTGAACCTTAATGCTTTAGCGATAAAGTTGAAAATCTATTAAAGAATTTTGACAGATTGTAGTAGCTTGATGTGCTGGCGTCTGTACTAAGTACTAATAACTTGGGAATTATGTATTCATCGTAATGAAGTTCAGAAACATCTTCAGATCAGCACACTACTTATCATAAGACTCCTCTTGTTCTCGACTATCAAGATCTCGACCTTCCTGTAATCCATTTTCCAGGAAAAAAACATAATGGCATAGAATGAATATATATATAATGAAATACTTAAATAGAAAGTTGAATGGAGACTGGTCTCCATTCAACTTTCTATTTAAGTATTTATTTTTTTAATCCAATTTTAGCATTTTGTTTTTTATTTTAGAGAATTTTGGAGAAACCTATCTGCTGAAAAACATTGTCTGGAAGGAACAGTCTGAAAAATATTAGGTACAGTTCTGTTTTTCTCTACGTAGGTATTACTTACCTATCAACAATTTAAATTACTAACTTTATGTACTTACAAGGTTAATTAATCCTTGTTAAAACGCAAACAGAGGTAAAGTTAACAATAACATCACAATCTCTATTAGAATCCGGAACCCACACAAAATGTGGAGGTAGGTAAGCTTATTGGTAAATATTGAAATAATGCAGAGTATTCACAATTACCTACTCACCTAAAAGTCTCCTTCTCATAAAAATATCATCATATAAATTATCCCACGGTAACGTACTACTGGGATAAAAAGTATCCTGCGTCCTAAGCCCGGTCACTGTCTACCTTTGGGCCAAATTTCACCCCAATCCGTACAGGCGTTTTTACGTGAAAGAAACTCACTTTCGCGTCTATAAATAATATTAGGATTAGGAGGTTTTGGGGACTCTTTTCGAAATAAAAAACCAAGCTTTGAATTATTTAAGTTAGTGACATCTAACGGCATCTTGCCAAACTATTATTGATCATTTAGTTATGTTCATGTGCCTGTCTTAATAATTACTTAGTAGAATTAAATAATGGTTACTAACCATTCTTTAAAATACATAATTACCTTTTATTTTTATGCTCATAAATTATATTACCAAGTCCCTTGAAATCGTACTGTGAAACACTTAATATTTTAAGTAGAAAAGTAGTTTTTTTACGTAACAATATAGCAATTGTGTCATGGTCAAAGACAGTCATGGTAAACAAAATTTAATAAATTTAGTTATTTGAGTATAAACTGCACATCGCAGGTATATAATTTGGTATGTATTTAATTGAATTTAAAAGAAATTTCATCCGAACAAAACAATATTTGACTAGTTTGCACATATTTTTTCTATCAGGCATAAAATAGACAAATTTTGAGGTTATGTTTTTATATTTACGTAAACACGAATGTTTTAGGGCTGAAGGTATTAAATTAAACCCATTAAAAGTAATTAAGCTAGAACTTTTCCTTGTGAATGAAATGTACGAAATTACGAATAAACAACACTTTCGCAAAAATAAACAAACAACAAAATACAAAGCTGTCAAAACAGCTGTTTGTTTGCCAGAAATGCCAGAAGCAGAAAAATTAAAAAAAAAACATATTTTTAGGGAAACATATTTAGGTTTTGTGGCAACGGGAAATCTCCTATTATAAAAGTCCCATCAAAAACTTCATTGGTTTCATAAAAGTAGTTCATGGACCTCGATCTTTGAAGTAGGTCGGCACCTAAATGGTTTTGTGCTGGCGCGGCTACGATCAGATAAGTATATCTAATTTATTTACAATATACCTATTTTTTGCGAATATGTACAGGAAAAACTATTTAATAACTTTCATACCTCAATACTTAGTGTAAATCAATAAAAATAAATTATCTGAGATCTCGTGGTTGTTTGGTGCAGTACTTGCACTTACATTTTCTAGTGTTGCCAGAGCAAATAAACTTATCACATGCGATAGGAACCACATGTTTTCAGTTATTTCATTTATCTTGTTGACTTTTGACTTTATGCGGCCTTCTCCCATAACGTAAACGTCGTATACATAAGTACTGCATACAAGTTAACAACTGGACACTAGTTGTTAAACAAAAGTGAAACCGAGCAGATTATTAATTTTGCGGTATTTTAGAATTTCGTATATTCCGTTTTTAATTCATAAATCCATGTAACATTTAGTTTTTCACTCAGAAAAGTAGATTTAAAACATAATTAGATTTTTTTCTATATTGTTATTCAAAGTTTATTGTTTAGATGAAATTATTTGGCACTTGTTTACAAGTGGTAAGTTATAAAAATATTTTTGTTGTTTTTGTTCATTAAGACCAAGATCTGTCTTGGTCTAAAGAGTATCTGAGACATTGGTGATTGTAGCTACTGTCTGCAGTAGCTACAATCAGCAATGTCTCAGATACTCTTTTGTTGTTGTACAGACGCCAGCAGGTCAAGCTACCCGAAACTGTCAAATTTTCCCAATCAACCTTGAACCTTAATAATTTAGCGATAAAGTAGAAAATATTAAAGAAATCTGACAGATTGTAGTAACTTGGTGTGCTGGCGTCCGTACTTACCACTAGGTTAGGCAGAATATAGATAGGTTTATATTCTAACAAAACACCACGACTGTATTTTAGAATATAAATAAAAGAGAAGGCAGTAGTACAGGTAGGATTTTATTAGTTTTGCTCTACTTTTTTTTGTTTTCTTGAGTAATTGTTTGATACTAATTTCGTACTATTTACGCTGAATTAAAATCGAATGGAGAATTAGATCCCTTATAAACAACCATCACTTGTAAAGTTTCCAGAAAATAACAGGGAAGCCTGTCATATAGATATACCTTATAAGTAAGTTTAGACTTTGTCAAGAGGTTGAACTGAGTCGTTCTTCAGTTGCATTCACCATTCCACCTGTAGGAAAAGTGATCCTATTATAACTTGAAATCTTGGAGTTCTAGGTCACGTGTCACTCTACTTAACACTCTTTTGTATGCTAAACTAAGGTTCTGTAGAATGAAGTTTAATGTCTGCGTTGCTATTTATATTGCTGTTCCAGTTCTTGGTTTTCTAAAGATTTAAATATTTCGGAATGTTTGATACTGTCGAAGGCCTTCGTATAATCCAATGATATTTTAGTAAATATCATTGGTATAATCTAAGTAAACTGATTGATTAAATTCTGAATATTGATGGCGTGATATTATGTCCATTTAAAAAGATACTCTGGTTTACAATCCTACTACCTATCTGAAACTCGTGTCACGGGCTTAGGTATAAAAAGTTCTAACGTTTTCTTCTTTTCAAATTACATTGTCTTATCAATCTTACCGTGAAATGTGACACCTAGAAACTGCAGTAGACAGACACAGTAAATCTGTCTCTTTATCCTATCAAGCGACGAAGTTCCATAACAAACGACATCAATAAAATTAACCCATGTACTCATTCATAGTATTGACGTAGGATATTGAACTCACAGTGATTCATATTCCTCATTTCCTAGTCCGACGAAACGGTTACAAAATAAATGCGACTAAATATTTCAACTCTAAACGGATTCTGACAGAACGGTGGTTAAGGTCTAGAAAAGTGGTCGTGGTATTCCTACTATAGTTGGAGCTGAATACAGTTTTGAAAGTTCAAGACCTGCATTACATTAAGTTTTTGCGTTAAATAAAAAAAATTTGAACCCAAATTTGTACAATTGCAAACCTCAAGAGCACAATATAGTTTAGAGGTATGAGGAACAGGGAGTAAAGTTCACTCATCCTCCATAGAAAAGGGAGGATCCTCTGACCAGACGGGTGTTGTGTCTGGCGGGCAATTGCCCAACGATTAATGTTGGGAAATTGTATCTATGCTAATTGCGCGGTAAACTCTGCTTGCGAGATGCAGGTTTTGCGTGACGTCAGTATGACGCGTTGTTCGCATGTGGCGTTGTAGATACCGCTACAACAGAATACTTAAAAATTAGTAATCCACTCGAAAGGTCAAATGTTTCTTATTTTCTACGTTACTAGTCTATTTAGTCCTCTGCATAGTACAGACGCCAGCACTTCAAGCTACTACAATCTGTCTTTTTAATAGATTTTCAACTTTATCGCTAAAGCATTAGGTTCAAGGTTGGTTGGGTAAATTTGCTAAATATTATGCGTTCAATAAATACTTAGCTATAATACATATTTTAACATTTATGTTGGTTTCACCGTACAATTGCACTACGTAGTAATAAGTAATCATTTTCTATGTGCATTCTTTGCACCAATCAAATTACTTAGGATAGTTTTATCATATTATTATCTATGAACTATTTCATATTATTGTTGTGCTCTTGATACGCGTTAGACATGTGTAGATAAATTATTTTTCAAGCGTTTCCATCAAAATGTTTTCAGCTAAGCGGCTTGGTTACATAGACTTAGATATGGAACAAACTCATGAAACTCCAGGTCAGACAAATACTTATTTTTATTTATTTATTGTGTATTCTCTAACTATGTGTCTCGTCCTACCTATACATGTCTCATTCATTTTTGTGTTTACTGTTTATAGGTGTTCGGGTATATACGTTCGTAGGTAAACAAATCTTTAACAAGTTTTAATTTGGGATTTTATTGCACGCCTCGCTTAGATACAAGTAGTAAAGAAATTGAGTATATATTACACACACACGCCATCATATTCACTGTTATTATTTTCTGCAAGAAAGAAATACCGCTTTTCTTATTCGTTACGTTTGCAGTTACACATAAGTCTCCATTTGTTTACTACTCTGTGTTTGTTCATTGTCTTATTTGTTTTCTTGCTGACACTTATTTTTTCGTTTTCTAGATTTATCTGTTCGCCTTTCTTTCTGTATATTTGCATGATTTTAAGATACGCTATGTATGCACATATTACACATTGGGGCATTACCAACTATTTTAATATTTTTTTACAGATCACAATGGAAAAAATCGAAAAAGTCATAATAGGTAGGTGAAAATATTGTTTTTACACATTTATAGTATATAGTTTATTGTTCAATTATTTTAAAAGTGTGAGTATTTTATTTTGAACTATTAAACTTATAGATGGTGGGAAAAATTGTGCTTACGATGTCATCAAGAAGACTCAACACTATCGTGGCAACCGTCATGGTGGTCAAAAGTATTTCCCTTTCCATTTTTTTCAACCTACAGACAATCAGCACAACAAATCTGCATTATAATGTTCTGTAAGTTTTGTTTTCTACACTCCACGTAGTTTTTATTTTGAATATAACGAAGATTAGGTAGAGAGATTACATATCTACTGTTCTGCTTATCCAAGAGATCTAGTTTATCTCTGTTTATATGTTCAATATCATCCTATAACCAAAACATAAAAAAGAGAATTCATCTAATAACATTTTCTTATATATATTAATAAGTAACAGGAGATCCCTCTGGAAAACAGAGAGGTTTGGAAGGAAAAATGGGAGGCCTTTGCCCAGCAGTGGGACACAATGTAGGCTAACAAAAAGAAATAGGCACGAGGCTCGAGTGCGTCCATAGAATGCGGGTAGTGTCAGCGCGGAAGGCTGCTGTGACCTTAACATACGTAATTTAATAAAGTTCTGTTTATCTAAGTCACTCACACCTATCGTCAACATTATACCTTCACATTAAAATTATTGTGTATTCTGATATTGACTCGATCCTATATATTGAGACTATCCTGTGACTATATACGATCACGAGTCGTCGTATTTGTAAATATCTATACAATCAATGAAACGCGATGATATATGATACCTATGATACTGGAACCTTCTATTTAGAGCAATACGATTTTATTCTGGTTTCAGTCCTTCTCACATGGGGTATCCTGTATGCAGAGCTCGGTGAGTCGATAGGGTTAAATGGCGAACTACTTAGTATGGCACTATTAGTCATCTCCGCGTACTTAATAGGCTGGATATGGCTTAAGACCACAACACTGCCAGCGCTGATAGGCATGCTGCTTACTGGTATAGCTTTTCAAAATCTTCAGCTGGTGCATATGACAGATTCTTACAGAAAACTCAATCAAGATTTGAGGTGAGCGTACATTTCGTAGGTACACTCTGCAGTCTTAACGCCAAAATTTTTATTGTTCATCAAACTTTTCAGGAAAATTGCGTTAGTTATTATCCTAACCAGAGCTGGACTTGGTCTGGATGCTGCTGTTTTAAGGAAACATTACGCTGCCGTGCTGCAAATAGGTCTCTTACCGTGGTTAGTGGAATGCGTAGCAATAACCGTCAGCACACATTACCTTTTGAATTTACCTTGGATATGGGGTTAGTAGGTTTAATTTTTTGTTTAGACTTCTAGTACAATGTTTGGTCCTTTGGCTAGAGGCTAGATACGTATACTAAGCCGAATTTGCTTACAATACAACTATCTCTTATGCTCATCATTATGTTTCAGGCTTTCTTCTAGGTTCAATGATAGCTTCAGTGTCACCAGCAGTAGTAGTTCCATGTTTATTCAGGTTACGTGACGTTGGTTATGGAGTTTCCAAGGGTATACCAACAATTGTCGTTGCTGCAGCTGCGGTGGATGACTCCATAAGCGTTGCTATCTTCGCCATTATTCTGAACGCTATGTTCTCAACAGGATCCGCTACTTTTAATATCGTTAAGGTAAGGCAGGCATTCGTATGCTTTTTTTTTCTTTTTTTTCTTGAGTTCTATGCTAATTCAACGCTGTCATAGATAAGTAAACCTATAAAAAATACTCAAGTTATGTTTTTGAAAATAAACTTACATTATTTTCTTTTGACTTTCAGGGCCCATTATCCATTATTGCTGGTGTAGCCCTCGGATCACTTTGGGGAGCTATGACGTCAGTTATTCCCGAAAAAGGGGACACTTATGTAGTGCCATTAAGATTCTTAGCTCTCTTCCTAGGAGGCCTTTTTTCTTATTTTATATCGAGCATGATTGGATGGAGTGGTGCAGGTAAACATCCTTAAAGCTTGTTCCTTAAGCTCTCAGAATTTCGAAACCTCAATAAAAGTGACGTCTGTGATATAATTATTACTTTTAGGTCCACTGGCCATAGTATCGTCGGGATTCGTAGCGGCATACTTTTGGGAGAAACAGGGCTGGCCTGTAAATAAAAATCCAGTCAGTAATATTTTTAGAATCTTGTGGATATTCTTCGAGCCCTTATTATTTGCATTCACAGGAGCTCAAGTTACGGTAAGTAAAACCGCTTAAAAATGTACTTAAGAATCTTGAGCTTTTTAATAAGAATAATGTATTTTGTCAACAGATTAGTGCCTTAGATCCACAAGTTATAAAAATGGCAACTATTTGCCTCGTATCATGTCTAGCGATTCGTGGTGTCGCCACTTATTTTGTGAGCTTTGGCTGCGGTCTCAATAGTAAAGAGAAAATATTCATTGGTCTCACGTGGACAGCGAAAGCTACTGTACAGGTATACAGGCCTTTTTTAATGCATAAATCTATTGATCATCATCATCATTCTTTTGCCCTTATCCCCATTTATTTAGGGTCGGCGCAACATATCTGTTTCTTCCATACTTTTCTATTAGTCTCGTCATCAAGCCTTACTAGCCATATCATCTTTCACACAGTCCATCCATCATTTCTACTAACAAGACTTTCCTTGCGACATTTCCCTCATTTCTCTGCATAATTATATCTATTGGTACACGGTGCGTTTTAAGGGTGTACTGTACACACTTAATTCGCACCTTTATTGTGTTTTCGATTAATCTGCAATTATGATTTCCAGGCAGCATTAGGACCAGCTGCTTTGGACTTAGTTAATAGTGGACAAACATCAGGTGCTGCTAAAGAAGATGAAGAATATAATGCCAAGACAATCTTAGCTGTCAGTGTATTAAGTGTAATGATATCAGCCCCTCTAGGAGCGTTACTCATTGCTCTTGCTGGCCCTAAATTGCTCACTAAAGATGACTGTAAGTTGTAACAAATATTTACTAAAAAAATGTACGTGTTTTTAAGATATTGGTCCTAAAGTGGTGCTTCGTTTAATTACAGCTAACGAGATACAAATTCCAGATTCAGAAAATCAACAGTCTACTCATATATGACAATCGTAATCTACGCTATCTCATTACTTCGTACCTTCCATTATTAGTCATTTTATAGCAGTTATTTAATTTGAAGTTTTTTTTTTTATATTAGAGAAAAAGAGGTTTAGTCACCTGTACTTACGAAATAAAATAATAAGTGCACCGTGATCTTACCTACTCAACTAGATTTTATGCTCGGGAATCCTCCTCATTCATAAATAAAATATACAATGTTGGTGACCTATAATAAATAAATGGTACTTAATTAACTAAGCAGGTACATACTTAAATAATCGAATATTTTTTATGGTGTTTTTATCAATAAATTTTACATAGGTACTTAGGTAATAATGTGTGTGTTCACTGTGCCTTTTTTCATATTATACATTTACTTAATAATATTATAAGAACATTTTTGAATACTTATTGTATTATTTGAACCCTTTTGTGTTCTACAAAAGGATTTTATAAATAACTACGATGGAATGGGTCGGTGGGATGGTAATAACCTGCACACACTTGTAAAGATTTTACCATTTGGAATAAAAATTATCACTGTCGTTTATGCCGAAACCTGAGATCTAAAACTCTAATAACCCGTGAAAGTAGCAAAGATAACATAAAAATATTAGAGTGGAGTTTTTTGCATCGGTTATGGCAACACTGGATGGTCAATGTCAATGTCATCTGAATTCTGACGGACGGTTCAATGAACTTTTAAAACTTCGTAAAACTTTTCTCAACTTTGTAAAACATAAAATTAAAAATGAATTAAAGTTATATCTTTACTTAAATTAAAATGTCTGTTGTCGTAATTGCTGTAGGCACTGAAAGTGGTGTTCCCATTTTTTCAAGAAAACGCGGTAATAATGAAAGTGTAAGTAGACATGAACAAAATTCCGATACATAAAATGAAATAGACTCAAAAGATAAAATAAAAAAAGCAATATATTATTTGCTAGAAATTAAATATTTAAAATAGTAACTGTCTATTAAACTGATTTCTTACAACAAACTTCTTGGCACTGACTGACAAACTATTCCATTCTTCATTTAGGTCCAATTCTCCACTATAGCTTCCCTCCATGGCATCAATATGTTCAGTAAATGCCACAATTTATCCATGATAGACACTCAAGTTGATAATGGAGCTATTCTTTGGAAGGAATATTGTAAAAGGTACTTATGTTTATCATTGATTTCATTACAAGATTTAATGACTGGAAGCCTGGTTGACTTTCTACCTAACTAAGTGGGTGGGTAGGAGTGGGTTATTTCTTTTCTTATTTAACTAAATAAGAAATAACCCACTCCTAAGATGACCCTCTGATGGAGTCTGACCAAATTGTTAGTTATTAAAATTAGCTTCCAAAAATATCAATTTATGTTAACTATTCCCGCTTTATGACAGTGTTTTTTTTCCTCAAGTTCTGAGCAGTAATGTTTATGTGTAAATCTTTCAGTGTAACATTAATCGGCATAGCAACAGGAGGATTGGAATGTGATCTAGAACTTCTGTTATCCTGTGTCCACGATGCCATGGTTTTCTGCATTGGAAAGAAAGAGCTGGAAAATTTAAAGAACATTGACCAAATAAAAAGAGATTTGAGACAATGTTATCCCATCTTGGATTATTTGTTGGAGTCTTTGGATCCTAATGCATTGTCCAGTCCCCTTCCGACATTGGTGCTGGATTTGATACAAAGTATTTTGTGCCCTCAGGCTCAGCAATTACAGGTATTTTTCTTATTTTTAATACTACTGCACTGTTGGACAAAAGCCTCTCCCCATGACTTCGAGCTTTGTATTAAATAATGTTAAACAATTTTAATTAAAATGTTAATAACAATAGTCTATTGCTGGCCCACTGGCAAAGGCCTCTTCTTATACAAAAAAGACTCAAGCACCAGACTTGCAATTGCTTGTTGAATATTTAAAGCCATGATGTCAAGAACTTACTATAATAATAGTCTCACCCAACATCTGAAGGGCAATTCCCATAATTAAAACTGTTCAAAATCTAGTCGCAATCTCATCTCAACGACAATCAATGTCAAAAACGTAGGGAAATTAGAGGTATTTTTGACAGATTGAGACTGAGATCATCAGGGTAATTGCGAAACACTATCAGTAGCAATGGGTTTCATTTTGACAGTTCAACAACATTCATTACGTTGTTAGATAACGTGATTGAGCATCATATTATCCGAATTTCATATAAGACCCGCCGGGTAATTGTGTAAAACACTAACAGTAGCAATGGCTTTCATTTTGACAGTTCAACAACATTCATTGCGTTATTTACGTTGTTGAGCAGACACATTTTTCGAAGATATGAAGCAATGGATTAGCAGTATCCTTCAAAATGATTCAGATTGAGATTGATAGTTTGTTACACAATTAGGGTGCAGACTGTGAATGTTTTTAAAATTGCGAGAATTGCCCCTCAGATTAAATGAATTCATGAACTATTTAATACTTTCCAGCATGATTTAAAAAAATACAAAATAATCATAACGAATTAATTTCAGCAAGCTCTCGACAACTATGCAGAAAGTGTGACAGGTAGATGGGCCTGTCTTATTATTCACGGACACTTGGTTGCTACTAGTTCAGACTTCTGCGAGCTGGATCCACGAGAAGCCCGTTTGATGCTGCTGCTTGCTGCAGCTCAAGATGGCGCTCCGCTGAGAGATACTCCTGTGTATTTACCACAGATGAGCCCTAATGTTAGTATCCTAATGCAGTAAATTAAATGATTCCTAAATAAAAGCGCTCTGTTGGATTTTCAATGCTTCGTGTTCTGGCGTAAGTTGAAAATCCAACAGTGCGCTTTTATTTCGGCATTAATTTAAGTGTCGTATAGTGTTAGTGAAAACGGACATTAGTATAAAATCACATACACAACCTGCCATGGCTTATAAAAGCCAAACTTTTCTCGACTTTCTGTTGGACTGTTACTGACACTGAAACCACATGGAGCGCTCTCACAGTCAGTCAGTCACCCCTGGTCCACCAGAACAAGGACTGTGTAAAATTTTTACTAGTGTTCAATGTGACTTAATTCTAGTCAACTTTTTATGTTCTCTTCAGGTTGCCTTCAGAGCAGTGACCTGTAAACTTTTGGCAGATGTTTACATTTTGGTGGTGTGTGGAGCGACCCCTGCCTTATCGCAGATAGATGAAATAGTCCTGCAGTGCTGGGAAGGTTATGCATCTATTATAAAAGAAGCTAAACTTGCACACCCTCGAAATTTTCCAATGAGCTTGACATTTGAGCCATGTGTCTTAGGGTAAGTAGTTGGACCCTTAGCATGGCTCCATATTGTTATTTATCTCATACTCCTAGAATAATATTTATTTCATACCAGCTTTTGTCTAAAGAGAGAGGCAGGAAGGCACAATGTGATGGCAAAACTGACAGACCGTATTTTGACTTTACTTTGAAGAATTAGGAAGAAGAAGAAGAATTAGGTTCACTTGCGTATGACACCGTTACTTTACTAGTAAAGTCAAAGTAAGGTCTGTGAATCTTGCCCTCAGAAAGGGTATAGGATGCCAAGCAGTGGGTGGAGTGAGTCGGGCTATCAGAGCTGTGGATGATTATATTATTATCAAGTACCAGATCCATGGAAGGCATTTACTAAATAAAACCCTACTATCGCATCCGTTTTTATTTCAGGGTACTCGTAATAAACATAAATAAGCGACGATGTGTTTTCTCGCGCCATTTACACATATCCAATCAGAAGGGTCGAGGGATGTCAGGGGCACACAGAATGGACATTTTGAGGACTTTTTATGTTACCTCTGCGAGAGATCTGGCACCGGAATTGAAACTCAAAGACGGGAATCATAAAGGTATTTTTAGCATGTGTTCGTTTTGCGGGACCTAGCACTGTTAGGGTCGATGCAGACCTGAAGAAACAAATATCGGACATGCACTTGTTAAAATAAAGTTCAAAATAAATAATTCTCCATTATCCCGAAAGTGCATCAAAGCAAACAGGTGCGCATCACAGGTTCGAGTCAGGGTATTTATTTTCGACTATCTTAAGGATACAAAGTTGACATTTGCTTGGCAATGACATCCGCGCCCCATAAACTTTACACTTTACCTATTCAAAGATTTTTTATTGTATTGGTCATATTTCCCACCTTTATTTAATTCCAGGAATGAATGAGGAGATTGTGAACATGTGCGAGACCTACTGGTGTTCAGAATACCACAAATGTCACGCACAGAGATCTGGAAACCTTTTGTGTTGCACACTTTATGCATCATCAGTACAAATGCAGACTATAAGGTATGTTAGACGATGTTTTAAAAAACCACTATAAGGAACAGACAAGTTCAGTCATGCTCCATATAAAAAGAAAGATCCTCCCTTTTATATGGAGTTATGTCTGGTGGGCAGCTACCCGACGATTTGTGTCGGGACGTTGTATATATGCTAGTGAATAGTCGCGCGGTAGACGATTCAGGCTTTTGCGTGACGTCAATGCGTAGTTCGCATGTGGCGATGTAGATATAAAAAAAATCAACAAAAAGTCGATAAATAAATACTTGTGATTTTTGTTACAGATTGATAACAAATGAAATTGTGCAAGATTTCAGCACTAATAAAGACGTTTACTGGTGAATTACTGGTGATGGTCGTAAACACTCACGGTACGGCTGGTCCATAAATTCAAGGTCGCTCAGTGAGCTAATAGCCGTAGCTCGCTGAGCGAGCTTGGAGTCTCTCTGAGGGACCGAATCCGCAACGAGGTGACAACTTTGGTTCTCTGCCATCCGGCATAGCTCACAGATTAAGCAGCTGAAGTGGCAATGGGCCAGCCATATTAGGCGTAGAACCGATGACCGTTGGGGTAGACGTGTTCCTGAGTAGAGACCGCGAATCGGTAAACGTAAGGTGGGACGCCCTCCGGCTAGGTGGAGCGACGATCTTCGCAGGATGGCTGGTAGCAGCTGGATGAGAGTTGCCGAAAATAGAGTTGAATGGCGTGGAATAGGAGAGGCCTATGTCCAGCAGTGGACTGCTATATGCTGATGATGATGATTTCTGGTGAAATGCTGTTTATACACAGAATTTATGTGATAGTTCTAGCAGCATTTAGAGCCATAATGAACCCTGTTTGCTTAATTCTTTAAGATGGTCAGTGTATTCATTTTCGGTGCGAAACTGAAGCTGTTGGTAAAAAGTGTGGGTGAAGTTTATAAATAAGCTGCTAATAAATAAGGATGTGTTAAAATTTAAATGAATAAAAAAAACATATTTATGTATAGTTTCGCTTTTAATACCTGAACATTCAAACTATTACACATACTATGATGATGGTACAAGATGATATATATTCTTATGTAAGTCTCTAAAAAGGCAATTTAATTATCACTGAATATGCTCTTTGTCTAAGCTTAAAATTCCGTTTGGTCATATTTAAAATTAACACAATAATTCCACAATGATACATTAAAACGAGGAATATGCAATAATTCCTATATTTACAATAATCTTCCTACAATTACAATTCTATTGCATAATTTCGGGTTGATCAACGAATTTTAGCTACAGTTGCTCATAATCATATTCATACAAGATTCATGATTTTAAAATGTATTGATACTAAATACCGATTTACTTACACATCAAATAAATTATATGGATATAATTTGTCATTACAAATATGTAAATGATGAGATTTAAAATATTTTATGGAGGTCCAAGTCTATATTGCTTTAATTGCAGTTTAAAGAATTTGAAGTTTTACAATATTCACAAATATGTGTAGTGTAAACAACACATATTTAATAAGTCTTATAAAAATATTCATTACATTGTAATATTTAGGAGAAGTTCGTAAGTTTCATCAAATACATTTACAATTTATTTCACTCAGAAAAAAAACACCTTAAATATTAATTCAATTAAAAACTCCCAAGGTTAAAGTGCACTCACTTGTCTTGGACACAAAAATACATTGTTTTTTTTTTAATATTTTCTGAATATATTTGTGAAATACTGAGATCAGTTTATATTTATATAGGCACACGAAAATTAAAAAAAATACAACTTCATTTTTTGGGTTCCGTAAGCCTAATAGCACGGGGGTTTTTTTAATGCGACGATTTTATACCTCGTTCTGGATTTTCAACTCTCGGCGTTCAACCGAACGTTAAGAATCCATCAGAGCGCATCACTTGTGAGTTAGAAAAGGACACTGTTGTATTTTCAACTCTCTATCAATAAATCGTCTAGAAAAAAGCGCCCGACCGAACGTAGGCTTATAGTAAAGTGTAGGAATAAGCTATTGAATCAAGTTTGCTCATTCACAAATAAGTTAAACACACATACAGTGCTCGATCAAAAAGGGAGAAAATGTATTAAATTCATAGTTGCATTAATAAATCTGTTCTGATTATTCATTAGGTACTTGTGGAACGATAAAAATCTCACCCGCGTACTAAGATAAGAGCATTACTAATCTAGAAGAGTAAAACTAAATTGGTACGGTAAAATTTCAAAGCCATTCACACTTTAAATTCAAATCAATAAATATGACAATTAAAATAATGGCGAATATAAGACATACACTGCCTTAGTTTGCACGCGTCAACGGCAGAGGCAACTGCAGCAGTCGTCGGGATACTCATATGAGTACAATGCTCAAATACACGAGCATTGCAGTTGCCGCTGTCGTTGTCGCGTGCCACTTGTGTGTACGCAACTTTACACACAAATCTGATATCGAACATTAGTGACTGGCCAAATTATATTTTACAAAAACAACATCGGCTATTATGCGATATCAAAATATAGGCGGGAGTAGAATATGTTCAATGTTGTATTTAAATTATATTCTAATGTTTACTATGCTACTTCGTTACACGTGTAACGTATGCGATTGAAAAGTCTTCAATGATTTGCCGCTGGTTGCGAACTACTCTGGGTCAATCAATTCAATTAAAAAGGCTCTCCCCCACAGGTGCGTTTTATATAATGCGTCCCGATTCCTTGCCACACAGCTGCGTCTTTATCGTCCGATATTTCTAAAGTGTACGTGAGCGCGGACCGCAGACCGCACCACGCATTTCTATGTTATTAACGCAGGTGTGTGTAAGATCGTATGCGTCCTAATACAAAATGTTCTAAAACCTCATATCGGAATGTCGCAGGACGGAGGAACGCCAGCGCCCTACTTCTATTGAGTCGTTATTATCGTAGCAATGTGTACGGCGACGAAGATACAAAATGTACTGATCAGATATCGCAATAACCCATCCGATATTATCGACCAATAATAACGCGCCTGTGGGGCAGAACCTAAATTCTATGGATATTGCTCCATGGTTTCTTTATTATTTATTTACTTATTTTATTAAATTTTTAAATATTTTTTTAATTATAAAATTTAGGCAAAAAAAAAACATTTAAAAAAATTAAAAAATAGTGATCCACCGATGTTGGGAGCAGGGTCCAAGCTACCGGTGGTTAGGACTCCAGAGACAGGAACCATTATTATCAGGAATTCTTATTATTATTATTATTTGGCTACACACTAGCAGCTAATTAGCTGATGCGTGTGTTTCGTATAGCTTGGAGATATTTAATCTGTCCAGTCGATTCTTGAAGCAGTTCAGTGTGGGAGCCGTCACTACATTTTCCGGGAGTCTATTCCATGCTGTTACAACTCGGTTAGACAAGAATTGCTTCAAGGGCTTTTTTTGACGAATTTTCCCATAGCATAGGGAACGCCCACGTAAATGTTTGTTCGCATTCAGTGTGTAAAGGTCTTGAAAGCTGGGCACTTCGAAGTGTTCTGTATCTTGTATGTTTCAATGTTTGTTATTCGATGATTTTGTCAGTGCCAAGATTTGCAGCGTTACAAACGTGAACTGAGGAAGCTTATTCAAATAAACACTACTTAAAACTACTTAGCAATCTGCATTGAGGTTGTTTTATTTTACATTTTAATTGTTGTATCAGGTCGAAAATTTTTAATGAGGGTCCTACTTTCATTTCTAATAGTTCGATAATTTCGTCTTTTGTCAACTGTAGCATCATATGGCCAGTGATGTTTGAGAAGTTAATGCAGTAAGGTTGGCAGTCATTGACAGTGAGGAACCTGGCAACGTCTGCTGAGGTCCAGTTTTCAGGATCAACTGAGTTCAGGACATCTAAGGGTACTGATGTATTGACTAGTCTAGGTATCACCTTGTCAGGGTCTGAATCCTCAATGGAAGCAACCGGGGAAAGCTGCGGTATGTCCTGACTTGAATCTTGAGATTTGTCCGTGTGATCATGTATATTCGGAGATGTATCGGTTGGTGTGTTTGGAGATTCGTCTGTAGGTGTACTCTGAAATAAATAAAATTAAAAAACATTAGGTATTTAGGTTCAACAAAAGCCTCTGTCCAGCCAAGAAGCTGTTAGTGAGGTTGTACACGGAAAGTAATATTCGCCTCTACAGATTCATGTTTCGAAATAATGTCTGTTCCAAAAGTATCTGCTGAATCTGTAAACAAACCCTGTTTAATTCTTAATACAAACACTCACGAAATGGAATAAGTAACACATTCATCAATATTTAGACAGTAAACTAGTTACAGACCTACGAAACTAGGTTTGTAACTTTTACAAATAATTTTGTTTAGGATTGATTTTGAGATTATAAGATTGCGTTTATTCAAAGAAAAAGTTCAAAATGACGATTGAAAAATCAACCCTTGCCAGCCTTTGCAGCTAGGCTACTGTTAGCATCTGCGATTAGCGATTTAGAAGTTTTTCAGAAGCTGGAACCAGCGACTGAGCTCTAACACCACCACTTAGTTTTAGCAATCAGCCATTTAATCGCTTTTCGGAAGCACAATTCAGTTTCTTTAGAAAATTCAATTTTTAAACCATACTCAAATGGTAGGAGTCGTCAAAATGCGATGCAGCAGACAAAGTAATCGCTGAAACGTGTAATTTTGCTATCAAGACAGACCGCAAAGTAGCTGTGATGCAGATGCACCTGCTTCCGCCCTACTAGCTGATGCTAAGAACCTAAATAACTTCAATTTATTAGTAGCCACTATTTTTTTGGGTTGTTTTGTACATGAAAGGTGAAAACGGGACCTCATCACGAAGTCTACGCTATCATTATGTCAATTGTTTCGTTCGTTTTCTATCAAAACCGAACAGACAGCTCACAAACGCCAGATTTCGATCGGGCCGAAGGTTCGGCCACTTTTTAGCCAAAACCTAACCTTCAGTCGGACACTAGTTTCAACTTTATATCTCACCACTTTTTCCAATAATTATTGTTTGAATAACATGATTAAATTGTAATTGAAAAAACTCGACGAATATCGAGTTGTTAGACAATTAACCTCAACCAAATGAAAATCGGCAAAAATTCGAAGAGATGTGACATCTGCCAACCCGCACTGAGCCCGCGTGGTGGATTACGGCCCGCTCCCTCTCACCGAGAGGAGGCCTATGTCCCAGCAGTGGAAACATTATACGCTGATTATGAATGTTATGTAAATGAAAATCAATTTTAATCTAATTTAAAATCTAAATTTCGGGTGATAATATTGCATAAAATCATTCCCATCCACAGGGGTCATTTTCCAATTCAACAGTTTACATTTTCATCAGATACTTTCGGAATAGACGATAGACATAAGAGCAATTCTGAACTTACCGGGCTGTCTGGCTTCATATCAACAAGCGTTTCTTCAGAAGGCTCAGTACTGTCCTTAGAGTCCTTAGACTCTGTATCGACGTCCATCTTGGCTGGATTGGAGTCAGTTTCAGGCAGACACGGGACATCTACAGACACTTCAGACACACTTGTAGGGGGAGAAAGGCTCTTTGTATCACCCATGTCTGAGTTCTGTGAGCTATCCTCTGCCGTGTTTGGCGGTTGTGCTGTTTTTATACCTGAAAGTGTAGATGTAAGTATGTTAGTTCTTATTCTACCACTATAGGTATATCTATGAAGCCACACTGGGCCCGCGTGTTGGTTTCCCTCTCACGAAGAGGAAGCCTACGTCCCAGCAGTGGGAATGTTATAGGCTGATCATGTAGTTATATTGGCAACAATAAAGGTATGTATTAATACTTTTGAATAAGCAGTGACAGTTGAAGGACAGTAGTGGAAAGTAGGTATCGAAGATGAAGCTCTTGGTTTGCGCATTTTGTTCAGACATATAATAGAATAGAATACTCTTTATTACAAAGGGTGACACAATGGGCGGTCTTATCGCTAAGAGCGATCTTTTAAAGACAGACAGACATATTTCAGAGATAAGTAACTGTCCCTTTAGTTGAGACTTAATTTACAAAACTGTCGTAGACGCGACTGATTACCGTTAGGGTAATAAAATGCTGAAGATGCCTCACTGCGAAAACTCGCGATCGCGATTTAGCTCGCTACCTCGATGTCACCTCCGTGTAAAACAAATGCATGTTATTAAACACTCAAGCACATGCCAGCCATCGAGGTAAACCGAAAGATACCTCACTGCGATATATCGCGGGTTGCTTGGGGCCCGCGATATATCGCAGTGAGGTATCCTTCGGCATGTAATCATCCTTAGTAAGGTTTTAGGATCGAATAGTAAGGTCGGACGCTCTTAGGGCTCCATTAGAATATTCTCAGTAGCAGCCTGGAGTCTGAATGTATGCCTGGTTACGACCAATAGGCTCGTCATTTTTTACATGGAACTTATAACGTGGTGCAACTGTCAAAAAGTGGGTGTAGTATAGGTACATCCCTAGTGTATATAGTAATAATGTTAGTGCATAGTTCATAGGTACCTTGTTTTCGTCGTCGTCTCGGCTGCTTCGGAGGCAGTTTGCGCGGCGGCCGCGGCGGCGGCTGCAGCGGCCCCTCGAGCCGATGGCCCACCGCACGGCACCACCCCACTGGGTACACGTCCGTGCTGTGCGCCCACAGCCATTGGTCGTACTCTATGCCCCAGCCATCGAAGTGGACCTTGATAAAGCAATTAAATGATAAATGATTTCGTTTCTGTAAGTAGGTTTTGTTTTATGTATTATTTTTTTTGTCTCCTTTATACTCTTTCACACGCTGTCTATATCCCTGTATCTATTTTCCTATCGCATAATATATATGCGGGTACATAAATTATGAAATAAAAAATAAATAAATAGGTTTGTACTAACAGTTTTACACGTCAATCATATCTTAAAAAATAGACTGAGAACTCCAGATCATGTGAAGACAAAATTAATTAGTATACAAATACATAGAATGGAGACAGAGTACTAATAAGGATTAATGGAGAAATGTGGGTGTACCTACTTTAGGTACACCTCTGTCTAACCCTTCGGGGATTACAGGCGCGATGTAATGTTATGTGGTAAAATAAGGGATAGCAGATAGGCGATGGTAACCACTTAGAATGTCGACTTGTTGCCATCCAACAAAAATAAAATAAACAAACCTTGAGTAAATCAGCGACAACTCTAGCGACAGTAGCGACACAGACTAGTCGCGGGTCCATAAGATCAGCGCACTCGAGTCGCATGCCAGCGACGAAACCGTGCGACACCACGTGACCTCGCGCCGAGAACAGCGAACGATCGGCCGCCTGCCCACCGCATACTGTCAAGTAATGCTCCCAATTGAACTCCTCCACAGTTATCCTGGAAATCGATAGGTACTTGGTTTATCGGAAAATCTGGCTTCCAAACGAATAAACGGCATCCTTTGTTAATATTCTTATTTCATTTACAACTCCTTTTACAAAAAAGGCCGACTGTCATGACGATTGATAGATAGCCGAACTATGAGCATTTTTTTTTCACTTTTTCGATCTGCAATCAGCACTTGAGCCTTAATCAGATTGGATAAAATGAGTATGATATTATTATTTGCTACTCGTGTTATGTCATGCTGAAGGTATAGTCACACCCAACTGTGACAGGGGGCTTCATCAGTTAATTTAGTATAGGCGGCAAAAATATTCGCTTTTTAGGGATTACATATTGTTAAGCCATTTCATGGCCAATAAATAAGTTGACTTACCCAGCAGGAGGCACAAGAGGAATATTATTAGCCAGTGCAAATCCCACAGGAAATATGCATGGAGATCTTTGATGATAGCAAAACCAGTCGGCTCCTGATGCGTCAGCAGGATAACAGTCTATCCTGATCATCATGTACCCTTCATTCAATATCTGCATCACTGTAGCAGCACAAACTGCTGATAAATTTAGAGGATCGATTGCCTCAAGCTTCATCCCCTCTGCAAACAATGGCGGTTCATTGCTTGGGTATTTGTAAAACATGTCAGGTGTACTGTCACTCGGTATCTCCCGACCGGCGGCCACCCTTTGGCAATAATTTTGAGGTGCATCTAAAGGATGGCCAATTCTGAAAGCCCAGCCAACCGGGTGTATGAGTGGCGAGTCTTCGTGGCACCAGAAACCATTGTCTTCCGGAGAACTATCGTAATATTTCACGTGTAAACGCTTTCCTATCATTTCGCACACTGTAGCTACCTAGAATGTAAAAGAACTAATTTAATTATCGTGCAGACACACACTTCGACTTACATAGAAGCAGGAGTATTCTATTTTAACTACAGATTCCTCGTGCATAATCAGCCTATAATGTTCCCACTGCAAGGACACAGGCCTCCTCTCTGTGAGAGGGCATGGGCCGTAATTCACCACTCGGGCCCTGTGCGGGTTAGTAGACGTCACGTCTTCGATTTTTTTTTTTTTTGATCTACGACTTGCCGGTTTCCTCACAATGTTTTCCTTCACCGTTTTGAGAGCAGTGGTGATGAAATACATAGTTTACTCATGCATTAGTTAGAAACTGACCAATTTTTACAAACATACGTTGATCAATGCTTAAGAATTAATTGTCACAGAATACAGGCCTTTTATCACAGAGATTGGTATTCTACATGATTAGGTAAATATTTTTTTTAAATAATGTACCTTAACTTGTGAGATTCTATTTTTATCAACAACTTCCATGATAGAACCAATAGAAAATCTAGATACGATACTATCATTCAATTTTGTGTAGAAATTCGCAGGTAGTGTTCTCGCACCTGTTAGCTGCTTCACAAGGAACCTGAAATTCACATAATTAATGATGATAAGATTTAAATAATGTGAAAAAAAAAATACGTACCCAGATAGATGTAAGTACAGTGAACAAAAGAGGATTGATGTTTTCGAATAAAATTTTATTTAACTAATAGAAAACAAACAGTTCATTTATCAAACTAAATTAAATTCGAAAACGTCCATCGGTTTCTTACTAAACTTCAACTATATCCGACGACCCTGCATACTTGTCTCTTTTGTTGACAGAATACATGTACTTTTTGCTACATCTGATGAAATGTGTTTATGTTCGCATTAACTTAAATGTAATAATGTAGTGAGAGACAGAGCTAAAATCACCAGGCTCCCGGAAGACTGGGAGGCATACACAGAAACCCGATACACATAGGACGGCATGGCGGAAATTCTGCGAATCCATAGGAACCAATAATGAAGCCGCAAGGGTAAGGAAGATCCTATCAACCGACCAGGACCGGACCCTTGGCGCGCTGAGAAAACCCGACGACACATACACACTCACGGACCATGAGACCAGCAAGGTCGTTCTCGAAACCTACTTGGACACACCCAAAAATATTATTATTATCTTGGGTGTGTTTTTTTTTTCTCAGCTCTCTTAGGCTGGTTTTAGCTACATTTACGGACCAAAGCCAAGTAAATGCAGCGCGTGGTGTGTATTTAAGGTGAGGGTGCGTTTTCTTCCTCTAACTGCATGAACTTCCTAACTATTCTGCAGGTGTTTAAGATGGCAGCTTTCTGTAGGTTAATATAGACGGATTCTTCTAAATCTATTAGTTTCAGGCTCCGGAGAAGATGGTTGGGAATAACACCAGTCGTGGAGAGAACTATAGGGACAACGTACACTTTTTCTTGTCTCCAGATTCTTGTGACTTCTTCTTAAAGTTCAGCATATTTAATTATTTTTCAGATATGGTTTTTTTGTAGGTTATGGGTGTTAGGAACTGCAGTATGGATCAGCACCATTCAGCTCAACCATTTTCAAGGGAACTTAATGATCCAACACACACGCCACCACCAGTGAGACATTAAAGTGAGCATGACATACTCTCATCCGTCAGGGCACATTCAAGTCGATGAAAGACGTACCCAGTAAATGGTAGCTTTATAGAAAGTACATAGTGCTCACACGTGTGCTATGCAATTATACAATACTAAGAAATTGAATTTATACAATGCAAATATAGTTTTTTCCGATGTTCAACAGCTCCAACAATGTTTCCGAATGCTAATTAGTTTATGCGCCCCTGTGGAGCAGGACCAGCATTGAGCCAAGAATATGCTTGGCTACATAGTGTGCGTTTAATACTAGATTTAAATTTCGTTTCATTCAGTTGGAGTATGTGGGGAGGAATTATATTGTAACATTTTAAACAGTACGTCATGAAGAATGAGTCTACTTTAGCCAGTCTGAAACCTGTTTGAACGAATTGGTCCCTATTTCTAGTCCTATAGTTGTGTCTTTCACCGCTTTTATTGAATAAATTTAATTTATTTCTTACGTACATGATGTTTTCATAGATGTATTGACAAGGTACCGTCATGATGTTAATATCTTTAAACAGTTCCCTTAAAGAACTTTTCTGCAGAATAAAAATGGACACGATATCTGCTGCCCGTCCCCATAGTAAAATACCGTAAGACATGATACTATGAAAGTAACTGAAATAGACTAGCCTCACGGTATCTACATTAGTAAATTCACGGATTTTTCTTACAGCATGAGCTGCTGAACTTAACCGTCCTGCAAGAGATGTTAAATGAGGACTCTATTGCAGCCTTGAGTCGAGCGTGATCCCCAGGAAAACAGTTTTATCGACGAATTCTAGTTTCTCTTTGTTCAATACTATGTCACAATCACTACTTTTAACATTCGACAAAGCAAATCTTATAAATGCATTTAGTTTTTTCCCATTTAATACCAAATTATTAGCAGTGAACCAATTTTGTTGGTACCTGCAATAGCGTGTTATTTACGTCGTCAAGATTTGATGCAAGTCTATTTATCTTAAAAATTACGGAAATCTCGTCAGCAAATAACACCATTTGTGGTTGGTTCTTTAATAAATGGGGTAGATCATTAATATATACTAAAAAGAGGAAAGGACCTAAAATCGAGCCTTGTGGAACACCCATTTTTACTTTTAAAGTTCTTACTTTAAAAAGTTAAGTTAAGTTTAAAAAGTTCAAATAAACGGTGTCAATTCTCTTGAATTGACACCGTTTATTTGAACTTTTTGCTGTCTATCATTTAAATAAGATTTTATTAAACTGAGCGCAAGTTGACCTAGTCCGTAATGCTCAAGTTTAAAAAGTAAGGACACATACCCCTAGCCTGGCGCGAAGTGAAAGTCATCTTCATACCCAAACCTGGTAAAGCCGACTACACGCAACCCAAGGCGTACAGACCCATAAGCCTCACATCCTTTCTACTAAAGACCCTGGAGAGAATATGTGATCGACACATCCGAGACGGTCCCCTTAGGGCAAAACCACTCCACAAACAACAGCATGTGTACTCCACAGGCAAATCAACAGAATCCGCGCTGCACAGCGTGGTATCTAATAAAGGCACTAAACGATAAAGGCTACTTTACCGTAGGCTACGCCGATGATCTAACCATAATAATAAATGGCACCCACGAAAACACCCTGTGCAACCTAATGCACCAGGCCCTGAAAATAGTAGAGAACTGGTGTAGTACACACCAATTATCAGTGAACCCAACAAAAACCGAATTGATCCTCTTCACAAAAAAGAGGAAACTTACTACACTACAACTTCCAAGATTCTTTGGCACTACCCTAAGCCTCTCAACTGAAACCAAATACCTGGGCATCTTTTTGGACAAACAGCTGAATTGGGCAAAGCACATCAACTACATCACCACAAAGGCCAGCATATCCCTGTGGCAATGCAAGAAAATGCTTGGGAAAAACTGGGGCATTAGCCCCAAGACCCACCTTTACACCACAGTTATCCGACCAATTATCACATACGGCTCACTAGTCTGGTGGCCCAGAAGAGACCTGAGCCCAAAGAGATCTCGAAAAGCTGCAGCGATTTACTTGTGTGGCAATCACTAGCTGCATGAGAACTGCACCCACCGCTTCCCTACAGGCTATGCTTGGACTGCCTCCCCTACACCTTATCGTGCGGGAGGAGGCGGCCCTGTCTGCCTTCAAACTCCATATATCAGGAACTCTGAGCAAAGACTCGAGGATCAAACACATACGCCTAAAGGATGAGGAGATCAAACGGCAGCCAATGATGGCAGCACCACCCTGCGACAAAGCCCCTAAGCAATACTGCTTCGAACAGCATTACAACATAGTGCTTAAAGAGGAGCAGTGCGACTACACGGGCCCGAGAGAGCTGAGAGTTTACACTGATGGATCAAAGACCGACTGCGGAACTGGAGTCGGAGTTTTCTCACACGACCTCAACATAAACATATCTAGCCCGCTAGGAATGCTCATCACGGACTACCAAGCGGAGTGTGTGGGTATAATACAAGCGGCCCATGCCACAGCAGCCAGGAGAGTTACGGACACTCATGTTCGTATAATCTCTGACAGCGCAATCCCTGAAGACTCATCCTGAGTCCTCCAATACCTGAAGAAGGGATGCATCACATCACATCTAATACTAGAATGTCACAAGGCGCTTGAACAGGTAACTGTATCGAACCGCAACACAGTGACATTACAATGGATAAAAGGAGACAGTGGATCACTAGGTAACGACGCGCATGACGAGCTGGCCAGTAGGGCATCCAGCACGTCAGTCTATGGACCGGAACCAGTCGTGCCCATTCCCTTCAATCAACTACGCAGATGGCTACAGGAGCACACCCACACACAAGCAGAGAACACAACACCGGGCTGCAGGCAGTCCAAGGAGGCCATGCCATCATTAGATGGCAAACTAACCAAAAGATTACTACGCCTGGATAGAAAAGGCCTGGGCCTGATGACGGGGACCATCACGGGACACTGCTCACTAAACAAACACTTTCACACAATAGGAATAACGGACAGCCCTCTATGCAGAGCCTGCATGGAGGCTGATAAAACCGTCGCGCATGTGCTCTTTGAGTGCACAGGCGTCACCCAGACTAGGTCGGAAACCCTCGGGACTTAATAAGCTTCTGGAGGGAGGTGAGCTGGTTGGAATAACCACCGACAGCCGCCATGGCCCACGTACAATGGTCCACCTGAAGGAGTAAGTGCGGAAACCAAACCCATAACATAACATAATGTAGAGAATGCAGGTCACATACCTACATTTACTACACTATTACATTTACAATACTTTTTTAAGTTTTCATGCACCTCATAAATGTAGTAGCACTACTTTACACTATACTTTATGCTATTCTATTATCAAGTGAAATAATATTTTGTATTCATTAATTTATACTATTTCTAATTATAATCATGATTGAAGAAACCACTTGCAACTTGCACTTGAACAATATAAATACAAGCCTGAGAACACAACACCCAATATTTTAATTGAATTATTTTTTATTCACAAAACATTGTGTTAATAATAACCAAGTTACCTTTTCCAGTCTGTATATTTATCTTCAATACTACGAGGGGGTATAAGAGGTTTGCCCCTAGTTGCACACCAACCCACAGGATGCACTTCTGAGCAGCATAGATTGACCCAAAAGTCTTTAGAATCATCACTGCCGAAGCCTTCATATCGTAACAGTCCCATATACCCTTTCACCTGTGCAAAAGAGTTTTCAAAAAGTTAAGCTAAGTTTTAAAATTGAATAATATTTTGTTTAAAAAAAGTTAAATACATTGCTAATGTGGATTTGTAAATGAGCTTTGTTAAATTTTGATGTACAGACGCCAGCACATCAAGCTACTACAATCTGTCAAATCTCTTTAATAAATTATCAACTTTATCATTGAAGCATTTAGGTTCAAGGTTGATTGGGAAAATTTGACAGTTTCGGATAGCTTGACCTGCTGTCGTCTGTATAATAAAGCATCAATTCTGTCTAAATCTGATTTGACATGTGGGTGTGTGGGTGTGTGTGTGTGTGTGTGTGTGTGTGTGTGTGTGTGTGTGTGTGTGTGTGTGCGTGTGTGCGTGTGTGTGCGTGTGTGCGTGTGTGTGCGTGTGTGTGTGTGTGTGTGTGTGTGCGTGTGTGTGCGTGTGTGCGTGTGTGCGTGTGTGCGTGTGTGCGTGTGTGCGTGTGTGCGTGTGTGCGTGTGTGCGTGTGTGCGTGTGTGCGTGTGTGTGTGGTGTGTGGTGTGTGGTGTGTATGTGTTATTATTTTTATTATTTTATTAATATTGTGCACTAGTTTATATAATTTAAAAAAATATATTAGTAACTCATGCCTAGATCTAACTATGATAAATTAAAATGACAAATTATTTATTTTCTGTAAATAGGTTTGTAGTGTACGACGACAAACATATTCTTTTAAACTGGATGAGGTTGGCTTTTCATATCTGACTACTCTGAGAAGAAAGGCCAAAACAAACTCAGAGGTCACAGTCTCTTTTAAAGTCCAGACATAATCTTGATCAGATCATGTGAAGACCGTGTAGGATGACACAGATTGAGTGGGCCTGTCCAGTCAGTGCTTGCATTTTTCAAAAATCGCGCAGCTCAACTCAAAACTTGAGAAGCTCAATGATTCGACGAACAATACCAAAGAAAGGACATTTGGGTAAGCCGCGTCAATTACTCAAACTGCCAGATCATGCTTAAAACTAACAAAGAAGGAAAAAAGAATATGAAGCTGA
This sequence comes from Apamea monoglypha, assembly GCA_911387795.2. Taxonomy (NCBI): domain Eukaryota; kingdom Metazoa; phylum Arthropoda; class Insecta; order Lepidoptera; family Noctuidae; genus Apamea; species Apamea monoglypha. The sequence goes on from OU426920.1 coordinate 13,335,931, forward strand.
GATGCATAATTGATAACTGACTAGTATAACAAGTGTATGCAAAATGGTACTACTGAAAAAGCAAGCAATGACCAGCAGGGTTTGATACACACTCTACAGCTTTAGGTACTCATACACACGAGCTCTACGGCTGCCGCTGACGAGTGTCGACGGCTGCAGTTGCCTCTGCCGTTGGCGCGTGCCGCTCGTGTATATGAGCACTGACCTGACACTAAGAATTTTCTAAAAACATTGTCATTGGCAGTATTAGTTACAAATGATTTATTATTGTTATGAGCCAGTTGTACCACGCTGCAGGACAGAAGCCTCCTCTCGTTTTTTATATCTTTTGTAATTTGAGCCCAATCCTTTAGGTAGGAGTCTAATGAGGTCTACAAATGGTTTATGAAAAATGAATATTTTGTCACAATTCTATTGCTTTGCCAAAACCGATATATTGCAGGGTCAGTGATCATTAATAAAAAGGAGATGATACTTACTTTCAATACTGAAGCTACCCAAAAATAGTCACCAAACTTCTCATTGTTATTCGCAATGTCAGTATTTTTAACTTCCACTTTCATGCCCTCGAATGTGCTGTCCCAAATTTCATGAAGTGGAGCATGTTTGAACAAGCTCACTGGTGCAGCCAGGAAATCACAGCCAAACAACTCGTCCTTCCATTCATAGCTGTTTGCTATTACTGCAGCTGATTGTTTTATGGGTCCAGCCTAATAACATGTTGAATGTGTGATTATAAATATAGAACGTCAGACAGCATCTGTCTGGCATTAATACTGAAATTAACCTTATTGGCCCCAGTGGCGTGCATTGCATAAAGGCATATAAGCAGTGCCTACCCCGAAAAATCACCATAAGCTGTCAATTACATTTTAGTGTGTGTGCCCCATAATTAGGAAACCCACTAAATTATCATACCTAACAAAAAACAAAATCTTCATACAAACTCGCGCAGCAGTAGGCAGTCGCCAGACGGCCTGCTCGGCTCCCGTACTATTCGCACATTGTCTTTGATCTTTAATAGTTCAAGTTAATATGACGAAATTAAATTCCTGCCTACCTATTCTGAAAACCAATGCATGTCACTGATTGGCCCAGTCGAGAGGCACACACTATTTTTGTTAAAACTAAACAAAACATTGGTATTTGTATTTTGTGTTTCACAAACTGTGTCGAGATAAACATTATTCTTTCTTTCTTTACAGAAAACTGGGGCATAGTCCTTGCCATAATACCATGGACCATGATCCTGGCCATAATATTATGGAGGTCAGATAGGCAGGTGCTCCATGTAAAATACAGGTATTCAGCTGCATCCTATTAGTCCTTGCCATGATAAAATGTACATCAAATAATAATGTAATTTTTACAAACTGCAATGAACTCTTAGTTACTTGTAAAATAAAATACAAATACTTTGTAAATATTATTTTGTTAGTTTTTGTTTATTGTTTTCAAACGAAATAATAATAAAGTATAAATAATAAAAGTAATTTTTGTGCTGTCAACAGTCAGCTGACACAATGTAAAGAAGCTATTTAGCACAGAGTACATTACTTAAGAACTGATATTGATTTACCTCTAACTCATTCACCGAAGTTTGCCAGTGCTGCAGCTGGGGCAGTGGCTCCATCGGTATCATACCCGCCATGTGTTCGGTACCTTCCATCAACCTGAACCTCCAATGACACTGTCGTCTTCTAATGTTACTCACGTTGCATCGGAGCGAACAAAACTTAGTGTTTCTTGTGTAAAACTGTCCACGTCGACCGATGCGACCACACAATTCGCATATTGCTGGAATAATAACACTAAATAATTGATCTATAGACTCGATATTTTGATTACCCATAGAGGTACTTACCGAAACTGTCTCTTCCTAGTGGTATAATTGTAGGATTATCCGTAATATTTGTATCATCAGGTTGGTCAAATACGTTAGCTACCATTACATCTTTGCCGGTATCGCAAAAAGCCATATTTCAAATACAGTCACGATAATGCTGTCGAATGTCGGCGCCGTAAACAGTTCAATACACATGACTAAAATTACGCAGTTTGGATACGTATAAATTAATAATGACCATATGAGACCACTATTATCACAAACCGCTATTTGAGTTAACCTTAGTTATATTATGTTTTGTTTTTCTTAGTCCATCAAACAAAATATAAATTCGTTTCGCATTCACAACATTGCTTTTATTTAAACTTGCTTGCTTGCCTTGCTGAAGCTGGACCAAAGCTGAACTCACTCAACTCAACTAAACTAAATCCACATTCCACAGACAAAATAGAAATGACAAAGATTCTGTGTTGCCATTAGCACAGGTCGCTGAATAGTTTTTGTTCTAATGAGGAGCTCGTAGGTAAAGAGCTTATTACATTATCCTAAATATCGGATCCGATATTTAGTCGTTCCTAAATTCAGGATAGTTTAATCTCATTTAGGAAGGAAGGATTTAGGACACCGTCCTCGACCTGCCGCATGCCGTCGCGAGTGCGTGTTTTTGTTGATTGTATGCATAGGTATTAAGGACGCAAAACAAAATGACTACAGAAAAGGAGGTGATTCAAAAATTGCCTAAAGCCCTCATAATGTTCATGCTTGCTAGCTTGCTTTTCACGCAATAATAAATAATTTTTCACCCACCTCGTTCTTTTTCTTTTTTTAATTTCTATGTAAATTTGTTTTTATATCGCTAGGGCTACGATAATACTAATTTTTTGGTTTTTCGTTTATACTAAGGCATTTCGAGACATTTCTTTTTAACTCGACACGTCCGTCACTCGTCGCTCGTCCTTACCGACTGATTCAGTGTCCTTAAATCAGTGAACGTGTAATCAGGAGCTCCGGCGACTGAATTTCTTGTCCTACATCGGATCCTAAATATCGGGCCCGATATTTAGCATAGTGTAATAAGCTCTTAAGGAATGAAACTACTTATTCCTAAACCACGCGGCAATCCACCAATAGCGATACAGTGCTATGTGGGGAAATACCAGTTGACAATAACTGAAGCAAACGCAACAAAATGCAGTTGTGCCCTTTCAAACACGCTTACCAAATGGATTATCTGCATTTATTTCTCACTGTATTTAAAAAGCTTTGGAACTACATGGGTTGTGTCTTTTAGTAATTAAATTAACTGTATATAAGCCTTTTAGTTCCATTTTCTTGTAATTATGTCTATTAAGCAGTGAAATTTATCTCATAACGATAGATGTGCCTTTACACGCAGCCGAGTTATGCCTTTGATATATTACAAAAACATATGTTAGGAAGCAGCTAGAGTTACAGCTTGGCAAAAAAGTCGTGAAAATAATGGTGGCGCCACTATCGTGCATGTTGTAACCCTAAATAGTACGACTAAAACGGTTTTGATATTAGTTTTTTTTTTAAATTAAGCGGGTTTTATAAAAACAAGAAAAGCTCTGAAACGCTTGTTCAGCCACTGCCTAGAACGATAACATTTGCAGTTATTTAATTTAATGAATTAAAAATAAAATTATTAGGTATTTCAAAATACTTTAATGTCAACTAATCCCACATTATGTGAGACAATTTTATGTTTCACAAGACCCCAGATCAATTCAATAGGGTTTAGATCCCAGTGACAAGTTGGAAGCTTTACTACTGTGTCACTGTGTCCCACAAATCCAAGTTCTCCTCTAACCACAAGCAAAATGTTCCATAGTTGGTGTTCTAATCAAAAACTAAAAAAATAATCAGAATAAACTTTTTTAATCAGAATCAAAAATTTTAATCAGAATAAAAAATGTTTTCCTCTAAGTATTCCACGCCCGAAAACTCTTCATCCATGTCTTGGTGTGAGCTTTCACCAAAACTCTGCTGGCTATGTTCAGATGTGTCACTGTTGCTGCTTTCATCTTGTAGGTTTATGATATTTTTTTCAATGTCACTATACACAGTTTGCCCCCCTTCGAAAATAACCTTTTTCTATTTTCATGACATGATGACATGAATTTTTCCAGTCGTCAACTGATATGCTCTGAAACGCTTGTTCAGCCACTGCCTAGAACAATAAAATAAAAACAACTAAACATTTGCAATTACTTATTGTAATGAATTAAAAATATAGCCTTATAGTACTGATGGATTTACCTAAAAAATACTATAGTTATTTTTGTTCAGTGATTTATTTTATGCAATATTAACAAAAAGTATCAAAATTATACGAACGCGCTGCATTCCGAATGTGTTTTGTAAACATAACCTCAAATTCGTGAATGTACAGTTTGGCAAGAAAGTCCTGAAATGGAACTAAAATATTTAATCATTGGCAACACTCGCTCTGCCTCGTCGAGTAAGGTACATATTCTGTCATTTCTTGTAATCGGTAACTGTTTCTCGTGTTTATTATTTGTTTATTTGCTTTATCGTGGTGTTACTGGTGACCCATTGTGTTCATAATGAACAGATCTGTTATTCGCAGCTCCGCAAGAGCAATAATTTATAAAGTGTACGTGAGATATTTGGCGGAACTCGAGGCCGGACAAATTTTATCCAATCTCAACGATGTGTATAAAAGAACCGCTGAGATGACAGGTAAAATTATATTTTATACATGTAATCAGATCTAATGTGTGTATTTCAAGGTGCAATATCTATTATAAACCTTTCATACAATTATTGAAATGTACATTCACGAATTTGAGGTTATGTTTACAAAACACATTCGGAATGCAGCGCGTTCATATAATTTTGATACTTTTTGTTAATATTGCATAAAATAAATCACTGAACAAAAATAACTATAGTATTTTTTAGGTAAATCCATCAGTACTATAAGGCTATATTTTTAATTCATTACAATAAGTAATTCCAAATGTTTAGTTGTTTTTATTTTATTGTTCTAGGCAGTGGCTGAACAAGCGTTTCAGAGCATATCAGTTGACGACTGGAAAAATTCATGTCATCATGTCATGAAAATAGAAAAAGGTTATTTTCGAAGGGGGCAAACTGTGTATAGTGACATTGAAAAAAATATCATAAACCTACAAGATGAAAGCAGCAACAGTGACACATCTGAATATAGCCAGCAGAGTTTTGGTGAAAGCTCACACCAAGACATGGATGAAGAGTTTTCGGGCGTGGAATACTTAGAGGAAAACATTTTTTATTCTGATTAAAATTTTTGATTCTGATTAAAAAAGTTTATTCTGATTATTTTTTTAGTTTTTGATTAGAACACCAACTATGGAACATTTTGCTTGTGGTTAGAGGAGAACTTGGATTTGTGGGACACAGTGACACAGTAGTAAAGCTTCCAACTTGTCGCTGGGATCTAAACCCTATTGAATTGATCTGGGGTCTTGTGAAACATAAAATTGTCTCACATAATGTGGGATTAGTTGACATTAAAGTATTTTGAAATACCTAATAATTTTATTTTTAATTCATTATATTAAATAACTGCAAATGTTATCGTTCTAGGCAGTGGCTGAACAAGCGTTTCAGAGCTTTTCTTGATTTTATAAAACCCGCTTAATTTAAAAAAAAACTAATATCAAAATCGTTTTAGTCGTACTATTTAGGGTTACAACATGCACGATAGTGGCGCCACCATTATTTTCACGACTTTTTTGCCAAGCTGTACATTTCAATAATTGTATGAAAGGTTTATAATAGATATTGCACCTTGAAATACACACATTAGATCTGATTACATGTATAAAATATAATTTTACCTGTCATTTCAGCGGTTCTTTCATACACATCGTTGATTTCGGTTAAGATTTGTCCGGCCTCGAGTTCCGCCAAATATCTCACGTACACTTTATAAATTATTGCTCTTGCGGAGCTGCGAATAACAGATCTGTTCATTATGAACACAATGGGTCACCAGTATCACCACGATAAAGCAAATAAATAAATAATAACACGAGAAACAGTCACAGATTACAAGAAATGACAGAATATGTACCTTACTCGACGAGGCAGAGCGAGTGTTGCCAATGATTAAATATTTTAGTTCCGTTTCAGGACTTTCTTGCCAAGCTGTAAGTCCTTTTGATATGTTATGTAACAGAATACGTAGATTACAATGGTGCTTTATAAACAAAAGGGCATAACTCTACTTATGCCGTTTTGACTGGAGGCACTGATATTATGGTAAATAAAGCACCCAATGAGTACAAAAATAATTGTTTGTCTGCTAGCGCCCCTAGTGTAGAAACTTGGCATTAAACTCTATCATTGTTTTAGTCGATGTCATAGACTAATATTATATATAGTCGATGTATCGAACAGACGTACAACTTGTAACCTTGTAACATTCCTTCGAGTTTCGAATTTTCGATATAATTTTATTGATTGATCGTTGCGACTGATAGCAAATTGGCACATAAACATAAACAGCTATAAAATCAGTGGTTTTAAAGAGATTATTAGTGCACGATTTGATTTGAAGTAGTTAAATACTTAAAATAAATTCGAAGGCGAATAAAATTGCATCAGATTATCTACAATCTGTGAGTGGATTTCCAGGTACCTACGTAATTCCAAGTAGAAAACAAAACAGCATTGTGTAAACTTTTACCTTTTATCTACTTGATACACCCTGTTTTGCGTGAAAACATACTTTAGCAGTTCTTAGATGGTCATATTGCAAAATGCAACAGCAACATGTACCTAGTTGCATATATATAAACAAAATGTCGTCATAGTTCCGATTTCTAGTTCATGTTGCAGTTCTATTCTTCATAGTCAAATGACATTCATCGATTAGCACGTCATCTTCTGTTAAATATTGAGCCAATTATAGTAATTGTTGTGGCTTACAAGCTCAGGTATTAACGTTGTGTCCGTCGTGACAATTCGCCATTTTTCGTTCGGCAATAAACGATAATTTGGGTGGATTCTTTGTCACAAAAAAGTGAATTAGCGCGTAAATTATTGTCGGCAGCTATTGTAAACTTATCTGCCTAGCCTTTTCCCAACTATGTTGGGGTCGGCTTCCAGTCTAACTGGATGCAGCTGAATACCAGTATTTTACATGGAGGGACTGCCTATCTGACCTCTTGGCTTCTGACGACCCATAACGACTGTCAAAGATCCACAAATGACTACCGGGACCAATGGCTTAACATGCTTTCTGAGGCATGGAACTACTTTATTCCAGTTTTCCGGTACACAAAGTAGAGAATCTGTATCAGAATCGAGAGGCATCTGAAGGTCATGAAAATAGTTCTCATGGTGCAAGTCCAGTAACTGAACTGATACTTAAATCAACACATCAAGGTTTACCTCAAGTACCTCATAATTCTGAGGAGCGACATTGCTCTACTTCAAACAAACAAACACATGTATCCATGTCCTGTCATGATGAACCCAATTGCGCCATCCCGTCTTCCTAGCACGGTGGGCTGTGCTGGAGCGGCTGTTTCTGGTGCAGAAAACCTCAAAAAGCGAAAATTATCCAACCTGATTTTGAGTTATATGTTCGAGCCGTTTGGGTTTGAAACACCATAGGGCCATGGGGTCCGAGTGCCCACTTAGTCTTTCGAGATATCGCCAAGCGGTTAGTCGACTCTTCACGTGACCAGAGGGCTGGCCTGTTTCTTGGCCAAAAAATTAGCATACAACGTGGTAATGCAGCCAGTCTCATGGGCACTGTTCCTGTTGACAGCGATGCGGACAAATTTTTTGATGCCCTATGATTCTTTTGCTTGTTTTTTTACATGTTCATATTATTATTTTAAATGTTAGCTTATAAAATAAATAATATCAACAAATCGTTGAATTTGTCTTTATTTATAGAGACACTAATGAATTCACTTCATGAACCAATAATTTATTTGTTAAACACCTCATACTGATTGGTTTCTGACAAATGTTAACTGAAGTAATATACATAGATCTGTGACAATATTTTATTATATTCATAATAATAATATATACTAAGAGAACATGAAATTAATAAAAAAAATTGCTAGCTAAAAAAATACAATTAAGTGGCAACATTATTGTTGGGGAATCCTTGTATTTTCACAACAGTATGATCTAGAAGTTATTATTACACATCATTCAACATCATTGTGCTTGATATTGTGGTGTTTAAGAATCGTCTTTACATACAATAATTCAATCTTAACTCGCAAGTGTCCAATAGTGCACCGGTTTAAACTAGATACATACTTAAATTGTTCAAAGCATTTGTATTCAGTTTTTGTGTTTAATTACAGATTACAACCTAAAGTGAGAAGCTTCTAAAATGGTCAAACCACGTAAGTAAACTAATCACACCGTATGTTATTAGTATTATATAGAGTATTTCTATTTTTATAATATTAACAACGTCAGTAAGCAGTGAATTGACATGGTAGCAAGAATTAAATAGTACTTTCCTCTTTTATGGCCATAATTTTATTGCTGGCATTGAAATATTCTCAAACAGCAATGCTTGGATGGAAAACTGCATTGAAAACTTACATGGAAAATAGAAATCTATAGGCTATAGTGAATATTAAAAATGATGATACAACTGCAGTGCAAATTGTGCAATTATGTCCAGATAAACTTAGCCAGATATCCCTCTCACAGAGAGGAGGCCTGTGTCCCAGCAGTGGGAACATTATAGGCTGATTATGTACATACATAATCAAAGGTAAAGGTTGTATACTACTACTACTTAAGAAAACTGTGTAAGAAATATATCAACATCAAAGTGTGCAAATATTTTCATTTGCGCTTCCACCAACCCTGTGAACTGCACATACTGTACACTAATATTAATTTTATCAACGACCTTCTAAACTAATTAGCAGGCCATGTTTTTAATCACGTCTAAACTGTCTATGGAGTATCTTAATATGACAGAATGCACAGAACTTAAATTTAGTTTAGTTTGTGAACAAGCCAATGTAAACATATCCGCAAAAATAGTGTTGACATTTTTTACTATTCAACGAAGAGGTGCGTGAACTTAAGCGTTAGTGCGGCAGGAGGATGCAGTAAAAAGCGGATGTGCGCGCACCTCTTGTCTAATAACGGTCATATCTTCAGTCAATTCTGTAAAAAACTCACCGTGAAAACTTAGATGAAGTGAGCTGTCATTCCACCTGATGTTGGATTGCTCACTTCAAGCTCCCTTCACTTATGTTTTCACGGTTAGATTTTAATAGAATAAACCTGCTGTTATAACAGAACTCAAATAGGCGTCTAGACATTAAGTTCCTGAATTTTGTATTCTCTTTTCTTCTTTACTAAACAAATTCAATACTAGTTAAGAGTCATCATTTGCCTAGCCTTGTCCCAACTATGTTAGGATCGGCTTCCAGTCTAATCGGATGCAGCTGAATACCGGTATTTTACATAGAGCGACTGCCTATCTGACCTCCACAATCCAGTTACTACTAATACAATACCCCTTGGTAAGACTGGTTGTCAGAATTTCGGGCTTCTGACTACCCGTAACGACTGTCAAAGATTCACGAATGACAGCCGAGACCAACGGCTGAACGTGCTTTCCGAGGCATGGAGGGGTCTCAGTATGTAAAGATGGTCACCCATCCTCAGACCAACCGCGGCAAGCGTAGCTTAACCTGATCGATAGGCCTGTGCGACAGTTATTATTAATATTAATCATAATTAGTAAAATTTAAATATACGTGTGCTTAACTCTTCAGTCCTAACCGAAAGAACTAAAACTCGTTCGAAAACCTAAAACTGAGTGCGACGGTCGCGTACTCGCGCGGCAGAGCTTTCGGTTAGGTCTAGGACATGGCGTGACCCTTTGGGAATACAGGCGTGATGTAACATTATGTGTGTGTGATATTACTATTCACAGCTGAACAGTTACTCAGGATAATTCAAATGATAATTTATAACTTTTTACACAGCGAAAAAGAAAGGCGGAAAAAAGGATACTCCAAAAGAGGAGCCTTCACAAAGTACTTTTGAAGAACCATCTACTTCCGAACCACCAGAAGCTGTGGTAGAAGATGACTCAGGTCTTACGGGAGCTGCCCGTAAGAAAAAGGAAAAGAAAGAAAAGAAGGAAAAGGCTTTACAGGCTTTGCAAGCTTTGCAAGCGTCTCGGAAGCCATCTTCACATTCCGAATCTACCTCTAGAACCGAATCCGAAGTTCCATCAGAACAACCGTCTAGAGCTCAATCTGAGGCTCCTGAACCACCAGCTGAGGCTACAGCTGATGTTCCACCCGAAAAACCAGTAGAACCAGCCAAAGCCAAAGCGGAACCAATAGTCGAAGAAGCGGATGACGCTGGTTTAGGCTTAACAGGGCCAGTCAGGAAAAAGAAACCTCGAAAGAAGAAGGCGGATGCTCAACCAACTGCAGCCCAACCGGTATCGACTCCCCAGGAAGTACAGGCCACCAGTGTAACCAGTGAATTGGCTGCTTTGTCAATATCTGGCTCGAACCAGCAAGAGACTGCGCCTGTGTCCGTTTCAGAACCGGCTCCTGCTCCTTGGGGCAGAGGCCCGCAATCTGCTGGACGTGGCAGGGCTGCGAGTACAGGTCCACCCCCCGGCATGCCAACCCCGCAAATGGCACAAGTTGGACCGATACCCACCCCGACGCCAACACCGCAATCTGCTGGACGTGGCTGGGCCACGTCTGCAGGTCCACCCCCCGGCATGCCAACCCCACAAATGCCAGTCACACCGACCCCTACTCCGACGCCAACACCAACGCCCTCTACGCAGACAAGTTCTAGCCAGCAACAAGAATATTATCCTACTCGGCCTCCTAAATCTTTAGAACCTGTTTTATGTCGATACAAGATACCTACTAAAATTCCTGGTGGTATAGTTCGTGCCAGACAAGTCGCGGTACTGGTAAATTATCTGGAAATGGAGTTTAAATCTCTTAAAATAGTAAGTAACTCATTTATTTTTATTATGGAAAGTGCTTTATCATGTTTACCCTAAAGTCCCACGCCTCAATCAAACACGAACTTCACGTGTTTAAAATCTGGCATGTATGTGGTTATTGCAATTCCCCAACACTATTTGCTATAGTAGAGATCCTTTATTTGAATTAAGGATATAACGGTTGTAAAAAAATACTTAATGAAGCCAAGGGTACTTGTACTGCCCGTCATTGTAATATTTTTTTTTGTACTGGACCATACTTGGGAACCTTCTGGTTACGGAGAGATTAGAGGTCAAAATTCCAACTTTTTTTTTTACGAAAACAAGTTTTTAATGTACACAACTTTAAATACACCCACGACCCCTGTGCTATGTGATGGATCTTTTTACACCCTGTATATTTCCTGGAGCCTGATTTTGTAAACTTTTGAAGATAATATTAATTGAACCCAATGTTTTTCTCCCCCACCCACCCAATGAACCCAATCTCCTCAAATACGTTGATAATATATGATTTTCCTTTTTGCAGTCTCGTTATGATGTGACCTTTACTCCCGACAAACCAAAGAAGATGCTACCAGAGATATTCATGAAAGTCAAAGCTAAGTTTTTCGCTAAGGATTTAATTGCATTTGATCAGATGAAGAATTGTTATTCTTTGCGTCCACTCAAGAATGTACCAACGTCGGAGCGTTTCAATACAAATGTTAGTATATTTTTTATTTAGTCCTTTTTCTGCATATATTCAAGTTATACAATAATTTTAAGCATGAGATAACGGCTAACTTTTTTCAGGTCGAGATAATAGACCCAAATGGAAAGCCCATGCAATTTGAAGTGTCAATGAAAGCTACTGGTGTTGTAGATCTCGATAATATTAGGCGGTGAGTGGTTCTTTATTATAAACTGCTTTCACGATTGCTTCAAATATATGTGATTTTGGGAAAAATACTTAAATGTCTACATATAAAGTTTAGTTTCCACTGCAACTTTTGCAATACTACCAGTCATTCTAAAATCAACTGAATTTTCACTCTTTTAAAGTCGATATTTCGGTATCATGTTATAGTTACATGGTGAATCGCAGTTCGTCTCTTTGCCATCCTACTGAAGAGGTCCAGTGCATTGACGTCATTCTGCGCCAGGGTGCTTTGGAGTCATATATAAAGGTATGTATTTTTGGGAGGCAGAAATATCAACCATCGTCATAATAAGATTAGGATAGAAAAAACTAGGAGTAACAACCCTGACGCCTTTTTAAATAACAAATAGATGATAGTGGTTAGGAAGACAAGAAGGTCGTTTACAAAAATACAAGCTTAAAATAGGAACTAGTAGACCTACATCAACAATATCTGGATGTTGACGATGAACGGGACAAACTGCAGTTGGTCACAGATGGTTTCAATAACTGCAACAACATAAATGAAGAGAAATTTGGCAACCCAATAATGCTCCTATATTTTTATTAGGCTGGTCGTCAATTCTTCAAGCGGCCACTGCATCCTGTAGATTTGACTTATGGCTACGAAATGTGGACAGGAATGTTCCAATCGGCCATTTTTACAAGCAAGTCCTTTATAAACATTGATGGTGAGTGAATAAACATTTTAAGTACTCATTTAAAAGATTTATTTATGACTGTTTTCTTTTTTTTCTAAAAGTAACTTACTTTGATATTATGTTCAGTCATTTTTGTAATAAAAAAAAGAGTAAAATAAATTATAATACGTTCTATTGAGACTCCTTAATACGCTAGCTCTGCAGCTAGTGTCATACGGAGCTTTAATCTATAAATGTAATTGGTGCACTTTGACCTTGAGCAGTCAAGGTCACCGACATGGGGCCGTTTAAATATTACGTAAGCTGATTTTTTGCAATTATTAACCCACCCCTCCCCCTGGTCAGCAAAAGTAAGCAAAGCTCTTACCCTTCCCCCCCCATGCTTACGTAAACATTGGTACAATTTATTGATTCATGAGCAGCACTTATATGTCTAGAAATAAGGAATAGGTTTGGAATAGAGGAAGTGTAACGCACATAATATTCATTTAAATAAACTTTACTGACACGGAATTCAACAACAGTAACTTACAAATATTATAATCTTAAGTAATATTGCGAACAAAACAAACTTCTTTTAAATTTTTGGTTTACATATTAATCCCAATTAACAGTCTTCAGTCCATGACACCCGAATCCATGATTCTAAGTTTTAAATTACTGCTGACGCAATCACCATCTAGATCCCCCCACCCCCCAAAATAAGCAAAGCAAAGACCCCTCGCCCCCCTATAGTGCTCTTACGTAATACTTGAACGGTCCCCATGCGGTCGACAGTACATAATGATATGTAACAAGTCCACAATGTAACGTAAGTATTTTATGTTTCAGTTGCTCATAAAGGCTTTCCTAAACACCAGAAGTTGCTAGACGCTCTCACAAAAGATTTCAACTTGGAACCCAATCGTCTGGTCGACCACCAACGCGGCGGTGATTATTTCGCAGCCTTTGTAAAAGGCCTCAAGGTAACTAATACATAACATAATCAGCCTATAATGTTCCCACTGCTGGGACACAGGCCTCCTCTTATACATACATACATACATAATTATAAATAAGATAAATGTATACATACATATAAATAAATAAAATTGAAGTGTCTGTTTGTAATGTAACAGACGCGGCGGGGGGACTTTATTTTATAATATGTAGTGATAAAAGATGTAAGCGAAAGCGAAACCTTTGGCAGATTAAACCCTGCTTTCTAGAAACCCAACATGCAATAATATTCAGGCGTTACATTTAGGTGTCGCCTAGTGTTAGTGAAAACGGGTCACTATTAATGCACTGGCAAGCATGCCCATTGCTTATACTAAAAAGACATATCCAAGCATTTTGTGAAGGTAGAATTTTAGATTGCACCCTAAGACCCTTCGTACACAAGTTTTTCTTGCCGTGAAAAACCGTGGTTTATTCGCCGTGTGTCGTCGCCGTGTCACCGGGTCGTCAGTGTTGTGTGGATCACTATGGAAGCAGCACTCTAATTGAGTAACACACTATTACTCTCAATTTGAATCATTTTGAAGCATATTGCTAATCCATTGCTCCATATGTTCGGAAAATGTGTTTGCTCAACAACGCAAATAACGTAATGAATGTTGTTGAACTGTCAAAATGAAACCCATTGCTACTGGTAACTGGTAGTGTGTTACGCAATTACCCTGCTGCTTGACGGACACGTTTTTACTACGGCGCGGTTTATACGCCGTGTGTAGTTACGGTTCGTCAGTGTTGTATGGATCACTATGGAAGCTTGATGACGGACACGTTTTTTCTACGGCGCAATTTACAGACCGTACCGTAAAGAAACCGTGCCGTGTACAAAGGGCTTAATAAACATACGAAATGTTTCCAGTCTTTTGTTTTTTCAGGTAGTTGCAACGATGGTCGGTGATTCGCCTTCGGCGGGGCATCGTCGCGAGTTCGTTTGCAACGCCCTTGTTGGACCGGCTGATAAATTGTATTTCAACATGAATATATCTGAAGGTCGCGTTCAAAAGATCTCGGTTCTTGATTATTTCAGAATACATAAGAAATATAAGTAAGTGCGGGTTTTGTGAATTATGGAATAGTTATTTCGACTGAGCAGTTTGTAGAATCACTTAACATGAGTCTCTTTATTTGCAACCTGAAAAAAGAAAGGGTTAAACTCTTCTATAACTCTCTTTCTTTTTAAACGGCTAAAACAAGGAGTAGGTTCTCAAGTCGACGCGTATAACTTTTGCAGAGTAGTCCCATTTTTTACAAGCTTTTATTTAACTTGCGATGTATGTATGTAACTATGTTTGTTCGGATGGACTCTTGCAACTCAATTTTGAAGCAGATATCTTCAACCGATTGAGCTGAAATTTTGTATACACGTTCAGTTTTTACGATTATTTTTTGTTAGAGAGGGTATACCCCGAAGTTGGTCCCAATTTAAATTGAAAAGCAAATGGGTAGAAAAATAGGGGTTGATAAATTTTTCACCTTTTGAGTTTTAATGCATCATTGTCATAACCTAATGCATCATTGTTTTTCAGGCTAAAATATCCAAACCTTAATTGCTTGTGGGTGGGCAACAGGGATAGATGCATTTACTTCCCCGTAGAATTGCTAGAAGTGGCTGAAGGGCAGGTATGTCATGACTTATTGTCATTTTCAATTAAGGGCTGATTTCTCAATCGACAGATAATTTTTATTCATGGAATAAAATAGACGTCTGACAGTTTTTGTATGGAAGAACTGTCAAAAATTCAATATTATTCGTCCGATAAAATTATCTGGCGTTGGAAAAATTTGCCCTAAATTAATAATCTTATATTCTCCCTAAGGGTAAAATTCTAAAATAAATATTATGTTAACTTATGTGAAACATAATACCACTTTCAAGTGGCTTGCTAAACAACTTTAGACTAAGGCTCACTTGCACCAAATATCACTAAATGCGTTTTACGCTAAACATATTTAAAACATCATTCTGTTTCTATCGTTTTCAAACGATTGACAGAACCAGAACGATGTGCCTAAGATAACAAATTAAATTTATTTTTGCAGCCCTTGAATAGGCCACTAAACGAATTCCAAGTATCGAAGATGGTAAGGGAAGCTGCTACCCCACCCAACGAGCGTTTGAAGAAAATTACTGAAGTTATTTCCGACGTAAGTACAAAAGTATTTGTCCTCCGTGCCAATCAAACCTGCACCCTAATTGCGTAACACCACACTATCAATCTCAATCATTTTGAAGGATATTGCTAATCCATTGCTTGATATGTTCGAAAAAATTGTCTGCTCAACAACGTAAACAACACAATGAATGTAGTTGAACTGTCAAATTGAAAGCCTTTGCTACTGTTGGGGTGTTAGCAATTATCCCGCTGTGTTGTGCTTTCCTCAGACATTGAGCTATAGGTCCATTACAACGTAATTGTATGGACTTTAAGAGAGACTTTGATCTCTGATCTTGTTTCGGTGTTTCTTCTATATTGATTGATATTCGATACGGACCGGAAGCGTATCGAATGGTTGAAAACCTATGCAGATAGAGTTTTAATAAAAATAAAACACGTGTAAAAGTGTTATTTTAACCAAAAAATAAGAAAAAAATCTATAAAAAAATGACATTTGGAACTGAATTAAATTGAATGAGTCTCCCAGACAAACTCTTCCATGTGGCCCACGTCAAGTTATAAAGTACTTAATGAGATATATAAATTATGAAATGCCATTCGACTCAACAACATTTTCTTCACTTATTTGTTTTAGATGAAATATTCCCAAAACCGAGACTTCAAGAAATTTGGTTTGGACATCTCTGATAAGTTTTACACTGTCAAAGCAAAGGTTTTGGACCCTCCCGTCTTAGAGATTGGAAATGGCAAAGTTACACCCAGGTATGTTGCATATTATCTTCTAGCCCTAAGCAGACAGACATGCTAGTTTTACTATTGAGAGATATAGTTGCAGTGATAGAAAAAGAGCAATTTTCATACCGTGCTCAAACACAGTGAGTCGCTTAAGCTTTGGTTACCTAGAAGAGCAGTTTCGTCATATCATATGTTCGTCATGAAAATCTTACCAGTATTAGCTGTTGCCCGCGACTTCGTCTGCGATCCAGGGTGAAAAGAAGCCTATGTCCTTCTCTAGGTCATGATCTACCCATATGGCAAATTACGTCCAAAATTATTCCAAAGGTTGTCTTTAAAAGATCGCTCTTATCGATAAAACCGCCCATTCTGTCACCCTTTGTAAAATGTAAATACTTATGTTCTGTAATTGATGTGGTGTACATAATAAAGAGTATTCTATTCTACATCCAATTCCGTTCAGCCGTTGTAGCGCGAAAGCGTAACAAACAAACAAACTACTTTCGCATTTTAATATTAGTTAGGATTTGACATTAAGTCAAACCCCGCTGCCCAAAGATTTAAATCGCTAGATTTGCTCACACTGTACTTAGGCCCGTATTACAGAAGCTCACTCAAAACTCAAGCTTTACTTAAAACTCGTTTAAAGCCATTTAATTGTTTGAAACTAGCTTCAAGTAATGGATGAGTCGTCAGTAAGGTTCTGTAATACTGCCCATAATCACGCGAAAAAGATAAAATGGAGTTATTTTGATTAAATAGAGTTTCCATGACAATCAAGTCACCGCGTCATTGTGTCAGAGGTGTCAAAACGAATCAGAAACGCGATTAACTTTTGACGCGGTAGGGCGAACCTAACGATTTAAATCTTTGTCGCTGTTGTCGTTTTTATTACAGCTGTCACTTTGGCCGTTAAGTGCGGCCACCGCTCTCCTATTAAACAGTAGCTTAAAACGCGATGCCGCATCAATTAAGTCTCGAAATTGACTTTAGATGCTAAAAGTAGTATGTCTGCTAGCTAAGACTAAGACTCATAATGCACCAAAGTATTCTAATCTTCATGCTATCAAACCCATCTATCTTTGCTTTTGCCTTCCTCTCCCTCTCCATACATCAACATTTAAATGCATCACTCAAACATCCCCATACCGGCACGGCACCACCACCACCACCACCACTCACCACACCACTCACCACACCACCACGACACATACACCAACAACACCACCAGCCACAGGTTAACCTAGTGGACATAGTGTACCACTATTGTGTTCATTACACATATTAACAGATATATTGATATAAAAAGGAGTTTGTAGACAGCTATAAAAATTCATGTAATTTTCTAGGAATGGACAATGGCAAGCGAACCGCCTCTTGAAGCCCGAACCACTTCAATCCTGGGGTCTCATCGCTGTTGATACTGACCCAAGGAATGACTACACCTCGATGATTGAACTAGTAAGATTTTAACATTATGTTCTGGAGTTCTGTAGCTGACTGAGCACCCTATTATTGCTATACATCCATGCGAAACGAAAAGGTGGTACTTTGTTTAAATGTTGCATTTAAAATGTGGGTAGTACGTAGTCGAAAAAAAAAAATCGCATGCAAAGTGAAAGTGAAATTGATCTAAATGTGCCTAACCTTTTCATTTCGCGGCGGTATGTCTTAACTGTGTGCGATGTGACAAATCTTCTGACTGTAATAAAATTATCACTGACACCTGACACCTGTCAATTTCATACAAACGAATACGTGTGTTGCGAATTTAATCTTTACTAACTACTAGGATAGGACTGCGTTCCGAGTTGCACTGTGATCGATTTGAGCGTGCCCTTTACCCGTTCCTAATTAGCGGGAGCTCGATAACGATGTCCCGTGAATCGTCATAGATGACGTCATGACATGCGCCATCTTGCGATAACAACGACAATGCCCTAAAATAATATCACCGTGAGCGCTGTCAAAAATGACTGTTGTGCTGTTTTGTTTTGAGTCGCATCATATCTTTAAACTAAGTGGCATGTTCGAAATTGTGCTTCTGGCTACAGTCGCTACCTAAGCGAAGAAGAAGAAATTTGTGGTGTATACACAAAGAAATACTGTAATATAGTTTTGGCATTGAGTGAGCACTGTGAGCGCGTTCACGAGCGTTCCGAATTGTTGACATAATCGTGATATCTAAATCGGAACGCTTGTGAGTGAGTGCTGTGAGCGATTATGGCTAATTCGGAATGTACCCTAGAATTGTCGCATTGGCAGGTGTCAGGAAAGCAATCTCTCGATGGCCGGACTGTAGAGTACAGCTTTGTGATATTTCTAATGATATTTTAACATTTCAGATCATAAGCACTGGCACAGCGATGGGTATGAACGTTGCAAAGCCTAGGATGGTCAATGTGAATGCTAAAATGAATACTTTGCGCAGCCTTCTGTTGCACGCGTACAAAGATGTTCGTTTAATGTTCATCATCGTTTCTGCAAGGAGCCGAGATGACTACCATAAGGTATTGTGATTTAAAAATAAAATAAAAAAAACAATTTTGTACAGACAGGTAGATGGATTATAAATTTGTGTAAATACATCAATAACCAAACCACCAATTCTGTGAGTTTGAAAATACCAAAACATCTTTTTTAGGGTTCGGTTTTTCCTTTTGAGGTCCGGGACCCAAAAAAATAGTTTTTGGTATTTTCAAACTATAAGATCACTTCGTTGTCTGTCCGTCTGACCCTTTTTCTCAGAAACGCGTGGAGTTGTCAAGTTGAAATTAATATCAAATACTCAAGACTGCAATCCCTTGAAGCAGTGAAACAATCAACTTCTAGGTCAACGCAATCAAAAGATACGGGCGTTTATGTTCTGTTTACTCCGCATATGACACTCGCAACGGAATCAAAACCTATAGGGTACTTCCCGTTGACTAGAATCATGAAATATGTATGTCATGTAGCACAAGTTTCATTCTCCTGCCCTTATCCCAATTTATTTGGGGTCGGCGCAATATGCGCTTTTCTTCCATACTTCTCTATTTGTCATGTAGCACAAGTAAAGGAAAAAATTCGAAAACCGCCTTGTAGTTACATACTTACAAATTTGTACGGAACCCTCGGGGCGCGAGTCCGACTCGCTTTTGAACGGTTTTTTTTTTACTACAATGCAATTATTCTGATAATGTAATGACATTATCAGAATAATAGCAACATAGAGCCGGGGGGTAACAGAATTATAATTATTAGTATCACCAATACAACTCCTTAGAATTGGCTTCAAATGTCATGATATCATGAAATTGTCATTGTAGTAGGGTAATATGAACTTAGAGAGGTGTATTGATAATTTTTATGATTATAATCCTACTTCCTACTAATATTATAAATGCGAAAGTTTGTTTGGATGGATGTATGTTTGTTACACTTTCACGCCGAAACTTCTGAACAGATTTGGATGAAATTTGGCACACATATCGTTTATAACCAGGATTAACACATAGGATACTTTTTATCCCGATATTCCCACGGGATCGAAACTTACGCGAGTGAAACCGCGGGGCGCAGCTAGTTCTATAAATAAATATTTGTTATGACCGCGGGTCATATTTAGATCACCACACAACCTGATACTTGCCTGCAAATTGCAATAAAACCTAAGATAATTTGAATTTCGCAGGCTACCCTAACGATTTTGCCTTCATATTATTATATTCTCTTTTTTTAATAGGTGAAGCAACTGGCTGAACGAGAAGTGGGCATGTTGACCCAGTGCATCAAGGAAATGACAGCGCGTCGAATGAACCAGATGACCGCTAAAAACATACTATTGAAGGTGAATATTTTTTATGACAACACTAGCTTCTTCGTACCCTATTACCATGGAATCAGTACAAGATTCTGAATCATGCGATGAAATTTTTCGTCGGTGTAAAAAAAAAAAAAACTGCTTTTTCACACATTTTGACCGCGTAAGTATTTAATTTAATTTTTTCTATGAAACAGTGTTTTTCTTTTTACATAAAACCGACGAAGAATTTCTACACTAGTGGATTTAGAATCGTACTGTGCTAAATTCATGGTTACAGATTGTGCGTCGATTTCATGTCACTCTGTATAAGTATGGATTAATATTCTAAGGAAGGCTTAATGGCTCCATTGTTTTAACCTTTTCGGGGTCCAAACTACTGTTCTTTGTGTACATTTACACAAAGAACAAGACAGAGCAGCAAAATGCACAGTGAAGATTTGCACAAGCATACTCGAACACGCCACGAGGATCATCGCATACACTCTATTTTGAACTCTATTTCAATTGTGATTGAGTTCATTGTCAATCTTATCAATAAAAAATTGCTTGACCAGTTTGCTGCTGACTGTGCTAACCCTAAGGAACACAAATATTCTAAACCCACTTTATAATCTGCTATAGTTCTAGGGTGGCAGTTATGATAAATATATTGTTTGAAAACAGGTGAATTCGAAGCTGATGGGTATAAACCAAGCAATAGATGCTGTCACCATGCCCAAATGTTTGAGGGAGGGAGGGGTCATGATCGTGGGCGCTGACGTCACACATCCTTCGCCTGATCAGGTATTAACAGCTAATTATTTATTATTTTCTATACTAAACGACAAGTCTCGTGGCAGTCAAGATCTTAAAACGTGCGAGTAGGATGCTGAATATTTATTAAGACTATTATGTTCGCGGCTTTGCCCGCGTGCCGGTGGTCGGAAATTATCCCGCGGGCACGTACTGCGTGATAAAAATCTATCCCGGTATCCTATGTCCTAACCCAGGTTATGGTCCAACTGTGTGCTAAACTTCATCGACATCAGTTGTGCTGCTGAGGCGTGATAGGTAACAGACAGACAGACTTACTTTCGAATTTTTGATATAGTTCTTAAGTATAGATTTACTAAAAACTCTGTACTGAGTCTCGTGTAATCTTGAACCAACGTTTTATGACTACGACTGCCACGAATGTTGGTGTTACTACAATACCTATGCAACGTAAAGGAAACGGAAACGTATTATCTATCTACTAAACTCCGGAAACGACGTTTTTTTTAATGCTTTGAATTGTCATACTGCGATGCGGTTCAGCACAATACTCTCTCTGTATGAAAGAGATTTAAGAGAATTAAAATACCTCAAAAGGATATAATATATACCTTATTAATGACTGTAATTTCAATTGGTCAATTTGCGAACTGGACCATTTGCTAATCGGACAAATTGCGAATTGGACAATTTATGATTTGGACATTGTGAGAATTGAACATTTTGCGAATTGGACATAATGCGCCAAAAGGCTGTAAAATATGACAAAACTACTACACAACTCATGACTTATTGTGTAATTACTGGTTATTTCCCAATCTTTTTTATACTGCGCCTCTCTATATACCTGCTTATATCTCTACAATCTAGAGTCTAACAGCTAAAGTCTGGCTAGATTATTTTATACAAATAAAAATTAATAAGATTCTATACTCTTTCTACCTCTAGAATCTTACTAAGTTTTATTTACATTCTATAAATATTATTTACTAGGCTAGGAAAAGCAGTACGTATAATTAATGAGACGGATGAGCATGCTTTTCTGTGTAAACTTCTCAAA
Source organism: Apamea monoglypha (assembly GCA_911387795.2). NCBI lineage: Eukaryota > Metazoa > Arthropoda > Insecta > Lepidoptera > Noctuidae > Apamea > Apamea monoglypha. Next base: position 13,357,819 of record OU426920.1, read on the forward strand.
TCGGAGCTGAAGTTTTGAAATAGCTACCGTCATTCTTTCCCTAAATTGACTTGTGATCTGTTTCGATTTAATTACTGCAACTCGTAAGAGCCAGTTTCGGACAAGTACGACCTTGCAAAAGGTTATAGAATCTTCAAAGCTATAGCACTGACTCTCATTACGTCACTCTAACTCCTGGTGGCAGAACAGATGGCCGATGGGGCCGAAAGGTTCTCGAGTGGCGACCGCGTACCGGAAGACGTAGCGTTGGAAGGCCTCCCACAAGGTGTGAAGGCCGCAGGAACCCGTTGGATGCGAGAAGCACAGAACCGGTCGAAGTGGAGGGGCTTGGGGGAGGCCTATGTCCAGCAGTGGACGTCATTCGGCTGAAATGATGATGATGATGAACTCCTGGTGTAACCAATTAATAATGCAAGCGTCTGCACATACCATAACTGAATTATTTTCTTTCAGTCGAATGTACCAAGCATTGCAGCGGTGACTGCGTCATTGGATGCCAAATGTTTTATTTATAACATTGAGCTCAGCATACAAACGCCAAAGGTAAGTTACCAGCCTTTTCTAGATTTATAAACGTGACTTGTGATTTAGAATCTATAGTCAACTGCATAGAAGTTATTTTCCATATTACTTCAATATTCAGTGTATATGTTAAGTTATTCGAAAATTGCAACATTTATTTTAACCATTTATGTGAGTACACACATATAAACAGACAGAAGAAAGGAACAGAAAAATAAGTACAAAGGTCATGCTTATTTCTAAAGAAATGTCTTCTAGCATACCTGCGTTAGGAGAGTATATAAAAAGACATGACAAGGCGATGAACATTTGTATGGAAGTTGTTGGCGATATGAAACTCCATAGGGCACACGATTTGTTCACCAAACCTGCACTGTGCCCGCGTGGTGGATAATAGCCCACTTCCTCTCACAGAGAGGAGGCCTGTGTCCCAGCAGTGGGAACAATATAGGCTGATTATGGTCACGCCTTGTTTCTAATTTACTAAACTTACGTACTTATCTTTACAGAAAGAGGTCATTGTCGAGTTTGAGGACATGATGTTTGACCACCTGAAGCTGTACAAGGATCGCAACAATAACACGCTTCCGAGGAAAATATTTGTTTTCCGCGATGGCGTATCTGAAGGACAATTTGCTCAGGTAATACTTTCAAATTACACAATAGAGACAGTTTTTTAAAAATCTAAACCAGCTAAAATAAAAAGGAATGAAATGTCTGAAAATATTGCTTAGTTATTAGCGTACACCGTATAGAATGTCTGTTTTTCGCGGCTTGGACGGAGAAAAAAAACAAAAAAATAGTTTGGATGCCGACCCCAACTTATTTGGGAAAAGGTTAGGCAGATTGATTGTAAAACAAAGTCCCCCCGCCGCGTCTGTCTGTCTGAGCGCGATAAACGCAAAAACTACCGAATGGACTTATATGTCAAAGTTCGTTGTTTGTGTAAATCGGCTCAATTATGACAATGATTCTTGAAGATCAAATCATCAAATCAAGCAAATCATTCGGACTGGCAGTTTTACGTAAACCAATAGAGTTACATAAAAACAATGTATCACGGAATTATTGGTTACTACATAAGATACTGTTTATCCTAGTAGAACGTTCCCGTGGGATAATTTTCGATCTCCATGCAGGCAAAAGCTAGTTTTACATAAAAACTAGCTGAGCCCCGCGGTTTCACCCGCATAAGTTTCGATCCCGTGGGAATATCGGGATAAAAGTCTCCTATGTGTTAATCCTGATTATAAACTATCTATATGCCAAATTTCATCCTAATCCGTTCAGTAGTTTTTGCGTGAAATCTCATACGGAAAAGACATGAGCAACGATCGTTACGTTAACGCTTGCTTGCTTTACATATTTATGAAAAAATCCTTCCTCTTGCAGGTTATGAACAGCGAACTGGCAGCAGTTCACTTGGCCTACCAGCGACTGGCGGGACCGAATAGGAAGCCTGAAGTACTGTTTCTATTGGTGCAGAAACGACATCACACGAGGTAAGAAATATTATAATCCGAACGGAAAATGCAAGGCAAGCGTACACTTCACCGTTATCGACGAATACAACACTAACTTCATTATGATATCGATATTATTATTACACTTCATTACATGCATCTGAACTTATGACCACAGTGATTACGTAAAGAGTATCTAATATGCAATGTTCGCCTTTTATTCACCATCTACTGCTGAACGGGTGCCTGCCGTTTTGCCGAAAAGATTTTGCCAAAATTTCATTACCCAAACAAATTTTAGCAACCTTTTTTTATACCAATGCAATATTTCGAATGATTTTAGTTCGCATATTTTCATTTGGTCAAATTTTTACTTGGCAAAATATTGCCAAGTATAATGTCATTATGGCATTTGGTCTATAATCAAATGATTTATTACAGCAAACAATCTTCAGACAATAAACGTTTGGTGAAATGATTTGTTAAGACAAAAAATGTTAAGGCAAAAATAGCATTTTTTGGTAATTAGGTTAGATTAAAACTGTGACCTCCTACGCACGAGCCGAGCGAGCGAAGCGAGCGGTGCCGCGGTAGCGGCTGGCGAGTGCCAGACACGACTTGCATTAATAGGAAAAAGATATTGTTTTTAGTAGGGTACCCGGAACTCAACTATTTAGATTAGGTTAATTACTTATTTAAAAAAAAAATGGTTAGGTTAGGTTAGGTTAAAACTGTGACCCCCTACGCACGAGCCGAGCGAGCGAAGCGAGCGGTGCCGCGGCAGCGGCCGGCGAGTGCCAGGAACGACTACATTATATAGAAAAAAAAATAGTTAATATTCATATTATTTCCTTTATTTCATTTACTTACTTACAGATTATATTTTTAAATATTTTTATATACAAAAAGATAAAAAACATTTAAAAATATAAAAAATAGTAGCCCACCGGTATCGGGTACAGGGTCCAAGCTACCGGCGGTCAGGGCTCCAGAGAGAGGAACCTCCTGACAATGCGAGCCGTGTCCAGAAGTACCGCTTTCTGAATCAAGCCCTTGATCCAGCTGCCCAACGAGAGCCTCCTCAGGTGTTGGTCGAGGCTCTTGGCTATTAAGCCATTGGCTGTCACGACTATCGGCACAATGATCGCTGAGTCCACATCCCACATGTCAACAACCTCGCGAGCCAAGTCAAGATACTTGATTTGTTTATCTTTCTCGGCTTTCACGAGGTTCTCATCATGCGGGACGGTTATGTCAACAATCATTGCGCGCCGCTCTGATCGATCCACAACCACTATATCAGGCTTATTGGCAACAATAGTCCTGTCAGTGATGATGGATCGATCCCAGTACAACGTGATATGTCCATTTTCGAGAACTGGGTCGGGCACATACCTGTAGTACGGCACCTCAGATTCCACAAGGCTGTATTTCAGAGCAAGTTGCTGATGGATTATCCTGGCTACAAGGTTGTGTCTATGCAAATACTCTCCGTTAGCTAGACGAGAACACCCGGAGATAATATGCCTGATTGATTCCCCCGGCCGGTGGCATGCCCGACAGATGTCAACCGTGCCGTCTTTCACAATAAATCTCCGGTAATTGTTCGTCATCATAACTTCGTCCATAATTGCACAGACAAAACCTTCGGTTTCTCCAAAGAGGTCACCGAAACGCAGCCAGGCTACGGACGCTAGTAGATCTACATCGGGTCCATGTAGGGCCCGGTAAAAGCGTCCGTGAAGCTCCTTACTTTGCCATACTTCCAAGCGATCATTGGTGTCAAGAACTACTGGTTTGCGCCAGTTCTCTTTAGCCAAGGAGAGCGGGGTGAGGCCCTTGTCCACCGCGACTACATCTCGATGCATCCCCACGTCGGTTTCTAGGAAATATTCCCTGAGACTGCATATCTCGCGATTGTGGAGGGTCTTAGCATTTAAAAAGCCTCGACCTCCACACTTTCGCGGGATATACAGCCTCATTACCGATGACCGTGGGTGATGCATTCGATTTGCAGTCAACAGCGTCCGGACCCTCCTATCCAGGGCGTCTAGTTCGGTTTGAGTCCATTTGAGTATGCCGAAAGAGTACATCAAAACCGGCATGACCCAACTGTTGAAGGCACGCACCTTGTTTCCGCCTGATAGAAGACTATTAAGCACTTTTTTCAGGCGGCCAAAGAAGCGCTCCTTCAACGATTGCTTCATGTCAGTAACATTGATGCCTAACGCTTCCGACATACCCAAATACTTATAGGTTTCGGATGCGGAGAGGGCTCTAAGGTTTGTGGAATCCGAGAGTTGAGTTCCCACGGATTCCACAATCTCCCCTCGCTTTACATGCATGACCGCACATTTGTCCACACCAAATTCCATCCTGATGGCGCTACTGAAGGTTTCAGTAATTTTCAGTAGCTCCATCAGTTGCAAATTGTTGGGGGCAAAGAGTTTTAGGTCATCCATGTAGAGGAGGTGAGATATAACCTGACCACCTCTCCTCAACCGATAGCCTAGACCTGAATCTTCAAGCAGCGTGCTTAGAGGATTCAAGGCTAAGCAGAACCAAAGCGGACTCAAACTGTCGCCCTGGAATATGCCTCGCTCGATCCTTATCGGCTCGCTATTCCTCTGGATATTTCGACATCCTGGATAGCGAAGGACCGTCCTCCATTGCCCCATACACGTCATCAGGAAGGTGCGCAGAGTTGTATCTACTTTATACAACTCCAGCACCCTCATGAGCCATGTATGTGGTACCGAGTCATAGGCCTTCTTATAATCTATCCAACATGTCGACAGATCCTTTCGGGAACGACGAACCTGTTGGCTAATGGCCATATCAATGAGGAGTAGCTCCTTAGTACCGCGGGACCCATTCTTACATCCATTTTGAGAGGCAGACATAATGGAGTTGGTGTCTATATGTTTGTTAATTTTAGCTCTCAAAATGGATGTAAGAACTTTATAGACCGTCGGTAAACATGTAATCGGCCTATAATTTTTGGGTTCCGCAGTGCTAGCTGATTTATGGAGCAGGTGGGTAACTCCTGTGGTTAGGAACTGGGGTAGCGAACCAGACTCCAAAGCAATCTGGAACTGAGATGCCAAGCGAGCGTGCGACCTTGTGAACCATTTGATCCAAAAGTTGTGCAGCCCGTCCGGCCCTGGAGATTTCCAGTTAGGCAACGGACGGACTGCACGAGCTACATCTTGGGCGCAGATGGTAATGGCCTCCATTTCTGGTATTGGATCACAAGCTCGCTCGACTTCCCGAGCCCAATCACCTTCGGTGTGACTGACAGGCACCGACCAGATACTACGCCAAAAGGAATACATGGCATCATCATCCGGCAGGCACGTGTCAGCCACACCTTGGTCCGGTCGCTCCCAACCCCTATAAACCCACCTTTCATCGCTCTGGAAGGTGCGATTCTGAGTGTATCGGTCTACTCGTCGCTTATACCGACGAATACGGTTTGCCCATGCATACACTTTCTGCTTCAGGAAGTCGATACGCTCTGTGACGTGGGACAAATAATCTTGAGAACTAATATCAGTCCCCGAGAACGCCCGCCTCACAAAGCGCATCACTCTAGGGCGAGTATTGCCCTCCCTGAAGCAGATTAGTTTGCCGATGAGCGCTCTGGCCCCACCAATACGACGCTCAATTCTGCACTGCCAAGGTGGTATGGCTGGTTTCGGTCGTGTAGCTCTAGAGTCACTGGCAAATTTGACGTGAGCTACACGACATGCCGCTACAGCCGCGCAGTACAGAATTGAATGAGTATCGATGAGGTCTTCGCAGACATCAAAATAACTTGATAACTGCGCATCCAGAACGGCCACCAGCGCCCTATTTTTGTTATGCATGGGCAAACGAGGTAAGCGTGGTCTAAGTTCGGGCGACATGAACCGATATTCCCGAATCGCGCCCTCCAAAGCATTCCTCAATTCCTCATTGCACTGGATACTTACATTTGTAGCCCTGTCATTACTCCCCTCATCAGCATGGCTGGTGTTAGACTGCGGTAGAACTGCAGCAGTCTGCGACTATATTATTATTACCTGTTTAGAATTTTTGATTTACCTCCTACCCACTTAGCAGTTCACATTTTTGTCATTGAAGCATTTGACTGAATAGGAAAGGGTGAATTGAAAACTGACGATACTAAATATTTGGCTTATTTGATTTTGCGTAAAAACTGTTATTCCAACTGAAACATTTGATTAAATGAAAAATGTTAAAAGTACTAGTTGGTAAACAAGTTATAGTTTAAACGTTCATTTGCCAAACATTAGGTTTGCGTTACAATTTTTTGCTGAGTAATAATTTGGCAAATGAAATTATGCGAAACATTTTTTGGGAAATGAAAATTTGTCAAATTCCTTTCGGTCAAACAAGGGAGACCCACTGCTGAACATTGGTTTTCCCATTTTTGTTTGTCCTTGCCTCATGTTAGTTGGGGGTGACGCAGAATTACTTTCTCTTCCATTCTCCCCTGTCAACCCTTACATAATTCATTCATCTTGTGTTTGACCTCTATCTACTTTTATCCGTCTTCGTCACGTATATGTTGCAGCCAACTGGTTTAATTAGCCATTTAGTTAACCGCCTAGCCTTTTAACTAAACGGCGGCTGTTCAACTAACGGCCTGAATGATATTCAATAAATTATAGTTTAGGTTGGAACTGTAACCGATCACGCGCGAGCCGAATTGGTCGCAATAACTATGAGTTAGGTTAGAACTGTGATCAACTGCATGCGAGCCGAGAGAGCGAAGCGAGGCGAGCACCACTTCCAAAGGCCAAGCGGTTGACTAAACGGCTAATTTAACCTGTTGGCAGTGACATATACATGAAGACATATGAAGCTATACATTTCCAGTATAACCTGACATCGCATTATACGAAAAATCTATACAATGCTCAGTCAGCTAAAACTGGAAATGTATAGCTTGGCTTTGCTTGTAAACCAATATGTAACCCAAAAACTTATTTTCAGATTGTTCAATCAAGGAGGAAACATGCACTACAACGTTGAACCGGGGACAGTTGTTGACACGGATATCGTTCACGCGTCTGAACTGGACTTTTATCTGGTACGTAAACTTTAAAAAAAAATCTCTAATTTACAAAAGGCCGGCCGATTCTCGATAATTTTTTTTCACAATTTAGTCGCAATCTCGTCTTCGCGGTAATCAATGTCAAAAATGTGGGGAAATTCGAGCTATTTTTGACAGATTGAGATTTGTATGTGAATGTTCTTAAAAAATATGGGATATCCTCTCTGTTCATACAATAAAACAAAATGGTGACCTCGAAATGGGTTTTCGGAATGATGTAAGTGATCATCGAACGTACCTCTGAGATTGATAGCGCACTACTGTTATGAACGAGTAACTAAATATTTAAGCTCTTTGATGCTCCGTGGTCGATAGACAGCTATAAGAATAGATGAAGAACCAGGAAACGACGGAACCCTTTCGTTTCGTGTGTGAATGATGAAAGATTTCAAATTTATTTTATTTATTAATAATCATATTGTACAGACATCAGCAGGTCAAGCTACCCAAAGCTGTCAAATTTTCCCAATCAACCTTGAACCTAATGCTTTAGCGATAAAGTTAAAAATCTATTAAAGAAATTTGACAGATTCTAGTAGCTTGATGTGCTGGCCGTCTGTACAAAAACAGATTGAACGGTGACCTCCAAACTAGGCATATGCCTGTATCTTGGGGGTCGGATGATATTATTATAGCCAGAAAGGGGGTGACTACTGCGATAACGATTCTTATCAACAGTTGTCTCACTGTGTGGAAGAAAAACATTATACCGACTAAAAATAAATTGTTATAAGAATGGTTATGTTTCGTTCTAGGTATCCCACCAAGCTATTAAAGGCACAGCTCGTCCGACCCGCTACCACGCAGTCTGCAACGACGGCAGGATACCTGACGATGAGGTGGAACAGCTGACGTACTACCTGTGTCACTTGTACTCTCGCTGCATGAGGTCGGTGTCCTATCCGACACCCACCTACTATGCGCATCTTGCCTGCATGCGAGCCCGTTCTCTTACTCAGTACGTATTTTTTAAAAAAAAAATTTAAATTAATTAGTCAGGCCTAAGAAACGCTGGCGTGACGATTTACATTCGTTCCTAACCGATTGGCTGGAGAAGACAAAATACAAATAAAATTGGAAATGTGTGGGGGAGTCCTAAACCCCGCAGTAGGACAATTCAGATGAATTTAAAGAAAAGTTTGAGGTGGATTTTATTTTATGACACTTAAAAAAAATGCTATCACGAAGATACACATCGACTTTTTTTTTACAAAACGACTTTAAATAAACTGGAACGTCTAAGGGCTGATTTTTCCAATGCGAGATAATTTTATCCGAGGAATAATTTTGAATTTTTTACAGGTCTTCCATACAAAATCTGTCAGACGTCAATTTTATTCCACAAATAAAAATTATCTGTCAATTGAAAAATCAGCCCTCAACGTTCTATGTTATTTGAAGTCCTTTTTTGTCAGCGAATGTGAAAAACAAAGTAATGACTCGTATTTATTCGAATTTCGAAGTTTTTGTTTATTTTCGGTCAGTTTTCGTTGTACCAGTCAGTCTATCCATCATACAAAAATTATATGGATTCTCATTTTGTATGAAATGTATGGGAAACATTTTTTGCAATTTCTGACTTTTCTAGTACTCAAACCTCAGTTGGTCCAATAGAGTTATTTGATCCTTATAAGAAACAGGATCGACTGGTATCAAAAAAAGTTTTTTGAAAAATTTTCATTTTCTTCCTGACTGTACAATTCTTTCAACATCTTTGAATGCAGATAAAAATTTCTCAAAAAGTCGGTTAGTCTCCTAAGACTTTTCCTGTAGCTACGGCGGGGAAGGTACCTGCCCTTACTGCCACATCTCGAAAATTCACCGTGTATTTAAGCAATAACCCAACGGTCGAAGCGGCTTGTGTTTGTGCTCGAACCACACTCGTCGCACTATTTAATTGAACTATTCTAGAGCATATTTAGCGTAGTTGGAGGTATTAGCAGGAATACTATATTCAAATTTTATTTATGTTTCAAATTGACGTTATTTCAAGTTAAACAAATATCAATTTTATTTTAATGGAAATTAAGTTGATTTCAGAGTGACTAGCACTATTGAACAAGTTATAAAAATGTTTGAAGTTGTAGCGTAAACTGAACTTTATTGTGTAGGCATTAAAGTTATTTTTCCATAAACTCATATTTATTTACATTTTTGGCGAATATGTCGCGATTATATGTTAGTCATCTTACTACGCAACCTACATTTCTAGATTGGTGGGCGCAAAATATGATACGGTACTTTTTTATTTACAGTGGCGAGTCATTCGACAACCGTGAGTTGGAACGTAAACCAAAGCGGCTTCGTGTCCTCGAAAAGATGCTGCAATTCAGCCGCATGTTCTTTGTCTAATTATTTCCTAGTAGGTACAGCCTGATTCAAACTTTTATGGCGTCTCTGAAGTGCGCTACACGCTGCGCAGTACCTCACCCGCACCCTCGCTGACAGGTGACTTTTTTACTGCGCAGCGACTCGCCTCGTGTTCCGAGCCGCCATAAAGTGTGAATCAGGCTTTAATATAGTAACTTTTGTAATTCTGGATGTTTGAATTATTCTTGTATTTACAATATGTAGTTCTGGAAATCATCTTATTGTTGTATTTATGCACAAATCAAGAAAGCAAAAAAAAAAAAACACAATATCAATGTTATAGTAGTCTAAACTCTAATAAAATAAATAGTACCATAAAACCATAAAAATACAAAAAAAAATCTGTGTGAATGGGTATTTAAGATTTATTACAAAATATTTTTTTTGTGCTTTTCAAATGAGTTTATATTTTTCAACTCTTTTTCTTTACTTATTAAATCAGTTATTTAATAATCGTAATTTTAAGGAATATTTTTTTGTGCCTATTCATTTTAAAAAGTGTGTTCTTTGTTCTGAATATATTATTTGCATTTAGTCTCGTGATGAATATGCAGGGATTGTGTCAAATTAAATTAAACATCCTTAAAAATATATCTATCTACATTTATTCTCTGATTGTTAGAAAAATAACCTATTTTTAAATTGATAAAATCTAGATATTATTCCAAAAATATAGAGGGGCCGCTACTAATGAAGTATGTACGCCTAGAGTTATAGTTCGTAATTGGCATTTCGTTAAATTTTGTCTTTTATTTTTATGCAAATTCTTATTTATAAGCCTACGAATCTTTTTGTATTCTTTTATAAGTTGCATAAAATTAATCTTGCAAATAAATAGTTATTTTATTTTTTGAGCATACTGCTGTAATTTCTGAGCAGGATCATTTTTACCCTAACTACAGTGGTGGGGGAGGGTACGGCTCAATCCATCTAAAGATTGCTGTAGAGTTAACTGGATGAATCCTAGAATGAGTGAATGCAAGAACTGGGAAGAGCCAATGGCGGGTGGAGGTGGGAGCCAAGTTATAGACAAGGAATAATCCTTAATCATGATGTGTATAAATTCTCTGAGTAAGTTGGATGGGGTGGGACGTGGAATCGTCCTTGAATCGTGATGGGTAGATACGTTGTCAAGGACTATAGCCATTGTAAAGATCTGCGATCTGCTAGTGACGGTTCCTTTATAATTATCATGTTAACCAGTAACTGTTACAATTTTGTAGCAAAATAGTAGCAATAGAGTGTAAGATTCCTTATCAGGTCAGTTACTTTCGATGGTACCCTTTAGGCCCAATGAACTTAGCCATAGTCCGCCAGAGCATCAAAATCGATAGAGCCACATGGTTAAGTTAATTTATTTTTGACTCTATTTCAACGTATTGAAAGTTGATATTTTCTTGGCAGTGAAAAACGCGCTGCATCGCCCTTCGCCAGGTCTGCTTAATTTTGAAATCTAAGCGTGCAAAAGGTGAAACAAAGCCATCGCTAAAATAATCGGCCTGTCCCTTAAAAAAGGACAAAAAATTAATATAAAAAGGATCTAAAACAGGTTGTATTGTGGTTTTAGTGTCTACTAGAATCCACATCCGCTGGTTTTCATGGTATTTTACCATCTCTATGTGAAGTCAGGGAAATTTATTGTTTATCAAATTGACTACCAACTTACATTATCCATCGTAGTTATCTTTGACAGTTGTATGAAATGATTATAACACGCTAAATTGACGTAGTCTGTCAATATGATAAACAATGATTTCCCTGATCTTACCTCCAATTATATTTATTGTAATTAATAAAGAAAATATTTAAGGGAACAAATATTTTATTTTGGATATGACCTTTTGCCTTCCTTTCTATATTAAAAATTTTATTTATGTTTCAAGTTGACGTTATTTCAAGTTATACAAATATTAACTTTATTTTGATAGTAATTAAGTTGTTTTCAGAGTGACTAGCACTATTGAAAAAGTTACAAAAATGTTTGAAGTTGTAGCGTAAACTGAACTGTAGGAATTAAAGTTATTTTTCCATTAAGTCATATTTGTTTACATTTTTGGCGAATATGTCGGGAATGCAGATTAAACATAAAAGCGTTTTACATATTTTGAAATTATACTGAAAATCTCAAAATACCTCACGCCTGTTAGCAGGAAAATTACTCGAATTCATAAATAAACGAGAATAATCTAAATCTCGTGGCTAAATGATAACAGACGCACGGGTCCTTCGAAGGTTAAGCCACCCTTAGGGTCAGTTCACACCGAGACGCGACGCGACGCGACGATACTGGAAGAGGCCAGTGATTTCGCGCTGCGCCGCGCGCCGCCACGTGACGCATCGCAACGTCGCGAGGCGCAGCGCTGCACGGCGCAACGTATTCTGAACTCTCACAATGCAATGTGTACCTTTTCGTGTAGAAAATAAAGTATATTTTGAGTCACTCTTTTAAAGCGTGAGCGCAGAGTCGCGTCGCGTCGCGTCTCGGTGTGAACTGACCCTTAAAGTGGTAGGTTCGTGCATTTACGAACCTACCGCTGCAAGACTAGCTTAACCTGATGATCACCCATTACATATCGACCCCTCCATGCCTCGGAAACTACTTTAAGCCGTTGGTCCCGGCTGTCATTAGTAAATCTTTGACTGTCGCTACGGGTAGTCGGAAGCCCAAAAGTCTGACGACCATTCTTACCAAGGGATATCGTGTTACCCAGTAACTGGGTTGTGGTCAAATAGGCAGCCGCTCCATGCAAAATATTGTTATTCAGCCGACCCCAACATAGTAGGGAAAGGGCTAGGCAGATAATGTCGAATCTCATGATGACACTTCTCCGAAAGGTCAGAATCAAAGGATATTCCGGACAAGATTTTGCTGACATCACTGTCGATGCAGCATCTATCAGAAGGACGTGGTCATATTTTAACGGTGTGGTGGTACAGATCATCAAACTGAACAACTATCACCATGGGACCAACATCGTAATCGCGAAAAAATGTACCCATACAAAACTTCAATAGCTAGTCGACCCAAATGTATGGGACAACTGATAATTTTTTCGCTATTACGATACCAATATTTATTAATTGAAAAATACTAAAATATTATAATAAAAAAAATATAAGGCATGTAAATTAGTGCAGTTTTGCTTAAATGTAGGTATATTAGGTACGGTATATTTCTAAGACTTACGTGCCTGAACTAGGTAATCCTGTGTTTCAGGCGAGAAGAGCTAAAATAGTCTTTTAAAATTAATAAATAATCAAAAGTTGACAATAGAATAATAATTTATATATTGAGTAGCATAACCACTAGTTTCTAAATTTGATAAATATTTGTATGCTTATATTTACTTTAACACAGTTAGTAAATTCTCTGTTTATCGTAAGACATACTTTGGAGAGCATCCTTGAGGATTCTCTTACAATTTTTATAGTTCAGAGAATAAATGTTTGCTTTCGAGTTTAGTCTATTATATAGGAGAGGTCCAAGGTACAGGTAAAATTTGGATATAAAAGCATGTTTTGTTGAATTTTGTGGACAAACTATATCTTTATCTACGTCTTTTATTAGTATATCTAGTGCTGTAGGGTAAAGCTTTGTGTTGTTGTAATACAATGCCCATAATAAATAGCTGTCGAACTGTTAATACTTCACAAGATTTGTACAGGAGGTTACTCGTAGTAGGAAAAAGGATACGATGAAACCACGGAGAAAGTTCTTCAGTTGATGGTCTGTAACACACACCTAAAATATGACTACACCTTTATGATGCATGCTCGATAGGGAATCGTAACTGGGTTAAACCAATACCTAAATAGTGTATGGAACATACACCCTGCACCGGTTTTGTTTCCATTGACCAAAAAATGTAGCTCGCAGAAACTCCACGTACCTAACCATAACCCTGCGTCCTAAGCCATCGGTTTCGGTTAGGACACTGCCTAAGAGTTTCGGGTCTTGTACAGACGCCCGCTATTACAATCTGTCAAATTTCTTTAATAGATTTCAACTTAATCGCTAATGTATTAAGGTTCAAGGTTGATTGGGAAAATATTACAGTGACAGTTTCGGGTGGCTTGACCCGCTGGCGTCTGTAGATACATAAAAGGGAAAAAATTTGGAAAACAATAAAAACAAACAGGCCTACTGACAGACTGCTGCGTCGTCCTACTAGTGGCAGATGTAATAGATAATGAAAAAGAAAAACGATTTGTGAACTCATTCATTGTTCGTGCGCCGGAGTGTATTTCCCAGTAGCTATAAAATTATGAGTAGTTTTCTTGTAGGTATGCGTGCAAAGGCATCATCGTTTACCATCAGGTGAGACAGTGGTCAAGGTGAGCCTATAATATGTAAAAAAATACCCTCTAATCACAAATCCCCACACCGTAACCACGACATAGTTCACAGCGTTTACGTAATATCAGTAAACAAAACACTCGTAGAACAATTTCCGCCGGTTCTGTCCTATTTCGTGCGGCCTCAACACCGTCTCGACATAGAGTGCATGTTAATTACCTAATACTCCACTAGAGGCCGCTGTTGCATGTTCGAATATACAAATATAATAATGCGTTTCACTTCGACAACTACGTAACTGTTACTATGTGTTAGAAGGTAGGTAATTTATATGACACTAGCTGCGCCCCGCGGTTCCTCCCACATAAGTTTCGATCCCGTGGGAATATCGGGATAAATAATATCCTATATGTTAATCCTGGTTATAAACCATCTGTGTTCCAAATTTCATCCAAATCCGTTCAGTAGTTTTTGCGTGAAAGAGTAACAAACATCCATCCATCCATACAAACTTTCACGTTTATAATATTAGTTGGATAAATACAATAAAGAATATTCAATCAATACTGAGTCGCTATACGAGTGGCAAGCGTGACTGCAGGGAATCCTGAATTAGATGCCTTTGTCGAGCAAAATGTTATTGGATTTTTTTTTTCGGAATTTTGTATTGCAACACAGAGTTTGGGTTTGCATGAATACAGTCGGGACATTCTGGACCTAATATTAATATTTCAGAATAAAAAATAGGGTTTACTTTCGGCAAAAAAGGCATAGAAATTAAGATTCTATACCTACTTGATAAGGCAAAGAAGATACGCAGCTACGCATCCCTTGCTACGCCGTAGTCGGATAAGTGCTACAAGTGCTACGCGAGTAGAACCCGTATTCCCATCATAGTCCGCTACGGGAAGCGAAGAGAATGACCTAATTTTATTCTTTGCAGAAAAACATACTTGTCTAGTTTTCATAAATGGCTGCTGGAGATTTTTTCAACCCATCTATTAATTAAACATTGCTCAAAAGAAAATAATATAATAGGGATACAATGTGTATACATTCCTAAGCAGGTATGGTTCAGCAAATACGCTGTACAACCTTGTTAGATTGCAAAATTAATTATATCAGATACAATATTTTGTTACTTTTTCTTTATCAATGGCATTCAAAATCCAAACACTACCACAGTGAGTATAAAAAAAAGTTTCACAGAAAAATACTGAATTAATACATTTTTTGTAATTTCAATTCTTTCTTCTCCCAAGGCACTGGAGTTAAGTACGTATTTCATAGTATCAAGGTTCATTGAACAGCAAAAGTATCTTTGTTATCACCATGGATTTAGCACGATTTGTGAGTCGTGCAAGTGGTCACGTAAGCCTGTCTGAGATCTACCTACTGTCTTTGTAACTATAGGGCTTAACCACAGCTATGTGGACCGCGATTAAAAGTGTTATGTTATGCTCGCATGTCTATTGGAACATGGTTCCTGATTTGACGAACTAAACAACTTGACAATCGAGAACCGCGACAATATCGAGTGGTTCTTGCCTTTAGCTTTCTTAGGAAAAGAAATGCTGCTGAATTACGTAGGTACCCCTCTTTAGTTACCTCTATGAAATGATCAGCCTTAAATCGGAGTTAAAGTTGTTATAGATATGCGTATAATAATAATAATAATAACAGATTATTACTGTGCCACTGCAAGGCAAAGCGGTTATTCCGTTAATCAATTCCGTTAAGGTGGACACGCGGAAACGCCAGTCCGAGAATCCACCTTAAGTCTATAAATTCCGTATATCCAACTGGGTGGATTAACTAGGGTGGATTCTCTCACATGCGTTTCCGCGTATCCTAGGGAGGGTGGATTTTTTGGGGTGGATAAACTGAATAACGCGGGCACGGCCTCTTCTCATGTAGAGAAGGCACGAGCTTTGATCACCACGCTTGCTCAAGACGGGTTGGCGATTACAGACTTACGCATAACATATTATTAATTAATTCTGCATTAAGGTCGTTTTAAAGAAAGGTAGGTAATTATTATAACCATAATCGTTTATTTGCTAAGAAAGAAATAATTATGTACCTACATATGTTAAGGAACGGTGTGTCAATGATCAGCTCTCAACCGTTACTCGTATAATATAAATAATGCTATCTACAAACAGGTATACTCTAGCTTGACGTGTATTATAATAATAAAATTAAATTGCATAACTGTATTCGTAATAATCGACCCTAGATTATTAGTTTATGTCATGATAAATGTGAAAAAACTGCATTTGCATTTAGGCGCGATTGTATATAAAGCCTCGGCTGTATAATACCGTAATTTCTTGTAAAACTAGTTTAAAAACAAGCTTTTTCTACGATATTAATCGGTTGACATTGTTTTTAATAAGAAATTAACTAGTTTATACGCGGTATACGTTTCATTGGGTCGTGTGTGGAGGTTGATAGTGAGTGCACTAGTTCCGATTACGTTCAAGGAAGTAGATGCAAGGTCTATGCCACCGTCATCCTTCCTTCCGCTTGTAAGATTATCATATCCTAATACTACCTTACGTAGGAACTTAAATTATGCAAAATATAGCCGCGACATTCACTTATTTCGCTACAATTGTAACCGCGAAAAAAATGTCGTGTTAATATACATTTTTTCAAAGTTTGATTCGTAACTCGGTAATTATTGCACGATTGCATGCAAATTGAATGTTTTAGTATATTTAAACGTTACTTATATTTGTCAATTTCGGTTTCAATGTTGTGTCGAGGACATACGTACGAGTGAGTTAATTCGGTGTGGACATTTTGTCTGTCTCAGAATTCATTTAACGTTATCACTTTCTGCTTTAACTAATATTTTGTAGATTAATCAATATTCATTTTGAAAATGAAGACGTTCTTTGACGCACTTTTGTCGATTATATTAACTTCTGAGGTGATCCTCGCTTATCAATGCGTACTTCAAGTAGCCTCCGTCAGGACAAAGTCATCAATATCCTGATACGTATGTAGGTGTCAATGTTACGGAGGTTGAACGGGCGATTCAATTAATGAATTCAAGCCTTTATCCTGGTCAACATAGGAGACAAATTATTATTACCATAGTTCATATTAGGTATTTTCCAAATTGCAACACAGCTCGTTTTTCCGCATTCCTCATCACGTGCCTTCCAGCTGTCTTTTTTTGGTCAGCGTCTGTCCGTGGGTGCCATTCTTAGCTAATATTAGTAATCCTTCCGTTTAGCTATAAACTGAGACGACTAATGGACTACGAAGGCTGACTTTAATTGGTTTCATTGCTATTTCCATATCCACACAACATATAGTTACCTCGACGGAACAGCAGAACGGTGTGCATGTAGAGCTACTTATCTCGCATACTATGCTCGAGCTCTTATATCCACTCACACTATTTATGTACATATTCGTTGCTATTTTTATCTGACACATATTTATTTTATTTAGGTATGCATACACACGTCACGTTGCAGTGTAAAACTGATTTACATCCGTCACCTCACACAGGTTCAGTTGAAAACCAGCGTCAGGCTAGCTGTCTGGCATTTTTGCTGAACTGGGCCTTTTTGGTATAGCCGTGAGGCACACTTTCCTGCTATTTTCTTACTTCGGTCTTTATACTTTCTATTTGTTGCTATCTGATGTATGTATCTGGTGTATTGTATGTCTGTTAGTCTGTGCTAAATAAATGTATTTTCTTTCTTTCTTTCTTTCCTGTGAGCCTAGCTCCTAGTCTAGCCTAGCTCTCTCTCTGTGTCTCAAAATATGCAGTCAAAGTGACCTCTGCACAGCCACCGACGACAATGGCTGGACAAGCCAATGGCGAAGTTTTGGGCGAACAAGATCTGAAATACAGAATAAGAAGTTTATTTGTTTGTATTTTTTTTTCTCAATTCGTCTGCATTCTTATTTAAACACAACAATTAACAATAAACGAATGTGTCGACTAGTTTGAAGGGAAAAATCACACGAAACTGCATTATTTTGTCGACAATCGACATTGTCTCAAACTTATTTCAAACAATCGAAATAGCCATAATACCCAATGAACTTGGCATAATTCTGTTCTTATTAAGTAACGACGGTTTTTTTCGCGTTTCGATGTCACGCTTGATTGGCAGATTGGCAAGGTGAAGGATCTTCAAGTATGCCTACCATGTTTGACGTACCGTATCGTACGAAATATTTGTTAGTAAATATTTGCAACGGAATAGTTCACCGATGAAGATCAGTACGATGGTATCGGCAGTTCGATAAGTTCAATGACGTGATGCTTGGTTTGGATTCGTTTGATCTTAGATCATGATACCTATTATTTGATCATCACTGACGAAACGTGTGTCGTTGGTCTAGTAGTTGCATGTGCAACTGCTGAGCGTGGGGGCCTGGGTGTTATAACGGGGTTGGGAAAAGTGTTATTGGGTTTTTAACATTAGGAAATTCTCATTCAAATCAAGTCAAAAGTCATTTATTCAAATTAGGCTGAGAATCGGCACATTTCGAACGTCAAAATTACAAAAGACAGTCCCCCAAAAACGCCCGCCCTTCACCACTTCCTAGTGCTATCGCTGGGAAGAAGAAGTGGCGCAACAAACTCCCCAGCAGCATACGTACTCAAGCTGAAAAATAATTAATTAAAATTAAAATGTAAATAAAAGCCTCCAGGCATAAAGGGCGTGACAGCTTACATATTTATGCATTGCTGGGTTCTGTTCACATAGCTGTCACTTGAAGTCACAAATGATAAACTAGGACCATCGAAGTAAAATAAATAAATAAGTTAATACTAATAACAATAACCTGTCAGTAAGCTAATTCTGGAGAAAGAACACAAACATTGTCTTGCGTTAACTAAGGCAACCAACTGTTCTTATCGTGTAAGTAGTCGTTGATGGAATAGTATGCTTTTGAACAAATGTTGGATTTTACTTGAGCTTTAAACGCTTTGAAAGCATCGCATTAGCGGCCGTCTTGATCTGTGCCCGGAGCTCACCTTCTATTACATAGGGTGTGAAACATAACCGGTAAACTGTAGGTATACCTAGGTACGTATAGTAGGTATACTATACACATCCGCCTATCCCCTTAGGTAGGTAGGTAGGTAGTTAGTATACACGGTACTTAGGTAACCACTTATGTTATAAGTTAAAATGTTTGGAGAGTTAGAGAGGATTATTCCGTGTATTTTTTATTTTTCCGGATGGGAAATCATCAAATGTCCCCTCCCGCTCTGGGTGAAGCGGAAGGGAGTGTCAGACTCTTACTGACTAAAACCCACCCATGTTCCTTCCTTCGCCCTTTATGTTCCGGGGTAGCGGTAACCCTTTCGGACAATCCCGCTGAATTATTCCGTGTATCCACCCAAAAAATCCACCCTAAGCTGGATAGTCGGAAACGCATGTCCGAGAATCTACTCTAGTCCTAGTTGGATTAATGGAATTTATAGGCTTAGGGTAGATTTTCGGACATGCCTTTCCGCGTTTCCACCATGGTGGATTTTTTGGGGTGCATAAACTGAATAACCGGTTAGAGACACTCCAGTTTTTGTTTTTGGGTGGTTTCTGACAAATATGATCTAACATAGGCAAGTCCATATAATATTAATATGGGCTCACCTACGTGACATATAAAATGAAGTAATAACCTTTTTGTTATCAGGTCCAGTAGAGTTCAGCTATGGCATAAGGTTGTACTGCAGTTTTTTTAGGTTTGCGTGATTGTAATAGACACGGTTCCATTCTGCGTCACTCCTTATCTTCTAATTGATTAAATTACCCCAATACCCAGATTCCAAAGAATAGTAAAATGGGAAAAACGTTGATTGTGACTTGAAATGGTGTGACAGCGACATCTCATAAATTAATGGTGGCCCTTACTAATTTGTGTGAAATAAGGTTACGTTCAATTTCCACGCTTTGATTAATAATTCAGTCATTCTTTGACTTTGTTGATTCCCTGATTGATTACAATATGCATTGTTAATTGCAATCGTTGATTGTCATTTGTAAGTAGGAATAGTTTTTATTTCTATCATGTTGGGTTCAGTTTCTAGTCTAACCGGATCCAGTTTTTTTTATGGGTTTTAAATATTCAAACTTATTCTGACAGGAATTAGGGCTCATTTTTCCAACGCCAGATAACTTTATCGGAGGAATAATTTTGAATTTTTGACAGTTCTTCCATACAGAAACTGTCAGACGTCAATTTTATTCCACGAATAAAAAATATCGGTCGATTGAAAAATCAGCCCTTATTCAAGGTGACCTGTGAACATTCCAATATCAGAATCATTGCGAGTGTGTTGCCATGCTTGAGTCAAAGTGTCTGATGTGCTCTAACTGCCACAGCAAGCCGAAACGCAACTAGGAATGCTGCCTGGCAGCAGACATGGGTATACCTACAGTCTTTTCACAATAAAATTGATTTAGGTAGGGACGCCAGCACATCAAGTTACTACAATCTGTCAAATTTCTTTAATAGATTTCAACTTTATCGCTAAAGCATTAAGGTTCAAGGTTGATTGGGAAAATTTGACAGTTTCGGGTAGCTTGACCTGCTGGCGTCTGTACCTCTGATTTGCATCACTGTCAAAATCACTTTGATCTTCATTTTCGTTACAATAAGTTTGCTATTGTGTTGCTGCTGTCAAAGCCTCAGAGGTAAAATAACTGTGTTATGACAGTAGGTACTGGTAGCTACCTACTACTCCTTCGAAAGAGCTCGTATTGTCTGTAGGTATATCAATCTTTTACAGCTGGCCACCTCATTCCATTCTCGTTTGAGAAATCTCATTCATGCTCCTTACGCTCGCACAGTTTACCGTAGCAATTCTTATATGGTCAGTCAAAGTTTTTAACCAAATTGTTAAGAATAAGCACCCTTCAATCGATTTGTTTGCAAGCAGCTTAGCGTCCATTACTACTGTCTTATCTAAGCAGTATAATATTGTTTCTGATGCACTCTGACAGCGGCTGCGCATATATGGCAGATGCATGTGCCGCTGCTGTTGGAGTATGTGCCGTTACTGGTATTTAATTTAATTTATTAGTTAAGTAATCTAATTTATTATTTAAGTAAGTCAATTTTGAAAATGTGTTCAACAATACTCTATTACTAACTGTGGAGGCTTGTAAATAGCTTGTCGTTTATTACCTCACCACTACTTCTGTATTTAATAGCTGTAAGCCACCCAAAGACAATAAAATAAAATAAAATAAAATAAAATAAAATAATCTATCCTTTACAACCGGAGGGTAAATGTAGATCCAAATAAAACTGTTCTGTTACAGATAACCTAAGGTTACCATTTGTCAGGCTTTCAGCCTTATAGCCCGACTGGCATTGTTACATATTTATAAAAAGATTTTTTAATTACAACCAACTCACAAAGGTGTACTTACCAGACCATGGATGTATTAATTAGGTCGATGTCATTCTATTTTTACTCAAGTTCAATGTTTGTAGAACTGCAAAAAATATTTACTTTTACGTTATTTATTATATAACTGTTTCGTAAATCCAAGGCTGGAACATCCATTCGCGTAGTAAGGTCTAGGTTTTTGTATTGTTCGTTGTTAGTTTTAGTTTTTTTTACTTTTCCATTTGGCTTTTTTGTCTAGTGGTCGGAAGCGCTTGCTGGGCGTGGTGGGTCAAAGATTCGATCCTCGGGTTATGTAATGTGTTTTTCCATTAGGATATTCTCAGTAGTAAATACGACTAAAACATGGCTGGCTAAATGCGGATGACCGCTGGCAGTCATCCGCATCATTCTTTAGGGAAAACACTTCTAGACCTCTTTACCGTATACGACAGCGACCCAGACTAATTTTCATTCCTTTCGTGAGCTCTCTCATGATTTGTAAAACCAAATTTGGTCTTGAAAACCCGGTCACACCGTGTACAGAAGAGCTGATCAGCATCATTGTTTGTATATAAGAAGGTGCTGGGCCACTTTTCCATGTTTGGCATTCCTTGTCTAGGTCTTCAAGACGAATATTTAGGGAATCCTGCAGGCGTGCACTTATGTTATTTGAAACTGAAAGCTGTAATGGTTAGTTTGGTGTTCGATAACCATACATTTTTGTGTTCGATCGTTTCAAATACGCCATCTTTAGAGTTGTCTTCGTCATGCCTATGTCAGCGCATTCTTATATCGATGTGGGTAACTCACGTGAAATAATGACCATAATACCACATGATTACGATTCTCTTACATCATCGATAGTATTCTACATATGTTTTCCTCAGTACGGATGACTCGTAATATTTTTTTTCATAAATATTGGTTAGGTTTTGTCTGACAACCAATCTTACTAAGGGGAATCGTATTACCTAGTAACTGGGTTGTGGAGGTCAGATAGGCAGTAACTCCTTGTAAAATGCTGCTATTCAGCTGCATCCGATTAGACTGGAAGCCGATCCCAACATAGTTGGGAAAAGGCTAGGCAGATGATGATGATTGGCTAGGTTTACGTTTCACCAAACTTGGTTAATTTTGATGTAAAGTGATGCTGATATTTTGTATTTTATCTTTAAAAGACAAGTTATAATAAATGACTTAGATCCAACGAATAACCATCTATTCTGGGGCCAGGAGAAACTGTCAGACTCTTCCTGACTAAAACTACAAGATGTTCTTGCTTCCTTTTCATCACCTTTCCGCTTCTCCCCGTTTTACCACTTGACAAAAACATCGAGATTTCTTTATTTTATATAAGTTTAATATTAAAATATTTAACACGTAAACCTCCCGGAATTAATTCTCTAAACGATGGTGAAAACCGCATAAATATCCGTTGCGTAGTTCAGAGGAATAACGTGGTCACACAGAGAGATATAAAAAGCAACCTAAAATAATATGTAGGCATAGGAGTTCTTGTCCAGGCACCCAATTCAGTAAAATGTCACTAAAATCAAGTCCTTGTGTGTGAAAAATATAAAATTTAACTATGATTTTCGAGAGATCTAACTTCGATCTAGCATCGCCCCATCTTATATGCAACATTAGCCATGACCGAATCAAAGTTCGATGACACTAATACAAATACAGCAACTCTTTACACTGATTTTCCGTTAAAAATGATGAAATATCTACCAGTTTTCATTTCAGTACCTATTTCGTTTGTGTTTCAGTACAAAGTTAATTTTATAGTGGCCGGGTGTTAGTTTAATTTATTCTTGTGCTACTGGTATTGCTTGAACTCTTGGTGCTTTCTACAACAGTTTCTGTACAAGGTATGATAGTTTTAGGTAACTACGTATTAATATTTGGCTAAATATTCAACTATTACCAGTCTTACCAAGGGGTATCGTGTTACACAGTAACTGGGTTGTGGAGGTCACATAGGCAGTCGCTCCATGTAAAATACTGGTATTCAGCTGCATCTGGTGAGACTGAAAGCTGATTCCGACATAGTTGGGAAAAGGCTAGGCAGAAGAAGAGACTGACCTACAACAGCACGTGCTTCTTTGTAATCTTCTTCGACTTACTTTTACTGAATCTCCGCCCCACTACTGGAGGTGGACCGCCAGCTCGGCAGAATCACCTCTTCCTTTAGGCAGGCGGAAGAGTTGTATGTAGTAAAGTGTTGCAATTCCAGTACACTTTGCAAATATTTCGTAAGCAGTGTTTATCCAGATCTAGGTCAAGTATATAATAGACAAAGTGTTAATTGATTAGCTCCTGACAACCGGTAGTAGAAGGAAAAGCAATTTAGCATAACGGGACCTGTCTAGAAATTCAATGACGGTCAGCAAGCAATGGAGTAAGGATCGGATTTATGGTGTGGATGGTGCTTGAAGGAGTCCAGTAGAAGACTGTTTATTTTTATTTTTAATTAGCTGTTACTATCCCACTGCTGGGCAAAGGCCTCCCTACTCTCCTTCCACCTCTCTCTGTCCAGTGTTTTGTTCTGTGGGTCCCGCTTAATGGCAAATTACATCGCGGCAGGCCTACACGGAGATGGCGGGATGAGCTGGACTCCCTTAATAAAGATTGGTCCTTGGCAGTTCCGAAGACTGTTTTAATGATTACCTAATCTGTTAAAAATTTTGATAGATAGTGTTAAGTCTCTGTAAAGACAAACATGAAAAGTACCATTGAGTTTTACCTAATTTTAGAACGAGGAAGTTAAGAAATTAAGTAGAATTAGGAAAACTAGGTGTCTTTGTATCAGCTTCACGTTTTCGTCTAACCTTTTCCAGGGTTAGTCTTAAGGTTGATTTGGTAGAGTAGGTAAGTAATTTGATGATTAAATAAATATTAAAAAATGTTATCTTTTCCGCATTTACTAGTTTGTTTATTCTATTACTAGCTGCGCCCCGCCGTTTCACCCGCATAAGTTTCGATCCCGTGGGAATATCGGGATAAAAGTATCCTGTTAACCCTGGCTATAAACCATATGTGTGCCAAATTTTATCCAAATCCGTTCAGTAGTTTTTGCGTAAAAGAGTAACAAACATACATACAATCTTTCACGTTTATAATATTAGTAGGATTCATATCACACGGACAAGATCCAGTGTTCCAATTTGTACCTATTATTAGTCTTTTCTTCTAAAGGTCACAACAATTAAAATATAAGGCAGTGAATTTAAATTTATCATAGGCATTCTTAAAGCTTTGAACTATCTTATCACACAATTAAATTAAAATATCACCTTAAATGAGTACAATCGATAGTTAACCGTGGCAAAAATTATGAAATAAAAGTCTTTATTATATGGAGAAGGATTTTAAAAAGTCCCACTCACTGTCCACTGACATTGCCCTGTTTTCAGCCCACGGGCATTCACCTTCCATGTCAAACACGGAAGCTAACCTACCAGTTACGAACCGTTTTTACGTTTCAATATCAACAAGGGCAAGATCAACTGGCAGTTTTATATATACGAAAGTTACTTGATATATGTAGGTATAAATAAATTTATATATTATATATGTCCTGACATTGTGCTACCATTTATATCAAAGGTCATGCTCTATATTTTCTTAGTTTTCTTTTGTTTTTTTTGTAGGAAGAGTCCTTTGGCCTCGATTCGTTTTTGTTTTTGGATTCCATTTTGCTTTACAAGCTTTTTTGGGATCGACTTTCCACTCAGTACATTGTAATTTCAAAATACACTGAATATTGTCTTATTTAGAAATGAGACCAATTTAATAAAAACACTTCTGGTGTCAACCCATTTCAACTTTCGCAATAAGGGTATTAACAATCTTTGCCTCCATTATAAACGGTATGATTTCTGGATTGTATCTTCAGGAGGCCGATATACTTAATAGGCCTTCGGTCATCTCCAAGCGGCGGGTCTCCATGAGGGTTTCTATAGAAATGCTAATGAATCATATTCTTTTAATTATATGTCGTAGGTAAGTGACGAAGAAGGTGACTAAGTTAGTATAGTAGGTATCCAAAAGCAACTTAATTCCTTTCCTAGCAAACATTTTTTAAAACCATTTGCCGTTGGTGACCAAGATGAGACTTGAAGGAAGAAAGAAATCATTGCAAAGCTTTTTACAGCATGTGCATAAGCACATGTTGTAAAAAGCTTTATGCAATGCTTATATACCATGGTAATACCTACATTAGTCTTCGTGCATTAATACTTATGTATGTATGTGTTGTAATGTACCTTATGGTTTACAAGTCACAACCATGCATGTTAGCTCATCGCAACAAGAATTATCTATAGGTAACTGATCTAGATTCCTATGATATTCTAAATCTGATTTTGATTTAGACCACTAGGTAATTCAGACTTCAGAAAGTATGCTTAAAAGCAGGTTTTCATGCTATAGGTAGATAGGTGCTCCTTAAGTGTATCTATGGTAATATACTGGTTAAAATTCTACTTCCTACTAATATTATGAACTCGAAAGTTTGTATGGATGGATGGATGGGGTTTGTTACTCTTTCACGCCAAAAATACTGAACGGATTTGGATGAAATTTGGCACACAGATAGTTTATAACAAGGATTAACACATACGATACTTGTTGTCCCGATATTCCCACGGGATCACAACTTATGCGGGTGAAACCGCGGGGCGCAGCTAGTATAATATAACATCACGCCTGTATTCCCTGAAGGGTAAGGCAGAGGGGTATAGTTGACTGATAAATTATTTCAGTGTTGTTTAGAGTCACGACTTATGGTCTTAAGGTCTGGAAACCCGCGAGTCAAACTCTTACCAAAATCTTGTAAGAGTTACACCAGAACTTCAATCAATGCATAACGTTCTCGTTCGAAGCCTGGTTTAGCAATAAGTAGCTACATATTGGTTTACTAGTCATACAACCATGTCGATGTCGGCTTGTTGGCTCATCGTAAGGACCTCAATAGCTAATCCAGATTCCGAAGGTAGCTCTCACTATGTTACATTGTGTTACGATGTTCCCAAGCTGGAAATATTTAGGTTTTAACACTTCTAGCTGTAGCAAGCACAGCTAGAAGTGTTAAAACCTTTTAAAGGCGTAACGTTACCAATTCATAAGTATGTAGATACTTTCTGAGTTCTTCTAATCCATTACTGACATCGGCGAAGGAATCTTGGACTAATACGTAAATATAAGTCTGAAATCGCCAGCTCGTCTTGAGCAAGCGTTGTGATCAATGCTCGTGCCTTCTCTGTATGAAAATAGGTCTTTGCACTGCAGTGGGACAAAAAATAGGCTGGTATTTCCTTTTGGGAATGTATATTAATTACTTATTATTCTTATTTCGTTTATTTATTTACTTATCTTATTTTATTACATTCTTATTCTTATTATTTTTACTCTGTTTATTTTTTTGTTTAATGTTGGCAATCGCAGTATCTAATAAGGTAGTTGCCTTGACGAATATTCGCTGGTGTCTATACTGAATTATCTTTGGGAAATTGGGCACCCAAGGGTAGTAACGAGACATTGTAGATAAGTAATAGATAATGGTTGAGACCACACAAGTCCAAAAAGAATACGTTCGTAAGTTCGCTAGAATATTAGGCGCCCTGGAAACTTGAGTTACCAACGTAAAAATGTAATACAAAAATTATATCATATCCAATGTCACCCACTAAAAATACTCAGGCAAGAGCGCGATAAGCAAAATAAACCTTTTCTCCTACAAAAACTACCCGCGGGATACCCCGGAAACCTTATTTCCTGAAACCGATTCAATACTTTCCAACAGCACTTTTTCCAGTTGTCCTGTAAACTGCAGCGGTCACCATGGCAACTCCACGTGGTGCGCGGACGCACTTCCCGCGTGTCGGAGGTCGCGCAGCGTTCTATATAATGTGAACAAGTTGCCCAAGCGCACACTACCACACTCACGCGCTCGCCGCCAACATTGCCACTAAACACTGTACGTAATAAAGGATATTAAAAAAAAGAACATAACATTAATTAATTACAATTTTCAAGGTTACTTTTAAACTTTTTTCTCAAAAAGCGTGTGTATCGACTTCTTAAGTTAGTCCGGTTGTGTCGTTGCGCTGGTAATTGTGGACCCACCACTGTACGTTTGGTTCTAGCGGGAGCGGTCAGTCCTGCACCTCCGAGACCAGTCAGTCTGCGCGAACGCATCTACCACTCGGACACAGTGCGCGCGCAACACAGTGATACTGTGACAGTGACAGTACTTGTAAACCATATCAACATGAACCACTACGTGAAAATCGTAAGTAATTTTACTTTTTTTGCCAATTAAAAAGTGCAACCTTCGTGGTTGAGGTGATTAGAATTTTATTCAAATTACTGGCTGTTAGAGAAATTAATTTGAATTAAGAACTTGGCTGCTGTAATATATAAACAAACAATTTTAGATAACTTTTGACCTACCTAGTATTAACAATTATGATTCAATAATCGGAAACACGTAATCGATTTTTTTTTTCGTGAATAATAATGTCAGTCAGTCACGATAGTTGCAGTCGTAAGTGTTAAAGTGTCAATGATCCAGTTTTAGTTGAATCATGTCAAGTTCTTTAACACACGGCTATAAAAAAATCACTTTATTTACATGATGAACTTGAAAAACAATGATGAAATTTAATGGTCATTCGTAGACTTCGTAGTTTATGTGTGTGTGTTACGCATTTTTTGTGATGCTTAGAATATAATAAAATGTTTTTGTGAACATTTTGTGAGTTTGAAATTCAGTGTGCAATTTTATAGTTAAATTTAACAGCTAACTAAGCAAGTAAGTTTTCATTTTGCACTGTTATTTATTAAAACTTCTCGTACTCAAATAAGGTACAAAGGTGGACTTCCAGGCATTCTCTACCAGTCAACCAAGGGCGATGAAGAGAAAAGATTAGATAGAGAGCGATTATTGTAATAATTGAGAAACTGAACGATATTTTCAGAATTATTCTTCGTTTATTTATTTTGACACTGTAAATAAAAGGCAATACATAGTTTAATTGCAGAATATGATAGAAGTATCCTTAGAACAGTAACCGTCTGAGTTAGTTTCGCTAATTCTTCTCAGGGGTAGTCAGATACGAAATGTCGACTCTATTTTGTTTTGTTAATATGACGGGTAAAATTGATTCCGGTATCTTATTTACAGAATTAGCAATTTTATTTCATTTCATGTTAGGTTCTTAATAGAATACTCTTTATTGTACACAATACAAATTATAAAACATAAATATACAAAAATTACTTACTTACTCTACTTACTACTTACTTATTCTACTAATGTTATAAATGCGAAAGTTTGTGTGGATGGATGGATGGATGGATGGATGTTTGTTACTCTTTCACGCCGAAAGAACTGAACAGATTTGGATGAAATTTGGCACACATATAGTTTATAACCAGAATTAACACATAGGATACTTTTATCCCGTTATTCCCACGGGATCGAAACTTACGCGGGTGAAACCGCGGGGCGCAGCTAGTTCTTAATATGATAAATGATTTTATTTCTGTACCTAAGGGCTGATTTTTCAATCGACCGTTAATTTTTATTTTTGGAATAAAATTGACATCTGATAGTTTTTGTATGGAAGAACTGTCAAAAGTTCAAAATTATTCCTCTGATAAAGTTATATGGCGGTGCAAAAATCTGCCCTAAGTAGGTTTGTCCAAACAGTTTTACTCGTCAATAAACTAATTCTTAGTAAAATAATTATAATTTGAGTAAGTAGTCGATATTTTTAGTAGCATGTTAATTACAAAACACATGCATAACTTACGCATTGCGTTTCACAACTTATGTAACAATATAAAACCAGTTCCTTTGACAAGGATTATTATCCGTAACCACATTTTTTATGGAAATTAAATAATGTATTTTTGGGTTTTATGTAAGTTTAAGAGTTGTAAACTGATTTATTTCTGTGGAGGCTAAAGATTTACGACAGTTAAAACATTACTTTTTTATAGACGAATTCCAAAATTGATCGTCTTTAAATATTTTGGGTCTTAATTTACTAAGGGCTGATTTTTCGAAAGCCAGATGATTTTATCAGAGTAATAATTTTGAATTTTTTCTTCCATAAAAAACTGTCTGACGTCAATTTAATTCCGCGAATAAAAATTATCTGTCGATTCAAAAACCAGCACTTAGATATATTTATAGAAAAATACCGAAATAATAAAAAAAGTACTTTTAATTCCACTAAAATTATGCCACATTTTAATTATCCATATTGTTTTAATAATCTGATCCAAACCAAAGATATCTACTACATTAGGGCAGTACTCAAACCTACATTAAAGTTTTAATTTCCTAGATAAGATCGCTAAACAATTATTTTAATGAACAGACATATTTCTTGGTCCGGGAAAAGTAATAACGAAATAAATTCTAATTATATTGGAACCGTAACGTGTATTGTTAGAGTGAGTCATTTAACCGTCGTAGACATTCATCAGTCAATCGATAACTTCGGACACGGATTTCCGTGATAACGCCTGTTGCCGATTTGTTAAATTATGAATATATTTACATAAATTATAGGTCTCTCAATCCGGATCATAATTTTCAAAATCATGACACGTTATTGACAAGTGCGAAATTAAAACTGGTTTATTTTAACTATTCGTTCGGCTATCAATTTATTGGTAAATTTATTAGGTCTTATAAATAATTATTTAATTGCAAAGTAATCCTACTTTATTCGTTTATAATCTAAACTAGTTTACATAAACGTAATTAGTTAAGTTACGGTAAAGTTTCGTTAGTCTGATTGCAATTAAGTACTTTCATTTAAATACACCTAGTTTATTTAATCTATTCAGTAGTTAATACCCAATAGACTTTTTATGCCTCTGTTGAATTGCATAAATTTTACGACATAGGTACCTAAGTATCTTTTAGTCATAAGTTCTATTCATTGATTTATGAATGGCAAATGACACTGATTGGACAGCTCCCCTCAAATCTGTGTGCTTCTTTTTCTTTACTCAAAAGACCATTTCAGACACCAATCTATATGGTCTTCACATGATCTGACCAAGATTATGTCTGGACTAACAGAGACTGTGACCTTTGAGTTTGTTTCGGCTTTTCGTCTTTTCTTTTCAGTCGGATAAGATACAAAGACCTCATCTAGTTTTTAAAATATGATTGACATATACAAGTTTGTACAAACCTACTTACTGAAATAAAATCTTTTTGTTTTTAATGATTTTATTTCTGTAAGGTTTGTTTGGTTAACAAACACTTTTATATGTCAATCATATTGAAGAATCTTTTGATACTCTTAGAATAAGTGCAAACTTTTGATTATTTTTCAAAACATAGAATTTTAAATTAATTAACCTGGCTCATCTTTATCATTCAAAATTGACGGTTTCATAATGATAAGATGTACTGAAAAGTTTCAAGACTTTATTAAATAAGTTTTAATTGGTTACAAAAGACTTTTACATTGTCATTCTTTCGTTTAGGTATTGTTCGAGTATTGTTGGAGACGTGAATATGAAAAAGTATTTATCAGATTCTAACAGTTGATTAGCTTTATCTAATAAAGCAATACCAACTTTTAAATATGTAGTTAAAAAGCACTTTTAGAACTTTTTGATAAAAAACCGTCAACTATTATCTTGAACGGACTGGTCTTCTCAATGGGACTTTCCAGATAAATGAGAAGCGACGCTAGTAATATTAAAAATAATATACTCCAATCACTACTCTCTAAACCTCTAATAACTACTATTGTTTTATATTTTTAAATGTTTTTATACTTTTTATATTCTGATATTTAAAAATATAATTTATATTGAAATAAAGGAGATTATAATATTAAATTAATTAATAATAATTTTATAATTTCTGTAGGTAAGACAAATATATCGGATACATAAGTTTATAGTGATAATATACCTAATACAATACTCAACGAAATAGTTACTCTCGCCACACCCACAAAACAATTTTCAATATCTATCACAAAAACAATTTTCCGTTTACATTTTGATAATACAAAGGTAAAATAGTTTAATATCAAACTGTTATCCAGTAAGAGTTTCACAATTCATATCGCGATTCGTGATAGAACGATAGACTTGTTTCTAACGATCGCGTTCGATAACTGCCCATTACGATTCCAAGCTTATAAATTGCAGAAAATACTTAGAAATAATCACTGAGATTATGAAGAATTAATCTAGTTTCAGTAATTGTTTGTTTGAATAAATTGTCACGGGTTCACCGGTGTAAATTGTTACTTATCAATTGAGAAGTAGAGACTTTTTGTGCTGTTTTTATCGTGGTCTGATCTTGGTTTTTTATTAGGCTGCATTCTCATTTCCTGGGTTAGAAGGTGACCGAGCTAGTCAATCTAAGTCTGAAACAACAGAGGGGTAATTCTCATAATTTTAATAACGTTCATAGTCTGATCTCAGTCTCAAGTTGTCAAAAATACCTCACCCTACATTTTTGACATTGATTGTCGCTGAGATGAGATTGCGACTAGATTTTGCACGTTTTTAATTACGGGAATTAGCCTTCAGAACGTAGCGTGCCGTAAACTGAGAGTAACATTGGTCCTGAAAGAAAGAAAGAAAGAAAGAAAATACGTTTATTTGCGGCAAACATGACGCATAAAAAAGAAAATAAACACAAAAAAAAAAAAAGTAACACGTTGGGGGTAAGCATGCGTCACATTCACGCAAAACGGGCATCGCTCAGCATAATGCTAAAAAAAAAAAAAAATCCCCGAAATTCTCTGAAAACCAATTCAAATTCATAAATTAAATTCTGTGGTCCCTACAGAAGCAAATCATTCAGATTGAGCCATTTTTCCGTAAAATTAGAAATAAACAGACCTTTTCATAATATTTGCATGATGGATTAATATTAACACCTACTTATGCAAATGAAATGACATATCTATTTGTATGCGAAAAACCAGTTATTGTGAAAACTAACGATTGTTTATACGAATGGAACTTCATAAATGTAAATGATGCTTTGTTCTTAGTTATGGGGTAAACTGATAACACGTAAGAGCTGCCACAAAGATGTAAGGCCAGGTTTGCTGAAGGTCTGCCCTTTAAGAAAATTCTATAGATATTTGACATGACTTCAATCATTTCAGCCTATTGCTCTCTGCCTTCCGCGTCCAGTCTGTCCAAGCCACCTTCTTTAGGTCGTCCGTCCATCTAGCTGGGGGTCGTCCCTTACTACGCTTGCCGATACGCGGTCTCCACTCCAGGACTCGTCTGCTCCACCAGCCATCGGTTCTTAGACAAACATGGCCAGCCCACTGCCACTTCAGTTTGCTTACTCTGCAAGCTATGTCGGTAACTGTAGTTCTCACATGACTTAAGAAATGTGAAAATGTATAACATATCTAAACTATACTGCTTCCGTACCGCAAGCCCTTACACGATTACTATCGTCTTCATTTTCAAAAGTATTTGAACCTACCTCGTAAATATATGTGGTGTTTAGATCAAACCACACAGAAACCGCTTTAAACATATTTTTCAAACTCCTAATAGAATTAAAAACCACAAAATTTTCATAACAATGACATTAAACTATTCCCAAACCTCTCACTTACCATGATAAATGTTTTGTTTTGCCCAATCTTATTTATTTCTGTACCACGCGTGTCCAATTGTTTGCTGCGATAAATCAAGTTTTAAATTATATTATACGTCAAAATTATGATATGATCATGCACGTTTCCGAGCAGGGAGCAAATCTTTGATAGGTGACAATGACCTATGACATATGTCATTTGGAGTACCTATAGGTTATTAATGTCATTAATAGCAATAGTGTAGTTTATAGCGAATGCATCATATAGTACAGTGAATTGTGCATATTTCAACATCGCTTGGACATGGTCAGTTTTAGTTGAATTTTAAACTATTTGCATTATTCCTTTGGCGTAAACGTCAGCTTAAACCACCTTATTTACATTCCGCTTGAGACCTTGGTGGAAATAGTAAGTCCTAGTGACTTTTGTTTTATGAAAAAAATTAATTTTGATTTCAATCTGTGCACGGACTGAGTAGCAAGTATCATCTAAGTATTGAAAGGAAGCTCAAAACAATTGTGGTGGATTTTGCGTAACTTACTTCCTGATGATATGAAGTCTGTGCTGTCAATCAGATATGACAAATTACTTTAATTATTTGAGTGCTACTAATTCTACGTCATATCCTTTTTCAATACACGTTGATTTACTTATTCAATTTTATTAAGTATTATAACCATGTATGTGGTTGCATCACCAGTGAGCTCGCTTCCTAGTCACTCGTTAGGCAATGACAGAACATCGTATTCAGACAATTAATTAATTATTATCTAAGATGAATACAGTTTCCATGTTACGCTCACAAGTCGGTCACTTGTTCCTACCTCCATACATTAATCAAACAAAAGTATTTGATTAATTACGGCCAAGGGTGTCGTGTACAGACAATGGTTCTCATAATAATTGCAGTATTTTTTTTGTGTGGTTTATTCGCATAAATTATTTAATTCATGATCGCCAGATGATCATCAGTTGGCTCGTGACCAAGATATGCAAAAAGCGGCCTTCACGACTTTATGTATAGTGAGTGAATGACCTATTTTGTGTGTGATGGAGTATGTTGACTTCGTTTTTGCTGTAAGTGCGTTAATTGTGTGTTAAACCTAATGATCGTGATGTCTTTATCTGCGGTAATTATCGTGTTCTTTAACGATCTATTAAAGTATGACAACGTTGATATTTTATTTGAAACAAAGCACAAAACTATGCCCAGTTTTAAACAAGCGATTAATGCGGACATGATGTGGTCACAATTCGTATGTGACCAAAATAATAGGACTTTAATGATAGGGTTAGCGCAGTTTTAAGAGCAGTGTTGTAAGATTGTGTAACACAGAAAGCGCATTCGTAAAATGTACGTAGAAAGCGAAATCAGCGATTGCATTCAACGCTTGTTTTAGTTTCTGTTTCTATGGGGATTATAAACCGTAATGTTGTTGATATATGTTTATGATTGCCCGAACAATTTCCTGCTATTCAATATTAATGTTAATATGTGTATGTTTATGTTAGGGTTGGCCAGAATCGATGTAATAGAATAGAAAATGTAAAGAATTATGTCTTATAATGTCAGTAATATCCAAGATAAACTTTCTGAGTGAAAGAAAACATCGTTAGGAAACCTGGGGGTCTACTACGAGGTGCAAAGTGCGAATGATCGGATCGAACCGACACATGGCCGAACCGAATATTATTGAAAAATGCGAAAAACGTTCGGATCGCCTCAGTTGGGTCGGGACCATAGTCAATATTCGAAAGAGCGTAGGAGTGTAGGATCGGGACCGACCGAACCAAATAGTAACTTCGTAGCAGGAAACGGCCGAACAGTCGGCCGATGCCACTTCGGAGTAGACCCCCTGGACTTATAGTTAATATACGTCTGAGATCGCCTACCGGTCTTGAGCAAGCGTGGTGATCAATGCTTGAGCCGTCTCTGTTAGAGAAGGCCTTTGCCATGTAGTGGGACAGTAATAGGCAGATATTATTATTATATTTATTATAATCACATCACTACCTTAATGAACCAGTAATTTGTACAACACAACAACACAATTGAATGACTCAAATCGTATGGGAAGTAGAGCTAACGATGCTTTAATACCATAATCTTACGGTGTCAATGCCATAGGGAATTAGCCTTCGTCAAACGACGTTTTTAAACAGTCAATGGGCGAATTTTCCATTGTAAAGGTCCACTTCCTTTTTCCAATCCAAGGGTTATGGCCTCATTGTTGTCAAGGTAAGTTTAAATATGTCGTTTAATGCGTTATAAAGGCCTTGTCTCTCTGTTTACATAAATGTCGACCTCGCAACTGCAGTTTCTATGTAATTGACATCTTTCAATAGTTCTGTGTGAGTATCACGTGGTTTGAACAACGGAATTGTGGAATTTATTAATTTGTTTCTAAGTTAGTGCTCCTTTGACGCTACTTACAGATTTTTATCATTTGATGACTCTAAGTCTCTAAGGACCAATTTCTTATATTGTTTCGGCTAGGAATAGCACAATGTTTATATACAATACATTTTCACTCCGGTCAATGTGCTAGTCAGGGTTCAATTCTTTGCTTGTAACGTTATTATCAACTATTAAAACTAACGATGTTTTTACTGACAATATTCTTTGCATCAACTCGGAAATGCTTACAAATGCACATGGAAGGTCTGTTATACTGATTATATCTTCGACAATTTTTATAATAAGCGCCATTTACCTTTAATGGACAGACATTAGATTCGTCTGTAAACCGCCTTTTTACTAATTTATTTGTATAATTAACATATAAAATCATCGCATTACATAATTCATCAATGAATCAAGTCATGCTACGGTCGGCAGTTTTCGCAACGTACGGCTGATGAGAAATTTTTGTATTTTTCTTTACTGATGTAACGGAGAGAGTGCGCAGGCGTCACTTATGTCTGTAGCATGCGGGCAATTTAGTACCTACTGCAGTTATGTGCGACATATGTATGTGAGAGATCACGCTATTAGTTATAGTGTGTAAGCAGAAAATAAGAAAAAAATAAAAATAACGAGATCGTTTAGCAAGTTTCTTACAGTTTATTTTTTAGGCGAGGAAATAAATCATTTCTATGCAGCCTCTTACCGCAGTCAGACGGAAATTAAATAACTGAAATGGCTGTTCATTTTAAGCAGATACTTGTTGATATTCTTATTAATTTGTTTGAACTTAGCGTGAGTTAAGTTACTTTAACTCAATCGGGTCATCACAGTTCAAATAATAATCAAGGTTTCATCAAAAGAAGACGAGTCCATTAACAGGTAATAAACATATTTTAATCAAAACCTCATCGTTATTTCGTATGTTTCCTGACACTTAAAGGTCAGATCGTCACAGCACTCACAGCTGATTAGACGTAAAATATATCGAATTAAAAATATACAAACAATATGCATAATATAGGTAGTATCGATAAATGTTATTACGGTAGTCGGAAGGCGGAAGTAGTGACGGTAGTAGGACCGGTCCGCACGCGTTATCGTGTGAGCATTTATAAAGGGGCTAGTCTACTTGACTGAATTTAGTCGATCTAAATGGCCCTGTTACTGAACTCAGGCTAGAAATGGGGTGACTACCGAGATGACGACTAATAGAGACGTATTGAAGAAAAAAGACATGTTGCGCGACCCAAAAAAAAAAAAAAAACAAAAATCTTTATGACAATTGGGATAAGGGTAGGAGAATGATGTTGACGGAGCTCGGGCAAGCGTAATCGCATTCAGCAAGTTCAATCAAGCAACTCAGGTTATTATCCACTGCTGTACATAGCTCCCCCTTAGTGCACCGCAGTACCCAGTCCTCCGCCTTCCGCATCTTGTCTGTCCCAGCCACCTTTTTAAGGTCCTCGGTCCAGCTAGCTGGAGGTTGTCCCACACTACGCGTAAGTTAGCCTGCTAAGAGTAACCTAATTAGAAAGAAGAAAGGTCGAAATACGTCCCCCTTTGTTGCATTTTAATCTGCAGATGGATTCAGTGTAGTGTGTACAGAACCTTTCAAATCATCTCTTTCCAAAAAGATGATAATATTCAGATGACTGAATTCAGCCTAGTGGATGATCCCTTTATCATGTGAGAATTTTAATGCGCCCGCGCCGGCTTCCCGCTATGTGACGTACTTACTATACGCTGCCCATTCATGGTCCGTGCAAGCTTTTTATTACGTGATATAAGCTACTGGTTTTCTGCGAGTTTTTAGATTTTATAATGTAATGTTCAGGATTTGTAATGTTCGTGTAGGGGAAAATGGAAAATTAGAAAAGAAATTTGTCAATTTTTTTAATGAGTCTTTTTTTTTTGTAGTACGTATTTACATTTTGTAGCGTTTAGTTTCATCCAAAACTGTTTATTCTACCCATAGATATAATGATTCGACCCCAATAATTCTGGTGTATGGGTGCAATACCAATTTACCCTACTAGGTAGGTCGCGGTCATATTGTTTTAATTACAGTAGGGCCTCGTTAATCCGGAGAGGCAAAAACAAGACCCTTTCCGGATTATCGAGGCGTCCGGATTATAGTATGCCATATTAAATGTTAATAAAACACATGTTTAACCTTA
This sequence comes from Apamea monoglypha, assembly GCA_911387795.2. NCBI lineage: Eukaryota > Metazoa > Arthropoda > Insecta > Lepidoptera > Noctuidae > Apamea > Apamea monoglypha. Next base: position 13,395,182 of record OU426920.1, read on the forward strand.
GTTTCTTTAATCAATTTTTAAATTATAGCATATAGACAAAATGTACATGTTCAAAATTACAACTATGTAAGGAAATCAGTAAGTTAAAATAAAAAATTAGTTAATTCTTCTTGAAAAAGTCTGTAATACTCTTCTGTTTATAATTTTCGCACTTCATTTCGAAAGCCCGGTCTCTAAGTCGACGGAGAAACATAACTTCGTGGCTATCAAATTCGTTATCTTCAGCCCATTTTAAAGCAGTGTTTAAAGCTCCTACTGCCTCTGAATTACCAACTTTTGCGATTTTTAGAATTTCAACGCTATTGTCCTCATCTTCCTCATCGTCCTCATACATAGCCGCTCGCACAATCTCCTCATCAGTTAACACTTCATATCTTTGTAACTCGCTTTCGGCACGACTGACGGCGCATTGGCTCATGACAGCCCCCGCACCTACACGCCGCCTGGCCTCCCCCGCGAATCCCATTGCCCGGCCGGATTACAGCGATCACCGAACAAGCGAAAGTCCGGATTACCGAGGCCCTACTGTATATTTAAAAATCTTACTAATTAACATTTATTTAAGTAAATTATTCTTAAAAAAAGACACTTATTGACGCAACTGCCATAAATTATTTCAAATTATAAAAACTGATCTTAATAAATCATTGATGATATTTTGCATAAAAATATAAATTATTAGCTGTTAAATGTCATTTGCCAAATATTTTATGTTATTTTAGTTCCTGGTTCAAGGTGGAGACGACAACATGACAATAAAATAAATTATATCTAATGAGTTAATCCTACTTCCTACTTCCTACTAATATTATAAACGCAAAAGTTTTTTTATTCATTTACTAGCTGCGCCCCGCGGTTTAACCCGCATAAGTTTCGATCCCGTAGGAATATCGGGATAAAAAGTCTCATAAATGTTAATCCTATTTATAAACCATCTGTGTGCTAAATTTCATCCAAATCCGTTCAGTAGTTTTTGCGTGAAAGGGTAACAAAAATCCATCCATCCATCCAAACAAACTTTCACGTTTATAATATTAGTTGGATTAATCATCCTTACAACTTATCCTTATATTCAAATAAGTCATCGACTTACACAAATATGTCGATAGTTATGTCCTTAAAAGTAGGTATTTAACAGTCTTAACCTAGTTTCAAAATGCATGACAAGAACGTTTAGCTTTATGATTACTTAACGTAAATAATCATACTTATAGTACCCTGTTCGACCGGAAAAGTAAGAAATGTAATGTAACAAAAATGTGGATACATAATGGGAATAATTTAACGCACAGCTGCTGATCTACAATTGTCGGTAAATAGGCTATAATATACTTTGGTTTAATTCAATATTTGTTAGTTCAGTTAAGTTATATTTATACAATACGTGCAATTACGCAGTAAAAGACTTAGTGCGGATTTCACCAATCATACTGAACGCGAACGGCACTCGTAAACCGCGTTCAAGAAGTGCCTATCTACATTAAAATATATTTTGTAGGGACCATTCTTCTTATGAAGAAATACTATATACATACTTAACAATGATAAAGTTTGAATTTTAATCAATTCCTTCCACACTCTGTTTTAATCTGACACTCATACTGATTTCTTTATATGACATTGTTAACGGAACTTTAAAAAATCCGACACTTGGAAATGTACAGACGCTAGCACATCAAGCTACTACAATCTGTCAAAGTTCTTTAATAGATTTTCAACTTGATCCCTGAAACATTAAGGTTCAAGGTTGATTGGGAAAATTTGATAGTTTCGGGTAGCTTGACCTGCTGGCGTCTGTACAAGCAATAAAACAATGAATTTCTTGCTCAATGAGATTGTATTTCACTGTCCAGTGAGCTTAGAATTATTGTAGTATTACTAAAGAGATCACACATACATAGGTACATAAGTATGTGTAAGTACTGCACACACTTGGATTGAATGTCAAGTAAAATTATCTTTAATTAGCTTAGGCTGTATCAGGGTATAGTGACAGTTTTTGGCTTGACATAGAGTTAATTTCATAGTCAATATTTTCTATTACATACCTACCAGCAGGTCTATTCTGTAAAAATCTCACCGTGAAAACTTGGGTAAAGTGAGCTTGAAGTGAGCTGTTATTCCACCGGATACTAGGGGTGGACGCTATAGCCGGCTCACTTCAAGCTCACTTCACCGACAGCTGACTCCACCCAAGGGCTGCTAGAATAAAACTTTAACCAAACCCATCTTCATAAAATGTCAGATGGCCTGAAAATTATAAAAACAACTCAGCAGATTACAAGAAGCACAAACGGACTCGGTCAAGACATCCAATTAAATATTTATTTTTATCACGGATACGCACGATACTAATTAGCTACAATTACCAACATACGTAATCATAGAAAAAGAAACATATCCGTATGTAATAGAATAATACGGAGAAATATGAGAATGTAAGAAATCTGTTCCTTTGGTAGACCACAGTTCGGTTTGGTACTGGTCGGTCGGAATGCGGAACTTTTCATGGACCTAATAAATATTCGTGGATTATTCAGTGCAGGCTCCGGGCTATGTGGTCATAGTTAAGTGATGGTTACAACTGTTTTATGTGCAGCTTGTACTAGGTGTTGATTGAGAAATCATTTAAAAGTCGCTTTGGAATTCGCATAACGTCAAGTTTGTATTTCCCGAAGCAGTTAAGTGCTTAGGCAGATTGTACATCCATATTTGGCCAATTATGTTAAAGTCCCATGTAGTAGGGTGTGAGCTTGTCTTTAACCGGGCACTAATGCAGACTTCCAGGCTACTACTCAGAAATTCCTGATTGAAAAAACCCAAGAACACTTTCGTTTTGGAATTGTGTTTTGATATCCTGCTGTTTTTTTTTTTTTAGTTCTGTTATATTGTCTGTGTTACAAACCTCTTAATGATATTACTTCATGTTTGATTTTTGATACGGAAACCGCGTCTTGTCAGCTCTTACGTCGTGAGAAAAAAAAAGTTGTTAAATCCACGGGAAGTAATATATTTCATTCGTATCCGAGACCACTCGGAAACGTGCGTGTACATAAATATCAATGTACTGATATTGTTAGTTTGATGGTTATTAATGGTATTTAATGCCGGTATAGCCTACAGCCTTAATGTCTGGGAATGCATTAATCCCTCGTATCATAATTCAGCTATCACAAACTAGTGTTGGTCGTTAGGGCATGTCAAGGGGACTTTGATAAATACCTCATTGTTACCACTTCTCGCTTGTCAATTTGAGGATATTAAAGACCATAAATTATAACCAACGAGCAGTTTCAAACAAATGGCTAGATTATACATAAATTAGCGATCAAAATCGTGTTTGAACCGACTTTTTTTCCGACATAAAATGTAATCGCAAAATAAATACTTAACGAAAATTATTTATTGCAACCAGAAGACTAGCAAAATTGTGTAATGTTCATAAAAAAGTGAAACTACTTTAGGTTCCTTTCGGAAAATAGGCTCTAGACGTCCTTCACTGCACAACGTAGACTTTAATTTAAAAATAAACATCGAAAGTCTTTACATAATACGTTAAATCGGTCGTTGGGGACATGCGACCTTCTCGAATGGCTTTCAATACTTGTGGACAGTTTTATAATCGAATGTAAGTTGTTATTGGTACTTACTTACTTATTTAAGTTAGTAGCTTGGAATAGGCGTGGCTATAATGATGTTGGCTTGGACCGCTGTGACGTAGTAGGTGCTAACCTTGGGTATCTAGGTGACACTTGGCGTTCGAGATTAGCATCGCATTCATCGAAGATGTCAACGCGATGTTGTGATGTTTGTTCATTGAAGTGTACTAAGATGCTATCGTTTGACCTTAGTTTAATTGTCTATGGTTTAGCATAATGATTTTTTTATGTTGAGTTACAATCACGGGTCACTGTACAAAAGTAATTGAAACGTTAAATAAAAAATATACAACATTCATTAAAGCATAGGACAAAATGTGAACAAAAACTCATAGTGTTACGAGTATCTGTATTTTAAACAGATATCAGACTTGTTGCATGAACGAATACATTAAATGTGTTACATAGGGTATACGTTAGAACTTGAATAAAAGATAACGACTCAATCAACGCTGTAATTTGAATAAACCAAAGTGATTTAGTATGACATTTTTTTGTTTACATTTTGTGTCAAGCCTTAGTGAATGGACTATATCACCGATCAAGAGCTACAGAAGTGGCATTAAATTAGCATAAGTGTTTAAAATAACTAGCTTATTGGCATACTAGATTCACAGTAACATTTAAAGCGTTCAATTGGCAGTTTCATACCTTTTGCTTGAATTATACGAGTAACTTAGCACCTTTTAAAACCAGTGCATTTCAAACTTTTATTCATGCAGACACGTTTCGTTACGAATGTCATGGATATTTTGAAAAAACGGAAACGACCTCGTTTATTAATAATCAACAGGATAATTTCATTGCGAAAAATGCAGCTGCTGTATAATTTGTTTTTGGAACAGGACGTCGATATTTGTACATTTTTTCCTTAAAAGCTGTTCTGAATAGACGTTAAATAGTAAGTATCACTTAGGTCCATTTTCCCTTGTCTTGGTGTAGTTATTTCGGTCATGCTAAGTTCTGTGCCGGTCTTATAAAGCCAAAGTCACATAACATTCCAAGGAAAGCTGTACAGTCAGTTTCAGCTATTTCTCAAATACGGAAACAAAATTGCCCACGACTGGAGTTAAGCCATTATGCCTGTGGAGAAATGCTCCCCTAATAAAATCTTACTGAGCTTACAACGCTGCCACCACGCGGTTTATTGACGTAACAAACATTGTACTCAGCAGAATAGAGGTTTGATGTCGTAAATCATGATACACAATATTCAGATTTGCCCTATATAGCGCTTATAATAGGTATGACCTTAGACAACATATTACTTTGATACGAATCGATAATGGACCGTAAACGTTTATTGCTGGACATAGGACCTTCTTTATGGATCGTTAGAACAACTGATCATAAGGCATAAAGTCGTAAGTACAGATACAAGATGTTGGAAAATGCTGCTGTGTATTTATTCGTTTACTTTCACTTGTACTACTGAAGTTTACTGTTGACGAGATGCGTACTTTTTTAAATGAAATCGGTAATTTTATTCACGCTTAGCAATCGTAGAACCAGTTTCTTAGCATTCGATTCGGTTTAGTTATTGACTGTCCTGGGATTTTGAAACAGGCGGATGTTGGAAGGATTTTCCAATATCAGGCAAAGTCCTGTTGCCTTTTAAGGAATATTGTAGCTCCAGTTGCAGGCTCCTGCTTAAACTTAGTTTCTCACGATACATTAGACAATACGAGTATTCGTTGTGAGACCTCGCACTATAGACAGCTGTGCTGCTGGGGAGTTTGTTGGCACTTTTTCTTGCCAGTGAAAGCACTAGGAAGTAGTTAAGGGTGGGCATTTTGGAGGACTGTCTTAGGTCATTTTGACGTTCGAAAAGTGTTGATTCTCAGGCTAATTTGAATTAATGGCTTTTGATTTTGATTTGATTTTATAATGCTCTAAATACTTGCAATAGTCATGACCTCAGATGAAACATAACTCAGATATGAATCAATAATTATCATAAAATAATAGGTGAAACTGGACGCGTGATGTTCAACATTTTTATATTGCATGACCCTGAACAATATCCGGTATTCGTGATAAAAATCATCTGTTGTGCTAACCTAAACTCCGATAATTATCTTAACACCAAATCATCTTCGCATAAATATAATATAATTACCAATTACATGATTATTAAATGTTCAAGCTGTTTAATTCAGACGATTTGTGTTCGTGAATTATTGTCTATAATTCATGACAAATGAGGATGTTATCGTCTAGACTGTTTCCACTTATAATATTTATGAGGTCTATCTGAGATTTATTGGGCATTTTTAAGGTCTATTGTTTTCTCTGGGTTTCAAGGTTTGCTTTGCGCAGATGACTAATAAATTTAATTGCATTATAATTGCGTTCTTACTGTTGTTTCGTGTACCTATTGATGTTCAATTTTAATCAATTTAACTGAGCGGCATTATTTATCTCGTAAAGCTACGTTGATCTTAGAAGAGCATGAATTATTTCATAGATTAGAGATAGTGTCAAAACAAAACCCCGAATCGTCTTTGTGGGAATTAGATGTTTCTTAGGTATTCAAATACTTTTTATTACACATAAACCTTCATGGACACTTATGAAACGTCCGAAGCCGACAAGAATCTCCACGGCTACCTACTCTTTTAAAAATAATTGGCTTTTACAATGTTTTGAAATTATAGTGTTAATATATATGGGAGGATTGTGTAGGCCTGTCAACAAGTACCAGGTACTTTACTCTTCCTAACTAACTGCTCATTAGGAGAAGAAGTGACCTCGCCGGGATCGTTGGCCTAACATTCCTCAAACAATTACTGAAGCAATTATTTAAATTAAGTTCGAATTCCAAACGAGCTCCCAGATAGACAAACAGGTTCGTCTTGTCGTGCACTCGTAACCATAGCAACCATAGCATAGACCAGAAACCCGATCATCTTCGAAGTGAGAGGCTTATGTGCCAGTAATAAATCCTTTAATTCATACAGTATTCAAGATGGATTAGATTCGTGAGTATTATTTATGTTCTAAGATCCGAGGCATATCCGTTATTCAGTATTTAAAATGAGTTATTAGTATAACTTGGTTTCGGTTTTGATGCTTGAAGCCGTAGCGTACATCCTATTCCTACTTTCCTACTAATATTATAAATGTGAAAGCTTGTATTGATGGATGGATGGATGGATGTTTGTTACTTTTTCACGCAAAAACTACTGAACGGATTTGGATGAAAATTGGCACACAGGTGGTTTATAACCAGGATTAACATATAGGATACGTTTTATCCCGATATTCCCACGGGACCAAAACTTATGCGGGTGAAACCGCGGGGCGCAGCTAGTTATCTATAAATATGGAATAAGCCCGGAAAATTCACTTCCTTCGTTACAGTAGTGATTTTAAGAGAATCTTGGCCTGTAGCTGTATCTACTCTAGTTGTTACTACACTACAGGGTATAGTGTATCTTGTAGTGTCTGTCCCCTTATCACAGTATTGCTGAACCTTATCTCCCGCTGTGCTTGAGTCCTCAGGTACAGTATAATGTCCGTTAAGGGTGGAAGGACTGTAGCAGGAGACTGTTCTAAATATTTAAACTACCCTAAAAGTTCAGCAATCTTCCTGCAGATGCAAGTTTATGGACGGCTCAGATCTCAAGTGCGTATGCCGCATCTCCCCACAGATGTTTGAAGATCTCTACCGCGAAACTTACAGTTTTACATCATAATATTTTGTCTAGGTCTAAACGAGTCTAAAACTAGCCAATCTAGCCGACCTAATAAATAGAAATGCAGACGTCTATTATCATACATCGTCCATTTATCTCTAGCCAAGCATACACTAAGAATTTTAAACATGTTACGTCGAATAACAATTGCAAAGTTGCCTGTTCCGAAATCACTTGTGCAATATAAATGCAACTGTTCCATAATATGTTCTTTATAGTATTATTTCATAGACCTGAAATAGTAATTTTACTGTCGATTGCTTCTTGAAGTGTGATCGTAATAAAATGCGTGTATAACTCTTTTTGTTCAGTGGGTCAGACGGTCAGTTTAATCAGTAATTCTGGTTCTTGAGACAGGTATACATTATAACCACTTAATATGATTACAATCGTTTTCTTGTGCTATTTTCATGGTCCATTATCTGGCTGATACACAACATATATGTATGAACAGTTTTTCACGTGGCGACTATGTTTGTCAGAAACTTCGATGTCCGTGTTACATTTAATATCCTTCGATATTAAGTTCTGAGGAACATTCGTGTAAGTACGTAGGTGATGTTCATTCAGATATTCAAGAGACTGCAGTGATTCCAAGCATTACGAAGCTCTAGATTTAGTTGAACCAGAAATTGAAGAGATAATAAATGTTCTTGAAGGTATTTAAAAAAAAACATGATAGCTGTTGATGATTTCGCAGTAGCACCCCGGAGTCTGGCTTCGTACCCGGATTTTAGCAATAGACTCGCTTCTGTGAAACTGGCCTTACACATACACGACGAATGAGGGTGTACTGTAGATACATATAACTCTGCCTAACCATTCGGGGAATACAGGCGTGATGTTAAGTTATGTGTTAAGATAACTGTCTCTATCTAAGTATCATAATACCTACGGGAAATTCTACAACTAGTCCAAGATCCTACCATTAGACGAATAATGCTAAATATGGGCTTACAACAGTGTCTCGACACAATGGCCGTCGGACAGTTGCGTCACAGTGTCGTAAGCGCAGCTCGGTGCGTTCACACTTGATTCGGTTTCCCCGCACGCATGCGCGTGATTTGTGAATTTTACGTACATATTTAGTGCATAGGCTCTGTGTACACTGGCGAATTGATGACATTGGTTCTTCTTGATAGGTCTTTATTTTTTTCAAAGTCTTGGCGTTTATGGAGGTCGAGCTTCATGAACAGATTATACAGGCTGGCAAGGACATAAATAAATAAATAGACGCTCACCTGTTACCATGGATACAGTACATGATTCTGATCTCCCCTGCGTTGAAATTTTCTGACTGTTTAAGTCTGTAATAATTGGGATGAGATTTAAAAGAACCGCTACAAGTTCTTTTTATTGCCTTTTGTGATAACGTCGTTTGTTGAATGTTGATTATCATCATTATGTGTCCACTGTTGGACATAGATCTCCTTAAAGGATGGCCTCAACGATCAAAATATGTAATGTCTACCTAATTATTGATGATGTTTTGGATATTATAATTCCGTGTAATCATCGCACATCTTCTACAGTGTTTACCTATCAGTTTTTCACCACAGTATATCAGACCGTAAGGCTCAGGGAATCTTAGTGAAGGACTTTGGTTGTTAAACAAGTAAAATAATGTAAATTTCAATTCATCTCTATGTTTATGCCTAATGATCTGAATAACTTATGTTCAACTAACTTAAGCTAGCGACGTAAGGCATTACTTAGTTATACCTTCTCTAAGTTAGCAATGATGCGTATATGTTACGAAATGTTTCACCATTATAAATTAATTTACAGATCATTTTTCAACTCTGCATGTATCAAGAGTAGCTTTTTTAATATAATTAATTTCCTACATATAACTTTGCCTGAGGCATGTGTTAAAGTCATTAAATGAATTTGCTACTGAGTTACCTTTCACGTAATTTTTAACTGTATCACTTTTGAATAAGGTTCATTTTTCTGTGGCTGGCTTTTCACATGTGCAGTGTACTTAATATGTACACAAAGAATTTAATATATCCCAGGAATGTAAAGTAAAGGTATTTAGTCAGTCAATTAATAACGCTGTTTAACCTTGCTTTAATTTCTGACATGAGAAATTAGTCTGCGGCTATTAATAGTTGGAGAATACCTTTTAGATAGTTATTTAATAATGTTGAAATGTTTTTGATATTATATATATACGAGTATTATTAAATCAAACAAGATGGGACTGGGTTGCCTTCGTTTTAAAGATATAAATAAACCAATGTTGGCTCACATAACTGATGCATATAACGCAACAAAACATAATAAATTAAATAAATAAAAAACTGGACTTGGCCTTTTCCAACAGCTTGATAAATCTAGTTTAACACGAATAAACCCAAAGTATACTAATGCACGTGTACCTAAATGTAAAATATATCCCATACTAATAGGATCAAAAGAAAAATGAAACGCACTATAATCTCCAGCGAAACAACACTAGTCTAAAAGCCTACATATCTCGAATCGATTTGCCACCCAAATTTGACTCTCAAATCGGACAGTCCTATTCGATTATTTCCCGAAATCGTACCGAGTGGCTTGACTAAGAGAATGCTATTCAGATCACATGACCGGCCGTTGTCTGTACACGGTACACGTAGACTTTGGTAAAGGACCTTGTTGATTCTGGTGCAATTTTGCGATGAGAATCAGAATAGGACAGAATTAGGCAATAACTGACGGAATGGAGACTATGGGTCTAGCTACGACCATGGAAAACATGTTCGACGACTTAGGATAGGCAAACAAGATTTTCGCCAAACAAGGAACAATGGCGTAAAAGGAGAAAAGGGATGAAAAAGACTCTGGGTGATGATGATTAGGGAATAGAGCCTGTTGCTTTGTTTGAAATTAGACGGATTTAATTTTATATCACTGTTCCAAACTTACTTATCCAAAGAATGATGGATGGACTGTGTGAGGAATAAGGCTAAAAGGGGGCTACCGAGATGACGACTAATAGAGGTATGGAAGAAAAAGACATGTTGCGCCGAACCAAAATATATTGGGCAGGAGAATGATGATGTTCCAATCTTAAAAATAATTTATCTTGCCGGCCAGTATTCTGTGGCCAGTGTTACTACGAGCAAGAATTTGAGTGAAATACTTTTTGGTTCAAACAGATCGATGAACGAATGCAAATTGACCAACGTGGACCATTGTGTACATGCAGCTATTATTTGATAACATGTTGACCTTAGCAAACAAAAGCTTATTTTTAGAAACTCTGTTACAGTTTCTTTACATTTGCGTAATTTAATATCACTTGTATCGATATTATAATTTATTACGACAGATATCATTATAATATTTAAAAGGCTGTTACTGTGGTTATGGAACCTTTTTGTTGTTATTTGAATAAGTTGTATTAATGTAGGTATTGAGTAATCAATTAGCACTAGACGCAGTAGTAGGAAGGTAGAAACTATTTAGGAAGAGTTGTTAGTAAGACTTCAGACAGATTTATGGTAGCTATGTAGATAATTATTTGGTTTGCAGAATAACTCTTAGGTAATCTAAGCTCATTATTTGTGTGAGATTTATTTAAGCTTAAGTATAATACCTACAAAGATAATTATACCATAAGAAGACAAGTATATACCTATTATATTATATCTTCTCTTCAGCGAGTAAATTCTGGTACCGTATTTTAATACCATCTTAATTCCAGTGTTAGAGAGAGACGGAGCACAACATGGCCGATAGCACCATCCCTTTTTCGAACTGGAATAATGATGGCATGCAAACTTCATAATACGGCCGCTGGTAGATTATATTGATGTTACCAGTAAACAAGAATGTTTCTTCACTCGTGTAGGCAAAATTCTATGAACTTATGAAACAATTCATAATTTAAGTGAAAATGTCAGCTGATTGGCGAATTTAATATCGGTTTTAGGCTCAAGTCACATAAACTTGAATAACTTTAACTTATAAACGATAACAATTTGTTTCGAGATTTGCGTAAACTATGAATAATTATTAAGCCATAACTTTAACATTAAATTCATAGAAAATACGTATAATTATAAATAGAAAGACGTGGCTTAGTATAGTTGGTAGGATAATAAAATTAATTGCTTTATTTTAAATCAATCATTGAAGGCAGAAAAGCGAGACATTGATAATATCACTAGCTTTATAAACTACTAGCTTTTGCCTGCGGATTCGCTCGTACGGATTTCGGTTTACCGGAAAAAATATCCTACGTGTTAACCCAGGTTATAAGCCATCTGTATACCAAATTTCATATCAATCGATTTGAGATTGAGTAACCAACATCCAACATACAAACTATCGCATTTATTAGTAGGATTATAATATATTATATTATGGATAATAAATAGGTAGTATATTTGATACCTAATGCGCTCGTGTAGAAAGAATTAAATTTTCGGATACTAAAAATGCCCGAATGAGGCCTTTTCCAGATCCATTTCGAGCCACATCTGCCTATCAAAATTGGTTCAGTAGTTTTCTGTTGGAACCGCACAACTGACAGATACCATTTTTCACAATACATAAATACAGACAAACAGAAATACTAAGCAGAAGTCATAGAATACCCAGTGAAAATACCATGCTTTTTTGTACAAGAATTGCGCCTTAGGGGCAAAGGCACAAGTCTTGTACATAAAAAAAATGCATTGTCCCCACGAGTAATCAAAAAAACGACCATAAAACTAACGTTGGCTAATAAACAGAAGTCTAATTTCCACGTTTTTAACTCAAAAAAGACGAAACTTCAGCCCTTTGGGGATGAGTTTTCAATAATTTTTCCTTACACCTTTGTTATATAACTCTGCGCAAAATCGTATGCTTTTAGGTCCAGCGGTTTTGGCTGCGCGTTGTCTTTCATTGGATTACGTCTTTATGATTTAAGGAAACAAGCTGCGCACATAAAATAGGGTCTAATTTTCATATCACTCAAGTTTACAATCCACTTATTAGCCGTTTAATTATCGAGTACTTCAGTGCTATCGAAACTTGCACCCTGCCAGTTTTGTAACGACTAGTCTCACCCACTCTTAGCAATTTGTTGGTAATCGGAAAGTCACATTATACTTGTCAACTAAGGATTTACGTAAATTATTTTAAATTAAATAGAAGTCAATGAAGCAATTTCCGGGAGTCGTCTTGCTTGGTTCGGTAATGATGAAAAAGTAAAATGGTATTTACGTAGCCATGTTATCGCTATACTTCTTGGACTATCAATTTCCAAGGCTTAAATTACTTAGCTGAAAAAATAATAACCTGTCCGTGTATTATCACACGAAACAACATAATATTGCTAATTAATCGTTCCATTCGATTGACGATACTTTCGTTGGTACACAATTGGTCGTGTTAATATTTAGGGATGTCAAACATATTAATATATATTTCAGACACTTGACGATGATAAGTCTTTCACCACTCTGGAAGTAAGGCACCCACCAGACCCTAAGAGCCTTTCTAAAAGCTGTTATATAACACAATTATCTGTATAGTTTTATCGCGAATTCGCGAACAGTTTCATCAATTGAACACTCTAGTTGGTAAACTTCCTAGACAGCATTTAAACTTGCTTCGTTACTTCACATAACCAAGTTAGAATATTTAAACTATTTTATTGCTCTTTACTCCATTTACTTTATTTATGACTGGTATTTCATAATGAATAATTATTGTGTTGCGGCATTAGGAAAGCGATTTGTTGATAGGGACCCCGATTTGTTTTGGATACGCGATGGACTAATCGCGAACCTGTTTCAGTTAAGTGGAGTTTTATCTGATAAGCAGTGATTGATGGATACTTAAACAGTGTTAAAATAGTACTAATTATGTCCGTAAAGGAAGGATGCAATAATGGCTTGGGCCTTGGGAGAAAAGTAATAAAAATACTTTGGGTGATGGTGGTCAGGGAATAGAGTATAGACCCTCCTGCCTTGCTTGACATTAGAGATTTTTTTTAACGCTGTTCCAAACTTAAAATTGTATTCTTTCCGGCCAGTACTCTGTTAGTGCTGGCAAAAGTTTGAGTGTGACAAACTTTTTGGTTCAAATAGATCGATGGACGAATGCAAAGTGACCAGCGTGGACCATTGTGTACATGCAGTTAGTATTAGGAAAGCGATTTGTTGATAGGACCCCGATTATTTTAGATACGCGATGAACTAATCGCTAACCTGTCTCGGTTAAATGCAATTTTATCTGTTACGCAGTGATTGATGGGTACTAGAACAGTGTTTAAATAGTACTAATTATGAGCAAATACCTACTTCAGAAGGTGATTAAAATGATAGTTAGGTATGCTTTTGACGGAATAGACAAAAAAGAAATTGGACATTTGTTAAAAATGGTTAGTAGGTTTGATGATTACTCCTGACGGAGCAGACAAAAGTAAAATTGGAAATTCGTTAAAAATTATGTCTACTTAATGTATTTTTTTACAAATAACCTTAAACTGGGTTAACTATGGGAAATTAGACCACAGTTGATCTGCAATTGACAATTCGTCATATTTTTTTAATTCAAATCTGCCTTGACACCCATCGCTGCGACTAACCAAATTTACATTAAAAAAAATAACCATTACTAATTGCGACACCTCCAAAGGGCTGTGACTTACCTACTGAGCAATAAAATTTGTCACAGTTTTGCAAGCAAACCAAAGTGTATCGAACTTATTACCATATTCGATTCAGAAAGCATTTACAACATGTCCTTAAATGGGAACAGGCCCGAACAGGTACGGTATGTTGCGTAGGGCCATACAGACGGGCGGGTGGACTAGACTAGTTGCGAAAGATAGTTCAGTAGCAGATAAATTGTTTCTAGATACGGAAGCAATCAATTTATAAGTAGTTATAACTCTTGTTGTTAATTATTATGGTTTAATTAAACTGGCCATTGTTTAGGAAAGCTTTTCCAACCTTTTCTTTTGGCAGAACTTAAAAACAAAAAATCGAGTAAAGTAAATCGTATGCTTGATTGACACTTAGCAGGTATCATTCTTGATACTTATTATAGAAATTAATCGTTAGTACAAAAGTGGCTTCAGCTGTCCGTTTCTAAATACATCTTAGTCGATCATAGATTGAATGCTTTAGTTACCTGGTAAACATCAAGTCATTAAAAAAACAAAAACAAAATCTGTATCTACCACTATCGAAAGTAAAATTAATCTTATAGTCGTTTATACCGCCGGTCTGTCCACCCAAGCACGTGTGCACACATCAGCTGAGTGCCGAGACAGGGTTCACGCACGCCCAGTCCCCGTTTGAGGTCACATATCAAGATCACATACCTGTTTCTGAATCTGTTCTAAACCAGTTCGAGTCCGTATGAATGTATGCATTGCTTACGTCACCACGTTTCCGTGTACTACCTTCCTACTATCGCAATTGTGAATTGATAAAAGCCGGTTGTGTAATTTGTATTGTTTTATTTATGAAGTATGTGGAGTACTGGTAGTCTTATAAAGTAAAATAGTTTTGGAAAGTATTGAAGGTCGTTGAGTTGCTATGCTTGGAGCTGACAGAAGGATTGGCGTCCTCTTTTTTGTCGTTTATTTATTCGCCGCCAAACTGTCTGCCTTGTGAGTTTTTTCTGGGCATTCTGTTAGGAGCTAGAAATATTGTCAACCAGTCCAATTTTGGAAGGTCCGGTTATCCGGTAGATTGTTAATGTGTGTTTCTGGTTCAACT
This sequence comes from Apamea monoglypha, assembly GCA_911387795.2. Lineage (NCBI taxonomy): Eukaryota > Metazoa > Arthropoda > Insecta > Lepidoptera > Noctuidae > Apamea > Apamea monoglypha. The sequence continues at coordinate 13,410,251 of OU426920.1, forward strand.
GAAAGCTAACTCTAACATGGCTGATGTAAGGTTAACAAAAATGACAAAAAAAAAAAACAACGCAGAGCGCATTCAAAGTTGTGTTTTTTTTTTTGTTTAAAATTGTTACATATTTCGATAGAACGTTGCAGGGATTAAACTTAATGATAATGTTTTACATGTTACTAAATTGTAACATGTTCATATCGATTAAAAAGCTCTTTGTTATAATGATAACGTATATGTTACGGGTCATGTGTATGAAATATTTTTGTATCGGCACAAGATTAAAATCTTATTATGAGATATATCGCTTCGATTTTGTTGTACGTTTTAGCTCGCTCGATATGTCATTTCCTTCATTATATTCATGTATCATTTGAATGTATCTTAGATTGTGATCTGGACCAATAAGTGTATAGTTCAAATTAGAATTAAATATCACTGCAATCCCAATGATTGTTGTTATTTAGAGTTTTTTCTGCTGTAGAATTTATACAATCAAAACGGTGTGAATTTTCTAAGTTAGTTTTTGCCTCCTTTTTTTATCTATCAATATTAACTGATTTATTAATAATATAGTTTCAAATGCTACCTTATTGGGCGATAGGTACTTTTTTACACGGGTTCTGACAGTGTTATCTGGTTCAATCCTACTGCAGAAGAAATAGCTCTGAAGTTCTGAGCACTAGTGAAGAAAAAAATAGCTCTGAAAACGGATGTCCTTGCGAATTCTTTGTAAGACGCAGTTCAGTAACCTTACGATTATTAACGCACAGATTAAGAGGTTTAATAATATACAAAAATAAAGAATTGCTGTAGATACTTACGCGTTTTTCTTTAAAAACCTGCTTAAAAGTCATTATGTTCAGTGCTTATAGCGTAATGACCTCCTTAAAACTTTAACGTTTGTATATTTTTTCTATGTTACATGACGTTTAAACATCCTTAAACAAGTACGTAATTATAACAAAAAATAATCATTATTCAGCGTTGAAATGGTTAAGAACCCATGACATTTAATAGCACGCGTTCTATTATAATGCTTGTTTTTTGCGTGTACATAGTTTTTGTATTATTACTGTTGGCTAAGTTTGAAAGGTAAACCACCTGCAAATTATTCGATAACTATATTCTAAATGGTCTTTGTAGTTTTCGACAAAATTAACCCTATCACTTTTCTAGTTTTTCGCAATAGTATCCTCACTTTCCCAAAGGCGTTTTCTATAGTCATTGTGTTATGAGACGAGGACAGCAGTATTATTCCGTGGGTTGATTCAAATACTATTTACATCTACCTATATTAAAATTTTATTTGTTTCAAATTGATGTTATTTTGGTCATCTGCCTCTCTGACCAACTTGTTGGAGTTTTAGTAAAAAGCTCACGCTCCGAATTTAACTTTATTTTAACAATGTTTCTCTCTTGTCCCCAGGCCATAGTCGTGTGCGCATGCATAGCGCTGACGTCGGCACAGTTCGGACATTACGATGTCGACTTTTCCGACTTCGGCACTAGTTTCGGAGCCCCGAGTTACAATAACTTCGCGGCTGCAGCGAGAGACCCCAGGGCTAACCCCGGTAAGGGATACCAAGGTTTTATATCTTTTTATTATTGCATGGCTAGTTGGTATTGGTTTGGCGTAATGGAAATCAATAAATAATTCAACTTAGCCTATCGCAGTCCACTGCTGGAGATGGGCTTCTCCAAAGTTGCATGAATTCAGTCTATCCAAGCCGCCTTTTAATTTATCTTGCATGTCTCAACGTAGGATCAAACCCAACGGTCAGAAAAGAGGCTTTTGCATACGTGAAAACGAGGTATTTCGGTACAATTATTATAAATAAATAAGATTGAGTAAAATCTTGAATATACCTAAGCAAAAAGATATAGAATTGATTGTAATCTTAAAGTGCATGCATGTTTAACGCAATTTATTCACTACACAATCATTGTGGTTTCAAAGTCACTGCTTTGGCGCTAATTATAAAACCTACTGCTAAATCCGTCAGGGATTGTTAGGTACTGCCTTTTCGAGTAAATGCAAATGGAATGGAATAGGTATATTGTTCCGCATGTTTATTTACTTTGCTTTATAGATGCGTGCTGTGTTATTATTTTGTCATAATAATAATGTTTAAGGTTTTTTTTTTATATATTTGCAACTATTACTGCTCTTACTGAATAATGTAACCATTATTTTGCAACCATATAAAATAGTGTCCATGGAGTGTTTTTCCCGTTCTTCTTCAAAGCTTCATCTTTCTGACTTACTGACTCCTTGACAATTCAAAAGTGCCTCATAATTAGTAAGAAATAAATGCATTAAGTTTGTGTTTGCTAATCAAATCTAAGTTATGCTATTGTAAAAATATATAGATACTGCAATTTACTATCAAAAGAATTGCCGTAACCCTCAAATAAAATAAAATAAATCTCCATGCATAACATTGTCGTACTCGTACTAGACTTAGTTTTTAATGACACACATTATAACAAGACAAACATTAATTATTCTCAAACCTCTAAATAACCTCAAAGCCATTTAAAATGTCAACTGTTTTGGGTATTAAAACAATGTCAAACATAACGGTCGCCCTGATGTTTAATTGTTTATTAAGACAGAGACACAAATACTTCCGTCTCAAGGTCATGTGAAGAACATTGTGGTGCGATGGTTATCTTGGAGTTGCGAAACGTAAATGTTAGTCCATGCCGTCTACGGCTGCTGTTACACGATTTCGAGCTTGAAAACGGTTTCGTTTTTGTAAAAAAAATGGAGAAATAATTGTCCAATTTGACGTAGGTATTGGTCTTGTTTTAAAAATACTTACCTACCGTGTGTCGTTGCCAAATCTTTCTGCATACTGCGCCTAATCATTTCTTACACGGTAGAGGTGAGAAATGGATAGTGTATGGACTTGCTGGTAGTGGATAGTGTGCTTGACAATGCCAGGTGTGGAGTTGACTAATTAAATAGACACCTGCAGCGAGGTTTCCATAAACAGAAGCACCACTTCTGGCTCAAGCAAGCAAAGACATGCACTATCATTTAATTCGGCCTAGCCTTTCCCAACCACGTTGGGGTCGGCTTCCAGTCTAACCGGATGCAGCAAAATACCAGTATTTAACATGGAGCGACTGTCATCTGACCTCCCCAACCTAGTGACTGATTAACACGATACCCCTTGGTAAAACTGGTTGTCAGAATCCCTTAGAGACGAGTATTTATTATATTATATCTCCTAGACTTCTGTTGCCAATGAGTTCTACTATAAGACAAGTAGCTATTTATTTATCTACCTATGCCAGAACACTTTCATCGACTTCTACAGCATGAACGGAAACATTGATTCGAGTCAACATAGACACGCTATCACCAATTTTCACAATTTCCTACAACTATGCAAATATCATTCCTCCATTCAAACGATTGCTGAATAATAATTATTCCGGTATCGCAATCAGTCATCGTAATTTTATCAGCTCTGCGATTTATTCAATCAACTTGTGCTTGGTCAAAACATTTCACAATGTTAGTCAAAAACGGACATGGTTGATAAGTAACTCGCCCATGTAGATATATATCGCGTTTGAATGTTACGAAAAGTCCATATTGCGTACATTTTTTGGCAGTTAAGTACACGTTTATTATTCATTCTTTGCAAGTACGGATGCCGTACGCAAACTAGAAACTTAGCTATTTTTTTTAACGAAAAGTTACCTAAAATCGTGTGAAACAGTCAAACTGTCTCGAAAGGCCGGATGAATAATTCGTTTCCGATTTCATAGTTACACCAGTTTGATTGAGCTTAAATAAGTAACTATGTATTTGTATGACGGAAATTAGCAACAAAACTATCGGCTACCAAACCATTAGTTAGCAGTTTATGATCTGTTCATGATGTGACGATTCTTGCTCCGGCAGTAATTACTAGTTACTAGGTGGTGAAATAGCACCATAATAACGTTTTTCTAGTTACACAAGCAGCAATTCCTTAAGGCGCGGCACTCACTAATGTCCGTAGCGATGAAATTGAGGAAGTACGACTGTAGACGACTGTACTATAATTAATTGCATGTAACTGATATAACAGTCGTCGCTGGTAAACGCTTTGTTGTTGCCAGTACAACGCGCTGGTCCTTTTACTCTTTGGCTAATGTCCTGTGTCGTTTGATAAACCCCCCGTTGTGTTTTGTTTTCATGTCGTTTGTCGAGTTCCACCATTAGTAAATCGATGTAGCTGCACTGCTGCATTGCGAAAATTGAATTCCTTTGCGGTGGGAAGAAAATGGGCACTTAAAGACAGCAGTTATAACACAAATCGCACCTTTTATCACGTGATTTAATTTACGAGACCGCCTTGCGCCCTAAGCTCCATGACAGGAAGTGGATTAAGCGTTTAACACAGCCTATGCTCGGATTTTAAGATTAAACATATAATTAATTATCCATTCAATCCAATACACTTTGATTAATGGACACACCTAAATTACGGGACGTAGAAGCATTAAGTACAAGGCTTAGTATTACCGCATAACATGGCGGAAAAAAAAATGGCGCACACAGAACACAGTTCCGGTAAGTTGATAAAATACTTAGGTCTTTTTATTCGTGGTTTATATAGGCATTGCAACAAGTATTTGTTATTAGTTGTGTGCAATAAAACAAATTGGAATAGGCGAACAAAGTTTCGCTGTTACGGAACCTCTATAGATTGATACAAGCCTAGCTGTATAGAAATTAAACATAATTAAATGGCTGGTCCTTTTCTACGGTTAAACAAACCGCAGTTGTTAGTCTATTTGAATTTTATTATGTAAGTTATCTCGGCTTGTTTGTTGTAAGACATCGAGAGGGATCTGTGTAAATTGGAGCGAGGGGAGAGGTTTAGTTTTTTAAGAGAAAATGGACTGGATTTCGATGGATAGCGTTCTATTTCGAGCGGTTTGAAAGGATTTATAAGATTTTTTCTTTGAAACACTATGACATGTTGGTTGTTAGCTCATCTTTTAACAGATTTCTCCACTTTCCACTCTCATCAAGAAAGCCGTTCACAACAAGATAGTTCTATAGCTTTTGACCTTAGTTTACAAAGACGATTATAGGTTTAAGAAGGTGAGTGGATAACGTTGATTTTATTCTATTATCAGACTTGGAATTACCCCTAGGACAGTTATTTTCTTAGAAAATATCTTGATTGGATCCTTTGGAAGGACCAACCCAATACTTACCTTCGGTACGGGGCCCTTGTTGAATAAAGTATCAAGACAAGGACTGTTGTTTGTATTCAATGTTGAGTTTGCAAACTTCGCCTTCAAAATAAAGAGGTGAATAATATATTTATATTGTAGGACGATTTTCTGATTGTCATCTCAACAAATAGAAATCTCGTTACACCGTTTCAGTGATTTCTTAATTAAGATGGTTTCAATATCAGTTTGGTTAAGGCAATAATTATTTTTCTGTGAATAAATAATGGACAATAGACCAGACGGTAGTGAACCATGCATAATAGCCGATAATACTTTTTGTGGCCAGTCTATATTTTACAAGGGCGTCTTGTAACCGTAGTGAAAGAAATTCATAATGTCGTGCAAAATATCACCTTACTCATAGTATTTTTTTCTTTTGTTTTTTTTTTGTGGGCCTACAAAAAAACAAAAGTATTTATTTTGGAACGTAAGTACAACGTTCCAAAATTAATTCTTTTGTTATTTTTTTTACACAAAGCCAGAAAATTTAAATGTCTTTTTTCTTTTTTTTTGTTATAATTCATTCCAAAAAGATCATCTCTTCTTGTTTGTTTTATCTCAGTAATATTTCATTATCTACGTGAAAAAGCGCGGGCTCGATTGTGAATGAGTTTAACGACCGACAGAGAATTTTCGTATTGTCTTTAATTTTTTCTTCTCTTGGTAATATTTCATCTTGCCAATTAGATTTTTAACGCTGCACTGTTATATTACGCGACATTGTTTATTTAGCGTTTGTTACGGGTTACTTGATTCGTGTGGAGTTAGAAGTCACAGGAGTTATGTAAGTGACAGAAATGTGGAACAAACTCGGGCCTTGATCCCAACTGTGTAATACATACATGATTTAACTTGTTTATGTTAGAAACAACGACACATGCCTCTGTCACAAGTGTCACAAGTATTTGTTGTCAAACTTTGTTTGAGAACAAAGTGCTGTTAAACGTTAATAGGTAAATGTAACGCCAATGCGCTAAATGGTTGGGCATAAAACATTACATAAAATTAGAAATTTATTTACACGTAGTGCCACGTAATTTGAAGTATTGAATAGGCAAGATTATTTCCCCGTAAATACGCTTGCTTAGAGACTCTTAGTTCAATCGATTTTGTTGTCGATAGATGGGAAGGTATAGCACTGGAACCGACCTCACTCAGCCTATCGCAGTCCAAAACTGGACATATGCCTCTTCCAGGCTCCGCCACAACACCGTTGTCGGTCAAGATCCACCTAGCTTTTTTTTCCAATCAGAAAAATGTTATGTTGATCAGATGCATGCATAAAATAATCAGCCGTTCGGACCACTGGGACACAAACCTCCTCTCAATGGGATTTTGATAAGATATTTTTTAAATGTTTTGAAGCGAAGAATTGCCGAGTTTAGAATCAAAGGGGGTCTATCATTGTGTAAAAGGAATTTAGTGTAAATAATTAAATGTTAAACAAAATTTGGCCACAGACATGTCCACACCGATTTTCCATGCCAATAGCTCAAGACGAAGATAATAAGCCAGCAATTTAACACCACTTGTCCATAATAACGAGACAAATTAAGCCATACATGCTCTTGTTGGTCATCTAGCCATGGCATATTTTCCGTTAAATTTTAACGTGCGTAACCGCAGTGTGACACGGTCTTAGAAGGGTCCTAATGACAGAATCATGCTCCGTCGAGCAAAAACCGAGGACATTTTGCAAGCCCGCGTTTGACAGACGCATCCCTCAATCGGAATTAATTATGGCAGCTTGCGTTCCTAAATAAATAAAGTTTGTGTGTTGTTGTATGATTTTGGGTGAGTTTTGGTTGGGTTAGTTATGATTAATTTATCAGTTGGATCAATCTTTTAGGTTTTCTTTTTAATGAGTTTTTATATTTACCCACCTATTTATAGTATACTGAGTTACCATATCAAATGAATGGGTGACCTCAAATTCTCAATTGCTCGAGTATTTAACGTTTGACTTATGTACCAAGTTCGAAATCGAAACAGCTGAAGAATATTTTGTATTTTTTAAATCTAGGTATGTTTTAAATATATACCTCATCATCATCATCAGCCTAAAGCAGTCCAATGCTGGACATAGGTCTCTCCTATTGCGAGCCATTCAACTCGATTTTCGGCAACTCTCATCCAGCCTGCTACCAGCCACCCTGCGAAGATCGTCGCTCCACCTTGCCTGACGGCGCGTCCTACCTTACGTTTGCCGATTAGCGGTTTCAAATATATTCTTAAGAAGTACTAGGGGGCTATAAAAATACAATAGTAACCCGTTAATGGACATTGACATACGTTCATTATAGACCATGTACTGTCAACAAAAGAGATAAGTATGCAGGGTCGTCGGATATAGTTGAACTTTAGTAAGAAACCGATTGATGTTTACGAATGAAATTAAATTTGATAAATTAACTGTTTGTTTTCTATTAATTAAATTAAATTTTACTCGTTTTTCCTTTGTAATGTTCCGTACACTGTTTCGTTTCTAGTTCCAAATAGACTCGATTTAATTACCAAATCACGCGGCAAACATAAAATTTACATTTGATAAACTCTGTGTATTTGTCGATTTGTATATTTTATACGATTCCGTAAAGATGTCGATTGGTAATATAAATGTAATAACTTTTGGAATTTACTGGTGATTTCGAACGAATTCTATAAATACCAGACGCCTCATAAAGAGATCAGTGTTGGACATCCCATTTATTTAAGTGAGCGTTTTAGAGGTATCTGAAAAGTTCATATTCAAATTGAATGAATTCATGAAGCTCTGTGCTAAAAAGAAACAGTGAATTTGCAATAAGTAGATACTGATATCAACTAGTTGCCCGTTCTCTCTTTGTTCCTTGATCTTCCCTTCTCTGGCTGGAACTTCACACCGACAATGCTACTGGCTGTTTCTCAAGCTAGGGGTCTATCCGGAGCATATTGGTCTACATTCCACGATCCTCTGCCTTTCACTTCTTATCTACCTTAATCACTTCAGTCAGATCTTTTCGGTACATCTTTATTTTGCGTCTCGTATCGTACGTTAGCCAACTCGGTTTCCTCTCAAGGACTTACATTCATCAAACCTTTGACTGAGTTTGACAGAAGCCGAGCTGCAAATTGGAATACGTTACGTTTCGAAGCCAGATAAACGTAACATCACGCCTTGTTTCCCCAAAGGGTTGAGCAGAGATGTACCTATAGGTAGTACTTCCACATTTCGGTAGTTATGTTTAAGTCCCATGTAATAAGTGGCGAGCCTATTTCCTTCAACCTGGCACAAATCCTAACTCCGGGCTGCTACTGAGCAATTCCAGACAGAAAAACTCAATAACAATTTGCCCGATCTGGGAATCAAACCCTCATGTTGAGCAGAAGCGCCTGCGACCATTAGACTAACAAGGCAGTCCAGCCAAATAGTCGAAGCCAGATAAAATCCTTCACAAAATCCTCATTAATAACATCGATTGCCATCATCTAGCGCTAGAACGTGGTTTCGTCTAGAATTTTAATTACAATTCATTTGAAAACAAACCAGATAGTATCATGTAAGTGTGGTTAATTTAATTGTTTCGTGTTACAGTCACGATTAGCTTACCATTTGCTAATGCGTTCACGCGGTCTGTTTCATTGCTTCAATGTCATGGCGATGTTTCGTTTTGCAATTAGAGCATGATTCTCGTTGCGTGAAGTTTTTTAGATGTTCATAGATTTATGCGTAGTTAGATTGTTTTGGTGTAATTAGTAATTAAAACCCTTATTTTTGGTTGTAATTGTCTATAGAATTAGCTGTAGAATTAAAAAAAAAAACTCATTATTTATTTTTTGAGATGGATGATTCGCGGTTATTTTTGTTCGATTTAGAAGCCGTTTTTTTATTTGCCAATTTAAACGTGCAATTGAAAACCAATTTTAACCAACCACTGTACCTATAGTACCTATATGTCTTTTCGTAACCACACAAAGGGCAACAATGACTCACAAACGTTTGTAATACACGAACTATTTAGTATCACAGCTGACATCCTACTTCACAGTGGTACCTAAGCTATCCTAAGGACAAAGATTTCGCAACGAACGTTTATGTCGCGTGCTGCAAGTACAATGGAAAGACAATAACATTTATCATTAGGTATGTATCTCGGAAGTAAATTATACCCACGTACATAATATTATACAGGGAATTGTGTAAACTGTGGGGTAATCATTAATCAGCTGGTGAGGTTGAGTTTAATAACCCACCACATGTCATGTCTATTCAATAATTTTTTTTAGTGTAGAAATATTCATCAAATCGTAACGTCGACGTCGTCGTACGTTCGGATCATCGTTATAAGTAGTAGTTTTTTCAAAACTTTTCTGTCCCACTCCAGCGGAATGATTACGTAACAGTAGGAATGACTTTCATTTTGACAGTTCAACAACATTCATTGCGTTATTTACGTCGTTGAACAGACACATATACGAACATATGAAGCAATATCCTAAAAAATGATTCAAATTGTTATTGATAGTGTGATACACAATTAAGGTGCTGGGCAAGATCTCTCTCCATCAAAAAACTGTTTGTATTGTTTGCACTACCCAAAAAAAAAAATGTTAAATGAATAACAATGACCACTTTAATTCCTTCGACCCTCTGACTAGTAAACTGCATGGTATTTATCTTAACCAAAATTTTGTTTCCCAATATTTGTGCTACATTCTGTATACCAACATCAACGACCACCCACATAGGTTAAGCAACAGGATATGAAAGGAGAGTGAAAGAGACGCATGTATGTAATTTTAATTAGCTATGTATATCAGATCCAAAAAGAGGCCAAGTATGAATTTCAGTTGCATATTTAAGTTTTTTTGTGACCTTCGTTTTCATTTGTAATTTAGATAATTAGAAAAAAAATTGCTGTAAATATTTCGTCAATTGTCGCTTGGACTACTTATTATCGAGATCGTTTCGATTATGACGTGACTTTTTGGAAATAAATATAAATAGCATTGTGGTACTGTACTATAGATACACCTCTGCCTAGCCCTTCGGGGAAAAAAGGCGTGATGTTACGTGTATTTATGTTGAAATAAAGCAATCCTTTTCTAATGACAAAAAGTTCAATAGTGATCTTTAGAATCCATTATAATATAACTAGCTGCGCCCCGCGCATAAGTTTCGATCCCGTGGGAATATTGAGATAAAAAGTGTTCTATGTGTTAATCCTGGTTATAAACTATGTGTGTGCCAAATTTGATCCAAATCCGTTCAGTAGTTTTGGCGTGAATGAGTAACAAACATCCATCCATCCATACATACAAACTTTCGCGTTATAATATTAGTAGGAAGTAGGATAATATCAACCCAAACTTTTGTATTGAGAAACTAATGATAGAAATATGGCAACATAAACGAAATATAATATTTTTAACTTACTAGAACGGACAGGAAGTGTTAGAAAGTCTGTGAAGAATTACCCGGCAGTAGGTAGTACAGCTGACCGCCAGTCTATCTGACTGACTAATCTATTCAGTTGGCAGCAACTGGTCATGTATAGCTCGTCCCGATACAACTATTTATCATTTTCTAGAGTTTTGTTAATGTACCTATGAGGTATTCCCAAGACCCTGGGAAATCTTTACAGTTTTTCAGGGTTCCATACCCAAAAGGTGCCAATGGGACCCAAGACTCCCTTGTCCGGTCGTCAGTCTGTCACAGAGCTGCACCCTAATTGCGTTATACACTGTCAAGCACAATCTGAATAATTTTGAAGGATATTGCTAATCCATTGCTTCATTTATGTTAAAAGAATTGGTCTGCTCAAGAACTTAAATAACACAATGAATGTTGTTGAACTGTCAAAATGGAAGCCTTTACTACTGATATTGTGTCACGCAATTACACCGCTGTATCTTTTAAATCGTAATAGGTAGACACTTAAAATATTCCCAGTGTGTGTATGGCCGCTATAACAACAAAATAATAATAATAATAATAATAATATCGGTGGATCACTATTTTTTATAATTTTAAAGTTTTTTTTTTTTTACTTAATATATTAATATATTTTAAAAAATATTTAAAAATGTAATAAAATAAGATAAGTAAATAAATAAACGAAATAATAATATTATATAGGTCCTGATTCAAAAGGCAGTACTCCTCGGTACGTCTCGCATTGTGAGGAGGTTCTTGTCTCTGGAGCCCTAACCACCGGTAGCTTGGACCCTGCTCCCGACATCGGTGGATCACTATTTTTTTATATTTTGAAATTATTTTTTTTTTACCTAATTTCTATATTTTAAAAAAATATTTAAAAATGTAATAAAATAAGATAAGTAAATAATTAAACGAAATTATAATATAAAAGAAAAAAAAATCCGAGAAAGATAAGCAAATCGAGTATCTTGACTTGGCTCGCGAGGTTGTTGAATTGTGGCATGTGGACTCAGCAATCATTGTGCCGATAGTCGTGACAGCCAATGGGTTAATAGCCAAGAGCCTCGACCAACACCTGAGGAGGCTCTCGTTGGGCAGCTCGATCAAGGGCTTGATTCAGAAAGCGGTACTTCTGGACACGGCTCGCATTGTCAGGAGGTTCCTCTCTCTGGAGCCCTGGGGCCTACTACGAAGTGCAAAGTGCGAATGATCGGATCGGACCGACACATGGCCGAACCGAATATTATTGAAAAATGCGAAAAAGTTCGGATTGGCTCAGTTGGGTCGGGGTCAAAGTCAATATTCGAAAGAGTGTAGGAGTGTAGGATCGGGACCGACCGAACCAAATGGTAACTTCGTAGAAACGGCCGAACATTCGGCCGATACCACTTCGGAGTAGACCCCCCTGACCGCCGGTAGCTTGGACCCTGTTCCCGATACCCGTGGGCTACTATTTTTTATATTTTTAAATGTTTTTTTTAATCTTTTTTGCTTATAAAAATATTTAAAAATGTAATGTAGGTATATGTACATAGTTGAAATAAAGAAATAATAATGTAAAGAATAAAAATATAATATAGTTAAACGTTAAAGGGACATGTAAAAAGACACAGAAATATGTAATGTTAAATATTGTACGGTGGTACGGAAGTCTTCGTCTGCAAGTCCGACACAGACTAGGCCGCTTTTTTTTTCAAAAACAGTGTCCTCAATATCTAGGTTAATATTTCATCAGATTATTGTCTCGCCATAACGATACTTAATTATGCGTTTGTTATTATTATAATAATGTGTACAGTCTTTGATTGCGTAAATGTATTTGGGCCACTGAAATAGCCGTGGGGGCCAATCTTGTGATTTTAAAAGCGGTTTTTTTAAGGGACCTAATTTAATAATAATGGATTATGAAATGCGTAGGTGGTAGACGTAATTATTAAAGAATAATTAGGTTTTTTTTTCTATTAAGCTCCGATGGATTTTGACGTAATAGGATCTGAGATATGGTTGAATGCTCCAATAGCTTGGGTTTGTGACGAAAGCTGATTGTAAACACGGAAGCGCTGGGTTAGGTGTACTAGCTTAGTACACAATAAATAAATGATCTACTGACCTAGATAGGTAGGACCTGGGTTTATTTAAATAATAGGTAGCTATTCAAGATGAGATTATTTTTTTGTTTAATGGCTTTATTGGGACAATGTCGAACAGAGAAAGTTTAATATTATATGGAACAACTTTTTTTTATGCCGCACGGGTCGATCGATCAAGTTAAGCTACGCTTGCCGCGGTGTGGTCTGTGGATGGGTGACCATCTTTACATGCCAAGACCCCTCCGTGCCTAGGAAAGGACGTTAAGCCGTTGGTACCGGCGGTCATTTGTGGATCTTTGACAGTCGTTACAGGTCGTCAGAAGCCGGAAAGTCTGATAACCTGTCTTACCAAGGGGTTGCGTATTACCCAACGAAAGAAAGTAACTGGGTTGTGGAGGTCAGATAGGCAGTCGCTCCATGTAAAATACTGGTAGCTGCATACGGTTAGACAGAAAGCCGACTCTAACATAGTTGGGAAAAGGCTAGGCAGATGATGATGAAGGTTTTTTTTTTATAACCGACGAAAAATTTCAACTTAGGGGTTCAGAATCGTATTCTGAATCCATGGTAACAGGGTGCGCTGCGATGTGCCTGCCACCCTGTAAAAAGAACTTACTATTTACACTCTTTACTAAGTTAAATTAATGAATAATGAGATGATGATAGCTATTTTAACCTTCACTAACTTTCCATTTGATCAGTGTGTAATATTTTTAAGACAAGTCTTTTAATATCAACGCAAAATAATGAAGTACCTAGCTAGTGTTTATTTAGACATCTTAAAAGTCTATTTATAGAGACGTAACTCTAGAATACCAGTAAATCAAGACATTTATGAGCAAAGTTATTTGCAATAAATAGTCTTATTATTAATACTTAAAACTTTAAGAAGGCTTTTATAGGTTATAAATAAATTTATATTAGGAAGTCTTACTTCCTGGTTGCCAATTGCGTATGTGAATACATTAAAACTTATCCTTGATCTTAGTAGCTTCTTTATATTACGTACGCATATTTATAAAAACACAGTTACACAACATTATGGGAAGTAAGATTAGTAGAAACCAAACATCTATTCCTCGACTCGGAACTTTACGAAAACTAAACGTAGTATTTAGGCATTTTTCGATCATAAATATGCTATAAAAACTACTGAGAAAACCTGGGGTCTACTACAAAGTGCAAAGTGCGAATGATCGGATCGGACCGACACATGGCCGAACCGAATATTATTGAAAAATTCGAAAAAAGTTCGGATTGGCTCAGTTGGGTCGGGACCATAGTCATATTCGAAAGAGTGTAGGAGTGTAGGATCGGGACGGACCGAACCAAATAGTAACTTCGTAGCAGGAAACGGCCGAACATTCGGCCGACACCGCTTCGGAGTAGACCCCCTGCCTTGCAAAACGAAATAAAAAGTCGCTATCTACATAAAACTATTTATAGTTTTACTACAATATTTTCCGCCTACACAAACAGAACGTTTATCTCCACAAACAAACAATCTATTTACATAAATTATGTCCTAATACAGCAAAAACTATGGCTAACGATTTGATCTACAATTCGACTTATCCTTGAGTGGCACATAATGGCATAATAGTTGCATTACGACTCCCATTGGCCGTCCACTGCATCCACTGACTGCTACGTACGATGTGCATGAAGAGGTTGGCCATGTTAGCTGTGCGGTTCATTTGTTTGCCGGCATCGCATTCGTGCGTACAGTTTGTTCACAGTTATTATACCCCTTATAGATGCAACCCAACAGGGATCTTATTGCAACGAGGATAAAGTAATTTTGATAGACTTGTCCAGTGCAGTAACCCATAAGCAGCCATATTGTAACGAGAATAAGGATAACTGTGATTTTGACAGTGATGCAAAATCAGACGTAAAATAACTGTGAATGGCTTGTAGCGTGGCTGTAGGTCGCAGTGGACGTTCGCCTCTACATTTTTATACGAACCTGTATGCGTGCGTAACAAAGCCGTGGACTGCTGTGGAGCAGGGCCTTTATGTCTTAACATCTTATTTGTCACAGACCAACATTCATTGCCTTATAATTTAGAGTACAAATAATTAGCAGTTAGTTTAAGGTTAACGAAAGCTTATCGTGCTACTGATTTACATTTGAAATCAATTGTGTAATAATTTGTATGTTAAGCTGTACATATTTGGACGTATTTATTGTTCGCTAATTAGTACGTCTATCAAGGACTTTTTAATTTGAAAGGATTTCTTTTTGGTATGCGTAATTAACTACGTTTTTATAGCAAGTAATTATATTCGGTCGGTTGGGATAGCTTTATAGTTTTCTTAACTGTTAAGTAATCAGATTTAGTAGTAGATTCATACAGATAATTATGTATTTAGCTTCAACAGGGTACAAATTATAAGTTTTTTTTAAACAGAAATGATAGCAGCCAATGCCGAAGCTCGTATGGCTATATTTACGAATATCTATCAAAACAAACGAGAGAAATTAAAATAACAACACTTAGGGCTGTTTTTTCATTGGTCAGATAACACTTTTATCTTAGGAATTAGAAGCTGGCAGTATCATCACAACGGTAATATTTTCTCATTGTTTGTCTTTTATTTTTTTAGTATATTCATATATTTATGTATATTTTTTTTTTGAGCTTATATTTATATGTAATTAGGTATATATTCTATTTATAGTTTTAATAGGTTTATGCGTAACTTATATTTAAAACATTTATTCCTCTGTTTTCATGATTACCAGTCCACTGTTTGTCTCTGCATCACCCAAAAGTGCACTGGTAGAGAATGCCTATGGCATTAAGTCCGCCTCTGTACATTGGTGTGGTGGAAATGTTAAATAAATAAATTAATATTGCATTTTGACAGAAAATATGTCAGAAACTGCCATAGTTATTCTTCAAATAAAAGCTTTCGGACTATTGAAAAATCAGCCCTTAAATAAATTAATTTAGAGCGTCGAACTCATTAATAGATAACGTCATTAATCTCTTAAAGATGATTAATGTAAATCACTTAGCATATCATTAATATCATTGAAACATATAATGAAGACAGTTTGTACGCTTGGTATGAGGAAATATAAAAAAATAAACTTGTGAGTGAGGCTCTAATGGCTGATAGAGGAAATTATACAGACGGATATGACGAAGTTGTTAATGCTTCCGTATTTTAGCAAGGAATATATCGAGCATAAGGTATAGTACGTTTCCTAAATAGAGACGATTTTTTTTATTCCGGCATCGAACACAACATAGCATTGCGCTTTTATTCCTCGTAGGGCTCAGCTAGAGGTGTATACCTAGTATACAGCATGTATCAGAAATGTGTGGTTAATTGAAGGGTGTGGACGGACCAACAAAACTAAACGGCTTTCTCCATTGGACCAACATTGTAATCCCATAAAAATTATGTTCGTCCCATACATTTGGGTCGAGTCTGTAGGTATTGAAGTTTTGTATGGGATAGTTGAGAATGTTTTCGCAATTACGATGTTGGTCCCATGGAGAAAGTTTCATGGTCCATACCCTTAAATTTGATCATACCTTTCTGATACACGCGGTATAATATATTTACCAATTATGATCAAGTCCCATGTAATAGGGGGTGCCGTGCCGTTACATTAATCTGAAGAAACTTGGAAGCTTAAAAAAAAAAAAAATGGAGAAATATGGTAATAATACCATACTATAGGTACTGGTATGGTATAGGTACTGGGCTGGGATTGAGCCCAGGACCTTCACGGTCATCATCCAAAGAGGAAATAACAGGCGTCCGGGGCCTTTTTTTAAAGGCCTTCCCACAATGTTCAGATACTCTAAGGGTGCCAACAGAATTCCTTTAGAAACTGTCATAGTACAGTCATACGGAAACGCGGAACAAATAAGGGTGACGAATGTCAGATTGCTAAGATTATACGGTACGGTAGTAAAACCTTGCATAGTATGGATGTAAGAATTAATTGTCGTGCCCTTGCACATAATCTCATGACTACTTGGCTCCTTTTAGCATGGGTGAATGGTATATCTTCATAAATATAGTGGGTAAGACTGCCTAATTGGTCTAGTGGTCGCAAGCGCGACTGCTGAGCATGAGATCCTAGGTTTGATTCCCGGGTCGGGCAAAGTGTTGTTGGGTTTTTCATCTGGAATTTGTAGTATCTCGGAATTTGTGCTTATTTGATATCAATCGGCTCGTCCCCTATACATGGGACTTGAACATAACTGATGAATTGTGGGTGTACTATTAAGTACATCTCTGCCTAACTCTTCCAGGAATACAGGCGTGATGTCATGTTATAATGGGAAGACAGCCTAGTTGGTCTTGTAGCAAGCGCGACAGCTTACCGTTGAGTCTTTGGTTCGATTCGACCACCTTATGCACTCTATGTGGCCTTTACGATATAAGGAAAGTTTTGATGCAACTGCAAAGATACAAATATGAATGATAAAGTGACGCATTTTAACGACACATAACTTTACAGTTGTTTACAGAAATGTGAAATCTCATCGCAACCGAATACAATCTTAATCCGGTTCGTTTTACATAATACGACGTAATTGCATAATATCTCAATTACCGATAAAATTATTGGCAGCAAATCTTCATTATCGTGTCAGAGTATAAATAAAGTTTATTCCGCTATATTGAATTGCGTTTGATTGAGTACTTTAGCAGATAATATCGGCATGAAACTGTGGTAAAGCATTTTGTCTATGTTAAGAAGGAAAGGGTGTTTATCTAGTGTTCTGAACTAGTCTATGGTTTATCTAGGATCTAGCCTTTATTGAAACTTTGTTTCTGGCGGTATAATTTGATTATCTTGCGTTATCGGTCGTAGATCTGTGAGGTAAAAACTGAAGCAATCGTCGACAATGGACTTGATTGTGGGTCTTTCTATCTGTTCAATCTATCTGGAGATCGTTGATCATAGTTCTCTCCTTAAAAGGGAAATATTTTCTTATAGATACTTTTATAGGTAACCTGTAGGTAATTTTCCGAACAAATGTTAGGAATGTCTGAACAACCCCATCATCGTCTGCCTAATCTTTTCACAACTCTATGTTGGGGTCGACTTCCTGTCAGACTGAATACCAGGATTTTACCCGTGCGGCTGTTATTACTTGGCCACAAGAATAGAATATAATAGATTATTATGTACACCATATAAATTACAGAACATAAATATATCAATTTTACTTGCCCACAAGCCCCTTTAATGAACGTATGAACAACCCCAATAATTAAAAAAGAATGACCTGTTTTAGTCAAGCCTTCTGAATAAGCAATTTTAAATCAAATATTATCAATTAGCAAGTTTGCCAATTTCAGTACCTATTTGTGGATTTATAATTTGTGAGTGCGCTAAACAAGTTTCTTAATCAAATACTACATAATTTATCTTAAAGACTGTCACACCCAGTAGGCAAAGAATGCTACAATTGTAAGCGTGCAATACGTTTTGAAGGTAGGAGATAGAACTCTGTTAAAAAATATTTTAAAATAGCCAATGGCGCCGATTCCCTTGTTCACAAACTAAACTAAATTTAAGTTCAGTGCATCTTTTTCTTTCTATTTCATTAAGAAAAGGACAGAAGATGCATATTAGTTTAGTCCTGTCAAATTAAGATACTCCATAGACAAATTAGACGTGATTAAAAACATGGCTACTAAAAATACGTCAATTTACGTCAGCCGCTGACTAATTTGACAGGACTATACTAATATTTATCTTCTGTCCTTTTCTTAATGAAATAGAAAGAAAAAGATGCACTGAACTTATATTTAGTTTAGTTTGTGAACAGGCGAATCGGCGCCATTATCATACACCTATACTAACAATAAAGCTGTAGAGTTTGTTTACGCGCTAATCTCTGACGATCTCAGTCGGATTAGAAAAAATATTTTTGCATTTGATAGCCCAATTCTTGAGCAAGGCTATAGGCTATTAACCATCACGCTAGGACTCGTAGGAGCCGAGCAAAAGTAAGAAATAACGGTAAGCGAAAACGAAAAAAAGCGCGGTCAGGCGTTGCTATGCGACGGGGTGGATCAGGGGCCGTAATTTCACGCGGATAAAGTCGCTGGCAGAACCTAGTTCTATCATAATTCTTCAGTTTGTAAATGACGACACCAAGGTTACTAGTTAGCCAGCCTCTGGCAATCTTTAGATCATGTTCCCAATGTCAAGCAAAAATATTGGTTTTGCTCAAGCCAATTACACTTTTTGCTCTTCCTTGACTATCAAACCAACCAAAATTGATCTAACCACTAAACCAATGAAGCGATTCATAAATAATTGTTCTGAAATAACCCAGAATTTGCGTGCGCGCATTTGCGTGCCTCCCCCCTTCTATTTTGCCCAAAGGCCATTGTCATTCAATTATCAAGCAATAGAAGTGTCAATGTTCTATTTTTTTCATTGTCAAATTCACGTTTACCTAATTGATAAAATCTTGACAATTGATTAACGATTAAAGGTTTAACTTTTGTCAGACTGCTGACAAATTTTATAATGGTAGTTAGTTGATCTTTGAACTGACAGATTGATTATAATCGCTCCGTCTGGTACGAAAAGAAACGTTCCTTTGTTCGTTTTCGTTTTAATTTCTCAGAATTTTTTTTAATGTTGAGGTTGAATTGAGGTTATGTTTTCACGTGTTTTCACAACTAAGAACTACTTAGCTTATACCAACTTATATCAATTTATTTATTTATTGATTTAGGATCTCCAAGAAAAGAGGCATATTATATAGACATGACGGGCTGAGCGATCGACTGCTGCGCTGCGTGTCGCGGGTTCGATTCTCGCACGGAACAAATATTTGTATTGCCTACTGGTAGTTGTTCCGGGTCTGGCTGTTTGTGTATGTGAGTTTAAATGTTTGTAAACGCACCCACGATACAGTAGTTCTTAGTGTGGGGCAACGTTTAAAAAAAAAAGATATATACAATACATGACACATAAATATAGGGCAACATAAAGAGGATTTGGTAGGGATATCGCTATCCCTAAAAAGAGAAATGAAAATAAAAAAATAGAAAATGTCGTCAATTTCTATTTTAAACTGCAGTTATAATTTTTCCCCAGACATCCAACATTTGAGAATCTTCCATCCTTTACTCTTCCCTTCGCTTACTGAGTAATGAGCTCATAAGACAACCGATAACATGAGGTGTATAACTGTTCCAGGTCCAGTGCTGTTCCCTCCTTCCCCGAGCGGCGACCCCTCGCAGACCAGCGGCGTGGTCGTAGGAGCATCAGGCTACGGATTTGTACCCCCCGGCTCGCAAGGTAAAACCTACGGCCGATGATTACCCCCTAATCATACGTAGTTAGCACTAATATTAAAGTACAAATTGTAACACGAGGTTTTTAGAAAATCATTTTTTTTGTCTGTGCAATGGACAATTCTTTAGGGCATTTATACCTGAGAAATAGACCCCTGTTCGACAATTTTTGTCAAAGAATAGTCAAACAGGACTCTATTTCTTATACAATTTCAAATTTAGACAAATGTTTAGTTTGGCTTTATAATTATGCAATTTTTTTAAAGGTTTTATTACTAACAAAATGGTGGCTGAAACTTAGTTGTGTAAGGTATGATTGCGATTTTATCAGGAAATCGAAATTTTGTAAAATAATAAAAAAATAGTTAATTTTGTACGAGTTATTATAAGTAGAGAATGTTGTCAAATGACAAAGACTGGCGTAAAGGTAAAACTAACAATATAGGAAATTTCCATATTTTCTAATCTCGTGTTACAAGTTTGTACAATTAAATGTAACTATTTAATATGTTATTCTACCAAGAACTATTAATTGGAGAATATCATATTGATTGTAAATTATTTTTTGTTAAATATTGCTGTAGTATAATTTAATTGCATGGGTAGTTTTTGCATGAGTTGTTCCCAACTGACTGTATCCCATGGGAAGGGTTATAATTTTGGCCGAACCTGTAAAATCTCACCGTAATCTCCATTCTGTAAAATCTCACCGTAAAAACTAAGGTGAAGTGATATTGTAGTGAGCTGTCATTGTTCCTAATGATAGGGATTGACACTATTGACAGCTCACTTCAAGCTCACTTCACCTAAGTTTTCACGGTGAGATTAATTCAGAATAGATCAGCTGTTGTGGGAAAATGGGATATCAGTTTTGTTGTATGTATATAAAAAAAATGCTGGTATATTAGGCATGTATATTATTGTATATTATGTGAGCTGAAAAAATAAGAATTTGTATATTATATAAGTGTTGTGAATGAAGTTGTGATTAGAGCCCATGTTATTTATAATTTATAAAAATAAATTAATGAATTTTTATCTGTTTTATTTTTTACCTTGCGTTGCACAATAACCCGCATGTTTGCACTGCCGGTATAAGTAGATAGTTATCTCCTAATACGTACATAATATGAATAACAATGGAGAATGTAATTGTAAATTTGTAATTAGCATTGTAGAACAGTATATTAATAGCTTTTTTAATTACACTGTACATATATTAATAGTCAAATTAGTCGTGATCCAGACTCCTGCACGATTTGCTTGGTAAGACGTGATAAAAGTGATCCGTCGCGTCGATTTAGCTCTAAGATAATTTAAAGGAAACATAAAATAATACAGGGTAACCCGTTACCATGGATTCAGTCATGATTCTGTAACCCATGCGTATAAACAAATGGTCGGTAAAATAAAAATTGCTGCTTCTTACCTTTTGACCGCGTAGGTTTTCATTACTTTTTATTTAAAAAAAATAATGAAAACCTATATTTTTTTTAATAAAAAGTAGTAGTAAACTAGAAAAAGTAGTAGTAGTAGTAGTAGTAAAGTAATAGTTTTTTTTTTTTTTTATAGTTTTTATTTTTTTATTTTTTTATTTCTAGTCTAGAATGAATGTCTGTCTAGTGCTGAATTCATGGTGACAGTTTGTACGTCAATGTGACTAACACAAACATTAACATTAAAAAACTGTGATGATTTATAAAAAAACAATGATTAATATTAAAAACACTGTGATTAACTACGTAATTGAGTCCATAAAATAGATATAATTTTGTTTGTTTGGAATATTCTGACTTCTGCAACCGGAAACAAGTTTTTTTTTAATAATACTTGTTCATTAAAGTCCTGAGTTCAAGACTAGTAATAGATTTATAAGAAAATATTAGGCAGCTTATTATGATTTGTGGACACCTCTAGTTAAACAATACTAAAAAAAATTAAAGTAACAAGGCCAGGAAATGTATGCAAACTAATTGGCATTACAATAATTATTCTAAATAGATTAACACTAACAAGACACAAATTAAAATAACTATCGTTCATTATTCACCAGATAACCAGATCTAAATTAGCTAACTTTTACGACTAAATCTAGAAAGGTAAACAATTAACGTAAGTGTGTCTATAACTAGGTCGAACGCAAAAATTGAATTGTCGACATATTACTCGAAATTAAGAAGTTTGCGACAATCGGTCCATGTCGAAAGTCGTGATTGATTCGACAATAGTGGACAAAGAAAATAATTATAAATAAACTTAATAGGGAAACGACTGCTGGCTTTCTGATCCGGCATTATGAAGGTCACTCGATCATGCACGCGAACTTGCCGGAACGAGTGATCTGACATTAGGCTGTTTGCACACAGAGATAGTTTGGCGATTAACTACCAGTAGTGCTATTCTGTAAAAAATCTCACCGTGAAAACTTAGGCGAAGTGAGTTTGAAGTGAGCTGTCTACAGTCAATCCCTAACATCAGGTGGAATGACAGCTGACTTCAAGCTCAGTTCATCTAAGTTTTCACGGAGAGATTTTTACAGAATAGATCGGCTAGACTTTTGAATTGTTTTATAAGAATACCTTCGCACCTAGACAAGTGACGATCGCTTTCAAAGTGACTTCAACAACAACTTTCAAAGGAATTGACATAAGCTTTCCGGTAGCATAAGTCAGTTATACACATTTTTGACTTTTCTATCACTGTTATCGCTGATAGAATGTCACTTTGACTAGGCTTTCTGAAATCTCACTTACTTGCTGGTACGAGTGATGTGAGATGTGTTAGGTTAGGCTGTCTGTACACAGGGATAGTTGAATGATTGGATGTTAGATAAAGGGGCGAGCGTCTTTCACTTCTCTATTGTATTAGAAGGTAACTGACTCTTAAAAGGTTAGGGTTAGGTCCGGTATGGGTTAGTCTGTACAAAACTATTACTGTTCATACACAAAACTCGCATAAGCTTTTTACAACTTGCGAGGTTATTTTCTTCTCATTACGAGAAGAGCCTTAGCTTGTTTTCAGTTAAAGTAATTATCCCATAACTATATTCGATGAATAATTTTGATATTTTGACTGTTATTTCATACAAAAAATGTCAAACGTCAATTTTATTCCTCGAATAAAAGTTATCGTGCGATGAAAAAAAAAATCAGCCCTTAAGGGCTGATTTTTTTAATAAAAAAAACGGACGGACGGGCTGATAATATGATTTTTTAATTTAACGATTAATCGTTAAATTAAAAAATCATATTATCGACATTAAAGATTAAAACAAAATTTCTCCCAGAAAATGAAGCTAATTTTGTCTTTTATGCTATCAATTTTATTTTAGAGAAAACTGATAATTGTAAAATTGAAGAATTTGTTTTTCTTTTTGTGCTATGAACAACTTGCACCTGCACTGATTCACCCCTTTATAATTCCGAAACGGGAACTCCAATGAGTAAAGCGAAATCACACAAAAACTTATTAAATGTGAATGTGTCAGGTGATTTAAATCACGGCCAGTTGACTAACTCGCGTGGTCTGTAGGGGGCCTTATAGATACTCGTAATGAACAGTGGAACTGACCTGAGGGCATTGCGTTTTGACACGTCAAGTTAATCTATCAATTAAGTTTAAGTTCGTTGTAATAACATTGTATAGGAAACATTATAAAGTAGTTTAAGTTACATGCATAGTAGCTGAGTCATTGCTGTTGAAATGTCTGTTACTTTGAACAGGCATTGTTCCTGAAATGCAACCTCACAAGTACTTGCAGACAGCTTGCACTCAGTAAATTCAACTTGCTTCGTTTGTGTACGAACTTGAATAGATAAAGGTTGTACTCGTATAATTTAGGTACTACTAATCTTCTACATATTATATACATATTTGCGTTGTTTTTTTAAACTACCCAACTGATTTTGATTAGGTTTAAAAACCGACTTCAAAAAAGGAGGAGTTTGTTACCTCAGAACTCCGTTATTTATAAGCCGATTGGCAAAATTCTGTTTTTATTTGTGAGGATATACTTTTAGATTGGTCCCATATAAATTTCATTAAAAACGGTTCAGCAGTTTGGTTTTTAAACCAAAATTATTGGTAAAAATTACAACTTAAAAGTGAAAAATAAAAACTGTTTTATAAAAAAAAAAACAACCGACTTCCAAAAAAGACACTACAAAGTGAAAAATTTCGGAAGTCGGTGGCAAACAACGAAAATGCGAACCCAACGACACCGACTTCCGAAATTAAAGTTATTTTTCACTTTGTAGTGTCTTTTGGAAGTCGGTTGTTTTATTTTTTGCAAAAAAGTTTTCAATATCATTTAGATTAATTGATTCCGGAAGTTTATGTGTATGATACATTGATACAGAGCTTACTTAAAATAAATAAATCTCGATTTCTCAAGTTGTATAAACGAAACGGACGGGTGCTAGTTTTAAATAAATGTTTGTTTGATTTTATTTAGTATGATAAAAATAAATATACCGAGAAACGGTCTTGCAATCAAACACACGCTTATATTAAGGCTTCGTCAAATTAATAACACAAAACAGTATGAGATTAAATTATTCATAACGGACCTTTTTAATTGTGTTTGCGAAATTTCTCGATGACTTCATTTATATTTTCGGGTTCACTTTCAGCCCGGAATATTCAATTTGCGTACTCATAATCTCGCGGGCCCTCCCTACACGGTCAAATGCGTTTTAATTATGAAATTGACATATCACAAGTCCATGGGCAGGGCACAATTTGTAATTTAATAAAAGAGTTTGGACTTACGAAATTAATTAGAGCCTGCCTGCGCCATTTTTGGGCAGACCTCTGATATTTATCTAATGCATATTTATATGTTTGCTCACACATAATAGGGTGTGTTTTTGTGTATTTGTTTAATTCATTCACATTAGAACCCTTTTTGTTTTGTGTTTTTAAATAAATAGGTGCGCACACTCTATGCCTTTTTATTAAACGTCATTTTTATTTTATTCTTCAAAATAATTTTGTCTTGTGGTAGTTTTAAGCGTTTCTTGTAAGACAAACATTATTTCAAAAGAGGGGAGGAAAAACGGATACGCCTTGAAAACTTTCCCCAGTGTTGCCAACTTAAGACAGTTTCATAAGCTTTTTTGCTGTGACAACTCAGACATGTATTCTGTTTTATGAAAGAATTGTTTGTTTTGCTTCGTCATTGTTCTGAAGACATTGTCCTTATAAGATTTGTTGTAAAAGTTCCCCTATGAGATGAAATTGAAGGTATACTTCTTTTCAGTTGTTTGCAAAGTGTTATATATATCAATTATGGAATGAATTTTTTGCGAGGGAGAGTAATATAGCTTAATCGATAAGCGATAAAAGTTAGAATGAATAGAAGAGTATTTCTTAAAACCAATTCTGAAAAAGTACTTACAGTCCGGCCGCCGAGAGGATGCGTTCCTGACATCTGTAAGTGCGGCAATTCTAGTAGCTAATAAAGATCAAATTCGCAAAACATGTATTCGTTTGTATAAAACTGAGAGGTGTTAGGAACGCATTCCCTCGACGGCCGTAATGTATATGGCTACCTAGCAGTGGGCTTAGCAACAACGCCTGGAGTACCGATCAAGTTTCACAAATTATTTGAAATTAAAAATACCAGCCTGGCTGAGGCCCTAGCGCCAACGCGCGGCGTAAACGTAACGTAAATATGAAAGAATTTAAAATTTATTTATTTTTTATTTATTTATCTTTATATCAGGCACATTACCCATAATTTTGTTAGTGTTACTCAAAACTCAAAAGTGTTAAATAAACAAGGAACAATAATAAGAACCAATATGACTTAAGAAGTAGTAGTTATATCTATTATGCCATCTTCTGGAGACACCCGGCAACAGTATTTGCACTGCGCACAGGTGCCTCATCAGGTGACCTTCAGTCTTACTCGCAACAATCCTCAGGAGACTGTTGTCGCTGTTTCGCACCCGACGCTGTAATGATGCGGATTTTTTACGCATGGTCGCAAAAATCATCAGTATGCGCTGCTGCAAACATCTCTGATGCGCTACAAATTGAAAGGGCCTTATCTGCCAGAATTCTGATTTTCTTAATTTATGTGACTTTGATGGGTACTTTTTGGACACCGATGTGACGCCTTCAACATATATTAATAATACTAGTAGATGACGATAACGTAAGCTTCACGTTTTCTTTTGAATCTCTGCCTCGTTGATCTAGTAGTCGCAAACGGTACTGCTGAGTATGATGACCTAGGTTCGATTCCCGGGTTCGGCAAACTGGTATTTTGTTTTTCCATCTGGAATTTCTCTGTAGCCGCCCCATATTCGGTACAAGCGACTTAAACGTACCTAATGAAATATGATTGTACTATAAGTACACCTTTGCCTAGCCCTTCGGGGAAGACAGGCGTGATGTTTTTTCACGTAGTTTCTAAAATAATAATAAGCCTTATCTGTTCCCAAAATTAACATAGAACTAACTAGTCTACGTGCATTTTAGTCAGTTTAAATTGTAACACGAATTAAATACTAGGTTTGTTCTTAATGAACACGAGTTCTTGTCTGACTTAAAACTTTGCACGTCTGAAATACGTGCATCGCTTGTTCTGTATAAGGGTGAGATTACCGTGATAGGCGTAGCGACAAGCGACGAGCGTTTTTATAAGGTAACTTTGAAAGCTGGGATACAGAGTTTACCAGCTGAGCATATTTAGCCTAATATGATGAATTAAATGAAATTAAGTAAAAACTAACAATAGATTTTTGTTTTTATTTTCACATCCTTGTTATCCTTTGCTACCCTGGTGCATCCAGGGTATCTTTTATGTTATTTTTACGATCAAAGATAATTATGAAAAATTAGTTATTAATGTTATTGATAAAATTATTTTAGGTTATTAATAAAAGAGCCACCATGAGAGGCCTCTCCATGATTCGCCATTTTAAGCATTTTCGTAGAAATCCTGATTCCACGTTGCGTCCTTACCTGATATCGTAAAATATCGTATCAAGCTAACCACTATACTTATGAACTAAGTGCTTACATCCTACGTTAAAATCACACATAAAACCCGATTTGGCAAAACTTTCACACCAAAATCTTTAATCAAATTAGTCTCAGCTTTATGCCTCCGCTACACCCTATGTCCTGGGCTGCACTATGACGAAGTGACGCGTCTCGCCGTAGCGGCGCCACGCCGGAACCCGGCTGAAGGGTTGCCCCGTCACAAATCAAGTTATGAGAAACGCCACAAAAGGAAACTTTGTGCATTTCCGAGCCGACAAGCGTGAAATCCGACACAAACGACCCCGCACAACTGTAAACCTTAAAATTAATTTCGTACGATCTAAAATCCCCTGTGTGTGGTCTCGAGCACTCTTCAATACTGATATAACTTTACTTGAGTGATTATTCTTGGTATATTAAATGTGTTTGTAACATTTTGTATTAAATTGTTAGCGTGGGTAAACAATGAATTGAATGGCTCTGTTTGGGAGCTGTCACGATTTAGGAGTTTTGAGGACGTTTTATTATATATATCTTTTTAATTTAATTTATTTATTCAGTAGTACACATAAGTTTTATAAATTTAAGTAGGTGCCAACATAAACTCATTAGAGTTTTACCGTGCACCAAAATCATCGACTACATAATTTAGAGAACTTAACCACTTAAGTAGGTACTTAGGTAAAAAGCAACAACAAAAAAATAAAATTACAACGGGTATAAGCGAAATACTATTATCTTATACCAACCAGCGAACATTAGTGACCAATCCGGTCGCCCATCCTTAAAACAAAAGAGGTGGAGAGTTTTTGAATTGATACAGGTTGTTCCTAAAAGTTAACTTTAAATTTTATTTGTGTTATGATACTATTGTTAGGTATTATTTTTGCTTTAATATTACATTACATTATATACTTAGGTGGGTCTCTGCTGTTGATGCAAAAAATAATTTAAACAGTTTTTTTTGTTTTTTTTTCCGGATGGGAAATCATCAAATGACCCCTCCCGCTCTGGGTGGAGCGGAAGGGAGTGTCAAACTCTTACTGACTAAAACCCACCCATGTTCCTTCCTTTCGGACAATCCCGCTGACATTTAAACAGTTCTGGCATCAGAATGCCTTTTTCTTCGTGTCAATGGCATATCACAATTATAATTGTCTATAGTTTACACAATGACACTAGTACACAACGTAAATCTTATGACTAAGGGCGAATTCCACGAATCTTTTATACCTAGAATAAGTCCTTAGAATATTTTTTAAATTTTTGACAGTTTTTCCATGCTGGTAAAACTGTCTTGTTTTTCAATTTTATTCCACGGATAAAATATTTCTGACTTTGGTAAAATCAGCCCTTAATGATAAAATAAGATTTCGCAGAGAGGAACGTTTTCGTCGGTCGCGGCAATGCCTCACGAGTATTTAAAATCTTGTTGGCCCAAAACTTCGCGACTTTCAAAGCTGGGTCCAAACTTGTACCATCTTCAAGTTCAAAATCAGGCGTATCGAGTATTCTTATCATAAATATGGACACCCATTTTGACATCGTATCACTACCACGTCCATACTTATCGATACCGTATCTTGTCAGCGTGTCCCTTTGATGATCGGGAAAAAATCGTTTCAAGATGGAACGTGGTGCATCATGTATCAAATGGCATAGTCGTATCCTGAAACAGTACATACTGCCGATCACGATACACATATCGGATACGAATCGTATCAGATACGCGGTTAGATACGGATCGGGGTGTATCAGCTACGGCACGTGGCATGATTGCGTATCATTTTGCGTCCAAAGTAGCGCTTCACTTTGACAGTTCAACAACATTCATTGCGTTATTTACGTTGTTGATTAGACAAATTTTTCGAACTGAAGCAATGAATTAGCAATATCCTTAAAAATCATTCAAATTGTGATTGAAAGGTGTTAGGGCGGTGTCGCGCGGTTTCTCCTGTATCGTGGCTGCATTTACAAACATTTAAACTCACATACACAAAGTGCCAGACCCGGATCAACTACTTGTAGGTCATACAAATATTTGTTCCGTGCGGGAATCGAACCCTCGACACGCAGCCAAATGAGGGTCCGAAGTAGCTATAGTACTACATATTTGTATGAGGGGTTTCACACTACACGCGAACTCAGTCCGTCCGAATTTAGAACATTCCCAATTCGAAATGATATAATTGCTACACCACCACAGGATGTTCTCATACAAATCTTTATCGACGACGATCTATCTATCGTAGATTGTCAATCAGTGGCTACTATCCTATAGTGTGACAATATTCTCATATTAACCACCATAGATCACCCGTCAATAAAAATCAATAATATTCAATTTAGGCTGAGAATTAGCACTTTATTAACGTTAAAATTATATAAGACAGACCCCCAAAACGCCCGTCCTTCACCACTTCCTATGCAAAAGCACTCGCTGGGAAGAAGAAGTAGCGCAACAAGCTCCACAGCAGCACAGCTGTCTGTTCAGTTACAAAAAAATGCTTTTATACATTAGTAGGTCATTATCATCTTCCTGCCCTTATCCCGTGTTACTTGGGGTCGGCGCAACACGTTTTCTTCTTCCATTGTCCCCTGTCAACCGTAACGCTATCATTCACTCCCTCTTTCATATCATTCCTCACACTACACACACATACACATTTACACACACACACACTCACACACATACACATTAGACACATGCATATACATTAGTAGGTATGCAAAGTAATTAACACTAAGAGACACAGAACATTAAATTAAACTAATTGCCATATGTCAGCTAGCCACGCCAATATGCCATTAAATACAAACTGTAAAGACTGTGGTCAAACCCTTTAAGTATACTTTGGCAATGACGTTTTGTCAGTCAAAGTTTTATTGGAGAAACCCCACGATATTTCAACACTGCTTCAATTTTGTATCGAATTTAATTATACTTTGAAGGTGTATAACAATATTAACAGGCATAATATTAAAAAAAAAACATTTTAAGATACTATTTATAATACATTACAGTAAGCGATACAATAGAAATGAAATATACAAAAAACATTATATCTATTACAAGCAATTTATTGTACGTTGACTTTTATTTGATTATAACCTTGTGTTCAGTTTGGTAAATATTGCAACCAATCAAATGCACGTTAGTGTTTGTTGTCATAGTTATTTGAAAGTATCAAACTTTAATACATTGTCGTAATGATATGCTAATAGTAGTTTAATAATTATATTGGTACCATGTATTTTAGTAGATAAAAGCGGTAATACCGCAATAGTTAAAGCGTAGGAGAGCGGGAAATCGTGAGTTCGAATCCCATTCGTTGCTTTACTGACATGGATCCGCTCTTAACTCGCAACTATTACAAGTAGTTGATCATTACTGAGAAACTCTCAATCTGTGTGGTTCTTTCCTCAAAAATCCATTTCAGGCATCAATCTACATGGTCTTCACATGATTTGACCAAGATTACGTCTCGACTTTAAAAGTTACTGTAACCTTTGAGTTTGTTCCGGTCTTTCTTCACAGAGTAGTCAGATAGGAAACGCCGACCTCATCTGAGTTTTAAAATATGATTGACGTGTTTGTACAGGCGCCAGCAGGTCAAGCTACCCGAAACAGTCAAATTTTCCTAATCAACCTTGAACCTTAATGCTATAGCGATAAAGTTGAAAATCTATTAAAGAAATTTGACAGATTGTAGTAGCTTGATGTGCTGCTGTCTGACAAACCTACTTACAGAAATAAAATCATTTAGCACAATACACAGAAATCACTCACTTTTTGGCATTAAAGCGAGAGTAAGCTCAGATATTCATAAAAACAATCATGAGCCCATTTGCCAAATCAACAATCATGAGCCAAATGGGCTCATGATTGGTTTTCGATGATTCCACATTATACATATTGATGTGGAATTCTCTGCCGGCGTCTGTGTTTCCTTCCACACTTAACCCATCTGTCATCAAAGCAAGAGAAAACAGGCATCTTCTGAGCATACTCGTCCCATAGACCTCATCCATCGCTTTCCATCGGGCGTGATCGAGATCAAAAGCGGGCCATTCAGCAATTTAAAAACATACAAGGTTCGACCAGAATCCAGCCACGACGACAACGTTAACATTGACCTCACAAAGGTCTTCGGTAGTTTATTATTACTATGCCGAAGAACTCGATACGGCTGTATAACAAGTTACTGCGACCCTACTATGATAGATAAAGACTACTAGATATTTAATTTTCGACTCTGAACTTTCAAAGTTATTCCCTTTGGTAAGACTGGTTGTATGACTGGGCTTCTGACTTTCTGTAACGACTGTAAAAGATTTAAGAATGACAACCGAGATCGTGCTTTGCGAGTCACGGAGGGGTCTCGATATCTAATGGATGGTCACCAAGCACAAACCAACCGCGGCAAGCGTAGCTTAACCTTCGATCTCTCCGTGCTGCTGTTATTTTTTATTCACGAGCCCTTTACTGTCTGTCAAAAGACTTCACGTACTTATTGTTTCTTAACCAAAATAAAGAGAGAGAAGTTAAATTATGACCCATAAATCTTTAATCACGTATTATTTTCTACTTTCAGGACCGGCGATACCAAGGTTTTTCTACAGAAGACGTATTTATCTAAGGAGGTAGAACAATTAGTTAAAAATATAAACACGAAATGGTGTCTACGTTTGTTTGTACAAAATAATTATTTAATTATTACCTGAGTACCTTTTTGTGTAAAATTAATGAAAATCATGATTTATGAACGCGTCAAATGTATGCAGTGTGTATATAAACATCGATTAAGACATGTTTCACCATTATGTATAATTTAGTGATTATCGAGAAGTGTCCAAGAGCCCTTGACTCAAAAATTTAATTCATATCGTCTCATCTTTAAATTAAGGCAAATCTTTAACATAATAATCAAGTTATGAAGTAATAATACGCAAAGAATTTACCTTAATTTAAAAAAGAAGTTAAATTTTGTTGTGCGACCTCTGGAGCAGTTCCATCAAGTAATGACATTTTCTATCTTTAAAATGATGCTCCAACGTCTTCCATATTAGTAAAGACACGTGTTACGTGTAAACGTAACACACCAACAGTAGCAATGGTTTTCATTTTGACAGTTCAACAACAAACATTGCGTTATTTACGTTGTTGATCAGACAATTTTTTCGAACATATGAAGCTGTGGATTATCTATATCCTTCAAAATGATACAGATTGTGTTTGATAGTGTGTTACGCAATTAGGATGTTGATCGTGTATTCAATAGCTATTAAAGGTTTCTCATACAAAACTAGTTGTTGCTGGTTAAACTTGGAATTAGCTCACATTTTTAAATGTTGTGACTGCTCCCACACTGAACTGCTTCAAGTATCGACTGGATAGATTATATATCTCCAAGCTATTTGGTACACACGCATCAACTAATTAGTTGCTAGTGTGTCTAACTATATAATAATAATAGTAATTTTAGAGTTCACGAAATTCCGTTAGCGATTTGGCTATTTGGGCATTGTTGCCATAATTTACCATGTTCTAAGTACTTATATACTAGTATGGATATATGTATAAATATTTGCTCGGATTCGAGTCGTGTTACTCGCTTATATGGCAACTTTATTCCTTTACAAGGCTCTGCGAAGTCTCAGGAATTCGTGTACCTACCTAGTAGCTTGTCTGTTTCTACCTAATCATTTTGATACTTTGGTTTATATCCTGTTGAAAGACGCCATAGAGTTAATATTCAAGTTGGTATACTTACAATAAGATATCTTTGAGGCAGTTAATCAGAATTTATAATATACTTTGCAATATTATTTATAAAAAAATCTATAAAAAAATTGTTTATTAACATTGATAAACTGCCTTGTTGGTGCTCGCAAGCGCTACTGCTGAGCACGAGATCCTGGGTTCGATTCCAGGGTCGGGGAAAGTGGTTTTGGGTTCTTCAATCTTGAATTTCTCAGTAGCAGCCTGGAGTCTGTGCCCGGTTGAAGGCAATAGGCTCGCCCCCTATTACATGGGACTTAACCTAACTGGCGAAATGTCAGTGTACTACATATGTGCGCCCCTGCTTAACCCTTCAGGGAATACAGGCGTGGTGTAATGTTGTGTTAACATTGATAACAAAAGTTATAGGCTGGATACTAAAATAGCTATCGATAACTCAAACTATACAGGCTGTCATCTGTGTCATAAACTTCATTAGACATTGAAATTATGGTGAAACACGTCTTCAACCTCTATGTACCTATTCTTATTAAATTATGTAAATGCAACACAATGACGAAAAACTGTGATAACAATAAAATAAGTATGTATTTACAATGAAGGAATGACAGATGTAAAGTATTTTTTTTTACCGCATAGCATGTGCAGAATGGTGTGTAATATTTTGTATGAATTATGGGAATTTATGTGAACAATAATGTAAATATAAATATGAAAAATGTATGTAAATAAAAGTGTAATGTATTTCTATAGTAGTTTATTTTATTTTAGTAATATTATGAGTGTATCACTCCCCGTAAGAGTTTACTAATGCCTACTTACTTTAAAGTTTATAATAATAATAAGAGCCAAGAGCCTCGACCAACACCTGAGGAGGCTCTCGTTGGGCAGCTGGATCAAGGGCTTGATTCAGAAAGCGGTACTTCTGGACACGGCTCGCATTGTCAGAAAGTTCCACTCTCTGGAACCCTGACCACCGGTAGCTTGGACCCTGTTCCCGATACCGGTGGGCTACTATTTTTTATATTTTTAAATGTTTTTTATCTTTTAGTTTATAAAAATATTTAAAAATGTAATTTGTAGGTATTTAAATGAAATAAAGGAGATCCCCACCGCCGTATCTCTTTGTTGACGTCGTGGTGGGGCTTGCGCGCTCCGAACGCTAGGCTTGTGCGTGTAGAGTTTACTTTACCGGAACAGGTCTAGGATGAGGAGCCAGACCAAGAGAAATACAAAACCCCGCAGGGCAGCATGTGGCGAGATGTTGGGCAGTAGCGACCCCACGGACCCTATCTCCCGGGAGTAGTATTGTTCCTCACCTCTGGCTTGTCTTTATTGGCCGGCTGAAGTGAGCACTGACGAGGAACAGAGCTCCCACCTCATTCTTGCCTTTACTGGCCGGCTTGAGTGGAGATTCGCAAGAGCAAACGTGCTCGGTGGAAGGAAGTATTCCAGTAAGTGCTCGTAGGGATCTTGATCATCTTCCAGGCTCTGGGATTGTTCTGAAAGCCGTGGAATACCTCTCCACTCCTCATAAGCACCTCAGGACATGTTGCCCCCTTGTTGCTACGTCACTATGTGCTAGCGACAGTTTCCGGGGGCCCATTATTGAGTGTGCAAGTCACCCCCTGCCATTTTATCCGTGTATTTATAATACATTGATCAGGCAGGGGCCATATTTCTTCCATAGTTCTCGCTTACCAGTCCACTTTAGCCACCCAAACCCATAATCCAATATCTTTGTTTCCATATCCTGCAATAGTCCTACACCAACTGGGGATGGTCCTTGGGTGCACTTGCGTAGTGCAAACAGGGATAATCGTCGGTTGGTGCCGTATTTCATTAAAAACGTCTAACGGGCCTCTGCGAGTTGGCTTCGGCCCCTCGTACGCCTTTCAAAGGTCCGGGATCCCATGGTCACGAGAAATGTCAAGGACGTAAAAAAAATAATAATAATATAATAATATTTATTTATTTGCATAAACATGTGTGTACATACAAAAATTATTATTATTCATGTATGTAAGATGACAATAATAAATTAGAACTACATGTTTGCCTTTTGACATGGCGTGCAAATATTAAGAGTACTTAATAAAAATTTACTTAGTGAAATAATTTACATTAATATTATTCAATCACATCACATGAAACATAAAATCACTAATAAACATTTTAACAATATTCAAAAAACGAAGATAGAATATAGGAATCATTAAAAATTATAAAACTATAAATCAAAATAAGTATTATGAATTTAGGAAAATATCAAAATGAGAAAAAAAATTAAACATAACTACAACAAATTATTTTATGTCAACGGGACAACGAATTTACATAACAAAAACCCTAGCATATAAATTAACAATCTTTATCATCTAGAAATTCAGTAACAGAATAGTAAGCCTTTTTTATTAGAAAGTCCATAAGTTTATTTTTAAATAATTTTATATTAATTATGCTTCTTATATGTATTATTGGGGAGTTTATTGAACAATTTTGGTGCCATACCCAGGAAGCTTTTTGAGTAGAGTGCAGTTTTGTGAGACTTAGAAACAAGTGTGTTTGGATGTCTTTTGGAGCGAAGTGTTTTATAGAGATGGACATTTTTTGTAACAAACAGTATTATTTCGAAAATATACAGACATGGTAAGGTAATTTTTAATTTTGTGAAATAAGGCTGGCAGCTATCCGTGGCCTTAATTTGGCACATAGCTCGTAGGCATTTCTTCTGAGTCTTGAATATTAGTTCTCTGTCTGTGCAGTTTCCCCAGAAAATAAAGCCATAGCGCAGTGTAGAGGTCACGTATGCATGGTATGCAGTTAGAACTGCTTTCTGAGAAACAATTTTAGGTAAATTGTTTGTTTCAGTTATAGCTGTATTTTGGTATTGTATATCTAGTATCACAGGGCCGTTACTATTTCGTTGTTTAAAAGACATTATGTGAGTTTTCTCTAAGTTGATTTTGAGGTTATTATTATTTAGATATTCTATTATTTGGCTAAGACTTTGGTTTATTTCGGTCTCAAGTGTCAGTAAATTTTGACCACTAAATATAATTGTATAATTGTACTGTCGTCAGCAAATAGTGTGATAGGATGTTGAATGACTCGGGGCATGTCAATGGTATAATCGAGAAATAGAAGGGGACCGAGAACACTCCCTTGTGGTACACCATAATTTACTTTTCTACTCTTAGGTTTATAGTTGTATTCAATTTTTGTGCGTGGATTCATTTTTCTAATACTAATAAATGACTACTTGTTGCCTACCGTATAAATTCGACTCAATCAAATTTAATACATTTCCTCGTATCTTATATTTATAAGTATTTTAAAATCTACATAGTTAAACGCCTTAGACATGTCTAGAAATAAGGCAAATACTGGTGTTCTGTTATCCATATTGGTTATTATTTTTTCAAGTAGTCCATATATTGCCATATTAATGTCCTTACACTTCCTAAATCCATATTGTACATCAGATAAAATATTTTTGCTTTCCAAAAATGCATAAAATTTATCATATATTACCCTTTTTATGACTTTTGAAAAAGTAGGGAGTAGTGCAATGGGCCTGTAGTTTTTGGGGTCTTGTTTACTTACTTTTTTATAGACAGGATTAATGACAGATATTTTTAATGCGTCTGGGAATATTCCATTCTCTATTATTAAATTAATAATAAAGCTTAGTACTGGACAAATTTCCTTAGCAACGAGCTTAATAACTTATAAGCATATTTCATCGTATCCTGTGCTACCGGTATTTTTAAGGGTATTAATAATTCCAAATATATCATCGGGACAAGCGGCTGGCATAAACATTGATTTTGACATTCTACTAATAGATGACAATTTTGGGTTTGAATTGTTGCAAATGGGATGGACTTGGTTTATATAATAATTATTAAAGATTTCAGCAATTTCAAGGGGATTATCTATACATTTATTATTATAAGTTATATTTGTAATACTATCCTTAGGGCAATTCAATTTGTTTGTTTTTATAATCTTCCATGTGGCTTTCATTTTATTCTGTGCTTTACCAATAAAGAAAATATTTTGTGCTTTTTGAGTAAAATAGATTATTTTTTTCAGTCTTTTAGAGTATTGATTAACTCAGACTTTGAATGATGACTTTGAAATGTTTAAACTTTAGAAGGTTTTCCGAACAGTAGTCGCGATTTAATTTGAACCAATGTGAGGTGATAAACGTCTTCTTAACAGGAAATTTCAGAATTTGAGCTGTGTGATCGGATATTGCCAGTTCTACAACTTCACTCGTACTACCTCGTATATTATGTATAATATTGTCTATGCATGTCCCGCTATTTAGTCGAGTTGGCTCGCGTATGCTTAATTTTACATTAAAGTTTAGAAGTGGATTTTCAAATTGCTTGACAGGACGGCTCTTTTTAAGTTATAGTACCGTGCTCGTTATAGTATCGAACAAGTATTTTTATTATTCTCATCAAAATATGTTTCAAATTTCCTTGTGTTTTTTGCAATTTGCAGGTCAGACAGATTCTGAATTCCTGATACTGAACAGACATACAACCTGTTGTATTTCGAACTAAATATGTATAGAATTATAATCATAAAAATCATCAAAACATCTCTCTAAGTTTATATTCGGTACCCTTTTGAATGATTATTTCATGAAATCACGACATTTGAGGCCAATTCTAACTTAAGGAGTTGTGTTGGTGATTCTAATTCTGTCCTACTTCCTACTAATAATATTATAAACGTGATAGTTTGTATGGATGGATGGAAGGATGGATGATATTTGTTACTCTTTCACGCAAAAACGACTGAACGGATTTGGATGAAAGAACAATGTCAGATGTCCATAGTTACTTTGGCTCAATATTAATTTGTCATGGACAGTGAAAATTCTTACGTTTTTTTGTGTAGTTTAATGTCAAAAGCTTTTCTGTGATTTCCAGTTTTACACTGAACTTATAAAAAAGAAGTTATTCTGACATTTTAAATTGGAGGTTATGTATTTTTACAGAGTAGGTAAGTTAAACAAAAAATATAAAGTAATTGAATAGTTTTATTCTTTTTCATCATTATCATTCATTATCATCTATTTCGTTATAAAATTCAATTAACAAATCATCAAGGAATAAAATTGTGCAGGGGGCTCAATATTGTTTTGGTGCCGAGCACAACCTAAATACCATAAAATGGTCATAGTGTGGGAACAGCATCCCACAGTTCGTTTACCTACCTTACAAAGTGAAGTCCACTGCCGTAACAATGAACGGGCATCGTCAGATTCAACTAAATGCCGTTCCATCCGGAAAACATTTATACCACAATTAATACAACGTAGTTGATGGGACATTGTCAGAAAATGTGTGATACGGATATAAATATAACAAGAACAAATAACAATAACAAATATAACAATAAGACTTTAGCGCAAACGCAGAGGAATTCGAGAAGGAAACAAACGTAACGTACACATAGAAAAACACCGACAACAACACAACACAAGATGTTTGACAGAATTGCAGAAGACGTAACCTAACAGGGTTGCCATTACAAGGCGATTAAGTTAATGAACACAGATCAAGAAAATCGATTCCTAGAATTTCGTTTTTATATTCTTTAAAAAACACTAAATGTATTTTATACTTAATAAACACGATAAACGTATTATTTAGGAAAATAATAATTATAATAAAAGACAATTGTGAGGTGGTAAATAAAAAGTAAATCGCTTCAATTAGATTTAGAATAATCGATTACAGTGGCAGAACAGGTGTACCTGACACTTTTTTATTTAAAAAAAGAAAGTCCTGGAATTCAAGAACATGATTAGTAAAATGATTACTTATTAAAATGATTTTCTTTTCGAAAAGTTCTCGAAAACAACTAAATATTTTTTAATAAGTTGTAATTTTATATTTAAATTGTTGTAGGTAAAAACTTTGTGTCCGTGTGAATTTAGTTTTATAAGTTGTGTAAGCCGAAACCTGACATTGTTCTTTGGCACACAGATGGTTTATAACCAGGATTAACATATAGGATACTTTTTCCCGATATTCCCG
The DNA here is from genome assembly GCA_911387795.2 of Apamea monoglypha. Lineage (NCBI taxonomy): Eukaryota > Metazoa > Arthropoda > Insecta > Lepidoptera > Noctuidae > Apamea > Apamea monoglypha. Next base: position 13,449,089 of record OU426920.1, read on the forward strand.
CGGGGTCGAAACTTATGCGGGTGAAACCGCGGGGCGCAGCTAGTGATTTATAATTCTGTAAAGCCACATTTGATACGGTCGCGAATCATATTTTAATCAACATACAACCTTACACTTACCTGCAATTGCAAAAAACGTAAGAAAAAATGAATTTCGCGGGTTACCTTAGCGCTTAAAGAACAAAATCCAAAGTAAGGGATCCTTCTTAGGGGCCGATCCTATGAAGATTTTTCCTCCAGAGCATGTGCTCTAAAAGTGTTATTGGAAATATGTAGTAAAGGTAAATGAGATTTGCGCCTCACAGATGTAGTTGCCAGCCACTTCAATCTGCTCTCGTGCTTCATTTCATCGGATAAACGAAATTCGCTCTTTTGAAGGGTGAATATGTCATAATATATGTACCTATGTAGATGCAGTCTACCATATTCTTTGTTACTGAGCTACGACTTTAAAAAATATGGTATGGGGGTACAAATATGTCGGAAAACTCACCTATGTATCGATGAGATGAGATTTTTAAAAGAGGTCCGATTATTTTAAAGATATTATGTATCATGTATTGTGTATTATGTTCTTTTCTAGCATGAATGTTCAGAAGATCCTCCATTTATGCTGAAGACGTCTACCGCGTGTTCAGTCAGTATGAATTTGACATAATCCTATGCCTTTCCTTGTCTGGGGGTCAGAGGTATCTATCACCTCAGTTACCTAGACGGCAGGTCCATGAGGATGTTCACGGGATAAAAAAGGTCCTTGCTTTTGGCGAAGTCTTGAAGACGAAAAGCAGTAAGACAGGCCTATTTTAGAAGTGAAAACACACAGTTACTAGTATTCAGCTAATTGGACCAACTTCTTTAATTGATCAAATTATTCTTGCCTTTCGAACTCACTACAATTACTCAATGTTCTAGCGTTTTAGCTGCATTCACGAACACATCGTATTTATGCTAATGTCGAGCAAAATGTTACCTTGTACAAGTATTTGATAGTTTAGTAGTTTGCTCAGGGTAATCTTAAAAGCGAAATTAACATGAGAGGAATCACGATTTAATTAGGTAATTCTATTGTTTACATTTATTCCTTTATTTAAATGTAAGCATATAAATTATATTTTTAAATATTAGAATATAAAGATATAAAAACATTTATTATTATTACCGTTTCTGTCTCACTGCCTTAGCTCCGGATCAAAGCTGGAAGTCATGTGGAGAGGCCTTTGCCTAGCAGGGGATGATGCAGGCTTTTTTTTTTTTTTCGGATGGGAAATCATCAAATGACCCCTCCCGCTCTGGGCGGAGCGGAAGGGAGTGTCAGACTCTTACTGAATAAAACCCACCCATGTTCCTTCCTTTGCCCTTTATGTTCCGGGGTAGCGGTAACCCTTTCGGACAATCCCGCTGACCCGGCAGGCTTCGGCCCTAAGGGGCCCCTCGAATTATGCTGACAACTCTTTGAGGCGCGCGTGGAACACTTTCGCGCCATCCGGCACGGGCCTGGTTCTGATCGGGCGGTGAGCTACCCATTGCTCTGCGCCCGCAGGCCCGCGCCTGCGGTGGCCGGGAGTCGTCACGCGGCTCCCGACGCCCGGAGCGTCTCCCACGGCGGCTGGGACGGGAGGCTCTGTCCCTCATCCGTCCCGCATGATGCAGGCTTACAGTTACAGTGTCTGTACTGCAAAGGCCACCCTTCTGTCCTTATTCCTATCTTCTGGTGTTTGTGGCTAATTTTTATAAAAAAAAAGAAAAACAATCTATAGCAGTGTTTATAATCTCGTATGATTTACATTCCATCGCCACCTAATCAGTTGTCTACTTTAGGGCTGATTTTTCAATCATCCGATAACTTTATTCGAAGAATAATTTTGAAATTTCGACAGTTATTTCATACAAAACGTTAATTTTATTCATCAAATAAAAAATATCTGGCGATGGAACAATCCAGCCCTTAGTGAAATTAAATTGATTTTTGAGTGACCATTTGTAACAAAAATGTCCTAATAAGTTTTTGGTTGCAATGGAATTTGAAATTTGTTAAGTGTGTCAGTTAGTTAGTTGTTCCATAACTTGAAATTGAAAGTTATCTCAAATTCCTGGCTCTAATAGCAGTCATTGGTGGATAAGAATTGGTTTCAAAGATTTTTAAGTTCTATTTTATTAACGTAATTGTTTGTAAGTGTTACCTGTGGTAACGGTCGCCAGTTACGAGTTGCAGGTCGTAGGTTTGAACCCAGACAGGAGCTTTACTTTGTGTAAATTGTTTGATCACCCCTGCATCGTGAGGAAACTGGCATGTCTTGGAATAAAAAAATCGAAGACATGTGACATCCACCAACCCGCAATGGGTCCGCGTGGTGGATTATGGCCCGTTCCCTCTCACCGAGAAGAGGCCTGTGTTCCAGCAGTGGGAACATTATAGGCTGACTATGTGTTACCATATCGTAGTGTATATTAGTATTCTGTGAAAGATATCTCTTAGATTATACATATGTAGGTATTTACTTTTTACATTATTGTTCTTAACTTTACCTATATAACCCTTTTTAATAACCAAAGTATCTTGATGATTGCATAGAAAAATATGGGCATTAAGCCCAGTTGAAAAATAGCCCCAAATAAAAATAGTGCAACTTTGCCCCCTGCGTTCTCCAGAACCCTCAGGACACGTATGTTCTCTTCAGAGGGTTATTTATTTTTAAATTAGATTTGGTTCCGGATGCGGCCTACCATCTATTTTGTATCCAATGTCATTATGTCTACTATCACGCCTACACACATCCTTCAAAGACAAGACGGTTTCTTTAAGAATATTCTTTTTGATATTCAAATCATGGACAGAAAATCCGTTTACTGTGAGTAAAGCAGAATTAGACGTGTAGATGTTTTTCTAAAATATTGTCAGTTCTTTCAGAACTATTTCGTCTACTTTTGTTTTTTCACTTTGTAAGTAGTACGTATTTTGTTACACAATATTATTTTCAACGTATTTCATTGTTGTATTTACCTCATTTATATTATAGTGGGTGTGATTTCGTAGGTTTTTAGGCACTATTTACGTGTTAAGAAAACAAGTCAGTTTTATTTATAAGTTTATTCAATAACGCAGATTATTGTGATTTTTTTGTTGACACTTAGGTACAGACGCCAGCACCACAATCTGTCAAATTTATTTAATAAAAAAAATAAAAAAATAAAATAGTCTTTAATTCGGATAAGCAACATCCATATGGGTTAGTAACAATAACAAAAGACAAAACTTATACCTATGTTAGTCAACTTATGTACCTATTATCTATTGGACAACAAGGCTGTTGTTCAAAATGCATCTTTGAACAACATCACCTAACAAAGGAGAATCGTACCTCCCCGCTATGATCTTCAGGATGGAGTTGGAGCTGGGTAATAGGTTTTCAACTTTATCGCTAAAGCAGTAGGCTCAAGGTTGATTGGGAAAATTTGACAGCTTCGGGTAGCTTGACCTGCTGGCGTCTGTACTATAAAAATCTTCACGTTTCCAAATTGTTTTTATTCCCAAAAATATTCCTCTTCTCATTGCATCAATTAGTGCTCTTTCCATACTTAACGAAAATATAAGGCTGTTCGACATACGAAGAGCACGCACAAGAAAAAAAAAACCAAAAAAATATATAAGAACCTACACCAACAAATCAACCAAACCATAAAAAAAGTGTGTGTACTACTGTCGGTATAACAACAAATAATAAAAGCCGCTATAACAACAAATAATAAAAATAAATTTGGTTCTGGCTCAGGTTCTGGTGTTGTCTCAGGTTTAGGCTTTGGTGAAGGATCCGGTTCAGGCATTGGTGTAGGTTCCGGTTCTGGCTCAGGTTCTGGTTGTGTCTCAGGTTCAGGGTTTTACCCACAATTTTACCAAGTGGATCACGGAGAAGCTTATCCCGAACCTGCATGAGCCATCAATCATTGTCATGGACAACGCCCCCTACCACTCTGTCGTGACAAATAAGGCGCCTACCTCAGGCTCTCGCGTGGACGAAATAAAACTTTGGCTTTTGTCAGTATCAAAAGTTCTGGTCGCGTTACAATATGGCCTACTTATATTTGCAATCTAACCTATTAATGCGCAATGCAAACAATCCTTACTTTAGTCTTAAAATCGTATATTTAGTAAATTTGTAACTTCTGGTAGATAAAAAACAAACAGTAAAAAAACAACGATTACATACCTGTCATAGTTGCTGTTCGAGCATAAATATCATCCAAATTTGATAAAATTTGTCCAGCTTGGTGTTCAAACAAACATCGCTGATACACTTTAAAAATAATTTCCCGAGCTCCTATTTGTTTTCCTCATATTTAACACGTTTCTTCGAAGTTTTATCGACGTAGATTTGAAAAGCAATAAAAAATGCAATAGATAACGAGTTACAAAACAAGTCGACGACAGCCGATGACATTCGATGTACTATGATTTAGTGTTGCGCTACTTTTGAATAATGTTAGTTCCTCAAACATTATTTTCATGACTTTATAGACAGACTGTAGGTATATAATAATAAAGTTCAAATATTTATAAAAGCGAGATATTGTTACTTTTGTTTAAAACTCCGTCATTGTGTTATTTATGTTTTCAGTACCTTTGGTTGTAGTCGTCGTGGTCGTCGTCTGTGTTGTTTCCGTTCCATTTTTATCTTCGATCTTCTCATCTGATTGACAAGGTTTCTTAGGAGGTTTTTCTGGTACTGTATAGATACAGTACCCGAAAAACCTCCTAAGAAACCCAGCAAACCCAGCAAACCCAGCAATCTAGAGATTGCTGGGTTTGCTGGGTTTCTTAGGAGGATTTTCTGGTACTGTATCTGGATTGCTGGGTTTCCTAGGGGGTTCTTCTGCAAAGTGTTGTGGTGTAATGCTCCTAATAACATTTTCTACCTCAGCCGTTAGCTCTTCTACAGTCTCATAAGACTTTTTGTAAATAACATATTTTACATGGCCCCATAAAAAATAGCCCAGAGGCGTCAGGTCTGGACTTCTTGCAGGCCCTCTAATCGTCCCGTTTGTACCTATCCAGACATTGAAATTGAAAGTGAACAGTTCTAGTCTAGGTAATGTTGATTAAATAGGTATACTAAATATATTAGGATATGTTGTACGACAGACGAGTGTAAGACCTAATGTTTCTTAGAGAAATTTTGTCTTTAACATTGACTGTATCGACCAGTGAAATTGCGAATAGAGAGTGTTTATTTTAAAAAAAAAATTCTGGTTCGATTCCCGGTTTAGGTAAGGTTGTTGAGAAATCTGGGAGTGCGATTTTTTTTTTTTTTAAATAAAAGAATGTTTCCTTTAATAAAATAATCTATTATAAGGGTTTAAAGTGGTTTCCCTTCAGGGCCCATTGATTATTTTCCACCCTGTATATTGGTTTTGATTTCATCAACTGTGAAGCTAATTCACATTAATTTGTGATTATGTAAAATCAAGTCTTCTATATCTTCATCAGTTTTCTTCTTTCCGTTATCAAGTCAATACACATAATATCTATAAAAGCTACGGCACTTGACAGAGTAAGAAAACTATATTTAATTACGTAATAACAAAGATTAAAATAGCATGCACCTTTGACCAATGTCAAGTTGACATCAACCCAAACCTTTTTTAGCCTGGCCATTTTATGAATTATAAAACTTTTTTTTTTTAAATTCTGAAAGTCTGTTAGAGTCACTTTTTTAATTCAGTTTGACAGTGAGTCTAACTTGTAAAGAAGACAGTTGAATGTCATTCTGCGGTATTGATATTACGACGCAATATTTATAATACTGAGTTGTTAAAGCAGATAGAATATATTCGTAAACTTAAGGGCATAGATCCTTAAGTTGACGAATATATTTAGGACTAACAGCGCCCCGCTGTTTCACCCGCATAAGTTTCGATCCCGTGGGAATATCGGGATAAAAAGTATCCTATATATTAATTCTGGTTATAAACCATCTGTGTGCCAAATTTCATCCAAATCCGTTCAGTAGTTTTTGCGTTAAAGAGTAACAAACATCCATGCATCTATCTATCCATCCATCCATACAAACTTTCACGTTTATAATATTAGTAGGATAGGATAGGATTAGTAGGATGTGACTGTACAATAACATAGGTACCAAAAGTGAATGAAATTGTAATAATACACATAAGTATTTGCACGTTTTTCAAGTTTCATCTAAATAAATCTATTATACTTTTATTTCCGAAATAAAACGACTCAACATAGGGTGCAAATAATATGCAGTGAGACAATACTGTCTCAATATGCCTATTTTTCACGAAGGCTCTCGATATGAATGTAGACATCTTGCTTTTATGACGTTGTTTAGTCACAAACTAGAGAGGTACAGAAGGTCGGCTCCATACAGGGAGCGAAAACACGAACACATAGATACGTTTCACGTTTACCGAGTGTAAGCACGCTCGTGACCGGCATTCGACCGAGACAGACGTCTACGCGCGCCTGGTGATCTACTCCATAAGCATGAAATCCGTAGTTTCATGCGAAATGCTGTTTCCTAATCCGTATTATTTACGGACATGAGATTAGTTCGGGGTCCGAACTAAGAATTAATGACAACACAATTTGACAGTTGTCTCTTATTCCGATGTATTAGAAGCCGTCCGATTTTTTTTATATGTCACTTGTTTGACGGACTTAGAGTGTAAACCCCCTAGTATTCGACCGAGACAGACTGCGATTGCAATCAACGCGCGCCAGTTTTCATTTGTTGAATGGAGCAGGCCTTCTTTAGATACTACTCTGTGGTTGAGTGGAGCCGATTTCAATATACGGACAAAGCCATTGCCGGTTCACGTTCAGTTTTCCACGTTTTCACCGTCGTATGCTCACCGTTATTTTGTGAAATCTCCTCACAAATATTCATATTATGTTTGACTTTACATGGACATTTTAGTATAGGTCTGAATTTTTGTGGTATTGAATATTGATGTAACTGATGCTGAAATCTTTTATCAGTTTTGTTTTTCTCAACACAAACTCTTAAGTCTAATAGAAGAAACATTAGAGTTGCAATTGTCCAGAGGAGGTAAAGCTGCAGTACCTTTATCTAGATAAACTTAACACAACGCTGTGTTTCCCCGTAGGGTTAAGCAGAGATTTAGCTATACTAGCTATATAGGCGAGACTTTTGCCATCAACCAGGCACAAATCCAGATTCTGGGTTGCTACTGGGAGATTTCAGATAAAAAAAAAACATTTTGTTCGACCTAGGAATCGAATCCAGGACCTTATGTTCAGCAGCAGCGCTTGCGACCAGTAGACCAGCGAGACAGTCTACGAGTATCTAATTAAAATTGAATTGACATACATCTTTATACGAGTATTTACTCCGTGGGTAACTTTACGCATCTTACGTTAGTATAACCTACTCTACGATGATAAAATTTTCGCTTTTGCTAATTTTGTTAATGTTAGTGTTTAGGTCGGTTTCATATGGGTTCTAGGAGATTGAAAATGCAAATAAAACGACACAGTTCAGTGCTTCTACAGTAATTTAATGAGTGCAATTTAACAATTAGATTGATATTTGGTTTTTCATACAAGTAATCCTTGTTAAGTAATCCTCAACAATCTAAATAAGGCTTAGACTGTAATAATTGTCATGCTTACATAAAATATACGCAAAGGAGACAGGATAAAGAGATATTAATGAAAATAACATAAAGATAAAAATAACATCTCATTCCGAGTATGCGGTGCGAAGCAAATTGAAGAACTGGTAGGATAAGCTACAGATCTGAAAAATAATGAATTAAAGTTATTAAAACATATAAATAAACATTCAGGGACTAAACACACTTCCGATTTTGTATGCAAATGCGTACGCATCTGTAAAGCTGAACGGATGCGGACGCATCCATACAAAATCGTTGTTTTCTGTGGCCAAAAGCTGAACAGAGCTGAATAAGTGTGGTTAGTCCCTGAGGCGGTATTATTGTCTCCATTTGACAGATATTGTGTGGTTGAACACAATGTCCACTAGGTTTAGTTGATCATCACTTTTTAGACAATTATATATATTGCCGAAGCTGCTGCAAATAGCTTTGTATGCACTGCTGAATGGGTCGAACAATCATCAAATGACTTCTCCCGCTCTGGGCGGAGCTCGGCGTGTCAGACTTTTACTGACTAAAGCCCACCCATGTTCCTTCAATTGCCTGTGCCAGGGGTCACGGTATCTCTTTCGAACAACCCGCGGCCCTAGCAGGCATCGGCCTTAGCGGACCCGGTCACTTTGTGCTTTCATCTCTTTGAGGCGCGCGTGTAAAACAACGCGCCGTCGACCCGGGCCAGCCGGTCGATTCTGTAAAAATTTCAACGTGAAAACTTAGGTGAAGTGAGCTATCATTCCATCTGATCCTAGGGATTGACACTATTGACAGCTCACTTAAAGCTCACTTCACCTGGGTTTTCACGGTGAGATCGTTACAGAATAGCTCGGCTTGTCCTTACCCGGCGGCGAGCTACTCATTGCTCCTCGCCCGCAAGCCCGCACCTGCGATAGCCAGGAATCAGCTGTTGATTTCCGACGTCCAGGGCGTCTCCTGCGGCGACTAGGGGCGTGTGGGCGCAGAGATTGCCTCTCCCTTACGCGCTCCGCCTCTTCCTTCGCGAGCATTACTGCTTCGCAGAAGGCACACCTTGGTTGTTAGGATGAATGATAGTCACGGATAGCAAGAGTTCATGGTTTATTGAATATATTTAACTACCACGTAACTAATGCTACATGAATATTGTGTGAATGAGTACAGCTGACTATGAACGCTGACTGTGTACTGTCGCGTTACAGTATAATTTGTGCAAGGCGACGAAAAAAAGCTGATCTATGCAACGCACGCGTGTTATGTACGATATATACGACTCGTACAAGCTTATTTTTTATTTTTCTTAATCAAACCATGATGTGTACGTACCCCACTGAAAGTATCTAAATTCATAATCAAGTAACCTTTGGCACTAAATTCAAAAGGTTTTTGAGAACGCATCAAGAAAATCTGCACCATCTTCTTTGTATCAGAATCAGCGTATACCCAGTCTGCGAAATATATGGCTTTCTCCAACTTATTACTCTGCAAAAACAAGTCCACATTTCAGCGATTAACTTTTTTATTTTATTTTTTCTTCTTTGGCGACTGAGCGCTTAACTTGTATTTTAGTAGTACCTACAGTCAACCGCACATCAGTCGTAACAATTTGACATTGACACGGTTTTATGTCGTTGACAGTAAGGGCGATTTTCGTAGTGCAAGTGTTACCACTGATGTGTGACTGTAACTAGTGTGAACTAGTTACTATGCCAAAACGGTGGTTTGATAGCACTGATGGCGGTCAAGAAAGAAAGAGAAAATATTTATTGGGACTCGCACAAGAATTACACAAACTAAAGAAAATCATAAAAATAACAAAATTATATAAAAAGAAAATAAAAACAAAAAGTCCTGTTCAAGGCCAAAAGGCTCCTATCTCAGCATGATGCTGCGACATTTAAAAATAAGTGTCTCAGCGCTGGTATCTAATAGGGCCCACTGTGATGTCACTTGCAGATACATAAATAATCAATTAAATAGATAAGTATATGAAAAATACTAAAAAATAAAAATGATTTAATCCGCGTGTCAGCGCCTTAACTGTATGTGGCATTCTGCGGCCATCACTGTGACAAGAAAAGAGACGCAGGCGCCGACACATCGGCAAAAATAATTGTCTATCTAGTAGCAGCAGTTGAAAACTATTTGACAAAAATCTAAAAGCACAAGCATAAATATTTTCATTTAAATGACAAAATCTTAAGAGCTGGAGTGACAAAATAAAATATCATACATGATCAATGAGGAGTTGTCCCATTATGCACTGAAAGAATACCTCCACGAGCAAAGAACAGAAGAAAGAAAAGTAGCGCATAGATTTGTACAGATCATCAACCACCTAGAAAATAAAAAGTTATTACTTACATTGTAAAACCTTTAACAATTGTCAAAAAAAGATCAAAGGAAAGAGTTACCGTTGCTGTAAATGCTGTAAGGCATATAAATACAGATCCAAATGCATATGTAAGGACCATTCCATCTCCCAATACAATATCTAGCTCTGATGTGATTCTGCAATCAAAAGAGATATTTCATTATTTTTCTAGATGATTAAAAAAACATAATTTAACAATCACAGAAGTGTTTTACTTGGCCAAAAACTGGTGCTTGGATATAATAAGTTTCAATTTGTTTCTAATATTGTAATGAGTTTTTTCAATCTCTCTTCCTTCCTTAATTTTAACCACGTCCTCATCGCTAATGAGCCCTTCCATGGTACTCCCGAGAATTTTCAATTCCATACAAATATATCGGGTAAAAGAAATATGAAGCATATTGACAAAAACGTAGATAAAAATGACGGCTGTAGTCATAAAGCTTTCCCAGATATATGCAGCGTTATACCACTGTTTCTTGTCGAAGGGGTACCAGCCATCAAATGGGTACAAATACTGCTTTTCTTTACCAAGAATGTCGTTTTGGTAAACCATAATGATTCTAGGAAATAAATCAACAATCACAGCCAGTCCAATGGTGTAATAGAATTCAAATCTCAATATCAGCCTTGTAGTCTGCGTGTATCGATTCAAAATCTTCTTGTGTTCTACTGTATCAGACACTGCTTCCCATAGGTTAAACCGAAAATGTTTAAATATTTCGTCGTACAATTCTTTATTGTCATGTATTTTTCTATATTTAATCAGGATCATGAGACATACTCCGATGTTGGGAGCGACGTTGATGATCTCGAACCAGTCGAAGTCGTTGAAGCAAATTAAGCAAAGAGTGACGAGTAACTGCGTTGTTGTGAAAAATAGGAGACCATAAGTGAAGTAGTAACAGTTTGTTATGAGTCTGGTTCGGCCAATGAAAGGATAAATAAAAAACTTGACGCCGATGTTGCTGATGAAATCCATTTCACCAAAAAAATCTTGCTTCAAAGTATCGTACGTTTTGTATGCTTGACTCATGATTGTGAGACAAAAGTGCTTTCTTACTGATTGTTCGAATAGAAGTATAGTAACAATTTATTCTTTTTAATCAATAGGTACTTTAAATGATCTAAGTAGACATTGTTGCAGATTAATCCATTTAGAACATTCGATATTTATGAAATTAGTAAAGTTCTAAGCAAGTTTTAGGATACAAATTACATCAGAAATGTTATTATATTTTTAACAATTTAAACGTTCAAAATACATTTTGTTTGCCATATTGCTAACTTTCTTTAAGGTTATAATTTAGCGTTGATAGCTTGCTGCTACTAAATTGTAAATTCGAATACTTATATTTTTTCATCTATATTTACAAATAAACAAATGCACAAATAAGAACTTTGACTTTACATCAATCTCACCAGCCTAAAATGTTCCCACTGCTGGGACACAGCCCTCATCTCTGTGAGAGGGAGTGGGCCATAATCCACCACGCAGGCCCGGTGCGGGTTGGTAGATGTCACATGTCTTCGAATTTTTGGTTCTAGGACATGCCGGTTTCCTCACGATGTTGACTTTACATAGTAGGTACAGTATAAAATCGTATTGTGTAAAGGGACTTTTAAGTCAATCACAATGTAATAAATTACTGGTTGTTTTCTTTGATCAAAGGGATCACATATAAGCTACCGTTAGTGCTTATTATGCGGCTCTTTAATGAATCTAAATTCAAGGTAATGCGCATTGATCAAATAACCTATCGATAGATTAAAGCCCACTTGTCACACAAATCGCTAAATGAATTTAAACATCGCTCCATTCCTGTCGGAAAAATGTTTTAAGTAATATATTTAGCACTAAACACATTTAGTGAATTGTGATGTAAGCGGGCCTAAGTGTTAGGATGTTTACTTGAATATTTTTGAGTTGGTACTTTAAATTTGCGTTACTAATAAAAATAATGCAAATATCATCTACATATATAATAATGAAATGCTGTTAGTTCGTAAGCACATAACTTAAGAATGGCTGAACCGATTTGGCTAATTTTTGTTATAAAATGTCCGTAATAGTCCGAATTAGGTTTATATGAAAAGATAAATTGGGAAATTTCAGATACCGAATTTGAAATTTTCCAATTTTTCCCTTTTTTTTTACTATGAGATTTTTGTACGAGTTATTGTAATTTGTACAGGACAACGTCTGTCGGGTCAGCTAGTTTCGAATATATTTCAGAAGAACTTTTTATATTTCAGAATAATTTCTTTTTATATTTCAGAAGAACTCGGCCAAGGAAACCAGACCCTGAGAGTCTTTCTCGATTCAGTCAAGGCCTTCGACACGATGTCTGTTTCTGTCCTTCTGAACAAAATAGAGACCATAGGAATAAGGGGAACACCGCTGAAACCTTTTGCTGATTATTTACACGGACGGTACCAATGTGAGTGCGCAAAAAAATGCGAACTTTAGCAGATTGTAAATTAATCACACAAGTTTATTATGCCTATGTCAATCTATAATTCACATCTTGGGGTGGCGCACCAGAGAGCAATTTAAAGGTAACAAACTTCCATCCCTTCTTTGTTGGCACAGATCTGCTACTTAGGTATGTATATAAATCCTGCAACGTACTAAACACCAGTTTGCCAGATTTTCTTTATGTACTAACATAGTATTAAAACAGCACACCATGCTTGCCTACAATGCTAATAACACTAACAAGAGACGGAATGATCCAGAATGACGGAATGATGATTCATGTTAAAAGTCTTTCTACAAAGACATGACTTGAAAACATTTCTTTGTAGAAAGATTTTAACATTCTTAGGCCCATTCCTGTACAAAAGAACAACTGCTAACATGCTATCTTACTTTTATTTACCTAAGTTTTAATTTAGTTTTTACTTTATACTCATTGGCCCGATTCCCTTGTTCACAAACTAAACTAAATTAAAGTTCAGTGCATCCTTTCTTTCTATTTCATTAAGAACAGGACCGAAGATAAAAAAATAGTTTAGTCCTGTCAAATTAAGATACTCCATAGACAGTTTGGACGTGATTAAAAACATGGCTACTAAAAATACGTCAATTTACGTCAAGCGCCGACTAATTTGGCAGGACTATACTAACATTTATCTTCTGTCATTTTCTTAATGAAATAGAAAGAAAAAGATGCACTGAACTTAAATTTAGGTTAGTTTGTGAACAAGGGAATCGGTGCCATTGTCAATTTATTACATTAAGGGCTGATTTTACAATCAACTGATAATTTTTGTTCGTGGAATAAAATTGACATCTGACAGATTTTGTATGGAAAATCTGTCAAAATCTCAAAATTATTTCTCGGATAAAATTATTTGGCGTTGGAAAAATCAGCCCTAAGTATAATATGCACTTTCTAGCCTTAAGCACAGGTTCAACCTAGTTCAGGCAAATTACCAACTGTGCTCTATTGTTATTGTGTTAAGATATTTATTGTAAATGTGTCCCTTTTATAAATAAATGATTTCATTAATCTTAATATTTATTGTCTTTGACATATCTTGGGTACCAGGCCGAAAGCAACTCGCAGAGGCCCCTTAGAGAATTTTAAATTATCAATAAAACGACTTTGTTAAGTGTGCCATTTTGAGTAAACGCTACGTTTGCTAATATTATTTGTCTTCCTTAAATCTGAGTTATTATGCGTCTGGTAACATTATATGTTGATATGTAAGTTATGATATAGGGTTTTTTTTGCATTCTTCATTATATTTCTAATCTAAGGACACTTTAAAGTATTAGGGAAGGGGAATAGTTAATAAAAAACACAGTATAGAATGTGCCAAAATTGTATTCATAAAAATAAAACATAGGTATTGATTATCTTTTTGGAAAATATGGATGTATTTAGTATATTATATTAGTAAATAAGTCGGAAATGTACTTTTATATAGGGTTTGTCCAAAAGGGATGGATAAGCTGACCGCTGCCTGTAACACATAGATTTACACTGTGGTTAGGTTGAAATTATATAAATGGGCTTTCTTATATTTGAATTATTATAATTATTTTTTATAAATTTAATGTAATGTATAAGTATGAGTACCTACGACGCTTTGATGCATAGAAATTATTACCATGTTTAAAGTAGATCGTAGTTTAGGTAAGGATGTAAAAATCAGTGGCCCATTGGCGTAATGGACGAATGTTTACCTTTTCAAGAATCCTGAGCAGCCTGCCTGCCTGATGTTTAACCTGTTTGAATAAAAGTTATGTAAGTAATATGTGAAAAGTGAAGTATTTATTACTGTCTCGTAAAATATAATTGAGTGACCTCGGCAAGCGTATGCCGTTCTAACTCGACCACACGGACTCCCCATGCCTTATGCCAGGACACGATGGGATGAACTATATAAAGGACTAGATTCAGATAGCAGTAGATGGAGCTTAGAGTAAAGAAAGATGAACGGCTTTTGTACTACAGTGAGACGCTTAAGGATACGACGTCAATCGGAAAGGGATAACTTAGCACAAAAGAGTGATAGTTGACAATCATGTGATAGTTTAACATCCACTATGTAAAAAATGAGTTAACATCCTGTCAATGTAGATCCTGGACCTGCGGTCATAATGTAATAACTTGCATGAACATCTGTAATGTTGGATTCTTACATTTTGTAAACAACTACTTGGTACACAGATTTAAGTACTTCCATGCATAAATTAATTTATATCATTAATTGAATTATTTCATTAGTGATTTATAATGTTATTCATAAATACTTACTACGATGAGATGAACTATCTTAAGAACTAGATTCAGACAGCAGGCCACTGCTGTCTGAATCTAGTCCTTTATATAGCCTTTATCTGCTGTGTGTTGATAGAGCTAAGAGTAAAGAACGAATAACGGCTTTTGTACTGCAGTAAGACACTAAAAGATATGATGTAAGTCGGAAAGGGGTAATTTAGCGCACGAGAGTGACAGATGATTATCAAATGATAGTTAAAATAAATGATCATGAACACGAGAGTATAAACAAATAATTAAATTCCTGTTAATTTTATTTACTAGATGGTATATTTATATTGTAATTCATAGATGCAAGTCTTGTGCAATTGACTCTATTCTATTTTAGTTACCTACTCAATAATAATTATTATAATATAATTTATAATTTTAACTCTTAACTGCAGTGTGTTTGTAATAAAGGTGCCTTACCTGATGGAGCATGACACTTTGGATCAGTTGGGCTGGGACCACTCGTGCTAGGACCTGTGGTTCCTTCATCGCCACCTGCGGTCATAATGTAAAACAACTTTTATAAACATCTGTTTGATTCACACGATAACTCATGAAAATAAATGGACATGAACATGAGAGTATAAACAAATAATTAAATTCCTGTTAATTTTATTTACTAGATGGTATATTTGTATTGTAATTCATAGATGCAAGTCTTGTGCAATTGACTCTATTCTATTTTAGTTACCTACTCAATAATAATTTGAAATAGGCACATCACCACGCTTGCTCAGGTTCGTGTCAGGCTCAGGAAGGTTGGGGTCAGACTTGTGTATATCAACTATAAGTCTAGGTTTCCTCGCAATGTTTTTTTTCACTGATGTCGGTAATTTTCAAAGTTTATATGAACTTTCTCAATCTACCTTGATTCAGAAAGTTCATATAAATTTTGAAAATGTCACAACTGTATTTGCACGGATTTGAACCATCAACCTCGTGCATGAGAGGCGAGACCTTAACCACTGGGCCATCACGATATAAATATTTCAATAATAGTTATAAATTTTGCTAAGCACTTTGGAAAAATTAATCGCTGATTTTACCAACGTCATTTTGTTTCATAAATAAAAATTATCTGTCGATTGAAAACTCTGCCCTATGCTAAGTAATTATTTAACAATAAAATATAAAAGCTGTGGCTTCGGAATCCACAGTTGCCTGGCCTGGGCCTACCATACCTGGGCTTACAGTATGTTTCCTCTGCCCTGAAAAAAAACGTAAAAGGTAAGTCAAGTACAAGTATCTTGGTAAACGTCACATCACGCTTATATTCCCCGAAAGGTTTGGCAGAGGTGTACGAAATGGCGAAATGTAGGTGTAATATAGATGTCGTAGCCAGATCTTAGAATTGATCATTTCATGAAGTGTTCGGTCATTTCATGAAATGGCTTTGTTTCATGAAATGGCCCGCTAAAATAGACCATATTTTTTTTTGTTTAAACGTCATCTTTTAATGATATGTCAGTCAACATTTGGAAATATCATGAATGTAGGGTATCCGTGGTTTAAGGTGCAGACAAAGTCCTACTAATATTATAAACGTGAAAGTTTGTATGGATGGATGGATGTTTGTTACTCGTTCACGCAAAAACTTCTGAACGGATTTTGATGAAATTTGGCACACAGATGGTTTATAACCAGGATTATATATGATATATGATGATATTTCCACGGAATCGAAAATTATGCGGGTGAAATCGCGGGACGCAGCTAGTTACAAAGAAAAATCACTTACTAGTGTACTTTAAAGGTAGCACAACCACTAAACCATCGCCCACGTTGAGCAAGGATTTCGAAACTAGGGATTTGAAAAAAAAAACAACATTAAGGTGAGGCAAGCAAGATGGCTTGTGCTTGGACTCCGGTGAGGAATTACATAAGTAATGCTACGGCTACATCGTCGCGATAACGCGAACCACACTTCGCGCGCTCTCTCTCGGATATCGGTCGACATCTCGCTATACAACAGAGTGCGCGTGAAGTGTACAATATAACACTCATAAAAAGGCAGTTGACCCTAATAACTTTAATTTTGACAGCTCAGCTACGCTCATTGCGTTATTTTCGTTGTTCAGCATGTGAATTTTTCAAATGTGTAATGGATAAGGAATATGCTTCAAAATCCTCGGGTTGTGATTGAAACAGTGTTACGCCATTAGGGTGCTGGTAGCGGTGTCACAAATACAACGAACTTTTTTTCTAAACAAGCTTTAAAAATGGATGAACTACACAAATGTCCTTCCTTTGGTATTATTATTGTTTCTTCTCAGAGTAGTCAGATAGGAAACGCCGACTTTATCTAGCTTATTCTTTTATTTTATTTTATGTATGACGTGTAAAAGTGGTTCCGATATCCTATTTAAAAAAAACAGCTAAGTACGAGTTGGAGTCGCACGCTAAGGATTCCGCACCACAAGGCAGAAAAACACCGAAAAAAAAAAACACGTTCCTTGTATCCCTTTTTTTAACTTAATTTTACAAAGCCTGCAAGTGCCTGTAATTGGTTTATTTAAAGTAAATGCTTCGAGTTTGAGTATATTTCCATTATTTATTATTATAGCGGAAATACAAATATACACTTTGTGAAAATTTCAACTATCTACTGTTCATGAGATACAGCGCTCTGACAGACAGACGAACGGATGGACAGCGGAGGCTTAGTAATAGGGTTCCGTTGGCATCTTTTCGGCACGGAACCCTAAAAACGAATTGAAAAATCGCAATTAGGACAAAGCGTCTTAATGAATCGAGTAAAGCAGAGCAATTGACGCGGCAAAATTTCGTAAAAATAAATGAGACTCGTGAAAGAGCATTACTTGTTGTTGTGATCTTGTTTTCGTAACTGCAATAATCTGTAGTCGTCATTTATTTCGGTTGTTTATATGTATATTTTGTATGTATTTACTTATGTATCTATTATACAGCATATATATATTATATATCATTATAATAATATTTATCTATTATAGTATATTATTTTGCTCCGCTGACAACCCCATTTTCTATGTTCACGCAGTCACTGTCCATTTCAGGGTTGCCTGGAAGAGATCGCAGAAAGCGATAAGGCTGCCCATTGTATGTTTTGTTTTAAAAATTGTATTTGTTTTTCTTATGTATGTTCTGGAGTACATTAAATTATATATAAATAAATAAATAATTGAGAAACACTTACAGCTTTTAGTCTCAGTGGAACCATCCTCTCGATAAAAGGTTCCTGATATTAAAGGGACAAGAAGTAACATAAGACATGTCGCTACCAAAAATTTGCCTTCCATCTTGATGATGATCAAAGGAAATGTACTGACGGTTAGAACATTACAGGAGCTTATAAATGTCAAAAAACATAAAAAATATATAGCTCCTATATCGCAAGTTCGTGAATATTAAATGTAGAGAAGTAATATTAATTGTATAAGCGTGTACGTCAGGTTTTTAGATCTAAATCGTGAGTGTAATAAAAATAATAAAAGAAAGTTTTACAGTCTGCTCATACCTTTTTTATCTGTAATAAAACGTGTCATAAATATTGAGTTATTTATTTAATTTCATTGTCTTTGTTCGAAAGGCTCATAGGTAAGTAAATAGTGACAAAACAGAGTAGAAAATCCTTATTTTATAATTACCTAAAATTAAAAATCTACAACTTATTGACATTTAGTGCCATGTCAATAAGGTGTGGATTTTTCGCCACTTCGAAATCCCTCAATTGAATTGCTTCACTTCAAAAGCCTTTTTATACCTTAACCCGTCTTCCCAAAGTACAATTTCCCTTACATTACAGCTCTGTAATTCGTTATTAGGTCAAGGAGCTCCCATACGTAGGGTTCTCTCATAATTTCCATTGTTCAAATCACAGCCGAACCCCATACCGTTTGGAGTCTTTGAGGCATGTCTAATATGGATTAATTCGTCGAGTGTATGTCATATACTTCATGCTAATGCCGCACGAGTATGGCTTTCTACGGCTTAACAATTCCCCGAGGTTATTTGCTGAGCAAAATATTACAATTTGATGAGCATTTCAAGTGGTTTTTGTTATTGTTGGAATTAATTTGCATTGTAAGTACGAAGAAGAGGTGATATTAAAGCGTTATCATGTATTTAGCAGAGCAACACAGCTTGAGCAGTAGTGGCACAGTGGTAACGGCTGCGACTTACGCGTTGTAAAATGTCCGTAATAGTCCGAATTAGGTTTTTATGATTTTTTTTTCCAATTTTTCCCTTTTTTTTCTATGAGATTTTTGTACGAGTTATTGTAATTTGTACAGGACAATGTCTGTCGGGTCAGCTAGTTTCGAATATATTTCAGAAAAACTTTTTATATTTCAGAATAATTTCTTTTTATATTTCTCGATTATATTTCAGAAGAACTCGGCCAAGGAAACCAGGGGGTCTACTCCGAAGTGGTAAATTTATCGTATCGGCCGAACGTTCGGCCATTTCCTACTACATTTGGTTCGGTCGGTACCGATCCGACCGAACTTCGTTTTGACATTTGTTGTATCGTAAACCCTACTCTGAACGAAAAAAGACCTACCGATAATTTGATTTTGACAAGAATTACAACGTCAAATTAATGTCAAAATACACGATAACAAAATAGCTATCGTTTGAGCATCGTAAGTATCGTGTTTAAATAATTATTACAATTTTATTGAGTTTTATGTTTGTCTAAAGTGTTAAAGTGAATGTGTCATACTTGAAATTGTAGCGAAATGGCAGCACGTATGTTTTTGGTGGAAGAGGCTCTGCGAGAAGAGCGTTTGGAGCGGAGAAGGAATCGCAGACGACTTCGCGACTCCTTCGATAGCAATTTAGTGCCCGACCTTGAGTTTATAAGCAACTACAGACTCAGTCGATCTCTTTTTGAAGAACTCTGCCAGGACATAGTGCCCCTGTTACTCCGGAAGCATAATAGCCGTGCAGTTGAGCCTACTACAAAGGTGATTTGATACATAAAACGTAGACAGTAGTTTTTTGTACTATAATAACTATCAAATTATTAGCAACATAATAAACATTACCTAATCATTCTTATATTTCAGATACTTATTACACAAGCGTGCCCGCTCCACCATTGAACGCACATTTGGGCTACTCAAGGGTCGGTGGAGGTGTCTCTTGGCAGCAAGGGAGCTGCACTACGATCCAGAACGAGCAGGCAGAATAATTTTGGCCTGCTGTGTTTTGCACAACATGTGCATAAGGGCCGGAGTTAACCCAAGACGAGTTTGATTCGAAGAATTCCTGGCAGGTCATATACCAGCCTGCTACATCTGCCACAGAGGCTTTCAGGAGGGGATAAATGCAGAGGGAAAGATTAATTCAAATATTAGAAAATCATTAATAAAATATATTTTTTAAATCAATATTTACATCTTTATTATTTATATTATATACACAAAGAACTTTTACAATCTCGAGAATGCTCGGGATTGTAAAAGTTCTTTGATCTGTTCTATAAGCCCGCACAACTAAAAATAGCCATCCGTATGCCAGCTAGTTCCACGTTCCTCTGTTCTTCAAGGACCAAGTGACGTTCTTCCGACCTGAAAAGTCTGTCCCGCACAGAGCTTTCAGACCGAAGCGCCGCTGGATGCCGCCGAGATTCTCTGCGCTGTCGTGTGGCTGTAAAAAGACAGAACAATTAAGTTTCAGTGTATGAATGTAGACGACGGAAAAGGAGTATGTACGAAACGTAGCAGGTGGCGTTCTTTAGTATCTGCCTACCCCCGTGGGGAAAAGGAGTGCGTTAATGTAAAATCAAAATGCGAAAAAAAAAAACATTAAAACTAAACAATGTCGCTTACAAGTAAGTTGGCTACATGTTGTTGAGGCATTGCTGACTGGTATGGCTAAAGTTTGCTGGCTTGGTTCTTGCTGTGTCTGTGTTTCTATTGGCAAAAGATGTGCAAAGAATAAGTATACTTATAATAAATTAAGTAGGTATTATAATATGTGTATTAAAATGTAATTGAAATATTTTTAGTTGCACACATACTACTTAGTAAATTAAGGTCCCTTTCTGGGTTGGCTGGCGTATCGGTAGAGGCAGCAGCAGTATTTGTCTCTTGAGATGGCTGGAAATATAGCTTTTATTATAAATTGTCACAGGTGATTTGTATTGAAAGATTTAATATATTACTTTTAATAGATAGAAAAAAAATAATACATACATGCTCAACAAAGGCTTGTGATCTTGCTGAGGTCTACAGTTCACCAAATCCATCTCCCATTATGGAAATAATTTTAAGTTCCCATTGGGAGAGGGCAGGAGCCGTTGATGGTCCACCTCCTGTGGTAGACGCAGACAGCCGTCCAGCTGCTGCTGCCTTTTTTGCCAGATGCTTTCTATCTGTCCAAACCTAAAAAAAAAAAAAATGTAATTACACACACACTCTCTCATAAAAAAATATTGTACAACCCGTCATCCAAGCAAAGTCTCAAGTTAACTCTTGCGGGTAGTATATATTGTTAGGAAGAATCTCGTGACAATTTCCAATCTGGTATAAAAGCAGCGCGCGTACCGTCATTCGGTCATTTTGTCGGGTATCACTCGTGGCGGTAACATCGCTCAAAGGGCTGTAAGTCTTATAATTTCTAGCTTATTGTTGTTATTTTCTATTGTTCTTGATAATTGGATTTCGTGTGATTTATGTCTATTTTAGTCGTTATAATTTGGTTCCTTGTGTATAAAACTAACGGTTGTAATAACTTAGAAATCGTGTGTATTAAAATAAACTGATTATACTTGTGATTTCATCGGCTGTGTCGGCCGTGTGGTTTTTTTTAAACATTTCCACTTGCTGATTGGATAAAGAACTTAAAAGCCCACTAAAACATAAACGTTCAAGGAACAAAATTATAATTACGTTTCTACCCTCAAAAGTTTACTTGCTTATTAGTGTGTCATCATTGTTATTCTGCGTGTTCGTTTAAATTCAAAAGACCGTGATACGATATGCCTAGAAGGCATGACCGCCGTCGTTCCCGTAACCGTTCACGCGACGTTCCGCGAGACAGGTCCACTAGTAGCGAAACCGTGCGTAGCTCGCGTTATATATCACGGCAGGGCCGCCGTCGTGAACGAAGTAATTCAAAGGATAGCTCGAACTATCGTCGCCGTGACGTTCGTGATCGCCGCCGATCTAGGTCCAGATCAGTGTTGACACACTCGCACAGAACTCCCTCGCGCTCTAAGTACCCACCTAGTACGCTTAATGATGATA
The DNA here is from genome assembly GCA_911387795.2 of Apamea monoglypha. Classification (NCBI taxonomy): domain Eukaryota; kingdom Metazoa; phylum Arthropoda; class Insecta; order Lepidoptera; family Noctuidae; genus Apamea; species Apamea monoglypha. The sequence continues at coordinate 13,471,107 of OU426920.1, forward strand.
ACTCATTACAAAACACCTTGGGTAATATCATGACGAGGCTAAGTGCTATCGAGCGCACCAGTACAAGTGTAGTTTCTACAGCTAATATTTTGAAAGCTTCGCGAAGTAATAATCATACTGTAGCTAGTCCTGAAGATCCGGTTCATGATATCACTTCGCGTCCTCGTAGCCCCGTAGACTTGAGCGATGTTCCGCAACGAGTTCGTGCAAACAATCTCGAGGGCCTTTCAACAACCACTTCGACAAATGAACCAATCGTTCACGCTTCAGACGCCCCGTCGACTGTAACCATGCTCGCGGAAGCCATTAGATCTTTGCAGCCTATGAGGTCACATAGTTACTATGTTTCTAATTTCGACCCAAACATAAATGACATCGACGTGTGGTGCGACGAAGTAGATCGTGCAGTAACCGCGAACGGTTGGGGCGACTATGAGTGTTTATCGCGAGTAGCTTCCTGTCTCAAAGGTGATGCTAAGATTTGGTTAAATGAGTGGGTCACCAATGACCGCACCTGGTCAAACTTTAAGCTCGAATTTAAGCCCCTCTGCCCTCGGAAGTTAGATTATGCTAACATCCTATTTGACACCATGAACACGACATCTGAGATCTGACAAATTCGCCACATACGCCGAGTACGCCCGGCGTACCTTGTTACGTTTACGAATTGTTAAGGGCCTCACTGACGAATTGCGAACTCTTATAGTTATACGTGGCATCGACAGCCCACAAATAAGGGCAGCCGCAGCGAACGCAAACTTGGCAACCGAAGACTTAGTCTCCTTTCTTTCGATCTATGTAAAACCAAATCGCGCTAAGCCCGAGTCTCGTAGTGGATTGACTAAGAAGCACACACTTCCGAACTCAACCTCCGACCGCGGAGCTAAGTGCTACGTATGCAATCAGCGCGGACATTTAGGTCGTAACTGCCCTAAAAAGACTCGTACAGAATCAACTAGTGCTTCTGTTGCCAAGTCCGGTACAACAGATCCAACTACTGGCAATACTACTGCCAAGTCTGGAACACAATGTTCATTTTGTAAGAAAAAGGGACACACTGAAGAAACGTGCTTTGCGAAGAGTCGATCAGAGGCCAGAGATCAGCGAAGCGTTAATTTGTGCACAGACCACTCAAGTTATAAAAGAGACGTCGTTACAGCCGTAGTTCAAGGCATTCCTATGGATGTACTCATAGATAGTGGAGCTCAAAACGTATCGCTGATTTCTTCCGACGTTTTAAAGCATCTTTCTTGCCAAGTTAAACCGACACACTGTGTCTTAAAGGGTATAAGTGAACGAAAAATTATAGCTTCGTCTTTTGTAACTGTAACCATCGAGCTTAGCGATATTTCTATAGAGGCAGATTTAGTCGTGGTACCGAATTCATGCATGAATACTTCAATTATAATTGGAACTGACGTCTTTAACCGCGACGGTGTCATGTACGTGCGTACAAAAGATAGACAGTACATCACCCGAACTGGTGATACTCACGTCCAAATTAATGAAGTTCAAAGCTTTGATCAAACGTTAGTTAACACCTCATTACAAGGTGCTCTGCGTGATTCTTTGATGTCTGCGGTTCATACTTTCTCGGACTTTCTCATCTCTGGTACAGCGACCAGTACTGTCACAACTGGTGAAATGGAAATTAAGCTCACTAGCACTTCTCCTATTGTATATCGACCGTACAAACTCTCTTATGATGAAAAACTTAAAGTACGCGAAATAATTAAAGATTTGCTAGGCAAAGGTATCATCAGAGAATCACGGTCAGAGTATGCCAGCCCCATAATCCTTGTAAAGAAGAAAGATGGGACCGACCGAATGTGCGTCGATTATAGAGCACTTAACCGCGTTACTGAAAAAGAAAGATACCCTCTACCCTTGATAGACGACCACATTGATCGGTTAGGACGATACGCTTTCTTCACTAGTTTAGACATGGCAACGGGTTTTCACCAAATACGAATTAAAGAAAGCTCTGTACACGTGACAGGGTTCGTCACACCAGAAGGCCACTATGAATACTTGAAAATGCCATATGGTTTGACAAACTCTCCGATAGTTTACCAGCGCATTATCAACCAAACCCTTCGTGAATTTATTGACGCTGGAAACGCTTTGGTCTATATCGATGATGTTCTCCTTTTGAGCAATACTGTAGAAGACGGTATCTCTTTACTCAGAAGTGTTTTACAAACACTCACTAAAGCAGGCTTTTCTATAAATTTAAAGAAATGCTCTTTCTTATCAACGGAAGTCGAGTACTTAGGTAGAGTAGTAAGCTTTGGTCACGTGCGGCCGAGCCCGCGTAAAATAGAGGCTTTAAAAAACTCACCAGTACCCGGAAATGTTAGACAAGTTCGTCAATTACTAGGGCTTGCCGGATATTTCCGCAAGTACATTAAAGGGTATGCGACAAAGACTGCGTGCATTGCCCATTTAACCAGAAAAGGGGTTGAGTTTCGTTGGGGTGAAGAACAGGAACAGGTCCGTCAAGACTTGATACGTTGCTTAACTAGCGAACCTGTTCTTACAATATTTAAGCCTGAACTCCCCACCGAAGTTCACACAGACGCAAGTTCCGCCGGCTACGGAGCCGTGCTCTTGCAGACGCCCGCTGATGGTGGGAAGCATGTGGTGGCATACTTTAGTAAAGTTACGCAGGGAGCAGAGAGCAAATATCATAGCTATGAATTAGAGACGTTAGCAGTCGTGAAGGCTTTGCAACAATTCCGCCATTATTTGGTGGGCCTGCAGTTCAAGGTCGTCACAGATTGCAATGCTCTCAAGTCCACCGAACGCAAGAAAGATCTGCTCCCTCGCGTCGCCCGTTGGTGGATTTATCTTCAAGATTTCCACTTTTCCATTGAATATCGAAAAGGAATTATGCTGCCACATGCTGACTATCTCAGTCGGAACCCGGCCATCTCGGTTAATCAAATATCAAAACCTCGTAACTGGGCACAAATAGCACAAGCTGCAGATCATGAAACGAGAGACTTGATACAAAAACTTTCAGAGGGACAGCTCGATCCTAATCGCTACTCCTTAAGAAACGATTTGTTGTATTACAAATACACGCCGATCGGTGAAGAACCGCGTTTTCTTTGCTTCATACCCAAGGGCCATCGACTGAGCTTACTACGGATCTTTCATGATGAGCACGAGCATATTGGTCCCGATAAAACTTTGCACCTTGTTCTAAAACATTTTTGGTTTCCCGGCCTCCGTCAATTTGTTTCCAAGTACATTTCGCATTGTTTAGTCTGTATTTCTAAAAAGCGGGTTCCCCGAGCTCCACTACAGAATATTTCATCTTGGCCAAAACCTAATACGCCATTTGATACTATACACGTTAATGCCCTGGGACCATTACCTGAATCGGAGGGCTATAAATTCGTTCTAGTATTAGTTGACGCCTTTACAAAATTTTGTCTCCTGTACCCAATTTACCGCCAGGATACCGGTGAATTAAAACGAGTGATGTCCCAGGCTGTTTCTCTATTTGGTGTTCCTAAAATGATAGTCACTGACAGGGGTAGAATGTTCGAGTCAACGGACTTTGTCCAGTGGATATCTGAACTTGGCTCTGACCTACATTACATCACCCCTGAAATGCACAGTTCGAACGGCCAAGTAGAGCGCTACATAAGAACCGTGCTCAACATGCTCCGCATTGAAGTAGGTCACAAGAACGCATCGTGGTCAACTACGCTGTGGAAACTGCAGTTGGTGCTGAATATCAGCAAGCAGAAGACCACTCAAACATCAGCAATCAATTTAATGATTGGTACCGACGCCTCTACTCGAGCCATACGCTCGCTAGTGCGAGACCTAGCCGCAGACACTCCAGATACTAACAGAGAAGCTCTCCGGGAAGTATGCCGAAGTCGTGCCAGCGAACTCCTGAAGAAAAATCAAGATGAGCAGGATGCCTCAGTCAATCGGTCCAGACGCCCGCCACGCGAATACCAGGTCGACGATCTTGCATTCGTGATAAAGTACTCGCAATCAACGGGGAAATTAGACCCTGGAATGCGAGGGCCGTACAAAGTAACCAAAGTTCTACCTAATGGCAGGTATGAACTTAAACTGCTCAGTGGGAGCCGTGGGAAAACTACCCAAGCGGCCTCCCAATATATGGTACCATGGAAAGGAGAATGGTGCCCTGAGACGTGTGCCGTCTTTTTTGAGAGTGAGTACACTTACGATTTTTGCTAACATGTCTGGTTTCAGAAGTAGATCAACATATGGGTGTGTTCCCTATGGCGTGTGTCGCCCAACATGTGGATGTGTTCCCTAAGTCGTGTGTCGCCCAACATGTGGGTGTGTTCCCTATGGCGTGTGTCGCCCAACATGTGGGTGTGTTCCCAAAGGCGTGTGTCGCCCAACACGTGGGTGTGTTCCCAAAGGCGTGTGTCGCCCAACATGTGGATGTGTTCCCTAAGGCGTGTGTCGCCCAACATGTGGGTGTGTTCCCAAAGGCGTGTGTCGCCCAACGTTGGCGTTAGTCGCCTAGACAGCGTTAGTCGCTGTGGTAAAGTATTCGGCAATAATATAGGATGGCTGGGACGCTGACCGTCTTATATTCTTGCTGCATTGAGTTATTATTTTGATTTTCTTATAACCTGTTCCTCATACGATAATCATCGTATACCCTTTCAGATGTCGAAACTGATAACGCTGATAACGGTTCAGATCAATCAGGGAGCAACGAACCTGTAGCGGTAGGACTTTCCATGCCTGATCTTGATGCAGAAGTAGGAGCTCTGATGCTGCAAAATCATTTCGTTGAAGAGGAATCCCAGAACGTTCAAGTCGAGGACGACTTGGTGTCAGGAGAGGCCGTGTTAGGAAGAATCTCGTGACAATTTCCAATCTGGTATAAAAGCAGCGCGCGTACCGTCATTCGGTCATTTTGTCGGGTATCACTCGTGGCGGTAACATCGCTCAAAGGGCTGTAAGTCTTATAATTTCTAGCTTATTGTTGTTATTTTCTATTGTTCTTGATAATTGGATTTCGTGTGATTTATGTCTATTTTAGTCGTTATAATTTGGTTCCTTGTGTATAAAACTAACGGTTGTAATAACTTAGAAATCGTGTGTATTAAAATAAACTGATTATACTTGTGATTTCATCGGCTGTGTCGGCCGTGTGGTATTTTTTAAACATTTCCACTTCTGATTGCTAAAAATATATATATATATATATGTATATTTAGAAAGTATGATATTCGTCTAAATGTACCTAAGCACTTAATATATCAATGAAACCTTACTTTTTGCCACTGTTTCGTAGTTTTAGTGCACCCGCCCATAGCATTCAGCGTCGTGCAAACATCTTCCCACAGTCGACGACTTTGCACACAACCGTCGATGCTCCTCAAGTTTCCATGAGCCAAATCTCGATGCTCTACAATGAAATTAAGGAGAGCATCCATTTGTGCCGCTGTCGGTCTGGACATGGTGACTTCTTCTTGCAGAATGTTTGTTCATAACTTTCATTTCCAAGCTTCCAAAACACGAACATGAGAAAACGATAAACCGTGAGTATTTATATATATATTATATATATATATATACGTTCATATATTTTTGGATTATGTATTTATTAAGTATACTTATGTATTTATTTATTTTTTTGCATTATATGTGTAGGTATATTTATATTTTAGTTTTAGACTTCACACATTCACATTTTTCTCTTCTTGTTCTCACACACTATTGTCTACATTTCTTTTTTACTTCGCCTTTCGCAGGTCTGCTGGAAGAAATTTCTTAAGAAATAAGCAGTACCTTTGTACTCATATTTTAAATGTCTTATCCTTATGTGTTTTACTGTGTGTACATAAATAATAAAATAAATAAATAAATAAATAAATAAACCCCAGGGGGCACTTTAGCACGCGTAAAGTGAATTGCTCTACAAGGAAATTAAGGAGAGCATCAATTTGTGCCGCTGTCGGTCTGGACATGGTGACTTCTTCTTGCAGAATGTTTGGTCATAACTTTCATTTCCATGCTTCCAAAACACGAACACGAGAAAACGATAAACCCAAGGGGCAATTTATCACGCGTAAAGTGAATAATATATGTAGTTTAGAATACATTTAGCTTGTATTTTGTATACATCTCATAACTTCACTTTAACACTACACTTCAGTCCGCACTTGATGATAACGAAATACGGTTATTGTTATAACGATAGCGACAGACGAGATTTGGTTTGAGTTTATACTTTTTTTCAGTTTATTTTTCTCAATTTTGCAATAATAAAAATCTTAATCTATCCAATTGTTTGTTTACTTGTCATCCTTTGACATTTATCGCTTTTTCTTTTTTTTGTTGACAATCGGCACTGACAACTGTATGCCAGCTACAAATATATTGTTTTTTCGAGAAATAGTACAATGTTCCTAGGTATAAATATTGAAATAAAAGCAAAGTTCTATTTTCTTACTATAAAAAATAATTTTACTCAGTAATTCAATACATAGTTTAATTATATCGACATAAATAATAATGACTAATAAAAACATATCGATAAAACGTTCACCTCTGGCACTACATTTCGTTCGGTCCTACACTCTTCCGAATATTGACTATGGTTCCGACCCGACTGAGCCGATCCGAACTTTTTTCGTAGTAGGGTAACAATATTCGGTTCGGCCATGTGTCGGTCCGATCCGATCATTCGAATGTGTCACTTCGGAGTAGACCTCCAGACCCTGAGAGTCTTTCTCGATTCAGTCAAGGCCTTCGACACGATGTCTGTTTCTGTCCTTCTGAACAAAATAGAGACCATAGGAATAAGGGGAACACCGCTGAAACTTTTTGCTGATTATTTACACGGACGGTACCAATGTGAGTGCGCAAACTAATATTATGTTTTAAAAAAAATGCGAACTTTAGCAGATTGTAAATTAATCACACAAGTTTATTATGCCTATGTCAATCTATAATTCACATCTTGGGGTGGCGCACCAGAGAGCAATTTAAAGGTAACAAACTTCCATCCCTTCTTTATTGTCACAGATCTGCTACTTATGTATATAAATCCTGCAACGTACTAAACACCAGTTTGCCAGATATTCATTATGTACTAAAATAGTATTAAAACAGCACACCATGCTTGCCTACAATGCTAATAACACTAACATGAGACGGAATGATCCAGAACGACGGAATGATGATTCATGTTAAAAGTCTTTCTACAAAGACATGACTTGAAAACATTTCTTTGTAGAAAGATTTTTAACATTCTTAGGCCCATTCCTGTACAAAAGAATAACTGCTAACATGCTACCTTACTTTTATTTACCTAAGTTTTAATTTAGTTTTTATGGCCCGATTCCCTTGTTCACAAATTAAACTAAATTGAAGTTCAGTGCATCTTTTCTTTCTGTTTCATTAAGAACAGGACCGAAGATAAAAATATAGTATAGTCCAGTCAAATTAAGATAGACAGTTTGGACGTGATTAAAAACATGGCTACTAAAAATACGTCAATTTACGTCAGGCGCTGACTAATTTGGCAGGACTATACTAACATTTATCTTCTGACATTTTCTTAATGAATAGAAAGAAAAAGATGCACTGAACTTAAATTTAGTTTAGTTTGTGAACAAGGGAATCGGCGCCATTGTCAATTTATTACATTAAGGGCTGATTTTACAATCAACTGATAATTTTTGTTCGTGGAATAAAATTGACATCTGACAGATTTTGTATGGAAAATCTGTCAAAAACTCAAAATTATTCCTCGGATAAAATTATCTGGCGTTGGAAAAATCAGCCCTAAGTATAATATGCACTAGGGGGCCAAACGCCTCCTGCCGGAGGCTTTACGCGGGGGTCGTGCGGTCCATGGCCCTATACGGGGCCCCGGTGTGGGCGCGTTCACTGCGGCGGCGAGCCGCCCACTACCTGAACGCGCCCCAGAAGGTGGTAGCCGTAAGGCTCATCCGGGGCTACCGCACGATCTCGCGCGAGGCGGCAAGCCTCCTTGCCGGACTGCCGCCATGGGATCTGGAGGCGATAGTCCTCGCGCGCCTGTATGAGTGGCGCGCGGAGGCACTACGCCGGGGGGAAAGTCCGCTCCCACGGCAAATTGCGGCGGAGCGGGTGGATCTCCGGCTCGATCTCATGGCGACATGGAAAGAGCGACTGTCGCAACCCAGCGCAGGGCACGCCGCGATAGCGGCGATAAGAGCCCTCTTTGAGGAGTGGCTAGAGAGGTGCCACGGTGCCCTCACTCACCGCCTGACGCAGGTCCTCACCGGACACGGAAGTTTCGGTAGGTTCCTGCACATCATTAGGCGGGAGGAAACGCCCGGGTGTCACCATTGCCAGGATCGCCCAGAGGACAGGGTGGACAACACGGTGGAGGTCTGCCCCGCTTGGGCGGAGAACCGCCGTGTCCTCGTAGAGGCGATCGGCAGCGGCGGCGGCCTGTCGCGCCCGGCCCTGGTGCAAGCCATGGTCCGGAGCGAGAGGGAGTGGGAGGCAGTCGCCTCCTTCTGCGAAGCAGTCATGCTAGCGAAGGAGGGGGCGGGACAGATGAGGGAGAGAGCTTCCTGTCCCAGCCGCCGCGGGAGACGCTCCGGGCGTCGGGAGTCGCGTGACGACTACCGACCACCGTAGGCGCGGGCCTGCGGGCGGAGAGCAATGGGTAGCTCACCGCCCGATCAGGACCAGGCTCGTGCCGGACGGCGCGTAAGTGTTCCACGCGCGCCTCAAAGAGATGTCAGCATAATCCGAGAGGCCCATAGGGCCGAAGCCTGCCGGGTCAGTGGGATTGTTCGAAAGGGTTACCGCTACCCCGGAACATAATGGGCGAAGAAAGGAACATGGGTGGGTTTTAGTCAGTAAGAGTCTGACACTCCCTTCCGCTCCACCCAGAGCGGGAGCGGTCATTTGATGATTTCCCACCAGAAAAAAGAAAAGAAAATAGTATAATATGCACTTTCTAGCCTTAAGCACAGGTTCAACCTAGTTCAGGCAAATTACCAACTGTGCTCTATTGTTATTGTTAAGATATCTATTGTAAATGTGTCCCTTTTATAAATAAACGATTTTATTAATATTAATATTTATTGTCTTTGACATATCTTGGGTACCAGGCCGAAAGCAACTCGCAGAGGCCCCTTAGACAATTTTAAATTATCAATAAAACGACTTTGTTAAGTGTGCCATTTTGAGTAAACGCTACGTTTGCTAATATTATTTGTCTTCCTTAAATCTGAGTTATTATGCGTCTGGTAACATTATATGTTGATATGTAAGTTATGATATAGGGTTTTTTTTGCATTCTTCAATAAATTTCTAATCTAAGGACACTTTAAAGTATTAGGGAAGGGGAATAGTTAATAAAAAACACAGTATAGAATGTGCCAAAATTGTATTCATAAAAATAAAACATAGGTATTGATTATCTTTTTTGGAAAATATGGATGTATTTAGTATACTATATTAGTAAATATGTCGGAAATGTACTTTTATATAGGGTTTGTCCAAAATGGATGGATGAGCTGACCGATGCCTGTAACACATAGATTTACACTGTGGTTAGGTTGAAATTATATAAATGGGCTTTCTTATATTTGAATTATTATAATTATTTTTTATAAATTTAATGTAATGTATAAGTATGAGTATCCACGACGCTTTGATGCATAGAAATTATTACCATGTTTAAAGTAGATCGAAGTTTAGGTAACGATGTAAAAATCAGTGGCCCATTGGCGTAATGGACGAATGTTTACCTTTTCAAGAATCCTGAGCAGCCTGCCTGCCTGATGTTTAACCTGTTTGAATAAAAGTTATGTAAGTAATATATGAAAAGTGAAGTATTTATTACTGTCTCGTAAAACATAATTGAGTGACCTCGGCAAGCGTATGCCGTTCTAACTTGACCACACGGACTCCCCATGCCTCATGCCAGGACACGATAGGATGAACTACGAGGACTAGATTCATCTGAATCTAGTCCTCGTAGTTCCATCTACTGCTATCTTCTAGCAGTAGATGGCGCTAAGAGTAAAGAAAGATGAACGGCTTTTGTACTACAATGAGACGCTTAAGGATACGACGTCAATCGGAAAGGGATAACTTAGCACAAAAGAGTGATAGTTGACAATCATGTGATAGTTTAACACCCACTATGTAAAAAATGAGTTAAAATCCTGTCAATGTAGATCCTGGACCTGCGGTCATAATGTAATAACTTGCATGAACATCTGTAATGTTGGATTCTTACATTTTGTAAACTATACTTGGTACACAGATTTAAGTACTTCCATGCATAAATTAATTTATAACATTAATTGAATTATTTCATTAGTGATTTATAATGTTATTCATAAATACTTACTACGATGAGATGAACTATCTTAAGAACTAGATTCAGACAGCAGGCCACTGCTGTCTGAATCTAGTCCTTTATATAGCCTTTATCTGCTGTGTGTTGATGGAGCTAAGAGTAAAGAACGAAGAACGGCTTTTGTACTGCAGTAAGACACTAAAGGATCTGCAGTGTGTTTGTAATAAAATTGCTTTACCTGATGGAGCATGAGACTTTGGATCAGTTGGGCTGGGATCTACTTCGTGGCGACTGCCCATCGCATCGACTGCGTGGTGAGTGCTCATCGAGCCGACGGCGTGGCGACTGCCCATTGCGTCGACGGCGAGGCGACTGCCCATCGCGTCGGCTGCGCGGTGACTGCCCATCACGTCGACTGCGCGGCAACGGTCCATCTCGCCAACTGCCTGGCGTTTGCCCATCCCGCTGACTACGCGGCGTCTGCCCATCACGTCGACCGAGTGACGTCTGCCCATTACGCTGACTGGACTGCGACTGTCCATCGCGCCAACTGCGTGGCGACCGCCAATCACGTTGACTGCGTGGCGATTGCCAGTCGGTTTGGCGTCTAGGTAATCGCTCATTGCGTCGGCTGCAAAACAACCAATCATCGCATCCGCTGTGAGGCGATTCATCATGTACCTTACGAATGTTCAGCTGGTCTATGCGTTCTCTGCGTGTCTTCATTATTATTATAAGACTTGGAGTGCGGCGTACGGGACTTCGCGATCGATGTGCATCAGATCGGTCAGCAGAGTGCCGTGAGGGTATTTGCCCTGTAGCAGTAAATTCTTTCATTTTATCTGGAATTTAGAAAATCACGAAAGCAAACTACGCATGTTTAGCCGTTTACATAATTTAAAGAAATAAAAAAAAATGTATATATATATAAGTATATAAATATAATAATTAAAAATAATTCATTTTATTTATCATTATTTATTTAAACAAATGTCAAATTCGAATCCCACTTCTGATATGTAAGATCGCCGTACCCTTTTGTAGGACAATCTTACCTTATTTATTTTACTTTATTTAAATTGTGTGCATCATAAAGATTAGAAGGATATATAAATGTAGGTATGAGTTTAATATACCAAACTTGGCTTCACAACATTATATTTTATTATATTATGAAATAAAACATTAGAAATCACAACAAAATCATTGTTGCATAAAATGAATAATAAATCATAATACTTACATTTTAGTTTAGACCTAGAGATGCGCACTCTACGATCACTCGAACTCAACTTCCCGTTTGCTTGTGCTACAACCATTTTTATACGCCTACTTAGTGGCGGGGGTTATGAATCACACAACACGTGCGTTTGCAGTTGCAGACGCACGTTTCGTTTTACGGTGAGCACAAACATACTAGGTTTTTACATTTATTCATTTTAGCATTTTATATTTAATTATACCTACATTTATATTGTCTACCTTATTATTAAATTATACATTCTAACAAATATAATTTATTATTTTAACTCTTAACTGCAGTGTGTTTGTAATAAAGGTGCCTTACCTGGTAAACCAGTAGAATTTGGATCAGTTGGGCTGGGACTACTCGTGCTAGGACCTGTGGTTCCTTCATCGTCATCTGCGGTCATAATGTAAAAGAACTTTTATAAACATCTGCTTGATTCACACGACAACTCATGAAAATAAATGGACATGAACATGAGAGTGTAAACAAATAATTAAATTCCTGTTAATTTTATTTACTAGACGGTATATTTGTATTGTAATTCATAGATGCAAGTCTTGTGCAATTGACTCTATTCTATTTTAGTTACCTACTCAGTATTAATTATTATAATATGATTATAATTATAATTATAATTTTAACTCTTAAATGCAGTGTGTTTGCAATAAAGGTGCCTTACCTGGTGAACCAGTAGAATTTGGATCAGTTGGGCTAGGACCACTTGTGCTAGGACCTGTGGTTCCTTCATCGTCACCTGGGGTCATAATGTAAAACAACTTTTATAAACATCTGTTTGATTTACATGATAACTTATGAAAATAAATGGATATGAATATGAGAGTGTAAACAAATAATTAAATTCCTGTAAATTTTATTTACTAGATGGTATGTTTGTATTGTAATTCATAGATGCAAGTCTTGTGCAATTGACTCTATTCTATTTGAGTTACCTACTCAATAATAATTATTATAATATAATTTATAATTTTAACTCTTAACTGCAGCGTGTTTGTAACAAAGGTGCCTTACCTGGTGAACCAGTAGAATTTGGATCAGTTGAGCTGGGACCACTCGTGCTAGGACCTGTGGTTCCTTCATCGTCACCTGCGGTCATAATGTAAAACAACTTTTATAAACATCTGTTTGATTCACATGATAACTCATGAAAATAAATGGACATGAATATGAGAGTGTAAACAAATAATTAAATTCCTGTTAATTTTATTTACTAGATGGTATATTTGTATTGTAATTCATAGATGCAAGTCTTGTGCAATTGACTCTATTCTATTTTAGTGACCTACTCAATAATAATTATTATAATATAATTTATAATTTTAACTCTTAACTGCAGTGTGTTTGTAACAAAGGTGCCTTACCTGGTGAACCAGTAGAATTTAGATCAGTTGAGCTGGGACCACTCGTGCTAGGACCTGTGGTTCCTTCATCGTCACCTGCGGTCACAATGTAAAACAATTTTTATAAACATCTGTTTGATTCACACGACAATTCATGAAAATAAATGGACATGAACATGAGAGTGTAAACAAATAATTAAATTCCTGTTAAATTTATTGACTAGATGGTATATTTGTATTGTAATTCATACATGCAAGTCTTGTGCAATTGACTCTATTCTATTTTAGTGACCTACTCAATAATAATTATTATAATATAATTTATAATTTTAACTCTTAACTGCAGCGTGTTTGTAACAAAGGTGCCTTACCTGGTGAACCAGTAGAATTTGGATCAGTTGAGCTGGGACCACTCGTGCTAGGACCTGTGGTTCCTTCATCGTCACCTGCGGTCATAATGTAAAAAAAAAATTTATAAACATCTGCTTGATTTACACGACAACTCATGAAAATAAATGGACATGAACATGAGAGTGTAAACAAATAATTAAATTCCTGTTAATTTTATTTACTAGACGGTATATTTGTATTGTAATTCATAGATGCAAGTCTTGTGCAATTGACTCTATTCTATTTTAGTTACCTACTCAGTATTAATTATTATAATATGATTATAATTATAATTATAATTTTAACTCTTGAATGCAGTGTGTTTGCAATAAAGGTGCCTTACCTGGTGAACCAGTAGAATTTGGATCAGTTGGGCTAGGACCACTTGTGCTAGGACCTGTGGTTCCTTCATCGTCACCTGCGGTCATAATGTAAAACAACTTTTATAAACATCTGTTTGATTTACATGATAACTTATGAAAATAAATGGACATGAAAATGAGAGTGTAAACAAATAATTAAATTCCTATTAAATTTATTTACTAGACGATATATTTGTATTGTAATTCATAGATGCAAGTCTTGTGCAATTGACTCTATTCTATTTAAGTTACCTACTCAGTAATAATTATTATAATATGATTATAATTATAATTATAATTTTAACTCTTAAATGCAGTGTGTTTGTAATAAAGGTGCCTTACCAGGTGAACCAGTAGAATTTGGATCAGTTGGGCTAGGACCACTTGTGCTAGGACCTGTGGTTCCTTCATCGTCACCTGCGGTCATAATGTAAAACAACTTTTATAAACATCTGTTTGATTCACATGATAACTTATGAAAATAAATGGACATGAATATGAGAGTGTAAACAAATAATTAAATTCCTGTTAATTTTATTTAATAGATGGTATGTTTGTATTGTAATTCATAGATGCAAGTCTTGTGCAATTGACTCTATTCTATTTTAGTTACCTACTCAATAATAATTATTATAATATAATTTATAATTTTAACTCTTAACTGCAGTGTGTTTGTAATAAAGGTGCCTTACCTGGTGAACCAGTAGAATTTGGATCAGTTGAGCTGGGACCACTCGTGCTAGGATTTGTGGTTCCTTCATCGTCACCTGCGGTCATAATGTAAAACAACTTTTATAAACATCTGTTTGATTCACACGACAATACATGAAAATAAATGGACATGAACATGAGAGGGTAAACAAATAAATAAATTCCTGTTAATTTTATTTACTAGATGGTATATTTGTATTGTAATTCATAGATGCAAGTCTTGTGCAATTGACTCTATTCTATTTTAGTTACCTACTCAATAATTATTATAATATAATTTATAATTTTAACTCTTAACTGCAGTGTGTTTGTAACAAAGGTGCCTTACCTGGTGAACCAGTAGAATTTTGATCAGTTGAGCTTGGACCACTCGTGCTAGGACCTGTGGTTCCTTCATAGTCACCTGCGATCATAATGTAAAAAAAAATTTATAAACATCTGCTTGATTTACACGACAACTCATGAAAATAAATGGACATGAACATGAGAGGGTAAACAAATAATTAAATTCCTGTTAATTTTATTTACTAGATGGTATATTTGTATTGTAATTCATATATGCAAGTCTTGTGCAATTGATTCTATTCTATTTTAGTTACCTACTCAGTAATAATTATTATAATATAATTTATAATTTTAATTCTTAACTGCAGTGTGTTTGTAACAAAGGTGCCTTACCTGGTGAACCAGTAGAATTTGGATCAGTTGAGCTGGGACCACTCGTGCTAGGACCTGTGGTTCCTTCATCGTCACCTGCGGTCATAATGTAAAACAACTTTTATAAACATCTGTTTAGTTCACACAACAACTCGTGAAAATAAATGGACATGAACATGAGAGGGTAAACAAATAATTAAATTCCTGTTAATTTTATTTACTAGACGGTATATTTGTATTGTAATTCATAGATGCAAGTCTTGTGCAATTGACTCTATTCTATTTTAGTTACCTACTCAGTAATAATTATTATAATATGATTATAACTATAATTATAATTTTAACTCTTAAGTGCAGTGTGTTTGTAATAAAGGTGCTTTACCTGGTGAAACAGTAGAATTTGGATCAGTTGGGCTGGGACTACTCGTGCTAGGACCTGTGGTTTCTTCATCGTCACCTGCGGTCATAATGTAAAACAACTTTTATAAATATCTGTTTGATTCACACGACAATTCATGAAAATAAATGGACATGAACATGAGAGTGTAAACAAATAATTAAATTCCTGTTAAATTTATTTACTAGACGGTATATTTGTATTGTAATTCATAGATGCAAGTCTTGTGCAATTGACTCTATTCTATTTTAGTGACCTACTCAATAATAATTATTATAATATAATTTATAATTTTAACTCTTAATTGCAGTGTGTTTGTAACAAAGGTGCCTTACCTGGTGAACCAGTAGAATTTGGATCAGTTGAGCTGGGACTACTCGTGCTAGGACCTGTGGTTCCTTCATCGTCATCTGCGGTCATAAAGTAAAAGAACTTTTATAAACATCTGCTTAATTCACACAACAACTCATTAAAATAAATGGACATGAACATGAGAGTGTAAACAAATAATTAAATTCCTAGTAATTTTATTTACTAGACGGTATATTTGTATTGTAATTCATAGATGCAAGTCTTGTGCAATTAACTCTATTCTATTTTAGTTACCTACTCAGTAATAATTATTATAATATGATTATAACTATAATTATAATTTTAACTCTTAAATGCAGTGTGTTTGTAATAAAGGTGCTTTACCTGGTGAAACAGTAGAATTTGGATCAGTTGGGCTGGGACTACTCGTGCTAGGACCTGTGGTTTCTTCATCGTCACCTGCGGTCATAATGTAAATCAACTTTTATAAACATCTGTTTGATTCACATGATAACTTATGAAAATAAATGGACATGAATATGAGAGTGTAAACAAATAATTAAATTCCTGTTAATTTTATCTACTAGATGGTATATTTGTATTGTAATTCATAGATGCAAGTCTTGTGCAATTGACTGTATTCTATTTTAGTTACCTACTCAATAATAATTATTATAATATAATTTATAATTTTAACCCTTAACTGCAGTGTGTTTGTAATAAAGGTGCCTTACCTGGTGGACCAGTAGAATTTGAATCAGTTGGGCTGGGACCACTCGTGCTAGGACCTATGGTTCCTTCATCGTCACCTGCGGTCATAGTGTAAAACAACTTTTATAAACATTTGTTTGATTCACACGACAACTCATGAAAATAAATGGACATGAACATGAGAGTGTAAACAAATAATTAAATTCCTGTTAATTTTATTTACTAGATGGTATATTTGTATTGTAATTCATAGATGCAAGTCTTGTGCAATTGACTCTATTCTATTTTAGTTACCTACTCAATAATAATTATTATAATATAATTTGTAATTTTAACTCTTAACTGCAGTGTGTTTGTAACAAAGGTTCCTTACCTGGTGAACCAGTAGAATTTTGATCAGTTGAGCTGGGACCACTCGTGCTAGGACCTGTGGTTCCTTCATCGTCACCTGCGGTCATAATGTAAATTAACTTTTATAAACATCTGTTTCATTCACATGATAACTCATGAAAATAAATGGACATGAACATGAGAGTGTAAACAAATAATTAAATTCCTGTTAATTATATTTACTAGACGGTATATTTGTATTGTAATTTATAGATGCAAGTCTTGTGCAATTGACTCTATTCTATTTTAGTTACCTACTCAGTAATAATTATTATAATATGATTATAATATAATTTATAATTTTAACTCTTAACTGCAGTGTGTTTGTAACAAAGGTGCCTTACCTGGTGAACCAGTAGAATTTGGATCAGTTGAGCTGGGACTACTCGTGCTAGGACCTGTGGTTCCTTCATCGTCATCTGCGGTCATAAAGTAAAAGAACTTTTATAAACATCTGTTTGATTCACATGATAACTTATGAAAATAAATGGACATGAATATGAGAGTGTAAACAAATAATTAAATTCCTGTTAATTTTATTTACTAGATGGTATGTTTGTATTGTAATTCATAGATGCAAGTCTTGTGCAATTGACTCTATTCTATTTTAGTTACCTACTCAATAATTATTATAATATAATTTATAATTTTAACTCTTAACTGCAGTGTGTTTGTAACAAAGGTGCCTTACCTGGTGAACCAGTAGAATTTTGATCAGTTGAGCTGGGACCACTCGTGCTAGGACCTGTGGTTCCTTCATCGTCACCTGCGGTCATAATGTAAAACAACTTTTATAAACGTCTGTTTGATTCACACGAAAATTCATGAAAATAAATGGACATGAACATGAGAGTGTAAACAAATAATTAAATTCCTGTTAAATTTATTTACTAGACGGTATATTTGTATTGTAATTCATAGATGCAAGTCTTGTGCAATTGACTCTATTCTATTTTAGTGACCTACTCAATAATAATTATTATAATATAATTTATAATTTTAACTCTTAACTGCAGTGTGTTTGTAACAAAGGTGCCTTACCTGGTGAACCAGTAGAATTTGGATCAGTTGAGCTGGGACTACTCGTGCTAGGACCTGTGGTTCCTTCATCGTCATCTGCGGTCATAAAGTAAAAGAACTTTTATAAACATCTGCTTGATTCACACAACAACTCATTAAAATAAATGGACATGAACATGAGAGTGTAAACAAATTATTAAATTCCTGGTAATTTTATTTACTAGACGGTATATTTGTATTGTAATTCATAGATGCAAGTCTTGTGCAATTGACTCTATTCTATTTTAGTTACCTACTCAGTAATAATTATTATAATATGATTATAACTATAATTATAATTTTAACTCTTAAATGCAGTGTGTTTGTAATAAAGGTGCTTTACCTGGTGAACCAGTAGAATTTGGATCAGTTGGGCTGGGACTACTCGTGCTAGGACCTGTGGTTCCTTCATCGTCACCTGCGGTCATAATGTAAAACAACTTTTATAATTATCTGTTTGATTCACATGATAACTTATGAAAATAAATGGACATGAATATGAGAGTGTAAACAAATAATTAAATTCCTGTTAATTTTATTTACTAGATGGTATGTTTGTATTGTAATTCATAGATGCAAGTCTTGTGCAATTGACTCTATTCTATTTTAGTTACCTACTCAATAATAATTATTATAATATAATTTATAATTTTAACTCTTAACTGCAGTGTGTTTGTAACAAAGGTGCCTTACCTGGTGAACCAGTAGAATTTGGATCAGTTGAGCTGGGACCACTCGTGCTAGGATCTGTGGTTCCTTCATCGTCACCTGCGGTCATAATGTAAAACAACTTTTATAAACATCTGTTTGATTCACACGACAATACATGAAAATAAATGGACATGAACATGAGAGGGTAAACAAATAATTAAATTCCTGTTAATTTTATTTACTAGATGGTATATTTGTATTGTAATTCATAGATGCAAGTCTTGTGCAATTGATTCTATTCTATTTTAGTTACCTACTCAGTAATAATTATTATAATATAATTTATAATTTTAATTCTTAACTGCAGTGTGTTTGTAACAAAGGTGCCTTACCTGGTGAACCAGTAGAATTTGGATCAGTTGAGCTGGGACCACTCGTGCTAGGACCTGTGGTTCCTTCATCGTCACCTGCGGTCATAATGTAAAACAACTTTTATAAACATCTGTTTGATTCACACAACAACTCGTGAAAATAAATGGACATGAACATGAGAGTGTAAATAAATAATTAAATTCCTGTTAATTTTATTTACTATATGGTATATTTGTATTGTAATTCATAGATGCAAGTCTTGTGCAATTGACTCTATTCTATTTTAGTTACCTACTCAGTAATAATTATTATAATATGATTATAACTATAATTATAATTTTAACTCTTAAATGCAGTGTGTTTGTAATAAAGGTGCTTTACCTGGTGAACCAGTAGAATTTGGATCAGTTGGGCTGGGACTACTCGTGCCAGGACTTGTGGTTCCTTCATCGTCACCTGCGGTCATAATGTAAAACAACTTTTATAATTATCTGTTTGATTCACATGATAACTTATGAAAATAAATGGACACGAATATGAGAGTGTAAACAAATAATTAAATTCCTGTTAATTTTATTTACTAGATGGTATGTTTGTATTGTAATTCATAGATGCAAGTCTTTTGCAATTGACTCTATTCTATTTTAGTTACCTACTCAATAATAATTATTATAATATAATTTATAATTTTAACTCTTAACTGCAGTGTGTTTGTAATAAAGTTGCCTTACCTGGTGAACCAGTAGAATTTGGATCAGTTGAGCTGGGACCACTCGTGCTAGGATCTGTGGTTCCTTCATCGTCACCTGCGGTCATAATGTAAAACAACTTTTATAAACATCTGTTTGATTCACACGACAATACATGAAAATAAATGGACATGAACATGAGAGGGTAAACAAATAATTAAATTCCTGTTAATTTTATTTACTAGACGGTATATTTGTATTGTAATTCATAGATGCAAGTCTTGTGCAATTGATTCTATTCTATTTTAGTTACCTACTCAGTAATAATTATTATAATATAATTTATAATTTTAATTCTTAACTGCAGTGTGTTTGTAACAAAGGTGCCTTACCTGGTGAACCAGTAGAATTTGGATCAGTTGAGCTGGGACCACTCGTGCTAGAACTTGTGGTTCCTTCATCGTCACCTGCGGTCATAATGTAAAACAACTTTTATAAACATCTGTTTGATTCACACAACAACTCGTGAAAATAAATGGACATGAACATGAGAGTGTAAACAAAAAATTAAATTCCTGTTAATTTTATTTACTATATGGTATATTTGTATTGTAATTCATAGATGCAAGTCTTGTGCAATTGACTCTATTCTATTTTAGTGACCTACTCAATAATAATTATTATAATATAATTTATAATTTTAACTCTTAACTGCAGTGTGTTTGTAACAAAGGTGCCTTACCTGGTGAACCAGTAGAATTTGGATCAGTTGAGCTGGGACCACTCGTGCTAGGACTTGTGGTTCCTTCATCGTCACCTGCGGTCATAATGTAAAAAACTTTTATAAACATCTGCTTGATTCACACGACAACTCATGAAAATAAATGGACATGAACATGAGAGTGTAAACAAATAATTAAATTCCTGTTAATTTTATTTACTAGATGGTATGTTTGTATTGTAATTCATAGATGCAAGGCTTGTGCAATTGACTCTATTCTATTTTAGTGACCTACTCAATAATAATTATTATAATATAATTTATAATTTTAACTCTTAACTGCAGTGTGTTTGTAACAAAGGTGCCTTACCTGTTGAACCAGTAGAATTTGGATCAGTTGAGCTGGGACTACTCGTGCTAGGACCTGTGGTTCCTTCATCGTCATCTGCGGTCATAAAGTAAAAGAACTTTTATAAACATCTGCTTGATTCACACAACAACTCATTAAAATAAATGGACATGAACATGAGAGTGTAAACAAATAATTAAATTCCTGGTAATTTTATTTACTAGACGGTATATTTGTATTGTAATTCATAGATGCAAGTCTTGTGCAATTGACTCTATTCTATTTTAGTTACCTACTCAGTCATAATTATTATAATATGATTATAACTATAATTATAATTTTAACTCTTAAATGCAGTGTGTTTGTAATAAAGGTGCTTTACCTGGTGAACCAGTAGAATTTGGATCAGTTGGGCTGGGACTACTCGTGCTAGGACCTGTGGTTCCTTCATCGTCACCTGCGGTCATAATGTAAATCAACTTTTATAAACATCTGTTTGATTCACATGATAACTTATGAAAATAAATGGACATGAATATGAGAGTGTAAACAAATAATTAAATTCCTGTTAATTTTATTTACTAGATGGTATGTTTGTATTGTAATTCATAGATGCAAGTCTTGTGCAATTGACTCTATTCTATTTTAGTTACCTACTCAATAATAATTATTATAATATAATTTGTAATTTTAACTCTTAACTGCAGTGTGTTTGTAACAAAGGTTCCTTACCTGGTGAACCAGTAGAATTTTGATCAGTTGAGCTGGGACCACTCGTGCTAGGACCTGTGGTTCCTTCATCGTCACCTGCGGTCATAATGTAAATTAACTTTTATAAACATCTGTTTCATTCACATGATAACTCATGAAAATAAATGGACATGAACATGAGAGTGTAAACAAATAATTAAATTCCTGTTAATTATATTTACTAGACGGTATATTTGTATTGTAATTTATAGATGCAAGTCTTGTGCAATTGACTCTATTCTATTTTAGTTACCTACTCAGTAATAATTATTATAATATGATTATAATATAATTTATAATTTTAACTCTTAACTGCAGTGTGTTTGTAACAAAGGTGCCTTACCTGGTGAACCAGTAGAATTTTGATCAGTTGAGCTGGGACCACTCGTGCTAGGACCTGTGGTTCCTTCATCGTCACCTGCGGTCATAATGTAAAACAACTTTTATAAACGTCTGTTTGATTCACACGAAAATTCATGAAAATAAATGGACATGAACATGAGAGTGTAAACAAATAATTAAATTCCTGTTAAATTTATTTACTAGACGGTATATTTGTATTGTAATTCATAGATGCAAGTCTTGTGCAATTGACTCTATTCTATTTTAGTGACCTACTCAATAATAATTATTATAATATAATTTATAATTTTAACTCTTAACTGCAGTGTGTTTGTAACAAAGGTGCCTTACCTGGTGAACCAGTAGAATTTGGATCAGTTGAGCTGGGACTACTCGTGCTAGGACCTGTGGTTCCTTCATCGTCATCTGCGGTCATAAAGTAAAAGAACTTTTATAAACATCTCCTTGATTCACACAACAACTCATTAAAATAAATGGACATGAACATGAGAGTGTAAACAAATAATTAAATTCCTGTTAAATTTATTTACTAGACGGTATATTTGTATTGTAATTCATAGATGCAAGTCTTGTGCAATTGACTCTATTCTATTTTAGTGACCTACTCAATAATAATTTTTATAATATAATTTATAATTTTAACTCTTAACTGCAGTGTGTTTGTAACAAAGGTGCCTTACCTGGTGAACCAGTAGAATTTGGATCAGTTGAGCTGGGACTACTCGTGCTAGGACCTGTGGTTCCTTCATCGTCATCTGCGGTCATAAAGTAAAAGAACTTTTATAAACATCTGCTTGATTCACACAACAACTCATTAAAATAAATGGACATGAACATGAGAGTGTAAACAAATTATTAAATTCCTGGTAATTTTATTTACTAGACGGTATATTTGTATTGTAATTCATAGATGCAAGTCTTGTGCAATTGACTCTATTCTATTTTAGTTACCTACTCAGTAATAATTATTATAATATGATTATAACTATAATTATAATTTTAACTCTTAAATGCAGTGTGTTTGTAACAAAGGTGCTTTACCTGGTGAACCAGTAGAATTTGGATCAGTTGGGCTGGGACTACTCGTGCTAGGACCTGTGGTTCCTTCATCGTCACCTGCGGTCATAATGTAAAACAACTTTTATAATTATCTGTTTGATTCACATGATAACTTATGAAAATAAATGGACATGAATATGAGAGTGTAAACAAATAATTAAATTCCTGTTAATTTTATTTACTAGATGGTATGTTTGTATTGTAATTCATAGATGCAAGTCTTGTGCAATTGACTCTATTCTATTTTAGTTACCTACTCAATAATAATTATTATAATATAATTTATAATTTTAACTCTTAACTGCAGTGTGTTTGTAACAAAGGTGCCTTACCTGGTGAACCAGTAGAATTTGGATCAGTTGAGCTGGGACCACTCGTGCTAGGATCTGTGGTTCCTTCATCGTCACCTGCGGTCATAATGTAAAACAACTTTTATAAACATCTGTTTGATTCACACGACAATACATGAAAATAAATGGACATGAACATGAGAGGGTAAACAAATAATTAAATTCCTGTTAATTTTATTTACTAGATGGTATATTTGTATTGTAATTCATAGATGCAAGTCTTGTGCAATTGATTCTATTCTATTTTAGTTACCTACTCAGTAATAATTATTATAATATAATTTATAATTTTAATTCTTAACTGCAGTGTGTTTGTAACAAAGGTGCCTTACCTGGTGAACCAGTAGAATTTGGATCAGTTGAGCTGGGACCACTCGTGCTAGGACCTGTGGTTCCTTCATCGTCACCTGCGGTCATAATGTAAAACAACTTTTATAAACATCTGTTTGATTCACACAACAACTCGTGAAAATAAATGGACATGAACATGAGAGTGTAAACAAATAATTAAATTCCTGTTAATTTTATTTACTATATGGTATATTTGTATTGTAATTCATAGATGCAAGTCTTGTGCAATTGACTCTATTCTATTTTAGTTACCTACTCAGTAATAATTATTATAATATGATTATAACTATAATTATAATTTTAACTCTTAAATGCAGTGTGTTTGTAATAAAGGTGCTTTACCTGGTGAACCAGTAGAATTTGGATCAGTTGGGCTGGGACTACTCGTGCCAGGACTTGTGGTTCCTTCATCGTCACCTGCGGTCATAATGTAAAACAACTTTTATAATTATCTGTTTGATTCACATGATAACTTATGAAAATAAATGGACACGAATATGAGAGTGTAAACAAATAATTAAATTCCTGTTAATTTTATTTACTAGATGGTATGTTTGTATTGTAATTCATAGATGCAAGTCTTTTGCAATTGACTCTATTCTATTTTAGTTACCTACTCAATAATAATTATTATAATATAATTTATAATTTTAACTCTTAACTGCAGTGTGTTTGTAATAAAGTTGCCTTACCTGGTGAACCAGTAGAATTTGGATCAGTTGAGCTGGGACCACTCGTGCTAGGATCTGTGGTTCCTTCATCGTCACCTGCGGTCATAATGTAAAACAACTTTTATAAACATCTGTTTGATTCACACGACAATACATGAAAATAAATGGACATGAACATGAGAGGGTAAACAAATAATTAAATTCCTGTTAATTTTATTTACTAGACGGTATATTTGTATTGTAATTCATAGATGCAAGTCTTGTGCAATTGATTCTATTCTATTTTAGTTACCTACTCAGTAATAATTATTATAATATAATTTATAATTTTAATTCTTAACTGCAGTGTGTTTGTAACAAAGGTGCCTTACCTGGTGAACCAGTAGAATTTGGATCAGTTGAGCTGGGACCACTCGTGCTAGAACTTGTGGTTCCTTCATCGTCACCTGCGGTCATAATGTAAAACAACTTTTATAAACATCTGTTTGATTCACACAACAACTCGTGAAAATAAATGGACATGAACATGAGAGTGTAAACAAAAAATTAAATTCCTGTTAATTTTATTTACTATATGGTATATTTGTATTGTAATTCATAGATGCAAGTCTTGTGCAATTGACTCTATTCTATTTTAGTGACCTACTCAATAATAATTATTATAATATAATTTATAATTTTAACTCTTAACTGCAGTGTGTTTGTAACAAAGGTGCCTTACCTGGTGAACCAGTAGAATTTGGATCAGTTGAGCTGGGACCACTCGTGCTAGGACTTGTGGTTCCTTCATCGTCACCTGCGGTCATAATGTAAAAAACTTTTATAAACATCTGCTTGATTCACACGACAACTCATGAAAATAAATGGACATGAACATGAGAGTGTAAACAAATAATTAAATTCCTGTTAATTTTATTTACTAGATGGTATGTTTGTATTGTAATTCATAGATGCAAGGCTTGTGCAATTGACTCTATTCTATTTTAGTGACCTACTCAATAATAATTATTATAATATAATTTATAATTTTAACTCTTAACTGCAGTGTGTTTGTAACAAAGGTGCCTTACCTGTTGAACCAGTAGAATTTGGATCAGTTGAGCTGGGACTACTCGTGCTAGGACCTGTGGTTCCTTCATCGTCATCTGCGGTCATAAAGTAAAAGAACTTTTATAAACATCTGCTTGATTCACACAACAACTCATTAAAATAAATGGACATGAACATGAGAGTGTAAACAAATAATTAAATTCCTGGTAATTTTATTTACTAGACGGTATATTTGTATTGTAATTCATAGATGCAAGTCTTGTGCAATTGACTCTATTCTATTTTAGTTACCTACTCAGTCATAATTATTATAATATGATTATAACTATAATTATAATTTTAACTCTTAAATGCAGTGTGTTTGTAATAAAGGTGCTTTACCTGGTGAACCAGTAGAATTTGGATCAGTTGGGCTGGGACTACTCGTGCTAGGACCTGTGGTTCCTTCATCGTCACCTGCGGTCATAATGTAAATCAACTTTTATAAACATCTGTTTGATTCACATGATAACTTATGAAAATAAATGGACATGAATATGAGAGTGTAAACAAATAATTAAATTCCTGTTAATTTTATTTACTAGATGGTATGTTTGTATTGTAATTCATAGATGCAAGTCTTGTGCAATTGACTCTATTCTATTTTAGTTACCTACTCAATAATAATTATTATAATATAATTTGTAATTTTAACTCTTAACTGCAGTGTGTTTGTAACAAAGGTGCCTTACCTGGTGAACCAGTAGAATTTGGATCAGTTGAGCTGGGACTACTCGTGCTAGGACCTGTGGTTCCTTCATCGTCACCTGCGGTCATAATGTAAAACAACTTTTATAAACATCTGTTTGATTCACACAACAACTCGTGAAAATAAATGGACATGAACATGAGAGTGTAAACAAATAATTAAATTCCTGTTAATTTTATTTACTATATGGTATATTTGTATTTAAATTCATAGATGCAAGTCTTGTGCAATTGACTCTATTCTATTTTAGTGACCTACTCAATAATAATTATTATAATATAATTTATAATTTTAACTCTTAACTGCAGTGTGTTTGTAACAAAGGTGCCTTACCTGGTGAACCAGTAGAATTTTGATCAGTTGAGCTGGGACCACTCGTGCTAGGACCTGTGGTTCCTTCATCGTCACCTGCGGTCATAACGTAAATTAACTTTTATAAACATCTGTTTGATTCACATGATAACTCATGAAAATAAATGGACATGAACATGAGAGTGTAAACAAATAATTAAATTCCTGTTAATTATATTTACTAGACGGTATATTTGTATTGTAATTTATAGATGCAAGTCTTGTGCAATTGACTCTATTCTATTTTAGTTACCTACTCAGTAATAATTATTATAATATGATTATAACTATAATTATAATTTTAACTCTTAAATGCAGTGTTTGTAATAAAGGTGCTTTACCTGGTGAACCAGTAGAATTTGGATCAGTTGGGCTGGGACTACTCGTGCTAGGACTTGTGGTTCCTTCATCGTCACCTGCGGTCATAATGTAAAACAACTTTTATAATTATCTGTTTGATTCACATGATAACTTATGAAAATAAATGGACACGAATATGAGAGTGTAAACAAATAATTAAATTCCTGTTAATTTTATTTACTAGATGGTATGTTTGTATTGTAATTCATAGATGCAAGTCTTGTGCAATTGACTCTATTCTATTTTAGTTACCTACTCAATAATAATTATTATAATATAATTTGTAATTTTAACTCTTAACTGCAGTGTGTTTGTAACAAAGGTGCCTTACCTGGTGAACCAGTAGAATTTGGATCAGTTGAGCTGGGACCACTCGTGCTAGGACCTGTGGTTCCTTCATCGTCACCTGCGGTCATAATGTAAAACACCTTTTATAAACATCTGTTTGATTCACACAACAACTCGTGAAAATAAATGGACATGAATATGAGAGTGTAAACAAATAATTAAATTCCTGTTAATTTTATTTACTAGATGGTATGTTTGTATTGTAATTCATAGATGCAAGTCTTGTGCAATTGACTCTATTCTATTTTAGTTACCTACTCAATAATTATTATAATATAATTTATAATTTTAACTCTTAACTGCAGTGTGTTTGTAACAAAGGTGCCTTACCTGGTGAACCAGTAGAATTTTGATCAGTTGAGCTGGGACCACTCGTGCTAGGACCTGTGGTTCCTTCATCGTCACCTGCGGTCATAAAGTAAAAGAACTTTTATAAACATCTGCTTGATTCACACAACAACTCATTAAAATAAATGGACATGAACATGAGAGTGTAAACAAATAATTAAATTCCTGGTAATTTTATTTACTAGACGGTATATTTGTATTGTAATTCATAGATGCAAGTCTTGTGCAATTGACTCTATTCTATTTTAGTTACCTACTCAGTAATAATTATTATAATATGATTATAACTATAATTATAATTTTAACTCTTAAATGCAGTGTGTTTGTAATAAAGGTGCTTTACCTGGTGAACCAGTAGAATTTGGATCAGTTGGGCTGGGACTACTCGTGCTAGGACCTGTGGTTCCTTCATCGTCACCTGCGGTCATAATGTAAAACAACTTTTATAATTATCTGTTTGATTCACATGATAACTTATGAAAATAAATGGACACGAATATGAGAGTGTAAACAAATAATTAAATTCCTGTTAATTTTATTTACTAGATGGTATGTTTGTATTGTAATTCATAGATGCAAGTCTTGTGCAATTGACTCTATTCTATTTTAGTTACCTACTCAATAATAATAATTATAATATAATTTGTAATTTTAACTCTTAACTGCAGTGTGTTTGTAACAAAGGAGCCTTACCTGGTGAACCAGTAGAATTTTGATCAGTTGAGCTGGGACCACTCGTGCTAGGACCTGTGGTTCCTTCATCGTCACCTGCGGTCATAATGTAAATTAACTTTTATAAACATCTGTTTGATTCACATGATAACTCATGAAAATAAATGGACATGAACATGAGAGTGTAAACAAATAATTAAATTCCTGTTAATTATATTTACTAGACGGTATATTTGTATTGTAATTTATAGATGCAAGTCTTGTGCAAGTGTTTGTAACAAAGGTGCCTTACCTGGTGAACCAGTAGAATTTGGATCAGTTGAGCTGGGACCACTCGTGCTAGAACTTGTGGTTCCTTCATCGTCACCTGCGGTCATAATGTAAAACAACTTTTATAAACATCTGTTTGATTCACACAACAACTCGTGAAAATAAATGGACATGAACATGAGAGTGTAAACAAAAAATTAAATTCCTGTTAATTTTATTTACTATATGGTATATTTGTATTGTAATTCATAGATGCAAGTCTTGTGCAATTGACTCTATTCTATTTTAGTGACCTACTCAATAATAATTATTATAATATAATTTATAATTTTAACTCTTAACTGCAGTGTGTTTGTAACAAAGGTGCCTTACCTGGTGAACCAGTAGAATTTGGATCAGTTGAGCTGGGACCACTCGTGCTAGGACCTGTGGTTCCTTCATCGTCACCTGCGGTCATAATGTAAAAAACTTTTATAAACATCTGCTTGATTCACACGACAACTCATGAAAATAAATGGACATGAACATGAGAGTGTAAACAAATAATTAAATTCCTGTTAATTTTATTTACTAGATGGTATGTTTGTATTGTAATTCATAGATGCAAGGCTTGTGCAATTGACTCTATTCTATTTTAGTGACCTACTCAATAATAATTATTATAATATAATTTATAATTTTAACTCTTAACTGCAGTGTGTTTGTAACAAAGGTGCCTTACCTGTTGAACCAGTAGAATTTGGATCAGTTGAGCTGGGACTACTCGTGCTAGGACCTGTGGTTCCTTCATCGTCATCTGCGGTCATAAAGTAAAAGAACTTTTATAAACATCTGCTTGATTCACACAACAACTCATTAAAATAAATGGACATGAACATGAGAGTGTAAACAAATAATTAAATTCCTGGTAATTTTATTTACTAGACGGTATATTTGTATTGTAATTCATAGATGCAAGTCTTGTGCAATTGACTCTATTCTATTTTAGTTACCTACTCAGTCATAATTATTATAATATGATTATAACTATAATTATAATTTTAACTCTTAAATGCAGTGTGTTTGTAATAAAGGTGCTTTACCTGGTGAACCAGTAGAATTTGGATCAGTTGGGCTGGGACTACTCGTGCTAGGACCTGTGGTTCCTTCATCGTCACCTGCGGTCATAATGTAAATCAACTTTTATAAACATCTGTTTGATTCACATGATAACTTATGAAAATAAATGGACATGAATATGAGAGTGTAAACAAATAATTAAATTCCTGTTAATTTTATTTACTAGATGGTATGTTTGTATTGTAATTCATAGATGCAAGTCTTGTGCAATTGACTCTATTCTATTTTAGTTACCTACTCAATAATAATTATTATAATATAATTTGTAATTTTAACTCTTAACTGCAGTGTGTTTGTAACAAAGGTGCCTTACCTGGTGAACCAGTAGAATTTGGATCAGTTGAGCTGGGACTACTCGTGCTAGGACCTGTGGTTCCTTCATCGTCACCTGCGGTCATAATGTAAAACAACTTTTATAAACATCTGTTTGATTCACACAACAACTCGTGAAAATAAATGGACATGAACATGAGAGTGTAAACAAATAATTAAATTCCTGTTAATTTTATTTACTATATGGTATATTTGTATTTAAATTCATAGATGCAAGTCTTGTGCAATTGACTCTATTCTATTTTAGTGACCTACTCAATAATAATTATTATAATATAATTTATAATTTTAACTCTTAACTGCAGTGTGTTTGTAACAAAGGTGCCTTACCTGGTGAACCAGTAGAATTTTGATCAGTTGAGCTGGGACCACTCGTGCTAGGACCTGTGGTTCCTTCATCGTCACCTGCGGTCATAACGTAAATTAACTTTTATAAACATCTGTTTGATTCACATGATAACTCATGAAAATAAATGGACATGAACATGAGAGTGTAAACAAATAATTAAATTCCTGTTAATTATATTTACTAGACGGTATATTTGTATTGTAATTTATAGATGCAAGTCTTGTGCAATTGACTCTATTCTATTTTAGTTACCTACTCAGTAATAATTATTATAATATGATTATAACTATAATTATAATTTTAACTCTTAAATGCAGTGTTTGTAATAAAGGTGCTTTACCTGGTGAACCAGTAGAATTTGGATCAGTTGGGCTGGGACTACTCGTGCTAGGACTTGTGGTTCCTTCATCGTCACCTGCGGTCATAATGTAAAACAACTTTTATAATTATCTGTTTGATTCACATGATAACTTATGAAAATAAATGGACACGAATATGAGAGTGTAAACAAATAATTAAATTCCTGTTAATTTTATTTACTAGATGGTATGTTTGTATTGTAATTCATAGATGCAAGTCTTGTGCAATTGACTCTATTCTATTTTAGTTACCTACTCAATAATAATTATTATAATATAATTTGTAATTTTAACTCTTAACTGCAGTGTGTTTGTAACAAAGGTGCCTTACCTGGTGAACCAGTAGAATTTGGATCAGTTGAGCTGGGACCACTCGTGCTAGGACCTGTGGTTCCTTCATCGTCACCTGCGGTCATAATGTAAAACACCTTTTATAAACATCTGTTTGATTCACACAACAACTCGTGAAAATAAATGGACATGAATATGAGAGTGTAAACAAATAATTAAATTCCTGTTAATTTTATTTACTAGATGGTATGTTTGTATTGTAATTCATAGATGCAAGTCTTGTGCAATTGACTCTATTCTATTTTAGTTACCTACTCAATAATTATTATAATATAATTTATAATTTTAACTCTTAACTGCAGTGTGTTTGTAACAAAGGTGCCTTACCTGGTGAACCAGTAGAATTTTGATCAGTTGAGCTGGGACCACTCGTGCTAGGACCTGTGGTTCCTTCATCGTCACCTGCGGTCATAAAGTAAAAGAACTTTTATAAACATCTGCTTGATTCACACAACAACTCATTAAAATAAATGGACATGAACATGAGAGTGTAAACAAATAATTAAATTCCTGGTAATTTTATTTACTAGACGGTATATTTGTATTGTAATTCATAGATGCAAGTCTTGTGCAATTGACTCTATTCTATTTTAGTTACCTACTCAGTAATAATTATTATAATATGATTATAACTATAATTATAATTTTAACTCTTAAATGCAGTGTGTTTGTAATAAAGGTGCTTTACCTGGTGAACCAGTAGAATTTGGATCAGTTGGGCTGGGACTACTCGTGCTAGGACCTGTGGTTCCTTCATCGTCACCTGCGGTCATAATGTAAAACAACTTTTATAATTATCTGTTTGATTCACATGATAACTTATGAAAATAAATGGACACGAATATGAGAGTGTAAACAAATAATTAAATTCCTGTTAATTTTATTTACTAGATGGTATGTTTGTATTGTAATTCATAGATGCAAGTCTTGTGCAATTGACTCTATTCTATTTTAGTTACCTACTCAATAATAATAATTATAATATAATTTGTAATTTTAACTCTTAACTGCAGTGTGTTTGTAACAAAGGAGCCTTACCTGGTGAACCAGTAGAATTTTGATCAGTTGAGCTGGGACCACTCGTGCTAGGACCTGTGGTTCCTTCATCGTCACCTGCGGTCATAATGTAAATTAACTTTTATAAACATCTGTTTGATTCACATGATAACTCATGAAAATAAATGGACATGAACATGAGAGTGTAAACAAATAATTAAATTCCTGTTAATTATATTTACTAGACGGTATATTTGTATTGTAATTTATAGATGCAAGTCTTGTGCAAGTGTTTGTAACAAAGGTGCCTTACCTGGTGAACCAGTAGAATTTGGATCAGTTGAGCTGGGACCACTCGTGCTAGAACTTGTGGTTCCTTCATCGTCACCTGCGGTCATAATGTAAAACAACTTTTATAAACATCTGTTTGATTCACACAACAACTCGTGAAAATAAATGGACATGAACATGAGAGTGTAAACAAAAAATTAAATTCCTGTTAATTTTATTTACTATATGGTATATTTGTATTGTAATTCATAGATGCAAGTCTTGTGCAATTGACTCTATTCTATTTTAGTGACCTACTCAATAATAATTATTATAATATAATTTATAATTTTAACTCTTAACTGCAGTGTGTTTGTAACAAAGGTGCCTTACCTGGTGAACCAGTAGAATTTGGATCAGTTGAGCTGGGACCACTCGTGCTAGGACCTGTGGTTCCTTCATCGTCACCTGCGGTCATAATGTAAAAAACTTTTATAAACATCTGCTTGATTCACACGACAACTCATGAAAATAAATGGACATGAACATGAGAGTGTAAACAAATAATTAAATTCCTGTTAATTTTATTTACTAGATGGTATGTTTGTATTGTAATTCATAGATGCAAGGCTTGTGCAATTGACTCTATTCTATTTTAGTGACCTACTCAATAATAATTATTATAATATAATTTATAATTTTAACTCTTAACTGCAGTGTGTTTGTAACAAAGGTGCCTTACCTGGTGAACCAGTAGAATTTGGATCAGTTGAGCTGGGACTACTCGTGCTAGGACCTGTGGTTCCTTCATCGTCATCTGCGGTCATAAAGTAAAAGAACTTTTATAAACATCTGCTTGATTCACACAACAACTCATTAAAATAAATGGACATGAACATGAGAGTGTAAACAAATAATTAAATTCCTAGTAATTTTATTTACTAGACGGTATATTTGTATTGTAATTCATAGATGCAAGTCTTGTGCAATTGACTCTATTCTATTTTAGTTACCTACTCAGTCATAATTATTATAATATGATTATAACTATAATTATAATTTTAACTCTTAAATGCAG
Organism: Apamea monoglypha; assembly: GCA_911387795.2. Classification (NCBI taxonomy): domain Eukaryota; kingdom Metazoa; phylum Arthropoda; class Insecta; order Lepidoptera; family Noctuidae; genus Apamea; species Apamea monoglypha. The sequence continues at coordinate 13,504,358 of OU426920.1, forward strand.
TGTGTTTGTAATAAAGGTGCTTTACCTGGTGAACCAGTAGAATTTGGATCAGTTGGGCTGGGACTACTCGTGCTAGGACCTGTGGTTCCTTCATCGTCACCTGCGGTCATAATGTAAATCAACTTTTATAAACATCTGTTTGATTCACATGATAACTTATGAAAATAAATGGACATGAATATGAGAGTGTAAACAAATAATTAAATTCCTGGTAATTTTATTTACTAGACGGTATATTTGTATTGTAATTCATAGATGCAAGTCTTGTGCAATTGACTCTATTCTATTTTAGTTACCTACTCAATAATAATTATTATAATATAATTTGTAATTTTAACTCTTAACTGCAGTGTGTTTGTAACAAAGGTGCCTTACCTGGTGAACCAGTAGAATTTGGATCAGTTGAGCTGGGACTACTCGTGCTAGGACCTGTGGTTCCTTCATCGTCACCTGCGGTCATAATGTAAAACAACTTATATAAACATCTGTTTGATTCACACAACAACTCGTGAAAATAAATGGACATGAACATGAGAGTGTAAACAAATAATTAAATTCCTGTTAATTTTATTTACTAGATGGTATGTTTGTATTGTAATTCATAGATGCAAGTCTTGTGCAATTGACTCTATTCTGTTTTAGTTACCTACTCAGTAATAATTATTATAATATAATTTATAATTTTAATCCTTAACTGCAGTAGGTTTGTAACAAAGGTGCCTTACCTGGTGAACCAGTAGAATTTGGATCAGTTGAGTTGGGACCACTCGTGCTAGGACCTGTGGTTCCTTCATTGTCACCTGCGGTCATAATGTAAAACAACTTTTATAAACATCTGTTTGATTCACACAACAACTCGTGAAAATAAATGGACATGAATATGAGAGTGTAAACAAATAATTAAATTCCTGTTAATTTTATTTACTATATGGTATATTTGTATTGTAATTTATAGATGCAAGTCTTGTGCAAGTGTTTGTAACAAAGGTGCCTTACCTGGTGAACCAGTAGAATTTGGATCAGTTGAGCTGGGACCACTCGTGCTAGAACTTGTGGTTCCTTCATCGTCACCTGCGGTCATAATGTAAAACAACTTTTATAAACATCTGTTTGATTCACACAACAACTCGTGAAAATAAATGGACATGAACATGAGAGTGTAAACAAAAAATTAAATTCCTGTTAATTTTATTTACTATATGGTATATTTGTATTGTAATTCATAGATGCAAGTCTTGTGCAATTGACTCTATTCTATTTTAGTTACCTACTCAATAATTATTATAATATAATTTATAATTTTAACTCTTAACTGCAGTGTGTTTGTAACAAAGGTGCCTTACCTGGTGAACCAGTAGAATTTTGATCAGTTGAGCTGGGACCACTCGTGCTAGGACCTGTGGTTCCTTCATCGTCACCTGCGGTCATAAAGTAAAAGAACTTTTATAAACATCTGCTTGATTCACACAACAACTCATTAAAATAAATGGACATGAACATGAGAGTGTAAACAAATAATTAAATTCCTGGTAATTTTATTTACTAGACGGTATATTTGTATTGTAATTCATAGATGCAAGTCTTGTGCAATTGACTCTATTCTATTTTAGTTACCTACTCAGTAATAATTATTATAATATGATTATAACTATAATTATAATTTTAACTCTTAAATGCAGTGTGTTTGTAATAAAGGTGCTTTACCTGGTGAACCAGTAGAATTTGGATCAGTTGGGCTGGGACTACTCGTGCTAGGACCTGTGGTTCCTTCATCGTCACCTGCGGTCATAATGTAAAACAACTTTTATAATTATCTGTTTGATTCACATGATAACTTATGAAAATAAATGGACACGAATATGAGAGTGTAAACAAATAATTAAATTCCTGTTAATTTTATTTACTAGATGGTATGTTTGTATTGTAATTCATAGATGCAAGTCTTGTGCAATTGACTCTATTCTATTTTAGTTACCTACTCAATAATAATAATTATAATATAATTTGTAATTTTAACTCTTAACTGCAGTGTGTTTGTAACAAAGGAGCCTTACCTGGTGAACCAGTAGAATTTTGATCAGTTGAGCTGGGACCACTCGTGCTAGGACCTGTGGTTCCTTCATCGTCACCTGCGGTCATAATGTAAATTAACTTTTATAAACATCTGTTTGATTCACATGATAACTCATGAAAATAAATGGACATGAACATGAGAGTGTAAACAAATAATTAAATTCCTGTTAATTATATTTACTAGACGGTATATTTGTATTGTAATTTATAGATGCAAGTCTTGTGCAAGTGTTTGTAACAAAGGTGCCTTACCTGGTGAACCAGTAGAATTTGGATCAGTTGAGCTGGGACCACTCGTGCTAGAACTTGTGGTTCCTTCATCGTCACCTGCGGTCATAATGTAAAACAACTTTTATAAACATCTGTTTGATTCACACAACAACTCGTGAAAATAAATGGACATGAACATGAGAGTGTAAACAAAAAATTAAATTCCTGTTAATTTTATTTACTATATGGTATATTTGTATTGTAATTCATAGATGCAAGTCTTGTGCAATTGACTCTATTCTATTTTAGTGACCTACTCAATAATAATTATTATAATATAATTTATAATTTTAACTCTTAACTGCAGTGTGTTTGTAACAAAGGTGCCTTACCTGGTGAACCAGTAGAATTTGGATCAGTTGAGCTGGGACCACTCGTGCTAGGACCTGTGGTTCCTTCATCGTCACCTGCGGTCATAATGTAAAAAACTTTTATAAACATCTGCTTGATTCACACGACAACTCATGAAAATAAATGGACATGAACATGAGAGTGTAAACAAATAATTAAATTCCTGTTAATTTTATTTACTAGATGGTATGTTTGTATTGTAATTCATAGATGCAAGGCTTGTGCAATTGACTCTATTCTATTTTAGTGACCTACTCAATAATAATTATTATAATATAATTTATAATTTTAACTCTTAACTGCAGTGTGTTTGTAACAAAGGTGCCTTACCTGTTGAACCAGTAGAATTTGGATCAGTTGAGCTGGGACTACTCGTGCTAGGACCTGTGGTTCCTTCATCGTCATCTGCGGTCATAAAGTAAAAGAACTTTTATAAACATCTGCTTGATTCACACAACAACTCATTAAAATAAATGGACATGAACATGAGAGTGTAAACAAATAATTAAATTCCTGGTAATTTTATTTACTAGACGGTATATTTGTATTGTAATTCATAGATGCAAGTCTTGTGCAATTGACTCTATTCTATTTTAGTTACCTACTCAGTCATAATTATTATAATATGATTATAACTATAATTATAATTTTAACTCTTAAATGCAGTGTGTTTGTAATAAAGGTGCTTTACCTGGTGAACCAGTAGAATTTGGATCAGTTGGGCTGGGACTACTCGTGCTAGGACCTGTGGTTCCTTCATCGTCACCTGCGGTCATAATGTAAATCAACTTTTATAAACATCTGTTTGATTCACATGATAACTTATGAAAATAAATGGACATGAATATGAGAGTGTAAACAAATAATTAAATTCCTGTTAATTTTATTTACTAGATGGTATGTTTGTATTGTAATTCATAGATGCAAGTCTTGTGCAATTGACTCTATTCTATTTTAGTTACCTACTCAATAATAATTATTATAATATAATTTGTAATTTTAACTCTTAACTGCAGTGTGTTTGTAACAAAGGTGCCTTACCTGGTGAACCAGTAGAATTTGGATCAGTTGAGCTGGGACTACTCGTGCTAGGACCTGTGGTTCCTTCATCGTCACCTGCGGTCATAATGTAAAACAACTTTTATAAACATCTGTTTGATTCACACAACAACTCGTGAAAATAAATGGACATGAACATGAGAGTGTAAACAAATAATTAAATTCCTGTTAATTTTATTTACTATATGGTATATTTGTATTTAAATTCATAGATGCAAGTCTTGTGCAATTGACTCTATTCTATTTTAGTGACCTACTCAATAATAATTATTATAATATAATTTATAATTTTAACTCTTAACTGCAGTGTGTTTGTAACAAAGGTGCCTTACCTGGTGAACCAGTAGAATTTTGATCAGTTGAGCTGGGACCACTCGTGCTAGGACCTGTGGTTCCTTCATCGTCACCTGCGGTCATAACGTAAATTAACTTTTATAAACATCTGTTTGATTCACATGATAACTCATGAAAATAAATGGACATGAACATGAGAGTGTAAACAAATAATTAAATTCCTGTTAATTATATTTACTAGACGGTATATTTGTATTGTAATTTATAGATGCAAGTCTTGTGCAATTGACTCTATTCTATTTTAGTTACCTACTCAGTAATAATTATTATAATATGATTATAACTATAATTATAATTTTAACTCTTAAATGCAGTGTTTGTAATAAAGGTGCTTTACCTGGTGAACCAGTAGAATTTGGATCAGTTGGGCTGGGACTACTCGTGCTAGGACTTGTGGTTCCTTCATCGTCACCTGCGGTCATAATGTAAAACAACTTTTATAATTATCTGTTTGATTCACATGATAACTTATGAAAATAAATGGACACGAATATGAGAGTGTAAACAAATAATTAAATTCCTGTTAATTTTATTTACTAGATGGTATGTTTGTATTGTAATTCATAGATGCAAGTCTTGTGCAATTGACTCTATTCTATTTTAGTTACCTACTCAATAATAATTATTATAATATAATTTGTAATTTTAACTCTTAACTGCAGTGTGTTTGTAACAAAGGTGCCTTACCTGGTGAACCAGTAGAATTTGGATCAGTTGAGCTGGGACCACTCGTGCTAGGACCTGTGGTTCCTTCATCGTCACCTGCGGTCATAATGTAAAACACCTTTTATAAACATCTGTTTGATTCACACAACAACTCGTGAAAATAAATGGACATGAATATGAGAGTGTAAACAAATAATTAAATTCCTGTTAATTTTATTTACTAGATGGTATGTTTGTATTGTAATTCATAGATGCAAGTCTTGTGCAATTGACTCTATTCTATTTTAGTTACCTACTCAATAATTATTATAATATAATTTATAATTTTAACTCTTAACTGCAGTGTGTTTGTAACAAAGGTGCCTTACCTGGTGAACCAGTAGAATTTTGATCAGTTGAGCTGGGACCACTCGTGCTAGGACCTGTGGTTCCTTCATCGTCACCTGCGGTCATAAAGTAAAAGAACTTTTATAAACATCTGCTTGATTCACACAACAACTCATTAAAATAAATGGACATGAACATGAGAGTGTAAACAAATAATTAAATTCCTGGTAATTTTATTTACTAGACGGTATATTTGTATTGTAATTCATAGATGCAAGTCTTGTGCAATTGACTCTATTCTATTTTAGTTACCTACTCAGTAATAATTATTATAATATGATTATAACTATAATTATAATTTTAACTCTTAAATGCAGTGTGTTTGTAATAAAGGTGCTTTACCTGGTGAACCAGTAGAATTTGGATCAGTTGGGCTGGGACTACTCGTGCTAGGACCTGTGGTTCCTTCATCGTCACCTGCGGTCATAATGTAAAACAACTTTTATAATTATCTGTTTGATTCACATGATAACTTATGAAAATAAATGGACACGAATATGAGAGTGTAAACAAATAATTAAATTCCTGTTAATTTTATTTACTAGATGGTATGTTTGTATTGTAATTCATAGATGCAAGTCTTGTGCAATTGACTCTATTCTATTTTAGTTACCTACTCAATAATAATAATTATAATATAATTTGTAATTTTAACTCTTAACTGCAGTGTGTTTGTAACAAAGGAGCCTTACCTGGTGAACCAGTAGAATTTTGATCAGTTGAGCTGGGACCACTCGTGCTAGGACCTGTGGTTCCTTCATCGTCACCTGCGGTCATAATGTAAATTAACTTTTATAAACATCTGTTTGATTCACATGATAACTCATGAAAATAAATGGACATGAACATGAGAGTGTAAACAAATAATTAAATTCCTGTTAATTATATTTACTAGACGGTATATTTGTATTGTAATTTATAGATGCAAGTCTTGTGCAAGTGTTTGTAACAAAGGTGCCTTACCTGGTGAACCAGTAGAATTTGGATCAGTTGAGCTGGGACCACTCGTGCTAGAACTTGTGGTTCCTTCATCGTCACCTGCGGTCATAATGTAAAACAACTTTTATAAACATCTGTTTGATTCACACAACAACTCGTGAAAATAAATGGACATGAACATGAGAGTGTAAACAAAAAATTAAATTCCTGTTAATTTTATTTACTATATGGTATATTTGTATTGTAATTCATAGATGCAAGTCTTGTGCAATTGACTCTATTCTATTTTAGTGACCTACTCAATAATAATTATTATAATATAATTTATAATTTTAACTCTTAACTGCAGTGTGTTTGTAACAAAGGTGCCTTACCTGGTGAACCAGTAGAATTTGGATCAGTTGAGCTGGGACCACTCGTGCTAGGACCTGTGGTTCCTTCATCGTCACCTGCGGTCATAATGTAAAAAACTTTTATAAACATCTGCTTGATTCACACGACAACTCATGAAAATAAATGGACATGAACATGAGAGTGTAAACAAATAATTAAATTCCTGTTAATTTTATTTACTAGATGGTATGTTTGTATTGTAATTCATAGATGCAAGGCTTGTGCAATTGACTCTATTCTATTTTAGTGACCTACTCAATAATAATTATTATAATATAATTTATAATTTTAACTCTTAACTGCAGTGTGTTTGTAACAAAGGTGCCTTACCTGGTGAACCAGTAGAATTTGGATCAGTTGAGCTGGGACTACTCGTGCTAGGACCTGTGGTTCCTTCATCGTCATCTGCGGTCATAAAGTAAAAGAACTTTTATAAACATCTGCTTGATTCACACAACAACTCATTAAAATAAATGGACATGAACATGAGAGTGTAAACAAATAATTAAATTCCTAGTAATTTTATTTACTAGACGGTATATTTGTATTGTAATTCATAGATGCAAGTCTTGTGCAATTGACTCTATTCTATTTTAGTTACCTACTCAGTCATAATTATTATAATATGATTATAACTATAATTATAATTTTAACTCTTAAATGCAGTGTGTTTGTAATAAAGGTGCTTTACCTGGTGAACCAGTAGAATTTGGATCAGTTGGGCTGGGACTACTCGTGCTAGGACCTGTGGTTCCTTCATCGTCACCTGCGGTCATAATGTAAATCAACTTTTATAAACATCTGTTTGATTCACATGATAACTTATGAAAATAAATGGACATGAATATGAGAGTGTAAACAAATAATTAAATTCCTGGTAATTTTATTTACTAGACGGTATATTTGTATTGTAATTCATAGATGCAAGTCTTGTGCAATTGACTCTATTCTATTTTAGTTACCTACTCAATAATAATTATTATAATATAATTTGTAATTTTAACTCTTAACTGCAGTGTGTTTGTAACAAAGGTGCCTTACCTGGTGAACCAGTAGAATTTGGATCAGTTGAGCTGGGACTACTCGTGCTAGGACCTGTGGTTCCTTCATCGTCACCTGCGGTCATAATGTAAAACAACTTATATAAACATCTGTTTGATTCACACAACAACTCGTGAAAATAAATGGACATGAACATGAGAGTGTAAACAAATAATTAAATTCCTGTTAATTTTATTTACTAGATGGTATGTTTGTATTGTAATTCATAGATGCAAGTCTTGTGCAATTGACTCTATTCTGTTTTAGTTACCTACTCAGTAATAATTATTATAATATAATTTATAATTTTAATCCTTAACTGCAGTAGGTTTGTAACAAAGGTGCCTTACCTGGTGAACCAGTAGAATTTGGATCAGTTGAGTTGGGACCACTCGTGCTAGGACCTGTGGTTCCTTCATTGTCACCTGCGGTCATAATGTAAAACAACTTTTATAAACATCTGTTTGATTCACACAACAACTCGTGAAAATAAATGGACATGAATATGAGAGTGTAAACAAATAATTAAATTCCTGTTAATTTTATTTACTATATGGTATATTTGTATTGTAATTTATAGATGCAAGTCTTGTGCAATTGACTCTATTCTATTTTAGTGACCTACTCAATAATAATTATTATAATATAATTTATAATTTTAACTCTTAACTGCAGTGTGTTTGTAACAAAGGTGCCTTACCTGGTGAACCAGTAGAATTTGGATCAGTTGAGCTGGGACCACTCGTGCTAGGACCTGTGGTTCCTTCATCGTCACCTGCGGTCATAATGTAAAAAACTTTTATAAACATCTGCTTGATTCACACGACAACTCATGAAAATAAATGGACATGAACATGAGAGTGTAAACAAATAATTAAATTCCTGTTAATTTTATTTACTAGACGGTATATTTGTATTGTAATTCATAGATGCAAGTCTTGTGCAATTGACTCTATTCTATTTTAGTTACCTACTCAATAATAATTATTATAATATAATTTATAATTTTAACCCTTAACTGCAGTGTGTTTGTAATAAAGGTGCCTTACCTGGTGGACCAGTAGAATTTGAATCAGTTGGGCTGGGACCACTCGTGCTAGGACCTGTGGTTCCTTCATCGTCACCTGCGGTCATAGTGTAAAACAACTTTTATAAACATTTGTTTGATTCACACGACAACTCATGAAAATAAATGGACATGAACATGAGAGTGTAAACAAATAATTAAATTCCTGTTAATTTTATTTACTAGATGGTATATTTGTATTGTAATTCATAGATGCAAGTCTTGTGCAATTGACTCTATTCTATTTTAGTTACCTACTCAATAATAATTATTATAATCTCTTTTGTTCCTCTCTCTCTTTTTTTTCTATTCTGTAAGGTAAATCTTTGGGCTCTTTAAATGTTAAAGGTGCCTTATTATTTGCATTACTTTATATTTTTGGTTGACTACCGTTTCATCTGATGGTGAATGAAACAATTTCAGTCATCAAGTATTAATGTCATAGGACGTACACTTATGACATATGGTATATAATCGACATTGTTTTAAGCCCTAATGGCGTCGCAATAACTGGTCCTATGCTTTTCGTATCCGGAGGATTTGCACGACCTTTCATCACTACATTGGTCCACCTCGTGAGAGCCTACTGATGTCGTGAGACTACTAGCTACCGTCTGTACAAAAGCTGGCCATGTCTTTGTCAAGTGTGAGCCAAAAACTATCCCAGTTGGGGCTGATTTTTCCAACACTAGATAATTTTATCGGAGGAATAATTTTGAATTTTTGTGTTCTTCTATACGAGATCTGTCAGGTGTCAATTTTATTCCTCGAATAAAACTATGTCCGTATTCTATGGTTAGCTGGGCTGTTGTTATTAGGACTAGTAACGCATCCATTATTACCTGGAACTGAAAATTAAATTATACGAGTATTTAAGTAGCTTAATTATATGGTAGGTACTTTTACAAAGAATAGGTCATCAAAACTGTGTCTATGAAAAAGTAGTTAAAACATTTGCAAGATCTGTTAAGAGCCAAAATAACAAAAAAAAAACAATACCGAAATGGATCATATTATTTTCGCGTCTAAAGTTTAACTATCTGAGGCAAAGTTAAAATGCCTGAATGCATGAACTCTTGGTTTTAGAACATGCCGGTTTCCTCAAGATGTTTTCCTTCACCGTTTTAAGAGCAGTGGTGTTGAAATATCCATGAAATAGGCACATCACCACGCTTGCTCAGGTTCGTGTCAGGCTCAGGAAGGTTGCGGCCAGACTTGTGTATATCAACTATAAGTCCAGGTTTCCTCGTTTTTTTTCACTGATGTCGGTAATTTTCAAAGTTTATATGAACTTTCTCAATCTACCTTGATTCAGAAAGTTCATATAAATTTTGAAAATGTCACAACTGTATTTGCACGGATTTGAACCATCAACCTCGTGCATGAGAGGCGAGACCTTAACCACCTGGCTACCACGATATAAATATTTCAATAATAGTAATAAATTTTGCTTAGCACTTTGGAAAAATTAAGGGCTGATTTTACCAACGTCATTTTATTTCATGAATAAAAATTATCTGTCTATTGAAAACTCTGCCCTAAGCTAAGTAATTATTTAACAATAAAATATAAAAGCTGTGGCTTCGGAACCGACAGTTGCGTTGCCTGAGCCTACCATACCTGGGCTTACAGTATGTTTCCTCTGCCCTGAAAAAAAAAACGGAAAAGGTAAGTCAAGTACAAGTATCTTGGTAAACATCACATCACGCTTATATTCCCCGAAAGGTTTGGCAGAGGTGTGCGAAATGGCGAAATGTAGGTGTAATATAGATGTCGTAGCCAGATCTTAGAATTGATCATTTCATGAACTGTTCGGTCATTTCATGAAATGGTTTTGTTTCATGAAATGGCCCGCTAATAATAATAATAATAATATACGTGAAACCTCAGGAATATACGTGAAACCTCAGGAAAAACCAAAACTATCAAAAATATAAATAAATACATAATTAGATATAAATACAATGATCGTCAGGATAAAATCAAAAATTGCCGAACAGGAGGTGACATCTGTCATGTCACCTCCGGTGAAAATGTGAAAATGACGAAGAGATTAAATGATGATGTTGACGAGATCAGCAGCTCGCCGTGCACGCCCACTACCACCGGACTCGTCGCTCAGCTCCGCCTTGCCGCCGCCGGTACCCAGCCTCACTGTTAGCGCTGTGACGACACCGGCCGCGGTAGTTGCGTCAAGCTCGAGCGACGAGTATTTCTCTCCGCCCACGACGCCACCACCTGCTCGTCGACGGGGAGGACGCCGGCCGCCGGACGGCTTAGGACCTCGAGGCCCACCGGCCTCTGATAGGGTCCCAGCTCTCGGCGGAAGTGTGCAGCGCATGAGATGGACACAATCCATCAATGAAAATGTCATGCGCTCATACTATGGGGCTACAGAGGGGGGAAACAATCTGACCGCGTACCGTGTTCGGATGCTCTCTCTTTTTCAGGTGCTTGAGCCAGCTGTCAATGTTACGGCACAACGACTGTCGGATCAGGTGCGGGTCATCCAGCGTAATCACATGTTAGATGACACTGTACTTGATCGCCTGCGAAATGAAATGCAGAGTAGCCATGTCATCGCCCCCCAGTCGCAGACCGCTGCAGTTCTACCGCAGTCTAACACCAGCCATGCTGATGAGGGGAGTAATGACAGGGCTACAAATGTAAGTATCCAGTGCAATGAGGAATTGAGGAATGCTTTGGAGGGCGCGATTCGGGAATATCGGTTCATGTCGCCCGAACTTAGACCACGCTTACCTCGTTTGCCCATGCATAACAAAAATAGGGCGCTGGTGGCCGTTCTGGATGCGCAGTTATCAAGTTATTTTGATGTCTGCGAAGACCTCACCGATACTCATTCAATTCTGTACTGCGCGGCTGTAGCGGCATGTCGTGTAGCTCACGTCAAATTTCCCAGTGACTCTAGAGCTACACGACCGAAACCAGCCATACCAGCTTGGCAGTGCAGAATTGAGCGTCGTATTGGTGGGGCCAGAGCGCTCATCGGCAAACTAATCTGCTTCAGGGAGGGCAATACTCGCCCTAGAGTGATGCGCTTTGTGAGGCGGGCGTTCTCGGGGACTGATATTAGTTCTCAAGATTATTTGTCCCGCGTCACAGAGCGTATCGACTTCCTGAAGCAGAAAGTGTATGCATGGGCAAACCGTATTCGTCGGTATAAGCGGCGAGTAGAGCGATATACTCAGAATCGCACCTTCCAGAGCGATGAAAGGTGGGTTTATAGGGGTTGGGAGTGACCGGACCAAGGTGTGGCTGACACGGGCCTACCGGATGATGATGCCATGTGTTCCTTTTGGCGTAGTATCTGGTCGGCACCTGTCAGTCACACCGAAGGTGATTGGGCTCGAGAGGTCGAGCGAGCCTGTGATCCAATACCAGAAATGGAGGCTATTACCATCTGCCCCCAAGATGTAGCTCGTGCAGTCCGTCCGTTACCTAACTGGAAATCTCCAGGGCCGGACGGACTGCACAACTTTTGGATCAAATGGTTTTCAAGGTCGTACGCTCGCTTGGCATCTCAGTTCCAGACTGCTTTGGAGTCTGGCTCGCTACCCCAATTCCTAACGACAGGAGTTACCCACCTGCTCCATAAATCAGGTAGTACCGCAGAACCCAAAAATTATAGGCCGATCACGTGTTTACCGACGGTCTATAAAGTTCTTACATCCATTCTGAGAGCTAAAATTAACAAACATATAGACACCAACTCCATTATGTCTGCCTCTCAAAATGGATGTAAGAATGGGTCCCGTGGTACTAAGGAGCTACTCCTCATTGATATGGCCATTAGCCAACAGGTTCGTCGTTCCCGAAAGGATCTGTCGACATGTTGGATAGATTATAAGAAGGCCTATGACTCGGTGCCACATACATGGCTCATGAGGGTACTGGATTTGTATAAAGTAGATGCAACTCTGCGTACCTTCCTGATGTCATGTATGCGGCAATGGAGGACGGTCCTTCGCTATCCAGGATGTCGAAATATTCAGAGGAATAGCGAACCGATAAGGATCGAACGAGGCATATTTCAGGGCGATAGTTTGAGTCCGCTTTCGTTCTGCTTAGCCTTGAATCCTCTAAGCACACTGCTGGAGGATTCAGGTCTAGGCTACCGGCTGAGGAGAGGTGGTCAGGTTATATCGCACCTCCTCTACATGGATGACCTAAAACTCTTTGCTCCCAACAATTTGCAACTTATGGAGCTACTGAAAGTAACTGAAACTTTCAGTAGCGCCATCAGGATGGAATTTGGTGTGGACAAATGTGCGGTCATGCATGTAAAGCGAGGGGAGATTGTGGAATCCGTGGGAACCCAACTCTCGGATTCTACAAACCTTAGAGCCCTCTCCGCATCCGAAACCTATAAGTATTTGGGTATGTCGGAAGCGTTAGGCATCAATGTTACTGACATGAAGCAATCGTTGAAGGAGCGGTTCTTTGGCCGCCTGAAAAAAGTACTTAATAGTCTTCTATCAGGCGGAAACAAGGCGCGTGCCTTCAACAGTTGGGTCATGCCGGTTTTGATGTACTCTTTCGGCATACTCAAATGGACTCAAACCGAACTAGACGCCCTGGATAGGAGGGTCCGGACGCTGTTGACTGCAAATCGAATGCATCACCCACGGTCATCGGTAATGAGGCTGTATATCCCGCGAAAGTGTGGAGGTCGAGGCTTTTTAAACGCTAAGACCCTCCACAATCGCGAGATATGCAGTCTCAGGGAATATTTCCTAGAAACCGACGTGGGGATGCATCGAGATGTAGTCGCGGTGGACAAGGGCCTCACCCCGCTCTCCTTGGCTAAAGACAACTGGCGCAAGCCAGTAGTGCTTGACACCAATGATCGCATGGAAGTATGGCAAAGTAAGGAGCTTCACGGACGCTTTTACCGGGCCCTACATGGACCCGATGTAGATCTACTAGCGTCCGTAGCCTGGCTGCGTTTCGGTGACCTCTTTGGAGAAACCGAAGGTTTTGTCTGTGCAATTATGGACGAAGTTATGATGACGAAAAATTACCGGAGATTTATTGTGAAAGATGGCACGGTTGACATCTGTCGGGCATGCCACCGGCCGGGGGAATCAATCAGGCATATTATCTCCGGGTGTTCTCGTCTAGCTAATGGAGAGTATTTGCATAGACACAACCTTGTAGCCAGGATAATCCATCAGCAACTTGCTCTGAAATACAGCCTTGTGGAATCTGAGGTGCCGTACTACAGGTATGTGCCCGACCCAGTTCTCGAAAATGGAAATATCACGTTGTACTGGGATCGATCCATCATCACTGACAGGACTATTGTTGCCAATAAGCCTGATATAGTGGTGGTGGATCGATCAGAGCGGCGCGCAATGATTGTTGACATAACCGTCCCGCATGATGAGAACCTCGTGAAAGCTGAGAAAGATAAACAAATCAAGTATCTTGACTTGGCTCGCGAGGTTGTTGACATGTGGGATGTGGACTCAGCGATCATTGTGCCGATAGTCGTGACAGCCAATGGCTTAATAGCCAAGAGCCTCGACCAACACCTGAGGAGGCTCTCGTTGGGCAGCTGGATCAAGGGCTTGATTTAGAAAGCGGTACTTCTGGACACGGCTCGCATTGTCAGGAGGTTCCTCTCTCTGGAGCCCTGACCGCCGGTAGCTTGGACCCTGTTCCCGATACCGGTGGGCTACTATTTTTTATATTTTTAAATGTTTTTTTATCTTTTTGTTTATAAAAATATTTAAAAATATAATCTGTAAGTAAGTAAATGAAATAAAGGAAATAATAATAATAATAATAATCCCGCGAAAGTGTGGAGGTCGAGGCTTTTTAAATGCTAAGACCCTCCACAATCGCGAGATATGCAGTCTCAGGGAATATTTCCTAGAAACCGACGTGGGGATGCATCGAGATGTAGTCGCGGTGGACAAGGGCCTCACCCCGCTCTCCTTGGCTAAAGAGAACTGGCGCAAACCAGTAGTTCTTGACACCAATGATCGCTTGGAAGTATGGCAAAGTAAGGAGCTTCACGGACGCTTTTACCGGGCCCTACATGGACCCGATGTAGATCTACTAGCGTCCGTAGCCTGGCTGCGTTTCGGTGACCTCTTTGGAGAAACCGAAGGTTTTGTCTGTGCAATTATGGACGAAGTTATGATGACGAACAATTACCGGAGATTTATTGTGAAAGACGGCACGGTTGACATCTGTCGGGCATGCCACCGGCCGGGGGAATCAATCAGGCATATTATCTCCGGGTGTTCTCGTCTAGCTAACGGAGAGTATTTGCATAGACACAACCTTGTAGCCAGGATAATCCATCAGCAACTTGCTCTGAAATACAGCCTTGTGGAATCTGAGGTGCCGTACTACAGGTATGTGCCCGACCCAGTTCTCGAAAATGGACATATCACGTTGTACTGGGATCGATCCATCATCACTGACAGGACTATTGTTGCCAATAAGCCTGATATAGTGGTTGTGGATCGATCAGAGCGGCGCGCAATGATTGTTGACATAACCGTCCCGCATGATGAGAACCTCGTGAAAGCCGAGAAAGATAAACAAATCAAGTATCTTGACTTGGCTCGCGAGGTTGTTGACATGTGGGATGTGGACTCAGCGATCATTGTGCCGATAGTCGTGACAGCCAATGGCTTAATAGCCAAGAGCCTCGACCAACACCTGAGGAGGCTCTCGTTGGGCAGCTGGATCAAGGGCTTGATTCAGAAAGCGGTACTTCTGGACACGGCTCGCATTGTCAGGAGGTTCCTCTCTCTGGAGCCCTGACCGCCGGTAGCTTGGACCCTGTTCCCGACACCGGTGGGCTACTATTTTTTATATTTTTAAATGTTTTTTTTTATCTTTTTGTTTATAAAAATATTTAAAAATATAATCTGTAAGTAAGTAAATGAAATAAAGGAAATAATAATAATAATTCTTTATTTCAGATAACTAAGATCCAAAGTGTTAGTAATTACAATCATGACTTAAGACTATTGTTAGTAAAGTGACACAATATTGGTGATTCTTATTTAATAATCACCGTCCTTACCATTTTCTTAAAAACTGGAGAGGTAATATCCTCCCCTATTATTTTGAGGATGCTGTTGCTAGTTCTTCGTACACTGCTTAGTAGAGATGCAGTTTTTTTGCGAATCACCTCATGAAAACCATCGGTTCGATTCTGCACAAACATCTCTGAAGCACTACAAAAGCGAGGCCTTCGCAACAGCATCCTAAAAATATTATTATGCTGGACGCGCAGCGCGTCCATCGCTCTTTTGGCATACGCGACCCACAGCCTTCCCGTGTAGAAACTTTGGCAGTATGCCTTAAAAAGGGTGATTTTGACATCTTTACTACATCGGGAGAACCTGCGTGCCAGCATATTACCTCGGACCGATAGCGCCCTGCGCTCCCTTTCAATGTCTACATTGTCCTTAAGGTCGGCGGTGAGGAAGTGCCCGAGGTACTTGAAAGAATCTACCTTATTTAGTTTCGAGCCACTTAACATAATGTCAGGTATAATTTCAGGGCATTTACCGCCGGCCTTAAAGACCATGTATTTACATTTCATCACATTATATAACAGTCCGTGTCTAACCGCATAAACCTCACAGCGCTTCAGTAGCTCTCCTATAGACCGTACAGTAGGGCCCAACAGCACCATATCGTCTGCATAGCTTATGTTATTTACACTAACACCGCCCACCCTGCATCCGACATGCATGCTGCTGAGCTCCACTAGTAAGTCATTTACGTACAGATTGAAGAGCCGTGGGGACGTCAACCCCCCCTGTCTCACACCGCACTCCAACCTGTATGAGTTTGAGAGAGTATTGGACCATTTGACATGGTTTAATTGGTTAGCATACCAGTACTTCAGGATGTCTACCACTTCCGTCGGTACGTTCCTGTCCCTCAGCATTCTCCAAAGCATATCATACGACACAAGGTCAAAAGCTTTGGAGAGGTCAAGGAAACAGGCGTAAACCAGCGTTTTCCTATCTGTGTAGTATTGAACAGTGTACTTAAGACTGAGGATGGCACTCTCTGTTGACAATCTGCGTTGGAAACCGAATTGTGAATCGCACAGGGTAATACAACTCTCCAAGTAAGTATCGAGTACACTGTCCAACACCTTCGCAGCCGTGGTCGCCAGGGATATAGGTCGGTAATTTCCCCTGTCCGCGATGTCTCCCGTCCTGTTCTTAATTATAGGTACTACGATTGTTTTCATCATATCAGATTGTAAATATGAATGCCTAATGCAAAGTGTATAGAACATGGCCAGTACCCTCGGCAGGTGAAACCCCGCAAACTTAAAATGTTCAATACTGAGACCATCGTGTCCGGGAGATTTGCCTCTGCTCATGTGTATAATAGTCTCTTTTACTTTTTTGACTGACAAACATATTTGTGACTCTTCTCCCCGACACGTGGACTCTTTCTTCGTCAAGGACACAGAAATGCCAAGCGGTGACTTTACTCTAAAATGTTCCATGAACACATTCGCGATGTCCCCTGGGTTGCTTTTTCCATCCACACTCACAGGGAGGCTAGGCTTCGCTTCCAACTTTCCTGTGGACTTCCAGAATTTAGCAAAGTTTTTGGAAGCTCTTTGTTGCGTTATTATGTCCATTTTAATCTGCGTTTGATTATCCTGGCACCACTTTAGACGACTCTTAAAAATCTTACGTGCATCTCGCACATATTCATAAACGTTACCAGAACTCGGTTTATTATGAAATATCCAATTTAGAAATTGAAGCCTTGCCTCACTGTGAGCGTCTTTATCGTGCCTGTTCCACCCGCACAATCTTTTACGATTCACAACACTATGACTCACTGACTCACACGACTGCGTGGCAGCATCAGTCAAACTCTCAATAATTCTACAATACATATAACTTGTCCAATACATCTCTATGCTCAACCATGCTACAGGAACCAAAGCTGCAATTCGAAACTCCATTGGAAAATCTATTTCACGTAACTTGTCGTTGCAAATTTCGTGATACTTATTTATTTGCGTTTCGTTTCTCACACCCCAGATAACTTGACTCCGCGTTTTGTTTTCCAATTGCAGCTTCTGCCTAACCGCACCCAAGTCACAAGTCATATAAAGTGGCACGTGATCCGAAACAAACACATCTTCATATACACCTACATTGACAATCGTTTGCCAAGCAGATAGGGAGACCACACAGTGGTCCAACCACCTCCTACACCCATGGGCATCACTTACAAAAGTATGACAGTTACAATTTAATCCTATCTTTTCCATATCTGCACAGATCCAATCCTGATCATTGCAAAAATCCATTAATTCATTGTAGAATAGTTCGTGTGGATGTGCGTTAAAGTCACCCAACATAAAAATACTTTCTACATCCATGCTCGCTACAATAGCACTAATTTCTCCTAATACCTCTGCAAAAATGGGTAGGTTTTCTATTGAATCGGTAGGCATGTAAACAGAGAAAATAACAATAGATCGACTTCCTGTACTGGCTCTTATAGCACATAAACGACAACTCTCACAATTTATAACAGAAACCGATTCAAAGATGCCCTTCCTCCAAAGGATGGACACCCCCCCATACGGTCTCCCAACCATTAAGCCCGCCGAAGTATCAACGGCGGACTTACCTGTGTATTCAAACTTACTGTTGAAACGTCATGGGGAAGCAGCCATGTCTCTTGTAAAGCCACCAAATCCGACGATTCACAGAGAAGTCGAACATCGTCAACTGAACGCTTAATCGACTTACAATTATAAGTAGTAAATTTACTGTAATTATCAGTACCCATATTTATGCATTTTTAACGTTCGGACTTGACGGCTCCTGCAGAGGCACAGAACCCATAAAGCGTCTAAAAGTTATTCCATCTGGCCAAAAACTGTCATTCATAAATAGTTCTAATTTCACTTTTGGAACAAATATTTTAAAAGCGTTGTAACTCTTATTTATTTTCATATTTATTCTTTTAAGCGCAACAGTTATCTGCGTTTTACTTTTAATATAGCTTATAATGTCTTCTTCACTCGTATTTATACTGACATTCGAGATATACAATCTGTAACAAAAACCCTGTCCGATCCAATAAAGGCGTATTCCTGGGTCAACATACGTACTAGAAAAAAATGTTATAAAAAAGTAACTCATAAAAACCAAAAGTTATTGATTTTTAATTTTTATAATCCATGCGAAATTTAACACTGAATATGGAAAATTTTCATAAGTTGACAACACTCCACGCGCCGGCAAAATCTTTTTATTTTTACCTATTTTTATTTCAAAGAACACCGCCCTACACTACCGCGTCGTAGACACTCTTTCAACTAGTCGCCGCCTAGTTACCTACCGACGCGATACTTGTTGCTAGTCTTTCGTGGAGATAGCTTTCGATCTGACGTCCGTACGTATCAAGCGCTGTCGTTTCGCGAACAATGTCGTATTCTAATCAGGAATATTTTAATATGTTGATGTGCTTAGGCAAGACCGACTGCAATTATGCAGCTGCGCGTAATACGTACGAGGTGCGTTTCGTAATAGACCAGGTGTGACAGTACCGTCGGAGCATGCGTTCCAACGCCTGCATAACGGTGTATACACCACAGGCAGTGTTCATGGGCACGAGTCGCAGGCCACTGATGCTGGAAGACCACGAGAGCGCAACGAGGAAATTGAGGAACAAGTGCTGGATATGTTTGCCGCGGACCCCACGCAAAGTACACGCTCTGTTGCGCGACGATTAGACACAAACCACAGTGCGGTTTGGAGTGTGCTGAAGGGAGATGGTCAGCACCCTTATCACTACCGGCGGGTTCAATCCCTTCTGCCCACTGATTACGAACCAAGAATGGAATTTTGTAAATGTGTTTGTGTGTGTTTTTTTTTGTAAATTTAGCAAAAAGGTGTCGAATGTGTATTAGTGTTGGAGGTGGACATGTGGAGCATAATCGCCGAAGTATGCAACAACAACAAGTGAACGTTTTAATAAACTAACACCTGCAGTCGGTAAGTACATTGCCAGAAGCACATCACATTTAAAAAAAAGCCCTTATCAGGGCTACATTTAATTCAATTGTTTCTTGATAAACAGAATTAAGTCAAAAACACAAAATACAGAGAGTATCTGAAATCCGGATTACTATGCCTACAAAACAATATCAGCTGATACCTACGCGCACCGCGCGTAGTGTAGGTAGTTTTGGCGGCACGCGACAAAGCGCGGTTCATGACACGGGCGGCTTCTTTGACACAAAACTGTAGGTAGTAAGACGTGAACTTTGTCGAGCGATCAGTGTTGCCTTTGGTCAGTTTTTATTTTTTATTTTAATTTAATGATATTCACTGGGGAAAAATAATAATCTCAAATCCATTAAATGATTACGTATATGTGTACGCAGTACGATGCCGAATAATACTCTTAAGGATCGGACAGGGTTTTTGTTACATATTGTATAGCGGTATATCAATATCTGCCGCCCGGAATTTAACGTCAGGTTTAGTAAACGCACAACCTTTCTGACCAAGTAGTTTAAAACGTTGTTTATGTGATTTACCACGCACTAACGTCCACTCAGAATCACCGTTTGGTACCACTGGTTTACATTTTAGGCTCGAAACGATTTCACTCGCACGGCCCGTTTCTAACGACACTTTATTCGAGTTAGACTTAGACACACTCACTGTTACCTCCGCCGATCGTTGCACGTTGGTAGGGGACTCGACCGGTGCGCGCTCGCAGGTATTCAACTCGCAAACCGGTTCCTTCGAAACCGCGGTGTCACCCGACGCCTCCACACGCAGCACCGGTAGCGCTGTTTCGCTCGCACTTACACTGTCTCTCAAACTGCGTCTCCTTCTACGACTGATGTTCGAAACCGCAGTAGTCGCTTTCGCCTCCACTTGCCTTAGCTTATCTGTCTCATAATTATGTTCGCTAATGAAAGAGTCGACACTACCCTCACTGTTGTTTTTTATTGAGGAGTGACGAATCAATGCAGAGCATTCATTTACCTCACAATCAGCTGACCGTTGCACAGATGTTTCTATAGGCACATAATGCAATCCAATAGGTCCACTGTCGAATAAGCTGTTTTGCAACAAACCGGCCCCTCTTTTTCTGTTTACGTTCAAATTTCCATTTAGTGGTTCTACTATTGATGCATATTTCATATTTTCTACCTCCATTTTTAGTGCATCAAAATTTTCCTTATTTACGGTTTTTTCTTCTAACACACTAACCTTGTTTTGTAGTCTCATAATATCTTTTAAAAGTTTGGTCACATCCACATGGTCAAAGGATACCGGCGGTAGCTTGTCAAGTTCCTTTGCCACGAAAATTGGGAATAACTTAGCGTCGGTACTTTTCATTAAACCTATGATGTCTTCCAGGTCTCGGGATAACTTTTTCTTCCCTTCCTTTCGACGTTTTGGCATCTTCTTTGACCCAGGTAGCGAGTCACTTAATAAATTCTTCGCCTTCACTATGTCTTTTTCTGAGAAAGACGAGGAGCATAGATGGTGGATGCTCTCCTCATCCATATAATCCAACACATGGTACACAAAAGCTAGCACTTCGTTTATTACTATATTGCAGTTCGTACACTTCACAACTGTCGAGGTCATTGTCCCCGCTCTGAGTCACCGTTTAGAGAATCACGGCACACGTCCGCACTTCGTCGCGCGCGCACCTATAAATACGCGCTAAAATAGACCATATTTTTTTTGTTTAAACGTCATCGTTTAATGATATGTCAGTCAACGTTTGGAAATATCATGAATGTAGGGTATCCGTGGTTTAAGGTGCAGTCAAAGTCCTACTAATATTATAAACGTGAAAGTTTGTATGGATGGATGGATGTTTGTTACTCTTTCACGCAAAAACTACTGAACGGATTTTGATGAAATTTGGCACACAGATGGTTTATAACCAGGACTAATATATAGGATTATATTCCCACGGAATGGAAAATTATGCGGGTGAAATCGCGAAAAAATCACTTATTAGTGTACTTTAAAGGTAGCACAGCCACTAAACCATCGCCCACGTTGAGCAAGGAAACCAGGGATTTGAAAAAAAAAAAACAACTTTAAGGTGAGGCAAGCAAGATGGCTTGTGCTTGGACTCCGGTGAGGAATTACATAACTCAAACTCAAACTCAAACTCAAAGTATTTATTTCAATTAAACCAATTACAGGCACTTTTGAATTGTCAAGGGGTCGGTCAGTCAGAGAAATGAAGCTAGTTGCCCATTCCAAAGCGTAGTAGGTACCTATGGAGAAGAACGGGCAAGAAACTCCATGGACACTCTTTTAAATCAAAATATGGTTACAAAGTATTAGTTACATCATTCATGTTAAAAATTATGCATGTGAGAACGATGCAGAACGTTAAAAGCGTCCGTAATGAATAGCCTAAAACAATCCAAATATTAAATTAAATTAAAATAAGCCATGGCAGCAAAGAGATGACCAGTCCCCACTGACGGCGCCCGTTCACGAACATGACGCACGGATTAGCACCATTCAGCTCAACCATTTTGAAGGGAGCTAAATGATCCAACACATGTGCCACCATCAGCGAGACATTTGAGTGAGCATAAAATACTCTCAGCCGCCAGGGCACATTCAAGTCAATGAAAGACGTACCCAGTAAATGATAGCTTTATAGTATGTACCTACATAGTACTCACACATGAGCTATACAATTATACAATACTAGACGATTGAAGTTATATAATGCAAAAATAGTATTTTACAATCTTCAGCGGCTCCAACAGTACTTTCAAATGCTAATCAATTTATTTATGCGTCCTGTGGAGCACAGGACCAGCGTTTCATCATCATCATCATCATCATTTCAGCCGATAGACGTCCACTGCTGGACATAGGCCTCCCCCAAGTGTCGCCACATTGACCGGTCCCGTGCGACTCGCATCCAGCGGATTCCCGCAACCTTCACCAGGTCATCGGTCCACCTAGTGGGAGGCCTTCCAACCACCAGGACCAGCGTTTAGCCAAGCATTTTTATCAGCGATGTAATCTCCCAATTTATAATATGTCTGGCTGCATAGTGTGCGTTTTATACAAGATTTAAATTTCGTTTCATTCTGTTCAATTATGTGGGGAGGTATTTTATTGTAACATTTTAAACAGTACCCCATGAAAGATGAGTCTACTTTAGCCAGCCTGAAACCTGGTTGAACTAATTGGTCCCTATTTCTAGTGATATAATTGTGTCTTTCACCTCTTTTACTAAAAATATGTAGATTTTTCCTTACGTACATAATGTTTTCATATATATATTGACAAGGTACCGTCATGATGTTAATATCTTTAAACAGTTCTCTTAGAGAGTCACGCCTGCGGAGGCTATATATGGCTCTGATGGCTCTTTTCTGCAGAATAAAAATAGACTCGATGTCTGCAGCCCGTCCCCATAGTAAAATACCGTACGACATGATACTATGAAAGTAACTAAAATAGACCAGTCTCGCGGTATCGACATCAGTAAATTGACGGATTTTTCTCACAGCATACGCTGCTGAACTTAGTCGTCCTGCAAGGGATGTTAAATGAGGACCCCATTGAAGCCTTGAGTCGAGCGTGAACCCCAGGAAAACAGTTTCATCGACGAATTCTAGTTTCTCTTGATTCAATTTTATCTCACAATGACTACCTTTGACATTTGGTAAAGAAAATCTTATACACTTAGTTTTTTTCCCATTTAATACTAAATTATTAGCAGTGAACCAATTTTGGATCTGCAGTAGGGCGTTATTTACGTCGTCAAGATTTGATGCACGTCTATTTATTTTAAAAATCAAGGAAGTATCGTCAGCAAATAACACCATCTGTGGTTGGGTTTTTAACAAATGGGGTAGATCATTTATATAAACTAAAAAGAGGAAAGGACCTAATATCGAGCCTTGCGGAACACCCATTTTTACTGTTAAACCGAGTGAATTGACACCATTTATTTGAACTTGCTGTTGTCTATCATTTAAATAAGATTTTACTAAACTGAGCGCAAGTTTTCCTATTCCGTAATGCTCAAGTTTTAAAAGTAAGGTTTCGTGGTCGACGCAATCAAAAGCCTTGGAGAGGTCACAAAAAATTCCTATGGCGTCTTGGGACTCTTCCCACGCTGTAAAAATGTGTTTTAATAATACGTACGTACATACGTAATGCTACGGCTACATCGTCGCGATAACGCGAACCACACTTCGCGCGCTCTCTCTCGGATATCGCTCGACATCTCGCTATACAACAGAGAGCGCGTGAAGTGTACAATGTAACACTCATAAAAAGGCAATTGGCCGCAATAACTTTAATTTTGACAGCTCAGCTACGCTCATTGCGTTATTTTCGTTGTTCAGCATGTGAATTTTTCAAATGTGTAATGGATAAGGAATATGCTTCAAAATCCTCGGGTTGTGATTGAAACAGTGTTACGCCATTAGGGTGCTGGTAGCGGTGTCACAAAAACAACGAATTTTTTTTCTAAACAAGCTTTAAAAATGGATGAACTACACAAATGTCCTTCCTTTGGTATTATTATTGTTTCTTCTCAGAGTAGTCAGATAGGAAACGCCGACTTTATCTAGCTTATTCTTTTATTTTATTTTATGTACTAGCTTCTGCCCGCGGCTTCGCCCGCGTGGATGTCGGAAATTATCCCACGGGAACATGCTACCGAGACAAAAACTAGCCTATACAGCCTATTAAGGCATTATGTCAGCCTTTGTACCTTTTTTGTATGCAAAAAGTTTAAATAATTAAATCTATGTTACTCCATAACATCAGCTATCTGCCAGTGAAAGTCCCGTCAGAACCGGTCCAGCCGTTTTGAAGATTAGCCGCAACAAACAGACAAAGAAAAAAAAAAATGTTTTTTATATAAGTACTTAGCGTGTATATTTTCATTTTCATACGCATTTAGTCAAATCTGTTATTTTTTAAGACCCCACTTCACTCTTCAAAATGTAGTTGTTTTTGAAAATAATGATTAAGATCTCATAATTCATTCAGAAATAATGAATTATGAGATCTTAATCATTATTTATTATTTACGTCTACGCCTTATGAAAGTAAACCTAAGTACCTACCTAATTAAAGTACCTACCTAATAAAAAAAAAATTAACTCAATAACAGAAAATAAAATACCTACCTACCTAAATAAACCTATTTCTGATGATAACTAATCTTAACTCAATAAATAAGCAAAATCAAATGTCTTAGTTAAATCAAGTATCAAAAAACGAATATCTTAGTTTTAGGGATTTTGCGATATTGTATCTTAAGATAAAATATTATAGTATCTTAGTTTTTTTTTTGTTCCCGGGGTGGAAAATCCTCATGGATGTCCGCCGCCCCGGGGCGGGCGACGGGGTCTGTCAGACTCTTACTGACTAAAAACCACCCCAGTGTTCCATCTCACACCTACGCCGGGGGTCCCGGGAACGTAAGATCCTTCCGCAACCCCCGACTGGTGCCGGTCCGCCGCCGCGGGCCTCCTCGGGTCAGGGGGGGAGTGAGGTGTTTGACTCCCCCCGCGACGTCTAAGAGAGGCGCGCGTGGAACACTACGCGCCGCCACCTCGGGTCCAGATGTGTGGGGGGCGTTTAGGGGGGCTGGAAGAGGGCGTTGTCCGCCCTCCGCCGACGCACGGTGCGCCTGCTGCGGGCCGGGTGAGAGGACGAGATCTCCCTCTCCCTTTCCGCAGCCTCCTTCTGCGAGACGACCGTTTCGCAGAAGGAAACCACCGCGTCCCAGGACTCTTCGCTGCCGACCATCGACTCGACCACGGCCGGCAGCGACAGGTCACTGCCTACTTCTGAGATGAGGGCACGGCGCGTCTCCTCCCAGGCGGCACACTCTGCCAGCGTATGCCGCGCCGTGTCCTCTGTGCAGCGCCCCTTAGTGAACTCCACTGCGGGTGACGTAACTTACGACAAACTTATTATTTGCGGTTGGTACAGTAATCGGATCTCGGGATCGAACCGCAAAATTAAGTTTGTTTTTTATTGTATATACTTTTCCGGGATTAAAAGTACACAGTGTGGTGCCCAGGATATTAAAGAATAATAATACCAAGTTTCATCGTAATCGTAATCGAACCGGTAGTTTTTGCGTGATGCCTGAACAAACAGACGGACAGACAGACAGACACAAAAATTTTTTGAATCACATTTTTGGGTTCGGTGTCGGTGTAGTAACCACCCCCTGCCATTTATTTTTTTGATGTTTTCAATGTACAGAATTTTCACTTCTACAGATTTATTATAAGTATAGATGACGTGTAAAAGTGATTCCGATATCCTATTTCAAAAAAACAGCTAAGTGCGAGTTGGAGTCGCACGCTAAGGATCCACAAGGCAAAAAACGCCGAAAAAAAGACAAGTTCCTTGTATCCCTTTTTTTTTAACTTAATTTTACAAAGCCTGCAAGTGCCTGTAATTGGTTTATTTAAAGTAAATGCTTCGAGTTTGAGTTTATTTTCATTATTTATTATTATAGCGGAAATACAAATACACACTTTGTGAAAATTTCAACTGTCTACAGACAGACGAACGGATGGACAGCGGAGGCTTAGTAATAGGGTTCCGTTGGCATCCTTTCGGCACGGAACTCTAAAAACGAATTGAAAAATCGCAATTAGGACAAAGCGTCTTAATGAATCAAGTAAAGCAGAGCAATTGACGCGGCAAAATTTCGTAAAAATAATTGAGACTCGTGAAAGAGCATTACTTGTTGTTGTGATCTTGTTATCGTAACTGCAATAATCTGTAGTCGTCATTTATTTCGGTTGTTTATATGTATATTTTGTATGTATTTATTTATGTATCTATTATACAGCATATTATATTATATATCATTATAATAATATGTATCTATTATAGTATATTATTTTGCACCGCTGACAACCCCATTTTCTATGTTCACGCAGTCACTGTCCATTTCAGGGTTGCCTGGAAGAGATCGCAGAAAGCGATAAGGCTTCCCATTGTATGTTTTGTTTTAAAAATTGTATTTGTTTTTCTTATGTATGTTCTGGAGTACATTAAATTACATATAAATCAATAAATAAATGAGAAACACTTACAGCTTTTAGTCTCAGTGGAACCATCCTCTGGATAAAAGTTTCCTGATATAAAAGGGACAGGAAGTAACATAAGACATGTCACTACCAAAAATTTGCCTTCCATCTTGATGATGATCAAAGGAAATGTACTGACGGTTAGAACATTACAGGAGCTTATAAATGTCAAAAAACATAAAAAATATATAGCTCCTATATCGCAAGTTCGTGAATATTAAATGTAGAGAAGTAATATTAATTGTATAAGCGTGTACGTCAGGTTTTTATATCTAAATCGTGAGTGTAATAAAAATAATAAAAGAAAGTTTTACAGTCTGCTCATACCTTATTTATCATCAGTAAGAAAACGTGTCATAAATAAATAAATAAATAAATAAATAAATCCCTGGACATTTCACACAGCACCATTTGTCTAATTAAATAAATATTGAGTTATTTATTTAATTTCATTGTCTTTGTTCGAAAGGCTCATAGGTAAGTAAATAGTGACAAAACAGAGTAGAAAATCCTTATTTTATAATTACCTAAAATAAAAAATCCACACCTTATTGACATTTAGTGCCATGTCAATAAGGTGTGGATTTTTCGCCACTTCGAAATCCCTCAATTGAATTGCTTCACTTCAAAAGCCTTTTTATACCTTAACCCGTCTTCCCAAAGTACAATTTCCCTTACATTACAGCTCTGTAATTCGTTATTAGGTCAAGGAGCTCCCATACGTAGGGTTCTCTCATAATTTCCATTGTTCAAATCACAGCCGAACCCCATACCGTTTGGAGTCTTTGATGCATGTCTAATATGGATTAATTCGTCGAGTGTATGTCATATACTTCATGCTAATGCCGCACGAGTATGGCTTTCCACGGCTTAACAATTCCCCGAGGTTGTTTGCCGAGCAAAATATTACAATTTGATGAGCATTTCAAGTGGTTTTTGTTATTGTTGGAATTAATTTGCATTGTAAGTACGAAGAAGAGGTGATATTAAAGCGTTTTGAGGTATGAGGAACAGGGTGTAAAGTTCACTCATCCTCCATAGAAAAGGGAGGATCCTCCGACCAGACGGGTGTTGTGTCTGGCGGGCAATTGCCCAACGATTGATGTTGGGAAATTGTATCTATGCTAATTGCGCGGTAAACTCTGCTTGCGAGATGCAGGATTTGCGTGACGTCAGTATGACGCGTTGTTCCCATGTGGCGTTGTAGATACCGCTACGTCACTCCCCTCCGGAGACCGGAGATCGATAGTGGGCTGAGTCTTGTATCTTGCGATGCTTGCCAGGCCAGCTGAGGTTCCAGTGAGTTGAAACCGGTTGCCGCATAGTTCACGGTCCGTTGGAACTGTCTGCGGGGATGTCCCCAGTGAGTCGGGGTGGCGCTGCGTTATACTCCAGTGCGTCGGATGTCGTACAGCGCCGGGTTGAGGCTGGCTGCTGCGTCGACCAGGAGAGGAAGCTCTTCTTGTTGACCGGCCGAAAGTGCAGTGTGCTGTGCCGAGGTTGCTGATGAGGCTGAGGGTGATGACCAGATATGCGCGGACGCTGCATGCTGGTGGTCAGGATACCCGTTGAAGCCGTGGGTGCTGGCTGGCTGGGTGACTCGCCGCTAAAGCTTGCGGGAGTGATGATGATGACGTCACGCTGAAGTATTTGCTGAAGGTTGCGATGACGTTCATGCTCAGGGTCACCAGTTTAGAGGTACGAGGAACAGGGCGTAAAGTTCACTCATCCTCCATAGAAAAGGGAGGATCCTCCGACCAGACGGGTGTTGTATCTGGCGGGCAATTGCCCAACAATTGATGTTGGGAAAGTGTATCTATGCTAATTGCGCGGTAAACTCTGCTTGCGAGATGCAGGATTTGCGTGACGTCAGTATGACGCGTTGTTCGCATGTGGCGTTGTAGATACCGCTACAGCGTTATCATGTATTTAGCAAGGCAACACAGCTTGAGCAGTAGTGGCACAGTGGTAACGACTGCGACTTACGAGATGTAAAATGTCCGTAATAGTCCGAATCAGGTTTTTATGAAAAGATAAATTGGGAAATTTCAGATACCGAATGTGAAATTTTACAATTTTTCCCTTTTTTCTCTATGAGATTTTTGTACGAGTTATTGTAATTTGTACAGGACAATGTCTGTCGGGTCAGCTAGTTTCGAATATATTTCAGAAGAACTTTTTATATTTCAGAATAATTTCTTTTTCTATTTCTCGATTATATTTCAGAAGAACTCGGCCAAGGAAACCAGAACCTGAGAGTCTTTCTCGATTCAGTCAAGGCCTTCGACAAGATGTCTGTTTCTGTCCTTCTGAACAAAATAGAGACCATAGGAATAAGGGGAACACCGCTGAAACTTTTTGCTGATTATTTACACGGACGGTACCAATATGAGTGCGCAAACTAATATTATGTTTAAAAAAAAATGCGAACTTTAGCAGATTGTAAATTAATCACACAAGTTTATTATGCCTATGTCAATCTATAATTCACATCTTGGGGTGGCGCACCAGAGAGCAATTTATAGGTAACAAACTTCCATCCCTTCTTTGTTGCCACAGATCTGCTACTTATGTATATAAATCCTGCATCGTACAGTCGCTTGGCAACATTATCTGACCCACCCTAAAAACAAACGAATTTGGACCCTCTGCCTGTAACATTAAGGTTTATTCAATTTATATCAGCTTATCAGACAAGTGCACGAAGACTCAACCAAGAATTACAATAATAACACAGACATGCAAATTTGATCTTTATAACGTTACCATTAGGTTATATGTTACAACTACTTGTTATAATATAATTAGTGTAATAGCTTATTTAAAGGGTTGTGTTCAAGTAATCCTGGTCTCGTGGTCTGTGTATAAGACTGAGATGAACAAGTTGCGAGATCAAATCCTGTGACGAAGATATTGTTTTGCTTTTAATTTAGAATGTATTCCAAAACTATTTCATGTATTATTGTAAAGAACTATAGACGGATAATCTTCAAACATAAACTTTCTAAAATGGTAATATTTTCGCATAACTTGTAATAAGTGGGTAGTTGAAAAATAAATATTCGTATTCATTATAAAACTGGTATTCAAAAGCAACTAAGGGTATGCAGTGACTACGCGCAAACATGTTTTACCTTGCCTTACTAAATTGCAAAAACAACGTCTCTTTACAATTTTTTATTTTCTATTTTATAGGTCGTTTTTTTATTATCATGTCTCAATGGAGTGATTATTTAAAATACAAAATAATCTATTTGCACAAGGAGAAGGTTAGCTGCTTGTGCTGTGCAAGAATAAACTTTATCAAGTATACTATATGGTTCAAATTCTTTAGAATATGCGTCTAGTATTACAACTAAGATCAAATTTCAATGTGGCTTATAAGAGTTGAGTTGGTCTTGTGGTCAATAAGGGGTAGTGCGGTGTTCATCGTTGTCTAAGTTCGAAACCAAGTTTAACCTAAATATATCTTTTTGCTCAGCTGTTTTTTTTTTAATTATTTTATTACACTAAAGAAATGTAAAAAACATTTCTTTAATGGACGACGTAGGGTCTTGTCTTTTTAAACGGGTAGGTTGTATAGGAATAAAAGTAAACAATTGCAAGTTTAAAATGTTTATTATTTCATTAAAACACTTAGGTAAGATAAAGTAAGTAAATGCTCATATATATTCAAATTAATAGACATTTTATATTAGTATGCCATAATCAAATCTAACCATTTATAAACATTAAAAAAGGCGTGCTTATGCTTAAAAGTTTGTTATCGAGAAAATGAATTCATCTGTGAAATGCTTTACAGATTTATAGCTGCCTATATGTAGTGAATAAACATGATATTTAAATAGAAAAAATCTATTTATAACAATAACATCACCACATAATCTGCAACATTTTAATGGTTAACAATCAATCCATTGAGCATTTACTTGCATGGTGTGTTTAAAAATACCTACTAGATTACATAATTAGTAGTCCCCTGCTATAACTTGCTGTAAGCGGCTACGCATACCGCACACCATATTCCAACACAAATCTTTGCCATTTAAATATTCCTGGGCAAAACGAACCCTTTCTTCGCGATGAGCAGGTGTCAATGCAATTTTCTGTGCTGGTTTATAATTCCTTATCTCAGCAGCGTATAAATGCCTTCTCACTGTTTCCTCTGAAATATTGTGGTTTATTGCGGTTACACGAATGGGCAAAAATTGATTTTCAACAGGGCTTGAAACCGGCCCCGGGGCCGGGCCCGGTGGCGTTCGAATACGGGACTATACTTAATGGCTTTTGCTCCTGGACGAATACGCTGAATATCTCCATTGTCTCCATAACGTTTTAGCCATAGTCTGACCGTATTTCTCTAAAACAAAAAAAAAAAACATTTTTGGAACCGTGTATGTAACTTGTAAGGAGTGAATGTAGTGGTAAAATAGCCAACTACGAGTTCATTAATCACAATCAATAAAATAAAATAGGTATAAAAACACTTACCGCTATATATTAAGTCGACGACCAATCTCTCTAATTCCAACATTCTGCTCATGTAAAAATATGATTTTTTGTTCGGTGTAGTCATTAAGTTGCGACATGATGCTTTTTTACACCAAATTGCTTAAAAATACTTAACGAGTTATGTGAAACGATTTACAAATGTGTGTGCGCAGTTACTGCTATTAGGTAGTTTAACTTTTGTCACATAAATGAATTTATTATCTACCTCACGAAGCAAATATATGTTTTACTTCGTATCCAACCATTCTTGGTAAATATAAATTCTGTGAACTTAAAGTTTTTTAATTTACCCACCTGTTTACAAGATAAGTTATTAGGCGTAAATCATATTGGTCGTTCTTTAATAATGCAGGCAATATTGTAGAAATGAAAACAAATTAAAAAAGAAACTCATAATAGGTGGACTGTGTTTTCGAACCCACATGTTGTTCGTCGCCAATCCAGCATCAAACCGCTAAGCCACAAGAACTTGTAGGAAATATGCGAAATTAAAGATTGGGTTCTAATTATGTAGTGTGACTTAAAAGCTTTTCAACTTTAATGTCAACGGGATAATGATTCAAATAGCTTAACAAAATGATATATCTATAATGCCGGTGGCTCCGACATTGTTGCACGTGCGCCGTCTGATAAGCTCATATAAATTGAATAAACCTTAATGTTACAGGCAGAGGGTCTAAATTCGTTTGTTTTTAGGGTGGGTCAGATAATGCTGCCAAGCGACTGTACTAAACACCAGTTTGCCAGATTTTCTTTATGTACTAACATATTAAAACAGCACACTATGCTTGCCTACAATGCTAATAACACTAACAAGAGACGGAATGATCCAGAACGACGGAATGATGATTTATGTTAAAAGTCTTTCTACAAAGACATGACTTGAAAACATTTCTTTGTAGAAAGATTTTTAACATTCTTAGGCCCATTCCTGTACAAAAGAATAACTGCTAACATGCTACCTTACTTTTATTTACCTAAGTTTTAATTTAGTTTTTACTTTATACTCATTGGCCCGATTCCCTTGTTCACAAACTAAACTAAATTAAAGTTCAGTGCATCTTTTCTTTCTATTTCATTAAGAACAGGACCGAAGATAAAAAAATAGTTTAGTCCTGTCAAATTAAAATACTCCATAGACAGTTTGGACGTGTTTAAAAACATGGCTACTAAAAATACATCAATTTACGTCAGGCGCTGACTAATTTGGCAGGACTATACTAACATTTATCTTCTGTCATTTTCTTAATGAAATAGAAAGAAAAAGATGCACTGAACTTAAATTGAGGTTAGTTGGTGAACAAGGGAATCGGCGCCATTGTCAATTTATTACATTAAGGGCTGATTTTACAATCAACTGATAATTTTTGTTCGTGGAATAAAATTGACATCTGACAGATTTTGTATTGAAAATCTGTCAAAAACTCAAAATTATTCCTCGGATAAAACTATCTGGCGTTGGAAAAATCAGCCCTAAGTATAATATGCACTTTCTAGCCTTAAGCACAGGTTCAACCTAGTTCAGGCAAATTACCAACTGTGCTCTATTGTTATTGTTAAGATATTTATTGTAAATGTGTCCCTTTTATAAATAAACGATTTTATTAATATTAATATTTATTGTCTTTGACATATCTTGGGTACCAGGCCGAAACCAACTCGCAGAGGCCCCTTAGACAATTTTAAATTATCTATAAAACGACTTTGTTAAGTGTGCCATTTTGAGTAAACGCTACGTTTGCTAATATTATTTGTCTTCCTTAAATCTGAGTTATTATGTGTGTGGTAACATTATATGTTGATATGTAAGTTATGATATGGGGTTTTTTTTGCATTCTTCATTATATTTCTAATCTAAGGACACTTTAAAGTATTAGGGAAGGGGAATAGTTAATAAAAAACACAGTATAGAATGTGCCAAAATTGTATTCATAAAAATAAAACATAGGTATTGATTATCTTTTTGGAAAATATGAATGTATTTAGTATATTATACTAGTAAATAAGTCGGAAGTGTACTTTTATATAGGGGTTGTCCAAAATGGATGGATGAGCTGACCGCTGCCTGTAACACATAGATTTACACTGTGGTTAGGTTGAAATT
This sequence comes from Apamea monoglypha, assembly GCA_911387795.2. Classification (NCBI taxonomy): domain Eukaryota; kingdom Metazoa; phylum Arthropoda; class Insecta; order Lepidoptera; family Noctuidae; genus Apamea; species Apamea monoglypha. The sequence continues at coordinate 13,537,703 of OU426920.1, forward strand.
ATATAAATGGGCTTTCTTATATTTGAATTATTATAATTATTTTTTATAAATTTAATGTAATGTATACGTATGAGTAGGTACCTACGACGCTTTGATGCATAGAAATTATTACCATGTTTAAAGTAGATCGAAGTTTAGGTAAGGATGTAAAAATCAGTGGCCCATTGGCGTAATGGACGAATGTTTACCTTTTCAAGAATCCTGAGCAGCCTGCCTGCCTGATGTTTAGCCTGTTTGAATAAAAGTTATGTAAGTAATATATGAAAAGTTAAGTATTTATTACTGTCTCGTAAAATATAATTGAGTGACCTCGGCAAGCGTATGCCGTTCTAACTTGACCACACGCACACACATGCCTCATGCAAGGACACGATGGGATGAACTATATAAAGGACTAGATTCAGATAGCAGTAGATGGAGCTTAGAGTAAAGAAAGATGAACGGCTTTTGTACTACAGTGAGACGCTTAAGTATACAACGTCAATCGGAAAGGGATAACTTAGCACAAAAGAGTGATAGTTGACAATCATGTGATAGTTTAACATCCACTATGTAATAAATGAGTTAAAATCCTGTCAATGTAGATCCTGGACCTGCGGTCATAATGTAATAACTTGCATGAACATCTGTAATGTTGGATTCTTACATTTTGTAAACAACTACTTGGTACACAGATTTAAGTACTTCCATGCATAAATTAATTTATATCATTAATTGAATTATTTAATTAGTGATTTATAATGTTATTCATAAATACTTACTACGATGAGATGAACTATCTTAAGAACTAGATTCAGACAGCAGGCCACTGCTGTCTGAATCTAGTCCTTTATATAGCCTTTATCTGCTGTGTGTTGATAGAGCTAAGAGTAAAGAACGAAGAACTGCTTTTGTACTGCATTAAGACACTAAAGGATATGATGTAAGTCGGAAAGGGGTAATTTAGCGCGCGAGAGTGATAGATGATTATCAAATGATAGTAAAAATAAATGAACATGAACATGAGAGTATAAATAAATAATTAAATTCCTGTTAATTTTATTTACTAGATGGTATATTTATATTGTAATTCATAGATGCAAGTCTTGTGCAATTGACTCTATTCTATTTTAGTTACCTACTCAATAATAATTATTATAATATAATTTATAATTTTAACTCTTAACTGCAGTGTGTTTGTAATAAAAGTGCCTTACCTGATGGAGCATGACAATTTGGATCAGTTGGGCTGGGACCACTCGTGCTAGGACCTGTGGTTCCTTCATCGCCACCTGCGGTCATAATGTAAAACAACTTTTATAAACATCTGTTTGATTCACATGCTAACTTATGAAAATAAATGGACATGAGAGTGTAAACAAATAATTAAATTCCTTATAATGTTATTTACTAGATGGTATTTTTGTATTGTAATTCATAGATGCAAGTCTTGTGCGATTGATTCTATTCTATTTTAGTTACCTACTCAATAATAATTATTATAATATAATTTATAATTTTAACTCTTAACTGCAGTGTGTTTGTAATAAAGGTGCCTTACCTGGTGGACCAGTAGAATTTGGATCAGTTGGGCTGGGACCACTCGTGCTAGGACCTGTGGTTCCTTCATCGTCACCTGCGGTCATAATGTAAAACAACTTTTATAAACATCCGTTTGATTCACACGATAACTTATGAAAATAAATGGACATGAATATGAGAGTGTAAACAAATAATTAAATTCCTGTTAATTTTATTTACTAGATGGTATATTTGTATTGTAATTCATAGATGCAAGTCTTGTGCAATTGACTCTATTCTATTTTAGTTACCTACTCAATCATAATTATTATAATAATTATGATTTATAATTATAACTCTTAACTGCAGTGTGTTTGTAATAAAGGTGCCTTACCTGATGGAGCATGAGACTTTGGATCAGCTGGGCTGGGACCACTTGTGCTAGGACCTCTGGTTCCTTCATCGTCACCTGCGGTCATAATGTAAAACAACATTTATAAATATCTGTTTGATACACACGATAACTTATGAAAATAAATGGACATGAATATAAGAGTGTAAACAAATAATTAAATTCCAGTTAATTTTATTTACTAGATGATATATTTATATTGTAATTCATAGATGCAAGTCTTGTGCGATTGATTCTATTCTATTTTAGTTACCTACTCAATAATAATTATTATAATATAATTTATAATTTTAACTCTTAACTGCAGTGTGTTTGTAATAAAGGTGCCTTACCTGGTGGACCAGTAGAATTTGGATCAGTTGGGCTGGGACCACTCGTGCTAGGACCTGTGGTTCCTTCATCGTCACCTGCGGTCATAATGTAAAACAACTTTTATAAACATCTATTTGATTCACATGCTAACTTATGAAAATAAATGGACATGAGAGTGTAAACAAATAATTAAATTCCTGATAATTTTATTTACTAGATGGTATTTTTGTATTGTAATTCATAGATGCAAGTCTTGTGCGATTGATTCTATTCTATTTTAGTTACCTACTCAATAATAATTATTATAATATAATTTATAATTATAACTCTTAACTGCAATGTGTTTGTAATAAAGGTGCCTTACCTGGTGGACCAGTAGAATTTGGATCAGTTGGGCTGGGACCACTCGTGCTAGGACCTGTGGTTCCTTCATCGTCACCTGCGGTCATAATGTAAAACAACTTTTATAAACATCTGTTTGATTCACACGATAACTTATGAAAATAAATGGACATGAATATGAGAGTGTAAACAAATAATTAAATTCCTGTTAATTTTATTTACTAGATGGTATATTTGTATTGTAACTCATAGATGCAAGTCTTGTGCAATTGACTCTATTCTATTTTAGTTACCTACTCAATAATAATTATTATAATATAATTTATAATTATAACTCTTAACTGCAGTGTGTTTGTAATAAAGGTGCCTTACCTGACGGAGCATGAGACTTTGGATCAGCTGGGCTGGGACCACTTGTGCTAGGACCTCTGGTTCCTTCATCGTCACCTGCGGTCATAATGTAAAACAACTTTTATAAACATCTGTTTGATACACACGATAACTTATGAAAATAAATGGACATGAATATGAGAGTGTAAACAAATAATTAAATTCCAGTTAATTTTATTTACTAGATGATATATTTATATTGTAATTCATAGATGCAAGGCTTGTGCAGTTGACTCTATTCTATTTTAGTTACCTACGCAATAAAAATTATTATAATACAATTTATAATTTCAACTCTTAACTGCAGTGTGTTTGTAATAAAGGTGCCTTACCTGATGGAGCATGAGACTTTGGATAAGTTGGGCTGGGACCACTTGTGCTAGGACCTGTGGTTCCTTCACCGTCACCTGCGGTCATAATGTAAAACAACTTTTATAAACATCTGTTTGATTCACATGATATCTCATGAAAATAAATGGACATGAACATGAGAGCGTAAACAAATAATTAAAATCTTGTTAGTTTTATTTACTAGATGGTATATTTGTATTGTAATTCATAAATGCAAGTCTTGTACAATTGACTCTATTCTATTTTAGTTACCTACTCAATAATAATTATTATAATATAATTTATAATTTTAACTCGTAACTGCAGTGTGCTTGTAATAAAATTTCCTTACCTAGTGGACCAGTAGAATTTGGATCAGTTCGGCAGGGACAACTCGTGCTAGGACCTTTGGTTCCTTCATCGTCACCTGCTATCATAATGTAAAACAACTTTTATAAGCATCTGTTTGATTCACACGATAACTCGTGAAAATAAATGGACATGAACATGAGAGTGTAAACAAATAATTAAATTTCTGTTAATTTTATTTACTAGATGGTATATTTATATTGTAATTCATAGATGTAAGTCTTGTGCAATTGACTCTATTCTGTTTTAGTTACCTACTCAATAATAATTATTATAATATAATTTATAATTTTGACTCTTTCCTGCAGTGTGTTAGTAATAAATGTGCCTTACCTGGTGGACCAGTAGAATTTGGATCAGTTGGGCTGGGACCTATCGTGCTAGGACCTGTGGTTCCTTCATCGTCACCTGCGGTCATAATGTAAAACAACTTTTATAAATATCTGTTTGATTCACACGATAACTCATGAAAATAAATGGACATGAACATGAGAGTGTCAACAAATAATTAAATTCCTTTTAATTTGATTTACTAGATGGTATATTTATATTGTAATTCATAGATGCAATTCTTGTGCAACTGACTGTATTCTATTTTAGTTACCTACTCAATAATAATTATTATAATACAATTTATAATTTTAACTCTTAACTGCAGTGTGTTTGTAATAAAGGTGCCTTACCTGATGGAGCATGAGACTTTGGATCAGTTGGACTGGGACCACTTGTGCTAGGACCTGTGGTTCCTTCATTGTCACCTGCGGTCATAATGTAAAACAACTTTTATAAACATCTGTTTGATACACACGATAACTTATGAAAATAAATGGACATGAATATGAGAGTGTAAACAAATAATTAAATTCCAGTTAATTTTATTCACTAGATGATATATTTATATTGTAATTCATAGATGCAAGGCTTGTGCAGTTGACTTTATTCTATTTTAGTTACCTACTCAATAATAATTATTATAATATAATTTATAATTTTAACTCTTAACTGCAGTGTGTTTGTAATAAAGGTGCCTTACCTGATGGAGCATGAGACTTTGGATCAGCTGGGCTGGGACCACTTGTGCTAGGACCTCTGGTTCCTTCATCGTCACCTGCGAGCATAATGTAAAACAACTTTTATAAGCATCTGTTTGATACACACGATAACTTATGAAAATAAATGGACTTGAATATGAGAGTGTAAACAAATAATTAAATTCCAGTTAATTTTATTTACTAGATGGTATATTTATATTGTAATTTATAATTTATAATTTTAACTCTTAACTGCAGTGTGTTTGTAATAAAGGTGCCTTACCTGATGGAGCATGAGACTTAGGATCAGCTGGGCTGGGACCACTAGTGCTAGGACCTCTGGTTCCTTCATCGTCACCTGCGGGCATAATGTAAAACAACTTTTATAAACATTCGTTTGATACACACGATAACTTATGAAAATAAATGGACATGAATATGAGAGTGTAAACAAATAATTAAATTCCAGTTAATTTTATTTACTAGATGGTATATTTGTATTGTAATTCATAGATGCAAGTCTTGTGCAATTGACTCTATTCTATTTTAGTTACCTACTCAATAATAATTATTATAATATAATTTATAATTATAACTCTTAACTGCAGTGTGTTTGTAATAAAGGTGCCTTACCTGATGGAGCATGAGACTTTGGATCAGCTGGGCTGGGACCACTTGTGCTAGGACCTCTGGTTCCTTCATCGTCACCTGCGAGCATAATGTAAAACAACTTTTATAAGCATCTGTTTGATACACACGATAACTTATGAAAATAAATGGACATGAATATGAGAGTGTAAACAAATAATTAAATTCCAGTTAATTTTATTTACTAGATGGTATATTTATATTGTAATTTATAATTTATAATTTTAACTCTTAACTGCAGTGTGTTTGTAATAAAGGTGCCTTACCTGATGGAGCATGAGACTTTGGATCAGCTGGGCTGGGACCACTTGTGCTAGGACCTCTGGTTCCTTCATCGTCACCTGCGAGCATAATGTAAAACAACTTTTATAAACATTCGTTTGATACACACGATAACTTATGAAAATAAATGGACATGAATATGAGAGTGTAAACAAATAATTAAATTCCAGTTAATTTTATTTACTAGATGGTATATTTATATTGTAATTCATAGATGCAAGGCTTGTGCAGTTGACTCTATTCTATTTTAGTTACCTACTCAATAATAATTATTATAATATGATTTATAATTTTGACTCTTTACTGCAGTTGTAACGTAATGTACATACTCACAGTTATCTACATTCATTCCTCCAGGTCAGACAAGCATTCCGTCACCGTTAGGCGCTGATCTGACTATTCCTCACGACACCAGGTCACGTTTAATCCATAATCAGTACACAGACAGTCATATCAAACTTTAACATAACACTACGACGATTTAGTAACATCCAAGGGCTGGAAATTTCGCCTACATTCATTGATATCATTTTTCCTATAAACACTATACTTTTAATACGCTTTTAATACGAAATAACTATATATTTAATTGTATTTTATTAATATATTTTATTATGACAGTTCTGACAACGACGTTTAATACGTCGCCATGACAAGTTTGCTTATAAATTCTTGTCAGCCTGTAACTTTTAGCTGAAAATATATTCAGACTTTCGCAAATCAATACTGGCCATCATATTTCAAAATCATATTTATTTCTTCAAGTTGCTATTCTACGAGTTTACCTGAGGAATCCAAGCAACGCAGGTGACAGTTCGAGTTCGAGTTGAAGTTCGAGTTTTAGCCTCGAAAGCGAACCCTCAAGATAGTGCTGGTACTCCGGAGACACCTATCCAGGGAACTCTTGGTGTGTCCCTCTCCAAGACTCCGGTACCTGACGGACTAGCGCTACACCTCCGTCCTCCGTCCTCCGTACCAGTTGGACCGCTGGCGTGCCTCACCGGAACACCCTCTACTGGGCCGCGCCTCAACCGAGGGCCGTCTCTCCTGGCGGGGTGACCGCGCGCTGCCGTGCCTGCTCTCTCGCGCAGCCGTGCCTGCCCTACCGTGCGGCCGTGCTGCGACCTACTACTGTCACGTGGGCCCCCTACCGTGCCTGCTCTCCCGTGCTGCCGTGCCTGCTGTCACGTGTGGCCGTGCTGCGACCTACTTCTGCCGCGTGGGCCCCTACGGGTATCCTCCGTGCCGCACACGCACCAGCACCTGACCACGCCGGCACCTGCACCTGTCACCGGCACCTGCCTCGCGTCGCGTCTACCTCTTCAGCCTCCTCAACCCACCAATCACCCATCTTCATCCTTCCTCACCCACACACTATACACCACTGACCAGATCATCTCCATTTTTATATAACCTTTACTTATTATTAAATCTTTAATTAACTTCAACTTCCCTTTCTTTAATTTAAACTTAGTTTCTTGTCGCTACACGACACAGTGTGTTTGTAATAAATGTGCCTTACCTGGTGGACCAGTAGAATTTGGATCAGTTGGGCTGGGACCACTCGTGCTAGGACCTGTGGTTCCTTCATCGTCACCTGCGGTCATAATGTAAAACAACTTTTATAAACATCTGTTTGATTCACATGATATCTCATGAAAATAAATGGACATGAACATGAGAGCGTAAACAAATAATTAAATTCCTGTTAGTTTTATTTACTAGATGGTATATTTGTATTGTAATTCATAGATGTAAGTCTTGTGCAATTGACTCTATTCTATTTTAGTTACCTACTCAATAATAATTATTATAATATAATTTATAATTTTAACTCTTAACTGCAGTGTGTTTGTAATAAAGGTGCCTTACCTGGTGGACTAGTAGAATTTGGATCAGTTGGTCTGGGACCACTCGTGCTAGGACCTGTGGTTCCTTCATCGCCACCTGCGGTCATAATGTAAAACAACTTTTATAAACATCTGTTTGATTCACACGATAACTCATGAAATAAATGGACATGAACATGAGAGTGTAAACAAATAATTAAATTCCTGTTAATTTTATTTACTAGATGGTATATTTATATTGTAATTCATAGATGCAAGTCTTGTGCAATTGACTGTATTCTATTTTAGTTACCTACTCAATAATAATTATTATAATATAATTTATAATTTTAACTCTTAACTGCAGTGTGTTTGTAATAAAGGTGCCTTACCTGGTGAACCAGTAGAATTTGGATCAGCTGAGCTGGGTACACTCGTGCTAGGACCTGTGGTTCCTTCATCGTCACCTGCGGTCATAATGTAAAACAACTTTTATAAACATCTGTTTGATTCACACGATAACTCATGAAAATAATTGGACATGAACATGAGAGTGTAAACAAATGATTAAATTCCTGTTAATTTTATTTACTAGATGGTATATTTGTATTGTAATTCATAGATGCAAATCTTGTGCAATTGACTCTATTCTATTTTAGTTACCTACTCAATAATAATTATTATAATATAATTTATAATTTTAACTCTTAACTGCAGTGTGTTTGTAATGAAGGTGCCTTACCTGATGGAGCATGAGACTTTGGATCAGTTGGGCTGGGACCACTTGCGCTAGGACCTGTGGTTCCTTCATCGTCACCTGCGGTCATAATGTAAAACAACTTTTATAAACATCTGTTTGATTCACATGATAACTCATGAAAATAAATGGACATGAACATGAGAGTGTAAACAAATAATTAAATTCCTGTTAATTTTATTTACTAGATGGTATATTTGTATTATAATTCATAGATGCAAGTCTTGTGCAATTGACTCTATTCTATTTTAGTTACCTGCTCAATAATAATTATTATAATATAATTTATAATTTTAACTCTTAACCGCAGTGTGTTTGTAATAAAGGTCCAGGTTTCCTCGCAATGTTTTTTTTCACTGATGTCGGTAATTTTCAAAGTTTATATGAACTTTCTCAATCTACCTTGATTCAAAAAGTTCATATAAATTTTGAAAATATCACAACTGTATTTGCACGGATTTGAACCATCAACCTCGTGCATGAGAGGCGAGACCTTAACCACTGGGCCATCACGATATAAATATTTCAATAATAGTAATAAATTTTCATGAAATGGTTTTGTTTCATGAAATGGCCCGCTAAAATAGACCATACTTTTTTTTGTCAGTTAACGTTTGGAAATATCATGAATGTAGGGTATCCGTGGTTTAAGGTGCAGACAAAGTCCTACTAATATTATAAACGTGAAAGTTTGTATGGATGGGTGGATGTTTGTTACTCTTTCACGCAAAAACTACTGAACGGATTTTGATGAAATTTGGCACACAGATGGTTTATAACCAGGATTAACATATAGGATGATATTCCCACGGAATCGAAAATTATGCGGGTGAAATCGCGAGACGCAGCTAGTTACAAAGAAAAATCACTTACTAGTGTACTTTAAATGTAGCACAGCCACTAAACCATCGCCCACGTTGAGCAAGGAAACTAGGGATTTGAAAAAAAAAACAACTTTAAGGTGAGGCAAGCAAGATTGGGCTTGTGCTTGGACTCCGGTGAGGAATTACATACGTAATGCTACGGCTACATCGTCGCGATAACGCGAACCACACTTCGCGCGCTCTCTCTCGGATATCGCTCGACATCTCGCTATACAACAGAGAGCGCGTGAAGTGTACAATGTAACACTCATAAAAAGGCAGTTGACCGCAATAACTTTAATTTTGACAGCTCAGCTACGCTCATTGCGTTATTTTCGTTGTTCAGCATGTGAATTTTTCAAATGTGTAATGGATAAGGAATATGCTTCAAAATCCTCGGGTTGTGATTGAAACAGTGTTACGCCATTAGGGTGCTGGGAGCGGTGTCACAAAAACAACGAACTTTTTTTCTAAACAAGCTTTAAAAATGGATGAACTACACAAATGTCCTTCGTTTGGTATTGTTATTGTTTCTTCTCAGAGTAGTCAGAGAGGAAACGCCGACTTTATCTAGCTTATTCTTTTATTTTATTTTATGTACTAGCTTCTGCCCGCGGCTTCGCCCGCGTGGATGTCGGAAATTATCCCACGGGAACATGCTACCGAGACAAAAAGTAGCCTATACAGCCTATTAAGGCATTAAGTCAGCCTTTGTACCTTTTTTGTATGCAAAAAGTTTAAATAATTAAATCTATGTTAAAGTCCCGTCAGAACCGGTCCAGCCGTTTCGAAGATTAGCCGCAACAAACAGACAAACAAAAATAAAAAAAAATGTTTTTTATATAAGTACTTAGCGTGTATATTTTCATTTTCATACGCATTTAGTCAAATCTGTTATTTTTTAAGACCCCACTTCACTCTTCAAAAGGTAGTTGTTTTTGAAAATAATGATTAAGATCTCATAATTCATTCAGAAATAATGAATTATGAGATCTTAATCATTATTTATTATTTACGTCTACGCCTTATGAAAGTAAACCTAAGTACCTACCTAATTTTACTTAGGTACCTACCTAATAAAAAAAAAATTAACTCAATAACAGAAAATAAAATACCTACCTAAATAAACCTATTTCTGATGATAAGTAATCTAAACTCAATAAATAAGCAAAATCTTAAACTTTCTAAACGAATATCTTAGTTTTTTAGGGATTTTGCGATATTGTATCTTAAGATAAAATATTATAGTATCTTAGCCGTGTGGAGCGCCCCTTAGTGAACTCCACTGCGGGTGACGTTACCCTACGACAAACTTATTATTTGCGGTTGGTACAGTAATCGGATCTAGGGATCGAACCGCAAAATTAAGTTTGTTTTTATTGTATATACTTTTCCGGCATAAAAAGTACCCAGTGTGGTGCCCAGGATATTAAAGAATAATAATACCAAGTTTCATCGTAATCAAACTGGTAGTTTTTGCGTGATGCCTGAACAAACAGACAGACAGACAGACAGACAAAAATTTTTTTAATCACTTTTTTGGGTTCGGTGTCGGTCTAGTAACACCCCCTGCCATTTATTTTTTTGATGTTTTCAATGTACAGAATTTTCACTTCTACAGATTTATTATAAGTATAGATGACGTGTAAAAGTGATTCCGATATCCTATTTCAAAAAAACAGCTAAGTGCGAGTTGGAGTCACACGGGATATATTAATGTAATTATAAGGTGTCTAATATTTAAAAATATATACTTGATATACCTATAAATGTAATTATTATGTTTTTAGTATCTTATACTCAAATGGTAAAATTAATTACTGAATTTACTAAATGATTTAATAACAAACTTATTCAAACACTGATTTGACTCAACTGTCACTTGTGAATCATACTTGTTTGTTAACGGGTATAAAAGAGCGGAGCCACACTGGAGCAGCTCAGTTGCTCTTCGACTTTCAAGACGTTAACATTCAAGGTATGATTCCGAATAATTATTGTTGATGATGATGTATATTGTATATTTATATTATATTTATGAATATTGAAATGTTATGATGATGATTGGTGTATTTAAAATACGGGTCCTAATAACTTGTTTATTAATTATGGTTGGTATATAGTAATGTAACGTTGTGTTATATACACTCCTACGATATTCAGTTGTTATACATATACTACAAAGATAAATATAAGGTTATTCTGAATTTAATCCTGTTGTTTATATTACCCCTTATTACCTAATAAGTAACCAAGACTAAATATCATTGTTGAACATCTAGTTACATATATACACAAAATCTAACACACGCTAAGGATTCCGCACCACAAGGCAAAAAACACCGAAAAAAAAAACAAGTTCCTTGTATCCCTTTTTTTTAACTTAATTTTACAAAGCCGGCAAGTGTCTGTAATTGTTTTATTGAAAGTAAATGCTTCGAGTTTGAGTTTATTTTCATTATTTATTATTATAGCGGAAATACAAATAAATACACTTTGTGAAAATTTCAACTGTCTACTGTTACTGTTCATGAGATACAGCGCTCTGACAGACAGACGAACGGATGGACAGCGGAGGCTTAGTAATAGGGTACCGTTGGCATCCATTCGGCACGGAACCCTAAAAACGAATTGAAAAATCGCAATTAGGACAAAGCGTCTTAATGAATCGAGTAAAGCAAAGCAATTGACGCGACAAAATTTCGTAAAAATAAATGAGACTCGTGGAAGAGTATTACTTGTTGTTGTGATCTTGTTTTCGTAACTGCAATAATCTTTTTTTTTTTCTGGTTGGAAATCATCAAATGACCCCGCCCGCTCTGGGTGGAGCGGAAGGGAGTGTCAGACTCTTACTGACTAAAACCCACCCATGTTCCTTGCTTCGCCCTTTATGTTCCGGGGTAGCGGTAACCCTTTCGGACAATCCCGCTGAAACTGCAATAATCTGTAGTCGTCATTTATTTCGGTTGTTTATATGTATATTTTGTATGTATTTATTTATGTATCTATTATACAGCATATATATATTATACATCATTATAATAATATGTATCTATTATAGTATATTATTTTGCACCGCTGACAACCCCATTTTCTATGTTCACGCAGTCACTGTCCATTTCAGGGTTGCCTGGAAGAGATCGCAGAAAGCGATAAGGCTGCCCATTGTATGTTTTGTTTTAAAAATTGTATTTGTTTTTCTTATGTATTTTCTGGAGTACAATAAATTATATATAAATCAATAAATAAATGAGAAACACTTACAGCTTTTAGTCTCAGTGGAACCATCCTCTGGATAAAAGGTTCCTGATATAAAAGGGACAAGAAGTAACATAAGACATGTCGCTACCAAAAATTTGCCTTCCATCTTGATGATGATCAAAGGAAATGTACTGACGGTTAGAACATTACAGGAGCTTATAAATGTCAAAAAACATAAAAAATATATAGCTCCTATATCGCAAGTTCGTGAATATTAAATGTAGAGAAGTAATATTAATTGTATAAGCGTGTACGTCAGGTTTTTAGATCTAAATCGTGAGTGTAATAAAAATAATAAAAGAAAGTTTTACAGTCTGCTCATACCTTTTTTATCTGTAATAAAACGTGTCATAAGTATTGAGTTATTTATTTAATTTCAAGGTAAGTAAATAGTGACAAAACAGAGTAGAAAATCCTTATTTTATAATTACCTAAAATTAAAAATCTACACCTTATTGACATTTAGTGCCATGTCAATAAGGTGTGGATTTTTCGCCACTTCGAAATCCCTCAATTGAATTGCTTCACTTCAAAAGCCTTTTTATACCTTTTTTTTTTTTTTTTTTTTTCTGGGTGGGAAATCATCATATGACTTCTCCCGCTCTGGGCGGAGCAGGAGGGCGTGTCAGACTTTTACTGACTAAAACCCACCCGTGTTCCTTCAGTTGCCTATGCCAGGGACCACGGTATCTCTTTCGAACAACCCGCGGCCCTGGCAGGCATCGGCCCTAACGGACCCCGTCACATCGTGCTGACATCTCTTAGAGGCGCGCGTGGAACACAACGCGCCGTCGACTCGGGCCTGGTCCTTGCCGGGCGGCGAGCTGCCCATAGCTCGCCGCCCGCAAGCCCGCGCCTACGGTGGCCGGGAGTCGGCTGGTGACTCCCGACGTCCAGGGCGTCTCCTGCGGCGACTAGGGGCGTGAAGGCGCAGAGATTGCCTCTCCCTCACGCGTTCCGCCTCCTCCTTTGCGAGCATTACTGCTTCGCAGAAGGAGGTGACGGCTTCCCATGCACTCTCGCTCCGTACCATGGCCTGGACCAGGGCCGGACGCGAGAGATCGCCGCCGCCGATCGCCGCCAAGCCTTTTTATACCTTAACCCATCTTCCCAAAGTACAATTTCCCTTACATTACAGCTCTGTAATTCGTTATTAGGTCAAGGAGCTCCCATACGTAGGGTTCTCTCATAATTTCCATTGTTCAAATCACAGCCAAACCCCATACCGTTTGGACTCTTTGATGCATGTCTACTATGGATTAATTCGTCGAGTGTATGTCATATACTTCATGCTAATGCCGCACGAGTATGGCTTTCTACGGCTTAACAATTCCCCGAGGTTGTTTGCTGAGCAAAATATTACAATTTGATGAGCATTTCAAGTGGTTTTTGTTATTGTTGGAATTAATTTGCATTGTAAGTACGAAGAAGAGGTGATATTAAAGCGTTTTGATGTATGAGGAACAGGGTGTAAAGTTCACTCATCCTCCATAGAAAAGGGAGGATCCTCCGACCAGACGTGTGTTGTGTCTGGCGGGCAATTGCCCAACGATTGATGTTGGGAAATTGTATCTATGCTAATTGCGCGGTAAACTCTGCTTGCGAGATGCAGGATTTGCGTGACGTCAGTATGACGCGTTGTTCGCATGTGGCGTTGTAGATACCGCTACAGCGTTATCATGTATTTAGCAGAGCAACACAGCTTGAGCAGTAGTGGCACAGTGGTAACGACTGCGACTTACGAGTTGTAAAATGTCCGTAATAGTCCGAATTGGGTTTTTATGAAAAGATAAATTGGGAAATTTCAGATACCGAATTTAAAATTTTCCAATTTTTCCCTTTTTTTTCTATGAGATTTTTGTACGAGTAATTGTAATTTGTACAGGACAATGTCTGTCGGGTCAGCTAGTTTCGAATATATTTCAGAAGAACTTTTTATATTTCAGAATAATTTCTTTTTATATTTCTCGATTACATTTCAGAAGACCTCGGCCAAGGAAACCAGAACCTGAGAGTCTTTCTCGATTCAGTCAAGGCCTTCGACACGATGTCTGTTTCTGTCCTTCTGAACAAAATAGAGACCATAGGAATAAGGGGAACACCGCTGAAACTTTTTGCTGATTATTTACACGGACGGTACCAATATGAGTGCGCAAACTAATATTATGTTTTAAAAAAATGCGAACTTTAGCAGATTGTAAATTAATCACACAAGTTTATTATGCCTATGTCAATCTATAATTCACATCTTGGGGTGGCGCACCAGAGAGCAATATAAAGGTAACAAACTTTCATCCCTTCTTTATTGCCACAGATCTGCTACTTATGTATATAAATCCTGCAACGTACTAAACACCAGTTTGCCAGATTTTCTTTATGTACTAACATAGTATTAAAACAGCACACCATGCTTGCCTACAATGCTAATAACACTAACAAGAGACGGAATGATCCAGAACGACGGAATGATGATTCATATTAAAAGTCTTTCTACAAAGACATTTTTTTATTTTTTTTTATTAATAAGAACTAGTGTTCCTAGTAATTGATTACAATCTAGCCTAACAGACTAATAAGCAATTTAACTCTAACTTAATATTTTACGAGGTAGATTATATAATAACTAAGAATAATGTCAATTTGCACTTTTACACAGTTTCGTAGCACTTTCTTAGAGTCTGGTAATTGATAAAACACTTTATTCATGTGTCACATGTATAGCACCATTAGCATCGCACTATTATTCATTCACTATATAAATACTACACTAATTCAATTGGTTTAGTTCTCTTTAGCCTACGCACTAAGTCCGTGTTGTCTAGCCGCTGAATTGCCTCGACATTGACATGTCGGTGAAGTCTGTGTTCGTGGGCTTCAGCAAATTTTTGAATGATGGTGGTGACGGATTCCATTTTAAGGTCACGGTGGAGGTCGTCATTTCTAATGTACCATGGAGCATTTACAGCATCCCTGAGTACTTTATTTTGGAATTGTTGGATTATTTTAACGTTACTTCGTTTAGTACAGCCCCAAAGTTGGATGACATACGTCCAAATTGGCATAAGAATATGCTTGTATATTATAATTTTATTATGTATTGATAGAAACATTTCTTTGTAGAAAGATTTTTAACATTCTTAGGCCCATTCCTGTACAAAAGAATAACTGCTAACATGCTACCTTACTTTTATTTACCTAAGTTTTAATTTAGTTTTTACTTTATACTCATTGGCCCGATTCCCTTGTTCACAAACTAAACTAAATTAAAGTTAAGTGCATCTTTTCTTTCTATTTCATTAAGAACAGGACCGAAGATAAAAATATAGTTTAGTCCTGTCAAATTAAAATACTCCATAGACAGTTTGGACGTGATTAAAAACATGGCTACTAAAAATACGTCAATTTACGTCAGGCGCTGACTAATTTGGCAGGACTATACTAACATTTATCTTCTGTCATTTTCTTAATGAAATAGAAAGAAAAAGATGCACTGAACTTAAATTGAGGTTAGTTGGTGAACAAGGGAATCGTCGCCATTGTCAATTTATTACATTAAGGGCTGTTCTATGTTCTATGTTATGGGATTGGTTTCCGCACTTAGTCCTTCAGGTGGACCATTGTATGTGGGCCATGGCGGCCGTCGGTGGTTATTCCAACCAGCCCACCTCCCTCCAGAAGCTTATCAGGTCTCCTGGTCTGTTAAGAACATCCGTGTATGATCTGGGTGTCCCGAGGGTTCCCGACCTAATCTGGGTGATGCCTGTGCACTCAAAGAGCACATGCGCGACGGTCTCATCAGCCTCCATGCAGGCCCTGCACAGGGGGCTGTCCGTTATACCTATCGTGTAAAAATGTTTGTTTAGTGAGCAGTGTCCCGTGATGATCCCCGTCATCAGGCGCAGGCCTTTCCTGTCCAGACGTAGTAGTTTTTTTTGTTAGTTTGCCATCTAATGATGGCATGGCCTCCTTGGACTGCCTGCAGCCTGGTGACGAGGACCACCAGTTCTCCGCTTGTATATGGGTGTGCTCCTGTAGCCACCTGCGTAGCTGATTGAAGGGGATGGGCACGACTGGTTCTGGACCATAGACTGACGTGCTGGATGCCCTTCTGGCCAGCTCGTCAGCCGCATCGTTACCTAGTGATTCACTGTGTCCTTTTATCCATTGTAGTGTCACTGTGTTGCGGCTTGGTACAGTCACCTGTTCAAGCACCTTGTGACATTGGAGCCCTTGTGGGATTGGAGGACCGAGGCGCTGTCAGAGATTATACGAACATGAGCGTCCGTAATCCCCCTGGCTGCTATGGCATGGGCCGCTCGTATTCTACCCACACACTCCGCTTGGTAGACCGTGTTGAGCATTCCTAGCGGGCTGGATATGTTAATGTTGAGGTCGTGTGAGAAAACTCCGACTCCAGTTCCGTAGTCGGTCTTTGATCCGTCAGTGTAGACTCTCAGCTCTCTCGGGCCCGAGTAGTCGTGCTGCTCCTCTTCAAGCACTATGTTGTAATGCTTTCGGAAGCAGTATTGCTTAGGGTACTTGTCGCAGGGTGCTGCGATAATTGGCTGCCGTTTGATCGCCTCATCCTTTAGGCGTGTGTGTTTGATCCTCGAGTCTTTGCTCAGAGTTCCTGATAGATGGAGTCTGAAGGCGGACAGGGCCGCCTCCTCCCGCACGATAAAGTGTAGGGGAGGCAGTCCAAGTATAGCCTGAAGGGCAGCGGTGGGTGCAGTTCTCATGCAGCTAGTGATTGCCACACAGGCGCATCGCTGCAGCTTTTCGAGATCCCTTTGGGCTGTGCTCAGGTCTGTTCTGGGCCACCAGACTAGTGAGCCGTAAGTGATAGTTGGTCGGATGACTGTGGTATAAAGCCAGTAGGTGATCTTGGGGCTAATGGCCCAGTTTTTACCAATCATTTTCTTGCATTGCCACAAGGATATGCTGGCCTTCGTGGTGATGTAGTTGATGTGCTTTGCCCAATTCAGCTGTTTGTCCAAAAAGATGCCCAGGTATTTGGTTTCAGTTGATAGGCTTAGGGTAGTGCCAAAGAGTTTTGGAAGTTGTAGTGTAGTGAGTTTCCTCTTTTTTGTGAACAGGATCAGTTCGGTTTTTGTTGGGTTCACTGATAGTTGGTGTGTGCTACACCAGTTCTCTACTATTTTCAGGGCCTGGTGCATTAGGTTGCACAGGGTGTTTTCGTGGGTGCCATTTATTATTATGGTTATGTCATCGGCGTAGCCCACGGTAAAGTAGCCTTTATCGTTTAGTGCCTTTATCAGGCTGTCTACAACCAGATTCCATAGAAGTGGCGAGAGAACACCCCCTTGTGGGCAGCCCTTCGCCACAATGGCCCTTGTGATGTCGTTTACGGTCACTTGTACGGCTCTTTGTTCAAGCATATTGGTGATCCAGCCGCTCAGAGACGGATCTACACAGTGTCTGTCTAAGGCCGTGTTGATACTCTTGAATGTGGTTTTGTCGAAGGCGCCTTCAATGTCGATGAAGGCAGCCAGTGCTGAGCATTTGTGGTCCACTGCGCATTCAATCTTGGATACCACGCTTTGCAACGCGGATTCTGTTGATTTGCCTGTGGAGTACGCATGCTGTTGTTTGTGGAGTGGTTTTGCCCTAAGGGGACCGTCTCGGATGTGTCGATCACATAGTCTCTCCAGGGTCTTTAGTAGGAAGGATGTGAGGCTTATGGGTCTGTACGCTTTGGGTTGCGTGTAGTCAGCTTTACCAGGTTTGGGTATGAAGATGACTTTCACTTCGCGCCAGGCTAGGGGTATGTATCTGAGTGCTATGCAGGCCCGATAGATCTCTACCAGGCATGGTGTAATATATATGAGCCCCCATTGTAGTAGGGCTGGGAAGATGCCATCCAGTCCAGCGGACTTGTATGACTGAAAGGTATTGATAGCCCATTTTATCCGGTCTTCTGTTACTAGCCTGTGAGCGCAGGTCCAGTCCCGTTCCGTCGGGGTCCAATCTGGTGCGTCCTCCCAGGTCCTGTCCTCTAGGAGTTTGCAGTCTGGGAAGTGGGTTTCCAGAAGGACCTTGCTGGTTTCATGGTCCGTAAGTGTGAAAGTGCCGTCGGGTTTTCTCAGCGAGGCAAGGGTCCCGTCCTGGTCAGTTGATAGGATCTTCCTTACCCTTGCAGCTTCATTGTTGGTTTCTATGGACTAGCAGAATTTCCGCCATGCTGTCCTTCTGGCGGTTCTGATTTGTTTTTTATATGTGTGTCGAGTTTCTGTGTATATCTCCCAGTCTTCCGGGAGTTTGGTGTTTTTGGCTCTGTTAAATTGCCTCCGTAGTGCATGTCTGAGTTTACCAAGTTCGGCGTTCCACCAGGGATTTCTCTCGGTGTTGGTCCGTGGCGTCCTTAGTTTACAGCATGCATGGTAAGCTTCGGTAAGGTATTCTGATAGCTTTGTTACAGTATATTCCAGCTGTGCTGGTTCTCTTATTGTTATTTGTGATAGGTGCCTAGCTAGCAGGGCTGACAGGAGGCGCTTGTAGCCTGGTACATCGGTGCGCCGCGGATTTCTTCTCGGTGCGGGTTTCTTGGTGCTGGTGGTTAATGTAAAGCGGATCCTTCTGTGGTCCGAGCAGGAGGGTTCGCCCGATACGTGCCAGTTTGTGATGAGGTTTTTCGCGTTTTCTGTAGCAAGTGTTAAGTCTACATTAAGGGCTAAGGGCTGATTTTACAATCAACTGATAATTTTTGTTCGTGGATAAAATTGACATCTGACAGATTTTGTATGGAAAATCTGTCAGAAACTCAAAATTATTCCTCGGATAAAATTATCTGGCGTTGGAAAAATCAGCCCTAAGTATAATATGCACTTTCTAGCCTTAAGCACAGGTTCAACCTAGTTCAGGCAAATTACCAACTGTGCTCTATTGTTATTGTTAAGATATTTATTGTAAATGTGTCCCTTTTATAAATAAACGATTTTATTAATATTAATATTTCTTGTCTTTGACATATCTTGGGTACCAGGCTGAAACCAACTCGCAGAGGCCCCTTAGACAATTTTAAATTATCAATAAAACGACTTTGCTAAGTGTGCCATTTTGAGTAAACGCTACGTTTGCTAATATTATTTGTCTTCCTTAATTCTGAGTTATTATGCGTCTGGTAACATTATATGTTAATAGGTAAGTTATGATATAGGGTTTTTTTGCATTCTTCATTATATTTCTAATCTAAGGACACTTTAAAGTATTAGGGAAAGGGAATAGTTAATAAAAAACACAGTATAGAATGTGCCAAAATTGTATTCATAAAAATAAAACATAGGTATTGATTATCTTTTTGGAAAATATGGATGTATTTAGTATAGGTATTATATTAGTAAATATGTCGGAAATGTACTTCTATATAGGGTTTGTCCAAAATGATTGGATGAGCTGACCGCTGCCTGTAACACATAGATTTACACTGTGGTTAGGTTGAAATTATATAAATGGGCTTTCTTATATTTGAATTATTATAATTAGTTTTTAAAAATTTAATGTAATGTAATGTATGAGTACCCACGACGCTTTGATGCATAGAAATTATTACCATGTTTAAAGTAGATCGAAGTTTAGGTAAGGATGTAAAAATCAGTGGCCCATTGGCGTAATGGACGAATGTTTACCTTTTCAAGAATCCTGAGCAGCCTGCCTGCCTGATGTTTAGCCTGTTTGAATAAAAGTTATGTAAGTAATATATGAAAAGTTAAGTATTTATTACTGTCTCGTAAAATATAATTGAGTGACCTTGGCAAGCGTATGCCGTTCTAACTTGACCACACGGACTCCCCATGCCTCATGCCACGACACGATGGGATGAACTTTATAAAGGACTAGATTCAGATAGCAGTAGATGGAGCTTAGAGTAAAGAAAGATGAACGGATTTTGTACTACAGTGAGACACTTAAGGATACAACGTCAATCGGAAAGGGATAACTTAGCACAAAAGAGTGATACTTGACAATCATGTGATAGTTTAACATCCACTATGTAATAAATGAGTTAAAATCCTGTCAATGTAGATCCTGGACCTGCGGTCATAATGTAATAACTTGCATGAACATCTGTAATGTTGGATTCTTACATTTTGTAAACAACTACTTGGTACACAGATTTAAGTACTTCCATGCATAAATTAATTTATATCATTAATTGAATTATTTCATTAGTGATTTATAATGTTATTCATAAATACTTACCACGATGAGATGAACTATCTCAAGAACTAGATTCAGACAGCACGCCACTGCTGTCTGAATCTAGTCCTTTATATAGCCTTTATCTGCTGTGTGTTGATAGAGCTAAGAGTAAAGAACGAAGAACGGCTTTTGTACTGCAGTAAGATACTAAAGGATATGATGTAAGTCGGAAAGGGGTAATTTAGCGCACGAGAGTGACAGATGATTATCAAATGATAGTTAAAATAAATTAACATGAACACGAGAGTATAAACAAATGATTAAATTCCTGTTAATTTTATTTACTAGATGGTATATTTGTATTGTAGTTCAAAGATGCAAGTCTTGTGCAATTGACTCTATTCTATTTTAGTTACCTACTCAATAATAATTATTATAATATAATTTATAATTTTAACTCTTAACTGCAGTGTGTTTGTAATAAAGGTGCCTTACCTGGTGAACCAGTAGAATTTGGATCAGTTGAGCTGGGTCCACTCATACTAGGACCTGTGGTTCCTTCATCGTCACCTGCGGTCATAATGTAAAACAACTTTTATAAACATCTGTTTGATTCACACGATAACTTATGAAAATGAATGGACATGAATATGAGAGTGTAAACAAATAATTAAATTCCTGTTAATTTTATTTACTAGATGGTATATTTGTATTGTAATTCATAGATGCAAGTCTTGTGCAATTGACTCTATTCTATTTTAGTTACCTACTCAATAATAATTATTATAATATAATTTATAATTTTAACTCTTAACTGCAGTGTGTTTGTAATAAAGGTGCCTAACCTGGTGAACCAGTAGAATTTGGATCAGTTGAGCTGGGTCCACTCGTGCTAGGACCTGTGGTTCCTTCATCGTCAGCTGCGGTCATAATGTAAAACAACTTTTATAAACATCTGTTTTATGAAAATAAATGGACATGAATATGAGAGTGTAAACAAATAATTAAATTCCTGTTAATTTTATTTACTAGATGGTATATTTGTATTGTAATTCATAGATGCAAGGCTTGTGCAATTGACTCCATTCTATTTTAGTTACTCACTCAATAATAATTAATATAATATAATTTATAATTTTAACTCTTAACTGCAGTGTGTTTGTAATAAAGGTGCCTTACCTGGTGAACCAGTAGAATTTGGATCAGTTGAGCTGGGTCCACTCGTGCTAGGACCTGTGGTTCCTTCATCGTCACCTGCGGTCATAATGTAAAACAACTTTTATAAACATCTGTTTTATGAAAATAAATGGACACGAATATGAGAGTGTAAACAAATAATGAAATTCCTGTTAATTTTATAATTTTTTTTTTTTTTTTTTTTAATCTAAAAGTTGTTTAGGGGCTTTTATCAAAGATATGTCAGCCCCATCGTACCCTTTTACATTTATAGTTAATTTGACTAGGACTTGTGGTTCCTTCATCGTCAGCTGCGGTCATAATGTAAAACAACTTTTATAAACATCTGTTTTATGAAAATAAATGGACATGAATATGAGAGTGTAAACAAATAATTAAATTGTAACGTAATGTACATACTCACAGTTATCTACATTCATTCCTTCAGGTCAGACAAGCATTCCGTCACCTTTAGGCGCTGATCTGACTATTCCTCACGACACCAGGTCACGTTTAGTCATCAAACTTTAACATATAACACCACGACGATTTAGTAACATCCAAGGGCTGGAAATTTCGCCCACATTCATTGATATCATTTTTCCTATAAACACTATACTTTTAATACGCTTTTAATACGAAATAACTATATATTTAATTGTATTTTTATCCAAGCAACGCAACTGACAGTTAGTTGCGTTGCTTGGATTCCTCAGGTAAACTCGTAGAATAGCAACTTGAAGAAATAAATATGAATTTGAAATATGATGGCCAGTACCTATTGATTTGCGAAAGTCTGAATATATTTTCAGCTAAAAGTTACAGGCTGATAAGAATTTATAAGCAAACTTGTCATGGCGACGTATTAGACGTCGTTGACAGGACTGTCATAATAAAATATATTAATAAAATACAATTAAATATATAGTTATTTCGTATTAAAAGCGTATTAAAAGTATAGTGTTTATAGGAAAAATGATATCAATGAATGTGGGCGAAATTTCCAGCCCTTGGATGTTACTAAATCGTCGTGGTGTTATATGTTAAAGTTTGATGACTAAACGTGACCTGGTGTCGTGAGGAATAGTCAGATCAGCGCCTAAAGGTGACGGAATGCTTGTCTGACCTGGAGGAATGAATGTAGATAACTGTGTGTATGTACATTACGTTACATTTTCCCCCCGACCCTAGAAAATTTTCGACTCAGAGAAAATTTTTATAAAGCTTTCCTAAATTCTAAAACAACACTTCGTCTAGTGTCACCTAAACCTTTTGGCTAAATTGATTTTACTTCCCTTTCTTTAATTTCTTTAATTTAAACTTAGTTTCTTGTCGCTACACGACAAAATTCCTGTTAATTTTATTTACTAGATGGTATATTTGTATTGTAATTCATAGATGCAAGTCTTGTGCAATTGACTCTATTCTATTTTAGTTACCTACTTAATAATAATTATTATAATATAATTTATAATTTTAACCCTGAACTGCAGTGTGTTTGTAATAAAGGTGCCTTACCTGGTGAACCAGTAGAATTTGGATCAGTTGAGCTGGGTCCACTCGTGCTAGGACCTGTGGTTCCTTCATCGTCACCTGCGGTCGTAATGTAAAACAACTTTTATAAACATCTGTTTGATTCACACGATAACTTATGAAAATGAATGGACATGAATATGAGAGTGTAAATAAGTAATTAAATTCCTGTTAATTTTATTTACTAGATGGTATATTTGTATTGTAATTCATAGGTGCAAGGCTTGTGCAATTGACTCCATTCTATTTTAGTTACTCACTCAATAATAATTAATATAATATAATTTATAATTTTATCTCTTAACTGCAGTGTGTTTGTAATAAAGGTGCCTTACCTGGTGAACCAGTAGAATTTAGATCAGTTGAGCTGGGACCACTCGTGCTAGGACCTGTGGTTCCTTCATCGTCAGCTGCGGTCATAATGTAAAACAACTTTTATAAACATCTGTTTTATGAAAATAAATGGACATGAATATGAGAGTGTAAACAAATAATTAAATTCCTGTTAATTTTATTTACTAGATGGTATATTTGTATTGTAATTCATAGATGCAAGGCTTGTGCAATTGACTCCATTCTATTTTAGTTACTCACTCAATAATAATTAATATAATATAATTTATAATTTTAACTCTTAACTGCAGTGTGTTTGTAATAAAGGTGCCTTACCTGGTGAACCAGTAGAATTTGGATCAGTTGAGCTGGGACCACTCGTGCTAGGACCTGTGGTTCCTTCATCGTCACCTGTGGTCATAATGTAAAACAACTTTTATAAACATCTGTTTGATTCACATGATAACTCATGAAAATAAATGGACATGAACATAAGAGTGTAAACATATAATTAATTTCCTGTTAATTTTATTTACTAGATGGTATATTTGTATTGTAATTCATAGATGCAAGTCTTGTGCAATTGACTCTATTCTATTTTAGTTACCTACTCAGTAATAATTATTATAATATAATTTATAATTTTAACTCTTAACTGTAACATCTGTTTGATTCACACGATAACTTATGAAAATGAATGGACATGAATATGAGAGTGTAAATAAGTAATTAAATTCCTGTTAATTTTATTTACTAGATGGTATATTTGTATTGTAATTCATAGGTGCAAGGCTTGTGCAATTGACTCCATTCTATTTTAGTTACTCACTCAATAATAATTAATATAATATAATTTATAATTTTATCTCTTAACTGCAGTGTGTTTGTAATAAAGGTGCCTTACCTGGTGAACCAGTAGAATTTGGATCAGTTGAGCTGGGACCACTCGTGCTAGGACCTGTGGTTCCTTCATCGTCAGCTGCGGTCATAATGTAAAACAACTTTTATAAACATCTGTTTTATGAAAATAAATGGACATGAATATGAGAGTGTAAACAAATAATTAAATTCCTGTTAATTTTATTTACTAGATGGTATATTTGTATTGTAATTCATAGATGCAAGGCTTGTGCAATTGACTCCATTCTATTTTAGTTACTCACTCAATAATAATTAATACAATATAATTTATAATTTTAACTCTTAACTGCAGTGTGTTTGTAATAAAGGTGCCTTACCTGGTGAACCAGTAGAATTTGGATCAGTTGAGCTGGGACCACTCGTGCTAGGACCTGTGGTTCCTTCATCGTCACCTGTGGTCATAATGTAAAACAAATTTTATAAACATCTGTTTGATTCACATGATAACTCATGAAAATAAATGGACATGAACATAAGAGTGTAAACATATAATTAAATTCCTGTTAATTTTATTTACTAGATGGTATATTTGTATTGTAATTCATAGATGCAAGTCTTGTGCAATTGACTCTATTCTATTTTAGTTACCTACTCAGTAATAATTATTATAATATAATTTATAATTTTAACTCTTAACTGTAGTGTGTTTGTAATAAAGGTGCCTTACCTGGTGAACCAGTAGAATTTGGATCAGTTGAGCTTGGACCACTCGTGCTAGGACCCGTGGTTCCTTCATCGTCACCTGCGGTCATAATGTAAAACAACTTTTATAAACATCTGTTTGATTCACTCGATAACTTATGTAAATAAATGGACATGAATATGAGAGTGTAAACAAATAATTAAATTCCTGTTAATTTTATTTACTAGATGGTATATTTGTATTGTAATTCATAGATGCAGGTCTTGTGCAATTGACTCTATTCTATTTTAGTTACCTACTCAATAATAATTTTATTAATATAATTTATAATTTTAACTCTTAACTGCAGTGTGTTTGTAATAAACGTGCCTTACCTGGTGAACCAGTAGAATTTGGATCAGTTGAGCTGGGACCACTCGTGCTAGGACCTGTGGTTCCTTCATCGTCACCTGCGGTCATAATGTAAAACAACATTTGTAAAAATCTGTTTGATTCACACGATAACTCATGAAAATAAATGGACATGAACATGAGAGTATAAACACATAATTAAATTCCTGTTAATTTTATTTACTAGATGGTATATTTAGATTGTAATTCATAGATGCAAGTCTTGTGCAATTGACTCTATTCTATTTTAGTTGCCTACTCAATAATAATTATTATAATCTCTTTTGTTCCTCTCTCTCATTTTTTTTCTATTCTGTAAGGTAAATCTTTGGGCTCTTTAAATGTTAAAGGTGTCTTATTATTTGCATTACTTTATATTTTTGGTTGACTACCGTTTCATCTGATGGTGAGTGAAACAATTTCAGTCATAAAGTATTTATGTCATATGACGTACACTTATGACATATGGTATATAATCGACATTGTTTTAAGCCCTAATGGCGTCGCAATAACTGGTCCTATGCTTTTCGTATCCAGAGGGTTCGCACGACCTTTCATCAGTACATTGGTCCACCTCGTGAGAGCCTACTGATGTCGTGAGACTACTAGCTAGCGTTTGTACAAAAGCTGGCCATGTCTTTGTCAAGTGTGAGCCAAAAACTATCCCAGTTGGGGCTGATTTTTCCAACACCAGATAATTTTATCGGAGGAATAATTTTGAATTTTTGAGTTCTTCTATACGAGATCTGTCAGGCGTCAATTTTATTCCTCGTATAAAACTATCTGTCTGTATTCTATGGTTAGCTGGGCTGTTGTTATTAGGACTAGGGACGCATCCATTATTACCTGCAACTGAAAATTAATTATTATACGAATATTTAAGTAGCTTAATTTTATATGGTAGGTACTTTTACAAAGAATAGGGTCATCAAAACTGTGTCTATGAAAAAGTAGTTAAAACATTTACTAGATCTGTTCAGAGCCAAAATAACAAAACCGAAACGGATCATATTATTTTCGCGTCTAAAGTTTAACTATCTGAGGCAAAGTTAAAATGCCTGAATGCATGAACTCTTGGTTTTAGAACATGCCGGTTTCCTCAAGATGTTTTCCTTCACCGTTTTAAGAGCAGTGGTGTTGAAATATCCATGAAATAGGCACATCACCACGCTTGCTCAGGTTCGTGTCAGGCTCAGGAAGGTTGGGGTCAGACTTGTGTATATCAATTATAAGTCCAGGTTTCCTCGCATTGTTTTTTTGCACTGATTACCTTGATTCAGAAAGTTCATATAAATTTTGAAAATGTCACAACTGTATTTGCACGGATTTGAACCATCAACCTCGTGCATGAGAGGCGAGACCTTAGCCACTGGGCTATCACGATATAAATATTTCAATAAAATGTAGTAACAAATTTTGCTAAGCACTTTGGCAAAATTAAGGGCTGATTTTACCAACGTCATTTTATTTCATGAATAAAAATTATCTGTCGATTGAAAACTCTGCCCTAAGCTAAGTAATTATTTAACAATAAAATATAAAAGCTGTGGCTTCGGAACCGACAGTTGCCTTGCCTGAGCCTACCATACCTGGGCTTACAGTATGTTTCCTCTGCCCTGAAAAAAAAAAACGGAAAAGGTAAGTCAAGTACTTGGTAAACATCACATCACGCTTATATTCCCCGAAAGGTTTGGCAGAGGTGTGCGAAATGGCGAAATGTGGGTGTAATATAGATGTCGTAGCCAGATCTTAGAATTGATCATTTCATGAACTGTTCGGTCATTTCATGAAATGGTTTTGTTTCATGAAATGGCCCGCTAAAATAGACCATATTTTTTTTTTGTTTAAACGTCATCGTTTAATGATATTTCAGTCAACTTTTGGAAATATCATGAATGTAGGGTATCCGTGGTTTAAGGTGCAGTCAAAGTCCTACTAATATCTATTATAAACGTGAAAGTTTGTATTGATGAATGGATGTTTGTTACTCTTTCACGCAAAAACTACTGAACGGATTTTGATGAAATTTGGCACACAGATGGTTTATAACTAGGATTAACATATAGGATGATATTCCCACGGAATGGAAAATTATGCGGGTGAAATCGCGAAAAAATCACTTATTAGTGTACTTTAAAGGTAGCACAGCCACTAAACCATCGCCCACGTTGAGCAAGGAAACTAGTGATTTGAAAAAAAAAAAAAAAAAAAAAAAAACAACTTTAAGGTGAGGCAAGCACCCCGGGTGGTCCGCGGTGGGCGCTGAAGCAGCTGGACCGGGAGCTCCTCCTGGAAGCCTCGATCGTGCAGGCCTGGGTGTCACCACCGGACAGGCCTGCTGACATCAACGACGAGGCGGAGTGGTTCCGGGAGGCCATGTCCGAAATATGCGACGTGGCAATGCCCCGGGTCCAGCCCGGACGCGCCCGGCGCCAGGTGTACTGGTGGTCGCCGGAGCTGACGTCTCTGCGCGAGGCGTGCGTGGCTGCGCGACGTCGGTACACCAGGCACCGCAGGCTCCGTATCCGCCCTCCGGATACGGAAGCCATGCAGGCGGAGCTATACGAGGAGTACAGAGCGGCGAAGACCGCCCTCCGAGCGGAGATCCTGCGGGCCAAGGGTTTGGCCCGCGAGGAGTCGCTGGGGATTCTGAACAGAGACCCGTGGGGACGCCCATACAAGATGGTGCGGGAGAAACTCCGCCCATGGGCTCCCCCGCTGACGCAGAGTCTCCGGCCCCAGCTCGTGGAGGGCGTGGTGAGCGCTCTGTTTCCTTTGCGAGGGGAACATACTCCCCCGCCCATGGCTCCGCCTCCTGCGGTGCCAGATGCGGACCACACCACCGACGACGACGACGATGCTCCGGAGGTGACCGAGGTAGAGCTGAGAGTGGCGGTACGTAGGCTGAATGCCAAAAATACCGCCCCAGGACCCGACGGCTTACCTGGAAAAGCCTGGGTTCTGGCCTTGGAGGCTCTCGGGCCTCGACTAAGGGGGCTACTAAGCGCATGCTTGGAGAGGGGCCAGTTCCCACTACGTTGGAAAACGGGGAAACTGGTCCTCATCAAGAAACCGGGGCGCCCTGCGGACTCTCCGTCCGCTTACCGGCCCATCGTGCTGCTCGACGAGGTGGGCAAGCTCTTTGAAAGAGTCATTGCAGACCGCCTTGTCGAGCGGCTGGTGCGGGTGGGGCCGGATTTGGCGGAAAGCCAGTTTGGTTTCCGCAGGGGGCGCTCTACGGTGGACGCCATCATGCGCGTGCGAGCCCTCACGACGGGGGATGCCGTGGCCCGGGGTGGGGTTGTCTTGGCGGTGTCTCTAGACATCGCCAATGCCTTCAATACCCTGCCCTGGAGTTGCATCAGGGAGGCACTCCGGTATCACCGGATGCCGACCTACCTCTGTCGCATTGTCGAGGCCTATTTGACGGACAGAGCCGTCATCTACCCCGGTCACCGGGGAGAGTGGAACCGGCGAGAGATGTCGTGCGGTGTCCCACAGGGATCGGTCTTGGGGCCGCATCTGTGGGATATCGGGTACGACTGGGTGCTGCGCGCCGACCTCCCTAGCGGCGTCAGCGTGGTTTGCTACGCTGACGACACGCTGGTCCTAGCGCAGGGGAGGTCGCACCAGGCGGCGGCCGAAATAGCGACACGCGGGGTTGCGACAATCGTTGAGAGGATCCGGCAATTGGGACTCGAGGTGGCCCTGCACAAGTCCGAGGCCATGTGTTTTCATGGTCTTCGGGACGCGCCACCGTCGGGTTCCCAAATAACGGTAGGAGGGGTTCACATCGGCGTCGAGTCGACGATGAAGTACCTGGGACTCGTCCTCGACAGCCGGTGGAACTTCGTGGAGCATTTCCGACGTTTGGCTCCCAGACTGGAGCGGGCCGGGGCTGCCTTGAGGCGGCTCCTGCCCAATCTAGGGGGTCCAAACGCCTCCTGCCGGAGGCTATATGCGGGGGTCGTGCGGTCCATGGCCCTTTACGGGGCACCGGTGTGGGCGCGTTCCTTGAGGCGGCGACCAGTCCGCCGGTTGAACGCGTCCCAAAGGGTCATGGCCGTCCGGCTGATCCGAGGATACCGCACGGTCTCCGCTGAGGCGGCGAGCCTCCTTGCCGGATTGCCGCCATGGGATCTGGAGGCAAAAGCCCTCGCCCACATATGGGAGTGGCGAGAGGAGGCAAAACGCCGGGGCGTAACTCCGCTGCCGCGAGAAATCACGGTACAGCGGACAGAGCTCCGGCGGGATCTCATGGCGACATGGAGAGTGCGATTGTCGCAACCCAGTGCTGGGCACGCCACAATTGCGGCGATAAGTCCCCTCTTTGAGGAGTGGCTGGAGAGGTGCCACGGCGCCCTCACCTTCCGCCTGACGCAGGTCCTCACCGGACACGGTTGTTTCGGGAGGTTCCTGTTCAGGATAAGGCGGGAGGAAACGCCAGGGTGTCACCACTGTGTGGATCGCCCGGAGGACACGGTGGAGCATACGGTGGAGGTCTGCCCGGCTTGGGCGGAGCACCGCCGCGTCCTCGTGGCGGCGATCGGCGGCGGCGATCTCTCGCGTCCGGCCCTGGTCCAGGCCATGGTACGGAGCGAGAGTGCATGGGAAGCCGTCACCTCCTTCTGCGAAGCAGTAATGCTCGCAAAGGAGGAGGCGGAACGCGTGAGGGAGAGGCAATCTCTGCGCCTTCACGCCCCTAGTCGCCGCAGGAGACGCCCTGGACGTCGGGAGTCACCAGCCGACTCCCGGCCACCGTAGGCGCGGGCTTGCGGGCGGCGAGCTATGGGCAGCTCGCCGCCCGGCAAGGACCAGGCCCGAGTCGACGGCGCGTTGTGTTCCACGCGCGCCTCAAAGAGATGTCAGCACGATGTGACGGGGTCCGTTAGGGCCGATGCCTGCCAGGGCCGCGGGTTGTTCGAAAGAGATACCGTGGTCCCTGGCATAGGCAACTGAAGGAACACGGGTGGGTTTTAGTCAGTAAAAGTCTGACACGCCCTCCTGCTCCGCCCAGAGCGGGAGAAGTCATATGATGATTTCCCACCCAGAAAAAAAAAAAAAAAAAAAAAAAAAAAAGGTGAGGCAAGCAAGATGGCTTGTGCTTGGACTCCGGTGAGGAATTACATACGTAATGCTACGGCTACATCGTCGCGATAACGCGAACCACACTTCGCGCGCTCTCTCTCGGATATCGCTCGACATCTCGCTATACAACAGAGAGCGCGTGAAGTGTACAATGTAACACTCATAAAAAGGCAGTTGGCCGCAATAACTTTAATTTTGACAGCTCAGCTACGCTCATTGCGTTATTTTCGTTGTTCAGCATGTGAATTTTTCAAATGTGTAATGGATAAGGAATATGCTTCAAAATCCTCGGGTTGTGATTGAAACAGTGTTACGCCATTAGGGTGCTGGTAGCGGTGTCACAAAAACAACGAATTTTTTTTCTAAACAAGCTTTAAAAATGGATGAACTACACAAATCCAAAGGTCCTTCCTTTGGTATTATTATTGTTTCTTCTCAGAGTAGTCAGATAGGAAATGCCGACTTTATCTAGCTAATTCTTTTATTTTATTTTATGTACTAGCTTGTGCCCGCGGCTTCGCCCGCGTGGATGTCGGAAATTATCCCACGGGAACATGCTACCGAGACAAAAAGTAGCCTATACAGCCTATTAAGGCATTAAGTCAGCCTTTGTACCTTTTTTGTATGCAAAAAGTTTAAATAATTAAATCTATGTTACTCAATAACATCAGCTATCTGCCAGTGAAAGTCCCGTCAGAACCGGTCCAGCCGTTTTGAAGATTAGCCGCAACAAACAGACAAAGGAAAATAAAAATAAAAAAGTTTTTTATATAAGTACTTAGCGTGTATATTTTCATTTTCATACGCATTTAGTCAAATCTGTTATTTTTTAAGACCCCACTTCACTCTTCAAAAGGTAGTTGTTTTTGAAAATAATGATTAAGATCTCATAATTCATTCAGAAAAATAATGAATTATGAGATCTTAATCATTATTTATTATTTACGTCTACGCCTTATGAAAGTAAACCTAAGTACCTACCTAATGAAAGTACCTACCTAATAAAAAAAATTAACTCAATAACAGAAAAATACCTACCTACCTAAATAAACCTATTTCTGATCATAACTAATCTTAACTCAATAAATAAGCAAAATCAAATATCTTAGTGTAATCAAGTATCAAAAAACTAATATCTTAGTTTTTAGGGATTTTGCGATATTGTATCTTAAGATAAAATATTATAGTATCTTAGCCGTGTGCAGCGCCCCTCAGTGAACTCCACTGACTGCGGGTGACGTAACCTACGACAAACTTATTATTTGCGGTTGGTACCGTAATCGGATCTAGGGATCAAACCGCAAAATTAAGTTTTTTTTTTATTGTATATGTATACTTTTTCGGGATAAAAAGTACCCAGTGTGGTGCCCAGGATATTAAATAATAATAATACCAAGTTTCATCGTAATCGAACCGGTAGTTTTTGCGTGATGCCTGAACAAACAGACAGACAGACAGACAAAAATTTTTTTAATCACATTTTTGGGTTCGTTGTCGTTGTAGTAACACCCCCTGCCATTTATTTTTTTGATGTTTTCAATGTACAGAATTTTCACTTCTACAGATTTATTATAAGTATAGATGACGTGTAAAAGTGATTCCGATATCCTATTTAAAAAAAACAGCTAAGTGCGAGTTGGAGTCGCACGCTAAGGATTCCGCACCACAAGGCAAAAAACGCCGAAAAAAAAAACAAGTTCCTTGTATCCCTTTTTTTTCAACTTAATTTTACAAAGCCTGCAAGTGTCTGTAATTGTTTTATTTAAAGTAAATGCTTCGAGTTTGAGTTTATTTCCATTATTTATTATTATAGCGGAAATACAAATATACACTTTGTGAAAATTTCAACTGTCTACTGTTACTGTTCATGAGATACAGCGCTCTGACAGACAGACGAACGGATGGACAGCGGAGGCTTAGTAATAGGGTTCCGTTGGCATCCTTTCGGCACGGAACCCTAAAAACGAATTGAAAAATCGCAATTAGGACAAAGCGTCTTAATGAATCGAGTAAAGCAGAGCAATTGACGCGGCAAAATTTCGTAAAAATTAATGAGACTCGTGAAAGAGCATTATTTGTTGTTGTGATCTTGTTTTCGTAACTGCAATAATCTGTAGTCGTCATTTATTTCGGTCGTTTATGTGTATATTTTGTATGTATTTATTTATGTATCTATTATACAGCATATATATATTATATATCATTATAATAATATGTATCTATTATAGTATATTATTTTGCACCGCTGACATGGACAGTGATTGCGTGAACATAGAAAATGGGGTTGCCATTTTCTATGTTCACGCAATCACTGTCCATTTCAGGGTTGCCTGGAAGAGATCGCAGAAAGCGATAAGGCTGCCCATTGTATGTTTTGATTTAAAAACTGTATTTGTTTTTCTTATGTATTTTCTGGAGTACAATAAATTATATATAAATCAATAAATAAATGAGAAACACTTACAGATTTTAGTCTTAGTGGAACCATCCTTTAGATAAAAGGTTCCTGATATAAAAGGGACAAGAAGTAACATAAGACATGTCGCTACCAAAAATTTGCCTTCCATCTTGATGATGATCAAAGGAAATGTACTGACGGTTAGAACATTACAGGAGCTTATAAATGTCAAAAAACATAAAAAATATATAGCTCCTATATCGCAAGTTCGTGAATATTAAATGTAGAGAATTAATATTAATTGTATAAGCGTGTACGTCAGGTTTTTAGATCTAAATCGTGAGTGTAATAAAAATAATAAAAGAAAGTTTTACAGTCTGCTCATACCTTATTTATCTGTAATAAAACGTGTCATAAATATTGAGTTATTTATTTAATTTCATTGTCTTTGTTCGAAAGGCTCACAGGTAAGTAAATAGTGACAAAACAGAGTATAAAATCCTTATTTTATAATTACCTAAAATTAAAAATCCACACCTTATTGACATTTAGTGCCATGTCAATAAGGTGTGGATTTTTCGCCACTTCGAAATCCCTCAATTGAATTGCTTCACGTCAAAAGCCTTTTTATACCTTAACCCGTCTTCCCAAAGTACAATTTCCCCTACATTACAGCTCTGTAATTCGTTATTAGGTCAAGGAGCTCCCATACGTAGGGTTCTCTTATAATTTCCATTGTTCAAATCACAGCCGAACCCCATACCGTTTGGAGTCTTTGATGCATGTCTAATATGGATTAATTCGTCGAGTGTATGTCATATACTTCATGCTAATGCCGCACGAGTATGGCTTTCTACGGCTTAACAATTCCCCGAGGTTATTTGCTGAGCAAAATATTACAATTTGATGAGCATTTCAAGTGGTTTTTGTTATTGTTGGAATTAATTTGCATTGTAAGTACGAAGAAGAGGTGATATTAAAGCGTTATCATGTATTTAGCAGAGCAACACAGCTTGAGCAGTAGTGGCACAGTGGTAACGGCTGCGACTTACGAGTTGTAGGTCGTAGGTTCGAACCCAGACAGGCGCTTTACTTTGCGTAAATTATTTCATCACCACTGCTCTAAAAACGGTCAAGGAAAACATCGTAAGGAAACCGGCATGTTCTATAACCAAGAATTCGAGGACATGTGACATCTACACACCCGCACCGGGCCCGCGTGGTGGGTTAGGTACGGTCCGCTTCCTCTCACCCTCTCGAGGAGGCCTGTGTCCCAGCAGTGGGAACATTATAGGCTGATTATGATGTATTAAACTTGTTGAATAGAGTGTAGATATACAATTATTCCGTCAGTTCAAATTCTCATGGTTATCTGTAAAGGTTGTCTTTAAAAGATCGCTTTTAGCGATAAGACCGCCTAATCTTTGTCTACATTTAAATTAGTAATTTTTATGGTGTATATAAAAAGAGGATTCTATCTATCTAGAACAAAGTCTATGGTAAAATTTGAGTATATGACAAGATGTAGTGACACATGTAGCGGTCCCATCAGAAGGCCAATTCTCATAATTAAAAACGTTCAAAATCTAGTTGCAATCTCATCTCAGCGACAATCAATGTCAAAAACTTGACAAAAATGTAGGGAAGTTGAGTTGTGTGGGTATTTTTGACAGATTAAGACAGATTAGAATGCGAACATTATTAAAAATACGAGAATTGCCCCTTTATCACAGCAGAGAAAAAACAAATGAATAACTGACAATGTTTAAATTTGAATCGCGACATATTCGCCAAAAATGTAAACTAATATGAGTTTATGGAAAAATAACTTTAATTCCTACACAATAAAGTTCAGTTTACGATACATCGTCAAACATTTTTATAACTTTTGCAATAGTGCAAGTCAATCTGAAATCAACTTAATTCCCATTAAAATAAAGTTGATATTTGTTTAACTTGAAATAACGTCAATTTGGAACATAAATACATTTTGAATATACGTTTGCTGGCTGCGGTCAAACCATAGATATCCGTGCGTCAAACACGCCACACTTAAGTTATTCGTATATAAGGAACAAGCTATCAAATAAAAATACCTGAATCAAGTAAAGTTACTTGCTTCAGGTATTTTTAAGTACATATTCTTTCATCTGCATAAACGATTTAGCTGTCATCATTTTGTGTCTTCCCCAAACATTGGGCCGAGAAAATATGACATCATTACGGTCGAATCGAGCGCCGAACGTTCATTCAAATTGAGAATCCAAGAACGCATTCGTCTTTAAATTGTGTTCATTTGGGGAATGCGTTCGGAATCTTTATAAATGCGAACTTACACGCCTTGCGATCATCTTCAAAAACGACCGGTGTTACTCGAGCTTCCCTTCCTCCCGTATTTCTGAAAGAATGGGAGGAAAAGGACTCTTGAAACGAATTTGCGAGGGCCATTTGATATCGGTCGTGTAATGCACGTGGGTCGTATAAAGCCCTTTACGTGTATTCTTATTCACACGCAATGGGCTACGTTTTCATATCTTAGATGAAAATATCGTTAGAGTCGCTAATACCACTCTCTGTTTTATTTAGATTTCGACAATGTTAGCTTGAATTCTGTGTTAAAATCCACGCAGCTAAAGATGTAAGTTTCTTAATTCTGATGTCAAACTTCTCAGTTTTACATAAAAAACATAAAAAAAAATTGAGGTGTTCTTTCCCTTCTATTAACTATTACAATAGTCAAATTCAACAGTGAACGGCATAAAGTTGAAAACCACAATGATATAGTTGACAGTCGCAACTTTATGCCCAATTATACCCATTGGTCAAATAATTTTATTAAATATGTAGGTACTGCGCATATAACACGTTCATTAATCCAGTCTTACCACAAAACAGAACTCAATTCTTATCCAAAATCACATATCAAACCAAACACGTAATTTATTTTCACCGGTATTAACATCTCTATACAACCCCCCTTTTCCAACAAAATGAAGAAATCACAAGGAATAATAAGGTGTCCCGATGGTTATGAGATAGATATGTTCCACCTTTCAGCCCTACACAAAAGATCCTCTTGAACGCTTTATTTGAATCGGTAAAGGTCT
Organism: Apamea monoglypha; assembly: GCA_911387795.2. Classification (NCBI taxonomy): domain Eukaryota; kingdom Metazoa; phylum Arthropoda; class Insecta; order Lepidoptera; family Noctuidae; genus Apamea; species Apamea monoglypha. The sequence goes on from OU426920.1 coordinate 13,573,778, forward strand.
CACACGTCAAATTTCACATCCTGAATAGAACTCCCCTCACCACGGAATCCGGAATCTTTATAAATAGTTTTGCGAAGACGGTGTTTAATTTAATGGAAATCCGGATCTCAAAGTTGGATGCCGTGAAGTCAAAGGATTGTTCGCAGATCCTGAATTCGTGTTTGATTTAATTACGACGCATTTGATTACGGTTGGGAGTGATTGAGTGTGTAGGCTATTGGTGTTTCTTATAACCATGTAGTGTATTATCTCTGGCCATCTTGTAGAAGAATAAGAAGTACCTAGAGGGTTAAAAATAAAGTATAAGGAATGGTATGTATGGTGATAAACCTGATAAACCACTCAAAAACGTAATATATGGTAATCTATCTATACTAATAATAAAAATGAAGAGTTTGTTTGTTGGATTTGAAAAAATATTTTTGCATTTGTTAGCCCAATTCTTGAGGAAGGCTATAGGCTATTTAACATCACGCTTGGACCCTGAGGAGCCGAGCAAAAAGAAAAAAGTCAGGCAGACGCTAAGCGTTAACGATGTAATGCATGGGCACGCGATGCGATGCGACGCGGTGGGTCGGGAGAACAAGAAGTACACGCGAGTAAGTAGTAGCAGAAGCTAGTATTAATAATAAAGCTGAAGAAATGCTTGTTTGGACGCGATAATCTCTAGAACTTCCAGTCGGGTTTGGATAGCTCAATTCTTAAGGAAGGCTATAGGTTATTTAACATCTCGCTAGGATCTTGAGCCTTGACCTTATTTTTTTTATCACCACTGCTCTCTAAACGGTGAAGGAAAACATCGTGAGGATACAGGCATGTCCTAGAACCAAAAAAATTCGAACGCGTGGATTCCACGCGTGGTGGATTAAGGCCCACTCCCTCTCACAGAGAGGAGGCCTGTGTCCCAGCAGTGGGAACATTATGGGCTGATAATGTAGGACCTTGAGAGCAGTGGTGGCCCAGTGGTATTGTGTCTGTGAAGTTATGCATCACGTCGGTAAAGTTTTCACAAAAAATACAGATTTTTTAAACTGATATCTCAAGTGACTACAATAAATGCTGTCGGCGAACCAACAAAAAAATCATCAAAATCAAAATTTAAATCTAAATCAAAAGTCATTTATTCAAATTAGGCTGAGAATCAGCACTTTTCGATTGTCATAGTTACAAAAGACAGTCCCCCAAAAACGCCCGCCCTTCACCACTTCCTAGTGCTATCGCTGGGAAAAAGTAGCGCAACAAACTCCCCAGCAGCACAGCTGTCTGTTCAGTTAGAAAATTGATTGTATACAATACTAGGTACCTATATTAAGTAATTAATATTACAAGACACAGAACATAAAATTAAATTATTTGCTATATGTCAGCTAGCCCCACCAATATACCAACAAATATAATAAAAACCTATACGTACTGAAGCTAAAAAATACAAAATTAAAATGTAAATAAAAACTTACTACTTAAATAAAAGCCTCCAGGCATAAAGGGCATGAAAAATATTTTTTGTTACATCATGTTTAAATATCGATACTCATCATATCTGCGGAGTTTAGTTGGCCAATATAAAATAACCCTATATACGCACTGCCAGAATAATCAACACCGGCTCAATTTTTAAGAAGAAAAAACAAAAACGAATGAAGTAGAAAAATACATTGTGTAACAAATAAAACACATATTTATTTTCTTTCATGCTGAGCTGCTATCTACGTTAACATCAGCATCAAACGTATTTATTTTTACAGCAGATAGTTTCTCTTTCTGTAGTCGCCAATTAGTTCTTTTACAAACAACATACTGAGAGCAGTTCTTTACATTTTTCACGAGCACAAAATTACAGTTGAACAAAATGTAAACAAAGAACTGTTTTAGTAGATCGTACTGTAAGGCACTTATTTTGAGCTTGAACGAACGTTAAGTATGCACACTGTACTAATTAAAATAGTCTCTACCGAAGACAGGCGAGGTATTACACAAAAGTACACTTTTACAGTAAATAAAGTTGCAAATTAGTATCTTTGTGAGAGGGTACTTGAGTATTTTTGTCGAGTAAGATTTCTTCATATTTAATGAGCCCGTTATTTCAGAGCGTCTGTCTGTCGTCTGATCTTGTCATCTAATGGAAATAAAATATCCAAGAGTTCTGAATAAGTCTAACAATACGTCCTGTTTTATTATTTACCTGAGATCTTGACTGGTAAAAATAGGAGGGTTTATACGTCTGCGTTTTTAAAATGCTAAGGAAAAATAAGCTCCAATTATGACGGGAACGGTATAGTATTTATTCTTTATATTTATTGAATAGCTGTGTTTGGTCCAGACGTTGCTTAGTCTTTGGTCGTAGCAAATGTGATGTAGAAAGGCATCCTGCATCCTGTCCGCGTCATCCTGAAAATATACAGATTCAGATTTCAATTCAGCCTACATAGGCCTCTCCTAGGCCGCGCCACAACACGCTGTCCTCCGCCTTCCGCATCCAGTCCGACACAACCACCTTCTTTAGATCGTCTGTCCATCTAGCTGGGAGGTGTCCCACACTACGCTTACCGATACGCGATCTCCACTCCAGTAGGAGTCGTCTGCTCCACCGGCCATCGGTCCTTCTACGAACTCAATGATTCAGAATGCTGTAATCATTTATTTTAACTACCAAAATGGACGGATGATATTTTTATTTCGACATTTAATGGCGAATAGCAGAATTAATGATACATGAACAAAATATTCAGATTGATTCAGCAATTTACAAACGCTAAGATCATTTAACAGTGTCTAAAATGAAAACAGTATTTTCTACATAACAACAAAAATTAAAAAGGCACAATATAAACAGAGTCGTGAGCATTCATATAACATTACAATTTAATTGGTGGTACTTTTCGCAAACTATGAAACACGAACAATTTCATTACTTATTTTAATAGCCAATAAAGTTCACGAAATTTATAGCGACTATTACGTGTGGGGAATCAACTGCGACCGTATCCTACCGTATATTGTATCCTACAGTTTACCGTATCCTACTCATGAATAATGGGGCAGACCTTTAAACTTTAATAAGGTCCTCGTGTGCAGTACTGTATGAGTAACGATCTCAATTTTACAATTTTCCCTTAGTTTGCCTCGTAGATATATTGGGCGGACGAGGCGCGAATTAAGCAGTTTTGAACTTACGATGTGTATTGGAAGATGGTTCGTGTATATAACATGTAGATGATTGTACGATGTTTTCGTGTGTAAATTGCCTAAATGGTTATAGTTGTTTTATTGCTGTTCCGTATCAAAGTTGGTGTAGTTTGTGGAGCATTAAGGGGTTTATCTTACAGTTTGATTGTAGTAGATTTATAAATCAGCTTTTAGTTGTTTTTGGAAATTAATATACAGCGTGGCACTTCATGGGCGACATTAATTTAACACACGAAAGTATACGGTTTCGCGTTTTCATTTTTTGAACGTATTTAAATTTCATTAAAGGTTATTATTATATTAATATGCATTGTAAGTAGGAAGAAGTGGTGTTATTAAAGAGTTCTCATGTATTTAGCAGAGCAACAGAGCTTGAGCAGTGGTGGCCCAGTGGTAACAGCCGCGACTTACGAGTTGTATGTCGTAGATTTGAACCCAGACAGGTGCTTTACTTTGTGTAAATTATTTCATCACCACTGCTCTCTAAACGGTGAAGGAAAACATCGTGAGGAAACCGGCATGTCCTAGAACCAAAAATTCGAAGACATGTGACATCTACCAACCCGCATTGGGCCCGCGTGGTGGATTAAGGCCCACTCCCTCTCACAGCAGTGGGAACATTATAGGTTGATTATGTAAAGGTTATTATTTGTTAATTTATTTGCAATTTTCTAAAATAGCATCGTGGAGCAGCCTGTACTTAAAAAACTGTACTGAGTGACCGCAGGGGTCATTTGTCGGGGTCATGGATCATAATATCGCATCAATGCAATTAAAACGAATAACGTGCACACAGTTGTTGGCGAATTGAAGGAAAGAGAGTGAACCTTATGTCGGCGAGCGGCGCAAGCGGTAGTTTTCAAATTACGAATTATTTTATGTTGTTATAATTTTTATGATTACTGACCACTAGCCCTTGGGACCCGTGTGTTAAATTAATGTCGCCGTCGTAGCGATAAGTTGTACGTATCTATTAGTCTCCTAGAGATTTGAATGAATCATATTTTATAAATGCAAGGGGCTTCATATAAAGTGTGGGTAGCATGTGAGTCAAGGTTAAATCATTTTTAGGGGTTGAAATTATGCAGGGGTTGGTATAAGCAGGGGTCGTGGCAAATGCTTTGATGAATACTTTCATTATGATGTATTCTGATAAGCGCAAAACATGAATAACATTTTTAAAAGACTTTTTATAACATAGTCAAACATTAAACTTAACAAAAGTTATTCATACATAGTTAGTGTTGCCATTTAAAGTACGTGCATAATCAGCCTATAGTATTCCCACTGCTGGGACACAGGCCACCTCTCGATGAGAGGGAGTGAGCCGTAATCCACCACGCGGGCCCAGTGCGGGTTGGTACATGTCATATGTCTTCGAATTTTTTGTTCTAGGACATGCCGGTTTCCTCACGAAGTTTTCCTTCACCGTTTTGAGAGCAGTGGTGATGAGATTATTTACACAAAGTAAAAGCACCTGCCTGGGTTCCGAACCCACGTCCTACAACTCGTAAGCCGGGGCCGTTAGCTTGGGCCACGACTACTCCTAAAGTATATGAACTGTCACAAAAAAAAAAACAATGATGGCTATACGTTTTTTCATGATATTTATTAATAAGAACTTTAATAATAAGATATTTTCTTGTCTGTAAGTTTATGAAACGTCATTTCCACATCTTTCCTGTTCTTGTTTTTTCCGCTTCCAATTTACAGCGAAGCTCATCACAGATGACATATAGCCTCATAAATCCGCCAAATTGTTCGCGTCAATCCATATCTTCCTTGTGGACTGCTAAAAAAACTATTTCTACCACAATAACAATAAAGAAGCTAACAAAATCGCCATTATGGCTCATAGGGCGCTTATAACGTGGTCTGAGTTATATTGCTCGACGAACGACAGATTGCTCACATTACGGTAACGAATTGCACCAGACTGGCCTGGAGGTGGATGAACCTATAATATTGCTGAACTATGGTAATACAAGGTAATCTGTTTAAAATTTTGCTGTGGTTTTTAGTACGGCCTTCTTTTTTGTAGGTAAACAAGTGCCAGCAAAACGTCTGTTTTATTTAGAACTAGTTTCTGCCCGTGAATTCGCCCGCGTGGATGTCCGAAATTAATCATTTATTTTATCTATGTTATATTTTTTTTGTTCACTGAATTTACTGGTTTGAACAAATTGAATAAGTGCCACAGCTCAATAGAATGAAATAAAAAACAACTTAGATCAAAGTACCTAATTATAATCTATATCATCAACTGCCTTGTCTTTTCCCAACTATGTTGGGGTCGGCTTCCAATCTAACCTGATGCAGCTGAATACCAGTATTTTACATGAATCGACTGCCTATAATAATATAATCTATATAAGTAATTAAAAATGAAATGCTTTTCGTTGGTGAGTGCATCACTTGAGAACGGCTGGACTTGGCTGTCTTTTTTTTAAATGTTCGTAATATTCCGAATAAGGTTTTCAAAGAATCCATTTTGGAAAAGATTCCCGGAAAATACTGAAATTTCTTTTGTTTCTATGGCATTTTTGTATGAACTATTGTTTGGACAGGACTACGTCTGTCGGATCTGCTGGTTTCATAATACAAAGGACATATTTTATACACTGTATTAACATTAAACAATACAGCATTCTCTATGAAACCGCATCCCTCACTGAAACTCGCTGTTTATTACAAAATCAAAACAGCATAAAATACCAACTAAATAACAAAGGACTCAATAAAGAAACTATTCGACGAATTCAGCCAAAAGGCAATATAATAATTAATAGCTTGCGTCCACTAGCCTACCTCTACTTTAATATAGTATACAATAGGCAGTAGATCAAATACGAACCGAAATACCCGAATCCGACCTACATGAAAGTGGCGCAATGCAGTTAGTCTGTGGCTGTAGGTGGAAAAATGTATATTAAATTAGACAGTCAATCAGGTAGGTATCAGTTCATTCTGTAACTGTGTATGGTATATTATAAGATACGTATAATATAAATTGATCGATTTCTACTAGATTTACACAAATATACAATTACAGTTATTTTGATATGTGTCGTCAATCTCGATTAGATTGAAGACGGATTTACAAACGAACTGATACCAGATTGATCGTCGAATGGTCATCTAATAATTTGAGTAGTCTAATGATTGGCAACCCAAAAGCACCGATACATGATTGGACTTTTAACTATCACTAAAATAGCCCAGTTGAGTTACTGTTTCACATCCCTACTGTGGCTATAGTACGAGATGCGGTCACCGGTAGAATTTATGAAGGAATTATTATTGAAAAGCTCCCTTGGTTTTGGACAAATTGTCGAGCGTTGCGCAGCGACGGCGACCATCGTGTGGGGACACTGGGTTTATTGTTTATTGTGATGATTTTGTTAGAGGTAACGTAGGTATATTGTGATATAGACGGTGTCTCAATTAGTAGATTTTAATTTGGTGAACAGAAATTGTGGTTCAATTTATCAGAGATAAAACATGCTTGGGTTGAAACAAGATTCTTATCGAGTGTGAGATATAATAGTTTGGAATCGTGCTTCGACATCACTATAGGATGCGAGCAATCTTTTGTTTCGTTACCTTTCGCTTCCAGCCAGTACTTTTACGAAAGATTATGAACAATGTTCGTGAACTACGTTGTACGTGTATATTTTATGTCTTTTTTTTATTTGTAATGTGCGTTTTGTTTGTGCAGAAGAAAAAAAAAATTCTTTCTTTCAATTTCTTTCTTTTGATTACAAAAACAAACATAATCATACTATACCCCTACAAGGCTGAAAGTTCAATACAAGTGTGCTTTTTTCAATCTGCCAAGTCTTTTCCCAACTATGTTGGGGTCGGCTTCCAGTCTAACCGCATGACCTCTACAACCCAGTGACTGGGTAGCACGATACCCCTTGCTAAGACTGGTTGTCAGACTTTTGGGCTTCTGAAGACCAGTAACGGCTGTCAAAGATCCAAGAAAGACGGCCGGGACCAACGGCTTAACGCGCTTTCCGAGGCACGGAGGGGTCTCGGTATGTAAAGATGGTCACGTAGCAACCTGAACGATCGAGCCACAAGCTGTTATTATTTAGCCACGAGCCCTTCACAATTGTTCTATGGCAGTGTATAATTCTATACCTACTTGTTTAAAAATGTTTTTTTCAGTCACTAAGCGATGTACTATCGCCAAAATCTATATCTGACCACCGTAAGGACTATTCCTGCTTGCAGCGCACATTATTAATCGACGTAAAAAGGATCCTCTTTTGTTTTACTTACGGACGCAGCTGTGGTCATCATGTGCACGGGATTTTGCTAGGCGTTTGACGATAGTGCATTTGCAATACCTTTATTCCTTATTAACTGCGCCCCGCGGTTCACCCGCATAAGTTTCGATCCCGTGGGAATATCTGGATAAAAAGTATGTATTATTCTATGTGTTAATCCTGGTTATAAACCAAATTTCATCCAAATCCGTTCAGTTGTTTTTGCGTGAAAGAGTAACAAACATCCATCCATCCATACAAACTTTCCCGTTTATATTACCTAATATTAGTAGGATAAAAGTTATAACTTATGTCATTTCCAGTTCAACATGAAAACAAAACGGTTGTGCTGTTGTAACATTATTTGATTTCAAACATAACAGCCAAGCTTACAGAGCGCTTTTGAGATACTGTCATGTTTCGTGGAAGGAACGATTCGCTTTGTGTCTGTTCTTGTTGCTTGTCGTGGAACATGATGATTTAATGTTTTACTTTATATGACGAGACGGGGAATAAGCTACAACATAAGGTGGTTCTGAAAACAATGTGATACTTTTTTAAGTTTCTAACAACCTATTTCTGGAGGCAGGAAGTGGTTGAATGTTAATTACATAATAATTTGTGAAAAAAAAAAAAACTATATAAATGTTCCCACTGCTGGGACACAGGCCTGTGAGAGGGAGTGGACCATAAACCACCACGCGGGCCCAGTGCAGGGGGTCTACTACGAAGTGCAAAGTGCGAATGATCGGATAGGACCGACACATGTCCAAACCGAATATTATTGAAAAATGCGAAAAAAGTTCGGATCGGCTCAGTTGGATCGGGATCATAGTCAATATTCGAAAGAGTGTAGGAGTGTAGGATCGGGAGCGACCGAACCAAATAGTAACTTCGTAGCAGGAAACGGCCGATCATTCGGCTGATATCACTTCGGAGTAGACCTCCGGGTTGGTAGATGTCACGTATGTCTTAGAATTTTTGGTTCTAGGATATGCCGGTTTCCTCACGACATTTTCCTTCAACGTTTTGAGAGCAGTGGTGATGAAATTAAATACACAAAATAAAGTGCCTGCCTTGGTTCGAACTCACGACTTACAACTCGTAAGTTGCTCACTCTGCTGCGCTTGAATCTAAGTACATTTTTATTTATTTTTTTCTTAAACTTAACTTTTATTATTAAAATAAAATTGTTTAAGATGTGTAAACTACGCTTAATTTAATCTTAATTATTGTCTTTAAAGTTCGCTTATAAATATACCTAAGTCCGCCCATTGTGTCACCCTTTGTAAAATTTCTACATTTACATCTGTAATGCATATGGTGTAGGTACATAACAAAGACTATTATATTCTATCTATTTACTTACTTATACGCATAAAAAATATCTTAACCTCACTAAACCTAACTACAAACTAAAATATTGGTTTCCTTATATATTACTACTGATTAACTGAAATGTCCAAAACGGCATTGATTTCCCCCTAATCATAAAATACATAAACAAGTCTCCTTTATCAACCGTCCATCAAAGTTTCAATTAGATAAAATATGAGCACCGTACACCCCAACAGCATTATAAATCATACATATTCGATATACCTGCTACATTCTACAATGTTCACCCTAATCAATGTTCCGAGGGAACAATAACGTGTGGTCATCCTCTTTGGACGAAATTCAATAAATTTGGACAGCTAGGGTGCCCCATCGCCGTCAACTGGAAACTTTTGAATCGCCGACAGCGACCATACAATGAGGGACAGCCTTTTGTCCGTGAAATTGCCTTATTTCTTGGTGCACCTAATAAGGGTTTTCTGAAACTATCAATTGGAGTTTGTAATTGAGTCTCTTTGTTGTCTTTGATGTCGTCTGCATAGTAGGAAGGTCCTGTTTGATTTTCTTTCTGCTTTGTTTAATAAACAACTGTCCGATAAACATAAAATGTCAATTGATTTTGAAGAAATAACCACTCAAAAACAATTGTTGTTGTTGATAGTACAACTTATGTAAATTTGATGCGATTGGAATATTTATTGGATACATCGAATTTGTAATTAGATATCTTCATCTTGTCGAGTCGGTCCACTGGGAAATTGTATCGGGTCGAATAGACGTCGGTCGTGACGCCGCATGAATTAGGAAAGATAAGGTTGGTATCTTGATTTACTTGTTAACTAACAAAGCTAGTGAATAAATGATCAAAGGTGACTAGCTTTTGTTGAGTATAATTTGGCTAGTTTAAAGTTATAGTGCGGTCAGGAAGATTTACATAATTTAATCCATTGTTTTACTCAATACCTCGTAAAGATACTGGCAGGTAGGTAGGTACGGAAAATATACTGCAAATAAAATGTTTTATATGTCATTGACACTTGCATACAAAAAAAAGTATTAACTCGAGTATAAGAAAAATAAAAACAAAATAGTTCTATGACGAATTAAAGAAACTAAAACTGTCTCGTAATTTAAAACGTTCAAAATCTAATTGCAGTCTCATCTCAGCGACAAACAAATTTCAAAAACTTGTCAAAATGTAGGGAAATTAGAAGTATTTTTTTACAGATTGAGACTGAGATCAGATTGTGAACGGTCTTAAAATTACCAGAATTGCCCTTCAAGGTGACAGGGACATCGACATTCAGCCTGTTTCCCTGATCCGGTACCTACATGATTTTGAAATGCGTTGATTTGTCGTCGGTTATTAACAAAAAAATTGGCTGTTCCATATATTTTGACTGCGCAGGTGTTGCACCTGCGCAGTCAAAATATATGGAAATATACTATACTTTTCTATAAAACAGCATTTTTTTAATAATCGACAAAACATATCTACGCTACTATCTAGAATCATGTGCCCTCCTGTATAATAATCATTCTAGCGGACGTAAGTCATACAAACACCTGATGCCAATTAATTTCATCAGGTGCAAGTCCAAAGGGGCCTTTCAAACTAAAAACGTAATCACTAGTTACATACCCACATCTATATCTCATCATCCGGATATTATGACTCTTCATACCTGATACAAAGCTTTCAAAAGAGACACACTCCAATTAGTGTAACTACCAAATGTGTATATTAATTGGGTGTGTAAGGGTGCAGTCCGGCCTAATTAGGGATTGGTACACGACTCGACTTTATTGTAACTGACCATATGTTACACACAGGTGGAAAAAGCTGCTAGCAACTAATTATCATTTATTAAATGCTGCGTTCTCGAGGCACTGTACGACCATACTTTACAGTATAAATGGAATGGGTGGTTTCTACTGAACATGCTTTTTTTTTACTTTGTCGGACTTTTATTTTGCCGTACAAAGTAAATTGCAGAGAATAAATTCAAAATCGTTACAGACATTGTGAACATTTTTTTTTAAATTATGATGAATGATAAATTATTTTATTTCTGTAAATGGGTTTGCACAAACATTTTTACACGTCAATCATATTAAAAACTAGATGATTTTTGATCATGACGGTAGTCATCACCTCATCATCATCTGCCTAGCCTTTTCCCAACTATGTTGGGGTCGCCTGCCAGTCTAACCAGATTCAGCTGAGTACCAGTATTTTACATGGAGCGACTGCCTATCTGACCTCCACAATCCAGTTACTGGGTAATACGATACCCCTTGGTAAGACTGGTTGTCAGTAGTAATAATCTAAAAATGTAATTTCACGTTATTGTAAGAGAAATGAAAGTGCACAAGTGAGTCAATAACAGATAACAAAAATATCAGTCATAACTACAATGTATCTATCAAAACTATCAATCCGTGTGTATCAATTGACAAATTACAAAACGAGCATCAGTGAGGCGGTCCAAGTGGCCGACTGTTCGTCAGGGATTTAGAGCCGATATAATCTGAGATGAGAGGGACTGAGGGACTCTGGGAGTGACGCCGCGCCCGACAAATCTATTGTTAATGAAGGAGGGATTGTCGATCATGCGGATTGCGTTACGGTGAGATAGTCGTGATAAGGTGGGTCATTTAATTTTTATATAATTTTTTCTCGAGTATTAAATGATGGGATGGTATTTAATTTTGAAGGGGGGTATCGTATTACCCAGTAACTGGGTTGTAGAGTACTGAGTACCAGTACTCAGCTGGATCCGGTTAGACTGGAAAAAGGCAAGGCAGATGATGATGATAGTATTTAATTTTGAGTTGACATTTATTGCTAATTTGATAAATTAATAGTAAATTAAAATTAAAGATAAGTACGTTGTACTCTTCCACAGTGTGGTACTACAACAAAAACATAAAGCAAGTTAAGAAGTAGTCAAGAGGAACGTTTGAAAGTTTTTGAGTTGCCAGACAAAAACTTAGAAAAAAATAAAATGTTACTCTGTTATCTAAACAAAGAATGGAAACAGAAAACGCCTGATAAAATCACCTTCCTTTCCTTTTTATTCACCCAAGATAGTGTTAAGTCCATAAAACAAATTCATACAAAACGACGAGCTCACAACAAATTGTTGTCACGTGAAAAATGTTCGCGGTCCCTGGCTAATCTTTATTCTGGCACGGTCAATCCGGCACGGCACCGACTCTTTTTCAGAACCCGCCTCGTTTGTTCGGATATTCGTAAATATTTCAAGCTTTATTACCACCATCAACATAATGTTATGGGGTGAAATTTTACAAAACGGAAACAAAACATATAAAGGAACGACGTGGTGCTGAATCTTATTCTGTATTAATGCTGCGTTGAATTGTATCGGTCGGTTTGTTTTGAATTCGAAATTCGATAGGTTTGGGTTGTGGCAAATGACAGGGGTCTTATAAATTCTTTAGTGTCTATTCATCTTCAATAGCCACATGTTATTTCAAAACAAGAGGGGCTTGCCTTTCCAAATTACCTTAAATATTTTTTCCTTAAAAAAAAAACTATTTACTGTTTACGTGTAGAATAATGAAACAAAAATCAGACAGCCAAATCGTTTTTAAAGTGCACTGGCGGAGTGAAAAAGATACCTATGCTATAAAAATGCACGTGTAATCTAAAATAAATTGCTGCAAGTGTAAATGGAGCGTGGTGCATTATTGCGTCGCCGGCGCGGGATGAACAACTCCAAATTGTTCCGATACGACACCTGCGCTGACTAGTGATGTGCACAGCTGAAATGAAGATGATAACACTATTTTATATTTGCTGCACAAATGCAATGTAGTATGGCAAATATTGTGGGTTAGTTGGTGTTATATATTATAGTCAAAAATAAATAAAATACATTTATTTAGCACAGACTAAAAAATGTGTGCTTTATGACTGCGACAAAAAGGCAGTTCAGCAAAAATGGCACACAACTAGTGCCTGACTACTGGTACTAAACTGGAAAAAACTGATAGGCGTATTCACAAAATAAGCGTATAGACAAATAATAAGTTCAGTTGTTGATGATTGCTTCGAAACTATGCAGCAGCGTTAGTGCGGCTTTTACGGCTACGGTGCCTACGCAGCACCGGACAACACAGGGATCTACGTAGTGCCTATGCAGGGGTCTTAGCAGCGCCTACGCAGGTGTCTACGCAGCGCCTATGCAGGGTCTACGTAGCGCCTAAGCAGGTGTCTACGCAGCACCTACGCATGGGTCTACGCAGCACCTACGCATGGGTCTACGTAGCACCTACGCAAGGGTCTACGAAGCGTCTATGAAATGTCTACTCAGCGCCTACGCAGCGCCTAAGCAAGGGTCTACGCAGGTGTCTACGCAGCGCCTATGCAAGGTCTACGTAGCGCCTAAGCAGGTGTCTACGCAGCACCTACGCATGGGTCTACGCAGCACCTATGCATGGGTCTACGTAGCATCTACGCAAGGGTCTACGAAGCGTCTATGAAATGTCTACTCAGCGCCTACGCAGCGCCTAAGCAAGGGTCTACGCAGCGTCTACGGAGCTGCTGGAGTGGACAATGTATCTAGAAAATACATTCTCTAAAACTAAAAACTGCTGAATCGAATGTGTCCTATTTAAAAGTACACGCAACATCCTAAAGTTTAATTTTCAAGTAACAGTTCTATTTCTACACTGTAAAATCACTGCACTGTCATAGTATTAAATTTGAAAGCATGCTCGGGACATGTCTAGGCGACATCCCCGACTATCCACTACAGCTTTATAAATAAATGATCGTTCCGTCCCTTGCATTGTCTATGTTCTTCTAAATTGCATCGAAAGATTGAGTGAGGACCTTTCCTCAAATATTTTAGAGAAAATGGAAATTACGATGTTTAATGGATATTTAAGTGGAAAAAGGTGTTTGTCTGGACTCTGGACATAGCTGTGTTTTTAGAAATATTTTCTTTAATGTTAAGCCAATTTATTAGATTGAAAATCGTTGAAGTATGTGCATCGTTGAGGTAAGTGCTTAAGACTTGGGTATCTACATAAATCAAAATAAATAAATACAATTGAAGTGTCTGTTTGTAATGTCAAAATAACAGCCTTTTACTAAATGCAAATAATAATAACAAGGTTGGTGCCTCCTCATCATTTAGAATTGTGTAAACGGCCTCTGCGAGTTGGCTTTGGCCCCTAGTACGCCTTTCAAAGGTCCGGGACCCCAGGGTCCCGAGATATGTCAAAGACAACTAAAATATTAATAATTTATTTGGCACAGAACATATGATACATTTGACCAGATATACAGGATACATTCAAGTTTTCTTAATTTAATACTGAAGCCATCTGTGTCTGGACTAGATAAAAAATATCTGTATCTCAGACATCAGCGCTTTTCCTTATGATGACCATTACATTACTAGCTTAATTAGATATCCTAATATCAGAAGGTATATCATTACACAGAAATAGAAAAAGTTTAAAACAAAATAAACAAAACGATGTGTGGAGTGTACTCGTACGTGTAATGAACTTATACGGTACAAAAAAACAATTGTTAAAATTTTTGTCTGTCTGTTTGTTTCGACTAATCTCCGAAAATGATGCACCGATTTTGATGAAATTTGATAAAGGAATGCTTCAAACCCTGGGGAAGGACATAGGCATTTTTTATCGACATACCACGTGGGTGAAGCCGCGGGCGAAGCCGGTGGCGGAAACTAGTATAATATAATAAATAAACATATCAATGTGGTTATGTCAGTGGATAAAACTCCTTTTTTAGTAGTAGCCTTATTCAGTTCATTGTGAATTATAGAAAATGTAATCAAACCATATTAAAACATTATTTCAAGGATTTAGCTCTGGGCCCCAAATCTGTATGGTAATTATTATTTCCCGCGTCTTCTTTCATCTTACCACTTGCAAAGTACGTACCGTTGTTAAGCGTAGTATTTTGACAGTTCAAACACGCCAACCTCGCGTTTTTCGCGCGGTTTCGTTCATTGTGATATCATAGAGAATACGTTAATAGCAGATGTCGTGATTAGGTAAGGAATTGACGTGGTTTCGATGTACGGAACCATTAGTAGCCATAGTGAATTAGGGCCCTGTTTGAATAATATATTATTGGCTTTCAACTATAATATAAAATTTGAAAGAAAAAATATCTAAAGTAATTCGCGTTACAGCTGGGAAAAGAAACCCCACTTCTTTTTTTTTAAAACAAACAATAGACCGCCTTAATTGTACTTCCCCACATCACATAACTTAGACACCCACTTGTTCTCGTAAACCCGAAGCGAATTATGTTTAAAAATAAACACAAGAGACTCAACGTTTAGCGTAATGAAAATAACCGTAAACATAGAACCGCAAGCCGGGCTCCCGGGCTTCGCAAAACCCTTACCCCGAGGCAAGAATTCACGCGGGTCAGACCAAATTAGACATTATTGAGTCAGTTATTTAATACCACAGGGTACACGTGCATTTTTGGGTTATTATTATTATTATTGAGGGTTGCATAAGCCTCGTAATCCAATGAACTCTCATTACACCGCGTTTTGGGCATAACTTTATTTGCTCTCGCGGCTTCTGCCCAAGCCTCTTGTTACCCCCAACGGCACGCCACCGATAGACGTTTTTGCTTCAAACGGTAACATAACGTAATTATTAAAAATTGCCTTTATGTACAGGGAAATGGTTTTTATTAGAATACATTTCTCAAAGCGGAGTTAATTTTGTGGAAAATTTTGCGTTGTGCGTTTGTTTTTATTGCGTTGTTTCATCTTAATGCTTGTTAAAGGAGGCTGTGTTTACGTGGTGAATTTAATTTAAATTAAAGTGATCCACTTTAGGCCGTTTGTTTGTGATTTCTTAAAAATAATTAAAAGAATTATTTTGATTTGTGCCACATGTATTCTTAAAATAATTATTTTGGTGAAACTAAGTCAAATGAATTGATGTGCTTAAGGTATAAACAGATCTGTGCGGTAATTGCATGACACACATACATTCTGTGACGGGGCTCCACACTCACACTGTGTTACATAACGCTTCCTGCTACTATCAAGTCAGACCAGTACCAAACCGGCATCTTAAAACTCCTCAGAAATCCTTGTTTACAACCAGCGGGGTAACTGCGTACAACACTATAAGCAAGCAAGCTATTATTATTTTTTTTATCTTTGACTTTTAACACTATTAGCAATGGCTTTCACTTTGACAGTTCACCTACATTCATTGCGTTATTTACATTGTTGAGAAGACATTTTTTTCGGTCATATGAAGCAATGGATTAGCAACATCCTTCAAAATAATTCAGATTGTGGCTGAAAGTGTGTTACGCAATTAGGGTGCTGCGTTGAATTCAAACAACTTGTAACACAAATAATAAGTAAAAACTGATGACTGCATATTGGTCTACAATGTAGGAAGTAGGAACAAACAGACAGACATTCTGTATTTATAATACCTGTACCTACCTACATCACGATAGGCAATTAAATTTTTTAAAAGATATAATTATAAACGACTCTATAACATCTTTCCCTTTGCGCGAATCCTCATTTTTTATCAAAGCCCTATTCCCTTAGAAGATAAATTCATTTTAAAAATTAAAACTCTAATTTAAACCGGTTAATGGACAGGGAAGCGCAACATTTTCTCCCGCATAGACCAGCGCTAAAGACTGAAATAAAATTGAACTTTAGACGTTAAAGCCCGACTGAGGGGGGCGAAGGGGGTGGGGGACAGACGCTGCCCGCTAACCATCATGTTTATGACTTCTATAGGGAAATACAATGCGATGTACCCACTAGATGGGAAAAACTTTTATCCCAACACATGTACGGTACATTAGGTATATTTTTCATATTTTTCCCGATGAGTTTTTTATGTTTATGCCCTCGTAAAGTTTCTAGTCGTTTAGTTTGCGACGGTGTTCACTCCTGTTTATGTTCCGTGTATGAAATTTTCAGTGTTACGGGCACTGAGCGAGTATTTATTACTGAGGCATGATACAGTGTTGATAACGCCCTTTAATGTTGTGTTTTCTCTATTTCTTATATCTGTTTTATGTGGTGATAATGTGCCTTCCTTGCGGTTTATTTTAGAAACTATTTCGTTCAGCGTATTTTTGAAAAGGTCTAGACACTGGACAGTATTTTCTCTTTTTTTTTACTATCGCTTCAACGGGACTTGTTATTTTCGCCAGTCCCTCCCAAGAGTGTCGGTACACAACAGATATGTCATGGCTCCCTAAAAGTTATGACCAAAAAAATGAATATTTACGCCCACAAATCATACCATTGTTCTCAAAGTCAACTCAAATGAAAACCACAAATAATTACTCCTCAAAACTTTGTCACTGGATTTCGATTTCACCCCATACGATACGACATAGGCCCCCACGGGAGCTCTATTTACACGAGAACACGACCCGCCATGATGGCACTTGGCAACAAACACGATTTTAATCAATACATCAAACACAACTTATCCACTACCAATAATAATTAAAAGCGAATCATTATATGGAATATTTGTACAGGACTAAAGGGATGTTTGGCCGCGGGCGAGATGGCTATTGCATAAGTAAGACATAGTTGGACTCAGGGTTGTCTCACTACGGAACTGCCTAGCACCAAAATGTCACGTTTTTTTTAGAAATCATATGAATTTTATTAAATGCTTTCGAAACTCTATTTTTAATAGTTTATTTTTAATTCAAGAGAACATAATGGTTTTACCGACGACCTTGTTAAAGCCGCAGGAACCGGTCGAAGTGGAGGTGCTTGGGGGAGGCCTATGTCCACCAGTGGACGTCTTTCGGCTGAAATGATGATGATAATGAATGGTCTTTACCTCCAACATAAAATGTCAGACCTATCTTCCGTGAACAGGGAAAAGAACCGTAGCTTACGTAAGTCTTGCAGACCATTTGAGGGGCCCCTTAGGGCCGAAGCCTGCCGTGTCATCGGGATTGTCCGAAAGGGTTACCGCTACCCCGAAACATAAAGGGCAAAGGAAGGAACATGGGTGGGTTTTAGTCAATAAGAGTCTGACACTCCCTTCCGCTCCACCCAGAGCGGGAGAGGTCATTTGATGATTTCCCATACGGAAAAAAAAAGTCTTGCAGACCGCGGGCAAAAAATACTATTATTTTCTACGTGCCAAACACTGAAAACTAGAATAGTCCTTATTTTCCCTGCGTTTACACCTCTTATGGCTTACGTGATTATTTCCTCTGAGTGATGGACGATGTCCAAAACCAGTGTTGGACAGCCCTGTCCAATAATCCTATGCCCTCATGTAATCCTGGTCCGCAAGATGATGATTGCGACCCATTTTAGTTTACAAAAGGTAATCCTTTAAGAGGAACTATTGGGGAATTTTGATAACAGTTAGTGTTTACGATGTAAATTCTACTGTAATATCATAAACCTCTTTGATCGGTACCTTCGAACTTTGAAAGGGATGAAGAGTTTGCCTACTGAAGATTATTACGCAGATGTAACTTTATTTATGCGTTGTGGAACCATGTTTGAAGTTGTACCTTATCTTATCTACCTTTGGTCATTATGTAAAATGTTTTGCGTCCCTTATTTAGGCGAGGATAGTCCGTAAACAGGTACCTATGCGGCTACCCAAATGTCATTCTTTGGTATTGTTCGTCGAATCGTTGAGCTCCTCAAGTTCTAAGTTGAGCTGCACGATTTTTGGCCTTTCTTCTCAGAGTAGTCAGATAGAAACGCCGAACTCATCTAGTTAAAAAAAATATGATTGACCTGTAAAAGTGTTTGTACAAACCTACTTACAGAAAATAAATCATTTATCATTTATATGTGGAAGTTTCTGGATATAAGGAAAGTATCCTTGAACTTTTCCTTTCCTATGGCAATTGTATAGTAGATTAGTTAAATATACCTACAGTCCATTCACAGTTATTTACCTTTTGTATCGCTATCCAAATCACAATGATCTTTATTCGCATTCTTATAAGGTTTCTGTTGGGTTGCTGCCACTGACGAGTCTGTCAAAATCATTGTGGTCTTTATTCTCATTATAATAAGGTTGGTAAAATAGTCCGTTCACAGAACGGAGTGTACTACTCATACTCATAGTAAGTACAGATCCTAGTATCAATATCAATATCAATCAATCAGTGCAATCATATCATTTGGTTTCAATAAGTTTTTATATTTTATTAATCTTTTTTTATAGATTCTTTTATATTTTATAAATGTGAGGAGTTTGTAGGCCTTGTAGACTTTAGATCTGTAGACCATTTTTTATTTTATTAAGTAACTGGTACTTGTTGACAGGCCTACGCTGTCCTCCCATACCTATTAATACTGTAATTTTAAAACATTGTAAAAGCCAACTATTTTTAAAAGAGTAACCGTGGAGTTTCTTGCCGGCTCTTCTCTATAGGAAATGACCAATTGGAACCATGCACCTAGCTTCTGACGATTCATAAGCGCCCATGTAAGTTTACTTATGTGAAAAAAAATATATTGATTTGATTACTTCAAAGGTATTCTTTTCTGACTTCTCAGAGATTGAGAAACTTTTCGGCGCTACCTTCTGTACTGTAATAGCCCTTTTTGATGTTAGGGCCCTAGAATGTGTAAATAAGTTTTGGATAAGAATATTTTCTTACATGTTTTCCCTTTTTCCACGAATCCATTATTAATCGTGGAAAAAGGGAAAACGTAAGAAATTTACCAAAAAAATACCCAATAAACCCAAACTAAACGTTTACTTACCATGGATTCGTGAAAAAATGAACATTATGAAAAAAAAAAACAATAATTTACAAACTAAACGTACTTACTTACCATAAACATTACGTAACAGTAATCACCAAACATACTCACAGATCTACCCCTTCTAAGTTACAAAGCAAACCAAAAAAGGCGCATCCAAAAAAAAAAAACCCGCACCACCAATTGCGCGGAACCTCTTGGCTTTCATACGAAACCCTCATCAAAAAGCGTTATATTATCAAAACGCACATTGTTTAAGACTACGAGTATCCGTTTCTGCAGGCTCGTGTTTTCGACGCCATTATTCGTACGTCTCTTGACGAATAAAAGAGCATTTCGTAGAACGTTTCGTATACTGAAAGGGTGGTTCACAAAAGCCTTTTTATAATACTTTCGGCAGGCATGTGCATAATCAACCCCTCCCGCTGTTCTTAATAAATACGAGTACCTGTACTGAGTAATTATTTGGACCCTTGTTTTATTTATTAGGTTGTTTAAATGCATGGTTCTGTATTAATTGTTTGGGTTTTGGTTTAGGATTTTCTTGGCACTATTTACTTGGAGTTTATGGGTGTTAGATATTGTAATATAGATAGAAAGATAGAATACTCTTTATTGTACACCATACAAATTATAAAAACAAATATACAAAAATTTTACAAAGGGTGACACAATGGGCGGTCTTATCGCTAAGAGCAATATGTTTTTTTTTTTATCAACAGACCCGACCTTCGATACGAAGTGCGATAAGTAGGACTCAGGACGTTTAAGCCCAAAACCAAGTTGGTGAAAAACAACTTTTTCATACTGCGCCTGAAGAAAACACAAATCAATTTATATGTTACCCACTAATATTGAATATAAGAACTACATATTTTTGTTAATATGACAAAAAATCTATACTAATATTACAAAGAGGTAAAATTTGTTTGTTTATTTGTATGTATATAGGGGGTAATCTCTGGAACTTCCAGTCGGATTTGAATAATTCTTTTTGCATTTGATAGCCCAATTCATAAGAAAGGTTATAGGCTATTTAACATCACGCTATTACCCTTTGGAGCTGTGCAAAAAGAAAAAAGCCAGAGAGAATGATAAGCGAAAACGAAGTGATAGCGCGGGCAGGTTATGTGATGCGACAGGGAAGGTCGGGGAACAAGAAACTTCACGCGGACGTCGACGAAGGTCGCGGCAGAAGCTAGTACTTAATATAACAAAAAAACTGGGATGTGTCTCTTTCGTGTCGAGTCTGGGATAAATTTGTATGAACCGTGACCATTCCTTCAACAGTCAACGCACTTATCAAGAACGCGATCAACACATCTAAAGTGCGTCAATTTCAATATTCCACAACAATGATAACACTGACAGCTCCTGAACGCAGTTTAAGAGCTGTCAGAAGTTTTATTGGTGAAATCCACTCGTAACGTATAGTATCCTCAATACTCGTGATAAAGTGTTTTTTGTACCAATAGGTAAGCTAACTAGGGTAGCTAATAAGCTAGTTTATCAATAGGTAAGAGTTTACAAGTGACTATCTAACTAAATCCGCGCCCACAGCTGTTAGACTCCCTGGCTCTAAAGCCAGTGAGGTTGGTAGGGAGACTAAATTAAAGAGAGACAAATATAGTTTTTTTTTTTTTGTTGGTAGGGAGGCTAAATTAAAGAGAAATAAAATCATTAATCTAAACATAAGGAAAATCTACCGCAATGAAAAGATTAGTCTTTTCATTGCAAAAATCAATGACGCTTTAAAACTAGATTAGTTCGGTGTTTCGGTTTCGATTGTGCGAGAAGAAACCAAAACAAACTGAGAGGTCACAGTCTCTCTTTTACTGTTCAAGCAGTACGGTTATGGAATGACTTGCCCGTGTCGGTAAAGCGAGCTCAATCTTTGTCCACTTTCAAAATTATGATAAAAAAGCACTTCCTCTCTCCTTAAACTTCATCATTATTATTATTTATTATTATTATATTTTCTATACTTTACGTACCTACATATTAATTGTATAATGTAAATGGTACACCACAGACTACCTACTATATTTGTCTCTCTTTAATTTTAATCCATCCAAAGGTTGTCTTTAAAAAATCGCTTTTAGCGACAAGACCGTCCATTGTGTCACCCTTTGTAAAATTGTATATATTTATGTTCTGTAATTTGGATGTGTGTGTACAATAAAGAGTATTATATTCTATTCTATACTTAACTTTGGTCAGCTCAGTTGATGACCATGTAGATTAATGTCTCAAATGGTCTTAATATGAAATGAGGAAAGAACCGCACCTAAGAGGGCCTGTCCAGTCGGGCCGCTCATTTGTTAGTAATCGCGTAGCTTTACTCAGGTAGGTAACTGTAGGTAGGTATCTATTTATAACCCATGGCGACATAAACTCAAACTCAAAGCATTTATTTGAAATAAACCAATTACAGGCACTTTTGAATTGTCAAGTGGTCGGTCAGACAGAAAGCCTAGTAGGTAATTATGGAGAAGAACGGGCAAAAAACTTTATTTTTTTATAAACTTGAAGAACTGTAGGTATAAAGATCTTCTAATCTTATATCGTCAAAATGCCATGCCATTTTGAAAATATACGCAATACCGTCAAACAACATTACTTTTCTCCATCCACAAACTTCGCAAACCGATATTCGATATCCACAAAATATTCTTCCATCCTACAGGAGCCAGCCAAAGTTAATGTAAACAAAACGTAAATACAGCATAATAGTATCAAGTCTACAATATTTCGATAAACAGGAAGGTACTTTACATGGCTAGGAAGCGCGGTAATATCCCAGGGGAGAGAACTGCAATTTCACTGCTATCTAGCAACTATATCTAAACGAAAGTATTACAAGACGGGGGTTGAAAAAACTTGTCTTATTGGCATTTTTTCTAGAAAAAACATGCACCATTTGTGTTTACATCTTTAAATGATTTACATCACCATCTTATGTCTTACATAGAGGGGCTCATGGCTATATTAGTAACAATAATATAGCCTACTAACACTAGACGTTAAGTAAAATTTTTACTAACCCTATGGAGTCCTGTCTGAAATAAAAGTTTTCTATTCTAATACTTAACCCTTTCCAGTAATACTTTAACAGTGTGTTGAGTTATAACTTAGTTCTTAGTTAATTACAACGGGCTGGCATAAAAAAAAACTAATATCTTAATAAACCTAACTGATAACTCCTAAATACAATAAAAAATAATTTATTATTTTAAAACAGTCTTAATCAACGTAAAGTAATTCAACTGAGACTCTTATAATTAAAAGAAAGTACGCACTGATTTACTGCTGAGTGCCTCTTAATTAAGAAAAAGTCTAAAGAGACATTAGTGGCCAATAACGCGTGCGTTCACCTGAATCATAAAACTTGGTATACAATCCTACTTTAATAATATTATAAACGTAAAAGTTTGTATGGATGGATGGACGGATGGATGGATGGATGTTTGTTACTGTTTCATGCAAAAACTACTGAACGGATTTGGATGAAATTTGGCAAATAGATGGTTTATAACCAGGATTAACATATAGGATACGTTTTATCCCGATATTCCCACGGGATCGAAACTTATGCGGGTAAACCGCAGCAGCGGCGCAGCTAGTATATTATAAGGCAGAGGTCACATGAGCGTGATCATCATCATGGTACCAGCCGAATGAGCGATAGACGTTCAATGCCTTTCCCATGGATTACCATAGGCAAGAGGCTATGGTAACCCAGGATTCTTCTTCTTCTTGGCGTGTCGATGGCAATCTAAATGAACTCACGGCCTAGAATTCGGCTACGTGTTTGGCTCTATCACTAACGTCCCTCAGTTCCTGTAACCAGCACCCAAGCGGGCCTGGGCGTGACCCAGCATTATTTTGGTCACTTAAAATGAATCGCCAAATTCGGTTAGATTAGATTTTATTGCCATTTAAAAAATACTCTTGCAAAATGAGCCCAATTAAACTTGCAAATAGAACGTAAATTCCCCAACTCATTTTGAGCGACTCACAATACGCTCATCTTGCCCCTCCATTAATAATAAAGCACAGTGCACAAGCCCCAGACACCACTTATAACAGTTTACGGTAAATAGCGCCATAACAATTTAATGCTGGCTCGAATAGCTCGGTCATGTGCTTGTAGCAATAGCTAACTCGTAAGCTGGATAAAGAGCCCAAGATACCTTTATCTCGTATGAGCTTCTGATTTTATAAGAAAGTACTTACCTGAGTTTTATTTAATACTCTAGCAGTGTCCCGCGATTTCACCCGCATAAGTGTCGATCCCGCGGGAATGTCGGGATAAAAAGTATCCTATATGTTAATCCTGGTTATAAACTATCTGTGTGCCAAATTTCATCCAAATCCGTTGAGGAGTTTTGGCGTGAAAGGGTAACAAACATCCATCCATCTATACAAACTTTCACGTTTATAATATTATATAGTAGGATTAGTAGGAAGTATCATAATCATTGTAGAATCACCATATTGTATAGTAGCGACCAGCCACGGCTTCTAGCGGTTTTTACTAATTATCACAACATTGAGATTTCTTTATTAATGTAAGTTTAATATTAACATATTTATACATAATAGAAACCGTTCGGAACACATTTCCTATATCGTGGTTAAAAACCGCATGAAAATCCGTTGCGTAGTTTAGAAGAACAATGCGGTCACACAGACATACACGAAAACTAACTTTATTTTTTAATAAGTATAGTTACTTATAGATTGTATTTAAGTAGAATGCAATATACCAATATAAGTAGAAAAACTGGTTTCCTTGAAATTTGTTTTTCCTCTGAATCGACTTAGAGATGCACATGTCTTAACAAAATTAGAGCACATCAGTGAATCATGAATGCTGCTGCTTATTTAAGTAAATTAGTAAGTTAACACAATACTCAATACTCAATATCTTTATTGCTTTACCATAATGTGTACTTAGGTGGTATACATATAATTTAGATCATTATGGACCCTGTAGGGCACAGCAAAAGGATAGAAGAGAGGAAGCCCTGTTTTAGGATATAACTAAGTTGCTATTTGTGGGAGTTAACATAACATCACGCGTGTAAAGCCCGAGGGTTTGGCAGAGACACGCCTACAGTACGCCAGTTATGCTTTAAGTCCCCACAGACTGCTGCTACTGAGAAATTCCTGATAAAAAACCCAACTTTAGTAAGTTCCTACGTTAATTATGTTTGTTGCCATTCACGCGAATTACCATATAAACAGGAACACACGCTAAAAGACAATTGGAAATCGAAATACCCAATAACTGGGCACATTACACAAACACACCGTACTGCCCATTGAACCAAAACAAAACAGCATTTGTACAATCAAGTACAGTCACCGTCATCCGCACCTCATCAAAATATCACATTACAGAATCACAAATTCATTCCGGGCCGCCAATTATCCGTGAGCGTTCATTTTCCGACTCATTCCCCGGTGTAATGATCACGTGGTGATTTTGACAGTTGCCTCGGCTTTGCCCGCTGTCATTTACGTTGACGTTTCGAGGGAGCGAATGTTCGTTCGGTGCTCGTGTGTATTTAGCATTATTTAAATAATTTTACCGATAGAAAGGTCGATCCCTGCGGTAGCCAAACTATGGTTCATGGAAATACAGGGTCAAAATAAATTAGCTAGCGAAACTCCGCAGACGTGAAGAGTATACACAATAACGACTGTTAACAAGTTAGGTTAACAGTCGTTATTGTGTATACTCTATGACGAATATTTATATTAAAGAAACTAAAACTGTCTGGTAATTTAAAACGTTCAAAATCTAGTCGAAGTCTCATCTCGGCGACAAACAAATGTCAAAGAAATTTAAAAAATTTAGCCAGTCTGTGAACGTTCTTAAAATTACGTGAATTGCCCCTCTGAGCGTTTTTTGATAGTTACCTTATTAATTATCAAAATATGAAAGTGACAGATTTTTATGACGGCCGTTGTAATATGATCGTAGCTTTACACCCAAACACCTTACGAACCAAACATTTCTTCGTTCTAATTCTTCGGCTCGCTCAGTGAAACCACCCCTTAC
The DNA here is from genome assembly GCA_911387795.2 of Apamea monoglypha. Lineage (NCBI taxonomy): Eukaryota > Metazoa > Arthropoda > Insecta > Lepidoptera > Noctuidae > Apamea > Apamea monoglypha. The sequence goes on from OU426920.1 coordinate 13,599,427, forward strand.
GGCTTGAACCGGGATCCAAATGCAAATGTCAGTCGTTAACATGCATGGCGTGAAGTCGGCCGTCTAATTAGGAGAACTACTTTGACAAGGACTGCAGATATCATTTTGTGAAATGGCTATGAAAATTTCTAGATATTACCTCTTGAGTGAGTGTTTATGTCGAGCCGTTTGTTATAATATTGCGGGTTAGGTACTCTGATGATACGATTACTTGTACCCTTTATGTGGTGTTATACCGTGGTAATCCTAGGGATTATTTATAAAGTATAGTATAATTCTAGGGATTATGTATTAAGCTGTAGTACGTACGTGTTCTGTTAGAAACCTAATCCCATCGGTAAGGTCTATGTTTAAATTTTTTCTATCGTCAGTAGTGTCTGAAATATCTCTTACTTTATCAGCAGATAAAAATGAACTTTAAAAAAGGCCCATTATTCTAGTGGTTGGTTGGCTAATTGGTCTAGTGGGCGCAAGCGCTACTGCTGAGCATGAGGTCCTAGGTTCAATTCCCAGGTCGAGAGAAAGAAAAAAAAATTACTACTGGAAAAAACCCAGTAACACTTTGCCCGACCGGGGAATCGAACCCCACGCTCAAAAGTCGCGCTTGCGACCACGAGACCAACGAGGCAGTTGATAGCACGAATCTGCTTCTATTTTTTAAAACTTTCGCGAAGGTCGTTGTAAATTCAAAAAGATTGAAACTTGGTAAAAATATATATCTAGTTTAGAATTTATTGAAGTGGCAGTTAGGGGACGCAGTTAAATTAGTTCTTCAAGCTTCTGGATTCGACGGAGCAAGTTTCTCCCCCCCTTCTCCCACCACAGTATCTCCCCATTCACGGGCGAAACGGGCATACATTAAAAGTTTACCGGCAAAATATAAACATACTGTAGGAAAAAGGATATTTTAAAGTTTTCTATTTTAAATGAAACTGTGGGCTGTATATCATAAGAAGTTTTGTTTGTAACTGTTATTGTTCGAGAATTGTGGCCAAGTTTGTAGTGATGTGTTGACTGCCGAGCTCTGCAGACAAAAACTTAGAGAAAATGAATGCATTTCGCCAACCTGCATATTTTTCAATGCTTTCAGTTTTTTTCTGGAATTAATTTGATCAAATCACGATTTCTTTTTAAGAAAATTATAAGATACTAACAGCGCCCCGCGGTTTCACGTGCGTAAGTCTCGATCCCGTGGGAATGGCGGAATAGAAAGTATGTTCTAATCCAGGTTTTCCAGCCAGGTTCAAATTGCATTAAAAGCGTAACAAACAACCATACATTTTTTTTTTCTCTTTATAATATTATTTGAAATACAACATTAAACATTGAGCAGCTGTCACAACTTTTCCGAAGCAATGCAAAAAGGGTATATTTTGTTATTAGTAGATATACCTGATAATTCATCCACGTTTTTCGCGTACCATTACAGTTGACTGTATGTTTAACTATTTACATTTATTTAATCAGATTTTAGAGCCATTACCCGAACATCAACATTCTCCCATCAAATTCCGAGCGTCTAAAACCCTTGAAAATTCGATTTCTCGTCAAAGACTCCATCATATTGGCAATTTCGCGAATTTATTAGTTTCCATAACCGCACAATTGCTCTTCAACTAACATACTACGTATTCGAACTATGTTGAAGTAATTGACTTTCCTCTCCGTTGTATTATAAGAGGCAATAGCTAATCTACATTCTCAAATATACATCAGCAATACGTAAGTAACCCGGCCAGTATTATTGACCCCCGCGCGAGTTCAATGTTTTGTTAACCTCGTGTGTTGTTCCCGTATAGTTCTGTTTCTAGGGGTCTGGTAATTCTGGTCGGCGGTGTAATATGGTGCTCATCTGTCAGCGTGAGTAATTAAGTTACGCAGTATAAATGAAGGGTCTCATACTATCTAGAACAGGTAATTAGTTTATGCGTCAATTGAGCCCCTCATTGTAACTTGTACTCGCGAAGGAAATGGAAATTTTATGAGCTTTGTAGAGGTATATTTTTTTTAAAATCTTGTTATGCATATTGTTTGATGCGATGTGGTTTGTATGTGTCATTTAGGCCATACTTTTTTGGAGTATTTAATGACCAGTGGGTGTAAGCGGTTTAACCCAAAATTAAAAATTAAAGTACAAAATTATGAAAAAAAAAAGAAAAGTTTTAGTCAACTTTAAGTTGCAATCTTTCATCACAGACATACATTTCTGACCAATTTTCATTTTCGTGACGTGTTCCGTAACAAACATAGGTACAATTTCATTCAATTCAATTACAAAATATCCCACCTAAACATCTACATCTCCCCAAGCCAAAAAACCGACACACACACACACCCAAATATGAATTTTATTTAAAACATAAATCGCCCCGACAGTTCGTTAGCACAAAGTGGCTATTCAATATAACGCACGTGGTGGACCCTTTTACCAATTATTATAATTAACTATAAGAGGAAGTGACCTCTTGGGCTTTGAGGGACGCAACTTTGTAATGCGGCGGCCATTCGAGCAGATTGATGGCAACAAGACAACGAACTTAAGTCAATGTTGCGTTGTTGAGAAGTTTGTGTGCCTTGTTTATACCGGGCAACGGTAAATGGCAGTTATGGGTATTAGTTATTTTGGTTGTATCAGTTTTGAATATGAACAATGAACAAGACAACTCAAATTAAAACCCTGTAATAGTTTTGGTGAGGTTAGGTTATTTATACATATTTTTATTTTAATAGTTTGTTAGTTAATTTAGTACTTATAAGAAGTTTATCCAGAGTATATATTATGTTAAAAACACGATCATAATCATAATTAGCCTATATTTTTCCCGCTGCTGGGACACAGGCCTCCTCTCTTCGAGAGGGAGTGGGCTATAATCTACCACGCGGGCCCAGTGCGGGTTCTAGGACATGCCGGTTTCCTCACGATGTTTTCCTTCTCCGTTTTGAGAGCAGTGGTGATGAAATAATTTACACAAAGTTAGCGCCTGTCTGGGTACGAACCTACGACTTATAAAAAACCACAATACCTAAACCCTGTTGGTAGGTATTTTAAAGCATTTACTTTATAAAGCTGATGATGTAAATACACGAACTTTGGAGTTTTGAAAGTTCAGCGTGATAGGATGGACACGATAAGAAGAATAAGAGTGGTAGGAAAAATTGTCACAAGTCGATATTTTTTTTTTACTCTAATTTAATTTTTTCGCTTTGCTTGGTTTATATTACGAGAAAGTATCTATAGAATAGTGTACCTTATTGAATTGTTTTAGTATGACTCATGATTTTATAAAAATGTTGACCAAACCTGGACAGTGTTTTGTTTTTCTTTTCACAAATTCGAATATAGTTTGTTGCCTTCTAGTCTGACTTTTACATTTTTCAGATAATTCATTACGCCAACAGAGTTATAAAACCTACAATGCAGTAAAAATGCAAATAATAATAAAACCTTAACATAAAAATTAGCCGTAACAGCGAATTCGAATACAGAGAAAACTTTCGCAAAGTTGGCACAGCTCCTTGATCATTATTTCTCCTGTTGGCAGACGAGAAAATATTTGCTAGATGAACTTGCTTCATTATAGTTTTTATTTTCTCTTTTATTATGTTGAATGTGATTGAGTCTAAACAAGAGGAATGAGTGAATGAATGCTGAGTGAGCGAAGTCGAACAACCACAAATAAAACAGGATTCCGATCAATGTTGGTTATGCTTGCTGCTTAAGTGGAATACTTGAGATTGGCGAAACTGAAATCGCTTTCTGTTAAATGTTGGTCTAGACGGGTTATTAAAAATGAACATTTACATCGTAGATTTTGGTGAATGTAGGTATTGGCTTTGTTTGTATTTGCATAGCATTAATATTTTGCTTGATAATGTTTGATTTTTTTGAGCAAATGAAAAACAAAATAATTTGTGTAACAGATTATTTTGTTTTTTATTTGCTGTGAAAGTTAAAATGTTTGGGCAAGTTGCTTATTTTCAAACTTTAATCGGCTGAATAAAATCTTTTTATTTTCTACAAAGTTTTTCTATACCTATGTTAGAAAATTTTGTACGCGTTATGTTTTGAATTTTATTTAAATGACTTGTTAAAAGTTGGGCACGTAACTTTAAAAACGAGTTTTAAGTCTATCAATGTAGTTTTTATTTCAAAAGTTGCCAAGTTTAATAACACCAAAAGTATGTGACTATGAGATTACATTGTCGCTCGACTTTTATACCATTAAGGGTCGGACTGACCGTGAATTCTCAGAAGCTGTTCAGAAATCTCAATGAAACAAGAAATACGACGTTAACATATAATATATTAGAATAAATAGGCCTATAAATAAATTAAGAGCTACAACAATAAACTATTTGTCTAGCTACGAAGCTTTATGTTTCACATTTAGTATTTATCGAGCCATTAAATCATCGATTTATGGTGATGCAAAAACAGTATAAACTTGTATTAAAATAGTTTGTTACGAAAGCACTTTATTAGTGAGATCACAATGGCATATTAATTTAACTTCTAACATTAATGTTGAAAATCTCTCCAATTTATGTTGCTTTATTACATAATTCTTACTTCAAAACAATTTATGTAACTGTCATAATACAACATTTCAATGCTAATTAATCAGAACTTAGGAAACTCAACTCATCTGGCATAGTTCAGTACCACGGTAATAGATGGCGCTGCCCGTAACGTTCGGCGCAAAACTAGGAAAAAGATGAAAGTGCTTGACGGTGACATTTCCCAAGGAAATTGAAACTATTTCTATAACTCAACTTGACTAAGTCACTCATATGATATTTTTTTGGTGTGTAAGGTAGTTTTCACATCTTTTGATTTTTTTTTTTGTAATTTAGGTGCATTTTTTAAAAGCTCTTAGCCAAAAACTGCACAGCACATATTATGACGTTTACTAGGTACCTTTAATCTACTGTAACATACTCGTAGTGTTTATAGAATGAATCCAACATGTACCTTTTCTCAATCAATTACAGAAACATTAAACAATAGCCCAACTCCAAAATTAACGCAAATAAAATAAAACAATCAATTTCCATAAAACAAATTGACTTTACAATCATAATCAAAACCAATTTAATTATTAACACGCAATCTTATAATAGGAATATTATTAATTATTATTCGCCAAACGAACTTCGAACTCATCGCCTAAGAGGTCACTCCTGTGGTTGGAGCAATTACTATAATGAAATACATTAGTTAAGAAGAAGGGTTGAGGCGTTATACCTCCTTTGTCTTGATATCTCTCGTTAATATGTATTTATAGGGACATTTCAAGTAATTTATGGCTCTTTTTGGCATTATTCGGGGAAAATATAAGATTGGTGATGTTAATGTGAGTGATTAAGATGTTTACGAGTGATTATCTAGTGGGGAATTAATCGTCTGGTGATAGAGTCAAACGTGAGAAGGGTTTTAAGACAGATGTTGGCTTATTGCTTTTTAGGAGGATACTGGGTCAGGACCCAATGTCCTCCCGTAATAAAAAGACACTAGTGCGCAGCGTGGGAGTCGGATAATTCTATGGTTTGTGCACCTACGTTTTATTGTATGTCAGTAAATAATTTTACTATTTATTTATTATCTACGTGCCAGGATATTTGTATTGCATTATTTTTAATTAAACTATTGTTATAAAAGCCAGTTTGTTGGCGTTATTTACACCGGTAACTGGATTCGTTTTTTTTACTTCGACTTTAGCAGAAGCTGCTTTGCTACTGCTGAGCTGAACATAGTACACATAACATCACGCTTGTTTTCCTCAAAGGGTTAGGCAAAGGTTTTCCTATAGTAGGTAGGTACCTACTCCTGTACATTTGGCCAGTTATATTTAACACCCATGTATAAAGGTTCGAGCCTATTGTCATTTCAATTTCAAATAGCCTTTATTAGCAATCTTACAAACTAGTTTAACAATATATTTAGCCTATTTCCATTAACCGGGTACAAATCCAGACTCCGGACTGCTGCTGAGAAATTCTTGATAGGAAAACCCAATAACACTGCCTGACGAAGGAGTCGAACCCAGGAGCTCATGCTCAGCAGTAACTTGATAGATAGACAGTGAACAATTCGGAATATAAAGGCAAAATACCCAATTGCAACCCAAGATTCCTTAAAACTATTCCATATGCTTAATCTTCAACTTATTCGCTTTTCTTTTGTTTACCTTACCAACTTGTATCGAAAAATCAAGGGAAATTCGATTTGTCGTCCCTTTACGTCAACCTGTGACGAATAAACAATGCGAATGGGATTTTAGTTCGAAAACTGTGCATTGTAACATATGCAGTGCAGGTATGGGTCGGGTCTAACGAAGACCGTTCGTTCGAAGAATACTTGATGTCACCGAGAATTTTTAGTTTGTTTTTTTGGACCGAAGATGCGCTTGAATAGGAATCTTGGAGTAACAATGTTTGAATATACAATGTAGGTTGTTTGTTGTTGGTTTACGTGCAATAAGCAGACGAATAGAATATTCTTTATTACGTACAAAATATAGATTACAGATTAAAATGTAGTGTGTATGCATAGTTTTATCGCTAAACGGATGTTTTAATGACAAACTTTGGATGTATTATTACATTTGTTTAACTACCTATGTGGAAATTTTTGAGTATGAATGTCGGTGGTTATAAGAGTAGAAGAAGATCAAAGAAACGGGTTGGACTGTGTGAATGATGATGTATTTAGAAAGGGGTTGACTACCGAGATGACGACGAATAGAGAAGTATGCAAGAAAAAGACATGTTGTGCCGACCCTGAATATGTAAGTTGGAATGGGCAAGAGAATGATGATGGTGATGTGAAAAATCAATTAAATAATATTATCCTACACGATCTTTACCTCGGAAAGCACGTTAAGCCGTTGGTCCCGGCTGTCATTCATAGATCTTTGACAGTCGTTACGGGTAGTCGGAAGCCCGAAAGTCTGACAACCAGACTTACCAAGGCGCATCGTATTACCCAGTAACTGGGTTGCGGAGGTCAGATAGGCAGTTGCTCCATATAAAATACTGGTATTCAGCTGAATCCGGTTAGACTGGAAGCCGACCCCAACATAGTTGGGAAAAGGCTAGGCAGATGATGATGATGATGATATCCTACACGATCCATAGGTATCCTAAACCATCTGTAAGAAGCTAAGAATTAGAACATGATATTTTTTTAGAGCCTTAAATGTATTTCAGCTGTAGAACAATGGGTATGGCAGTAGGTATTTTACACATATACACAAGGTGGAGATGACAATACAACAATAAATTAAACTTAATAGGTATATCACAAATGACGTTGCCAGAATGCTCACAAAAAATCTGTCAAATATATATCCAATAGTTTAGTCACTAAAGTTAGTTAAATATCGGTAAAATCCATAGTCTGTCACTACTATTTAGTTTGTTTGAAAAAAAAACACTTTTTATTTCGCTATTAGGATTTATTCGATAGTTTAAAAATACTCTTACGACTCCTAGTATTACCAGTATTTTCATTTACTATCGTATTGTCGTAACCATATCGTATATATTCTTTATTTTGAACTGCAAGTACTCACAATCCATATAGTATTAGTAAGAATGACTTAAAAACCATGTTTGTAAACTTATACAAACTAAATCAACTAAAATGACGTGGCCCACACGGCACGTGGCTCCATACCCAGTGCCTTTTAAAGGGACTGTCCATTTTGTCTAATTAAGTTTTCAGGATACTGTTGGAGCTTCCACGCAACCTGCCCATTATTGACGCTGTTCTAACCTCATAATGCCATGAAAATCGTCATTTTATGTTTATCAATAAGTTATGTAGATAATGTCCCTAACCGCTCTTGTTGAAGGTCTCGTATACAACGTATGTACGCGAACTTGGTCGTTATATCATCTTTTTTAATGTGTGTTTATTTTATTTCATATTTTGATTGTTGTTTTTATTTATGTCTAATCGTATGCTGCACTGGTTGACGTCATCACGAAAACGCCGGCTGTCGCTGAAAACCAGCGCTGGGGCTCTGTCTCGTATAGAGTCTTAGCATTATGCTGAGCGATGGCCGTTTTGCGTGAATGTGACGCATGTTTACCCCCAACTTGTATTTTTTTTGTGTTTGTGTTCTTGTTTATGCGTCATGTGTGCCGCAAATATATTTATTTTCTTTCTGTTCTTTTTCTTTCTAGATCAAAACAAAAGTTCTTCCCAAAACAATGTAAGTACAAGGGATTATTTGAACTGCATTAACAGGCATAAATATTAAACGCAGCTCATTCAAGCTTGTCATTACTCCACTCAACTGTTTTAAGGATCTAAAAAAGAATCCTCCTAAACATCAAATAGAGGTAGACATTTTGAAGAGAAGTGCCCTCAAACGATCCCCAGATTTGCATGTAATTATCATTTTTGATTCTCTCTTCTTTTGTGTAAATACTCTTCTAAAAGGTAACGCCGTAAATGACATAATGCGCAGAAAGATATGCTGAATTATTTATATGATAATACGTTCCTGTGAGCCTTGGCTTTTTAGTGAGGGGCGAGAGAGGGGTGCATTTTATCGAGTGTTAGTTAACTAGTTTCACTACTAAATAAATGATGCATTTTCTACTAGACATTTTGCAGTAGGTATGACCTAATAAAAATGAATTTGGCAGAGCATTTTCTTTTATAAAATAACTGTGTTATTTAAAATAGGTACCGAGATTAGCGGGGAGTCTTCCCATGGGAAGAGGAAGACTCCCCGCTACGTGTTGGTCCAATATCGAGAGGGAGATGATAGCGCAGAGCCTAACTCCTATGAAAATCTAGGATTGATCGTCCTGGCGCCGTTGTACAAAAAGCCCGACCAGATAGAACTAGGAAGGGATTAGGAATGGAGGAAGAAGAAAAAGAAGTAATTTGATTAACTACGCCTTGCAAAATACGACATTGTAGTCACAATTTATCGTATCCCCCCATCACTGTTCCTCATCTCCGCTTCAGCGTTAAATACGCTTCAATGGATATTACTTTTGGGGATTTTTGTTGCTTAAATAAATTATTACATTTGACTAAGAACAGGTTTTAATGAATTTCGAGTGGGACCGTCGTCGTAGACTAATATGATTTCCCATTTCACTCCTGTTGCTTTAACGAGATGAAAGGGAATTCATTTGGGGTTTGTCAACGTGTCGATATTCGGAATTGAATAATAAATAGGTAGGTGTAGTTTATTCATGCATACTAAAACGAGTGTTGCGGTTTTTGCCCTTCTGTGGCAAAACCAAGAATCAAGCGCAAGAATTTTAGAAAATATATTAAATTTAAAAGCTAAAATTAACTTAAAATATTGTACTAAAATAAAATTAGTCTATATTACTCCTTATAAAATCAGTTATCAGCCAATGAAAGTCCCGTCAAAGTTGGTCCAGCCGTTTCGGAGATTAGCCGGAACAAACAGACAGACAGCAAGACAAGAAGACAGACAGATAATCAAAAGTTTTTTTTTTTTATGAACCCTATATTCTTTGTTATGCATTTAGTAAAAACCTGCTTGATTGATTTTGATAATACAAACAGTCACTTCAAATTTATTTATTTGTTTAGATTTTTGGTCAACTTTAATCTTATTATTTTATTATTCAGATGTAGGTAAGAAGCAATTTTTCTGAGCAATGACAAATAATATAAAACAAACGACATTTTAAAAGATTATTATTCACGTCTTAACCGCAAAATCAAATCAACCACCGAAAAACGTAACAATACATTTTCTCAATAAACAGAACCCAATTTTAAAGCAATATGAAGAAACCAGATTACAATTTTACAACAATATGAAATATCCAAGTGTAATCGTTGCAGTTTGACGTTTCACTCCGCCATCTTTGTTGGCGCCAAAACGTTGTGTTTGACATAAACATTATTCGTTCGGATACAACACGAAAACAACTTAAAATTGACTTGTTTGCGAGTGATGGCTAATAAAAAATTGGGAAAGCAAAACGAAATTGGAGTGTCGACGACGGCAAATTGTGAGGTATTTTTGTACGTTTTTTTAAGCTTTCATGACATGATGGGTCTGTTAACTTGTATTGAGCAGGTAACTAACTGACTCACGTATTATTTCACTCAATGATATTGGTTAGGAATATCACGATTTCATTAGATTTAATAGTTGCAATTAAAATAGTTTCTTTGTTTTAAGTCAGAAGTGTTAGAACCCTGCTTCCTGTTCTGATTCTAAAGCATAGGTTCTCAACTTTATTTTGCCCACTTTAAGGGATTTTTTTTTTTTAGAGCCCCCCATTTTTTTTTTTACTTATCATCTCGGGAATCGGATACAGCTATTGCCACGATTATATTTAAACGTGTAATATTATATATAATTTTCTCAGGGTCTTCTACTTCCCAGAAAGTCTCAAACGCCCACGAGGGGGCGTTATCTCTCACGTGGAGAACCTATGTTCTAAAGCATTAAAAAGGTCAGAATGGAATAAAATGTAACCAATATAAACATTTGGGAACTTTATCGATAAAGTTCAAGACAAATTAATTCGCAATTTTTAATGAAACTTCAATTACAATATGTTTAAGAAGCGACCCAGGCACCTCTGAAATAATTGGTTCTTTGATTACATTTTTTAACAGAAACATCTTATATTTGCATATGAAAATCGAATTTTTGAAGTTCATTTACAAATTCAGGCGTTCAAAAGATTTTATTTAATAAGAAATATTAAAAATATAATATTTGAAGACAAAAGAGAATCGTTTCTAACGAACATTAAATATTCAAATACTATAATGATTGTTTGCAATAATATTAAAATATAATTCAACAAGATATACTAATGATTTCTTTGTTTCTGCTTGTTTTATAAATATATCAAATTGAATTAGTTCTATCGCAAGATTCGTTAATAATATTTATTTAATTAATTGTGCGTCAAATTCGTCTTCTTTCAGCTAATTAATTAGTTATCTACTTGGAAGCTTTCAAATGGAATGGATTTTTCTTGGAATATTTGTATCTAAGATTTGTATATTTTAATAATTATTAGTTTTTCATGAGAATGCTTAAACAGGAGCGAAATAAACTTTTAACAATGTTTTTTCCTGACCAAATTTCTACAATCATTATCTTAACAGTCTACCATCTCTATGTTATTTTAACTTAATTGATTTATATGCAAATCAAATAATGTATACCCAACTAATAATTAATAAGGACAACCAACTTCCACATGTTCAAATGCAATCAACTGCGTATTTCTTTATTGACACTTCATGCAGAGAAGTGTTATAAAGGCGGACTTTATGCCACAAAGCATTATCTACCAGGCAAGCTATTATACATAATAATTGATATGATCAATGTTATTCAAGATTCATTTTCATTCAACAAGGTCTAGACATTCAAAGACATGCAGTCAGGTATGAAAATAAAGAATTCACTCTATGGTAATATATCTCGAGACAAGATCCGTCGCTCGACGGGCGACGGCGGCGTCGACGTAGAAAAACTTATTTTACGATAGTTTACGATTTCCGTTCCTATAACTACTATTGAACTGTTAACGCGTAAAATTTATTATTTATTACGTTTGTTGCTAGTTTTTGTGAAACTGCAGACATAGGGACGTTAGCGCTTTATAAGTTTTCGCTGAATAATAAAAGAAAATCGCCCCTTGGCGGAGAGCTTCGGTCACTATTGGACTGAAAAATATGAGAAGATGTCTTGGAATGTTTATATTGGAATATCTAAACCAGAGTGAGGTAAACACAGTGTACAGTTAAACACAGACAACACAAGATTAAAAAATGTTTTTAAAACAATTCACAAAACTGTACTCGTATATCTAAACAAAATTAGATTTCCGGTTAGAACCCACATGATAAAAAAATGTAAACAAACCCACTCATAGTTGTTTACTTATGCTATAAAATAAGCATGATAAAGTTATCAAACTTCAAAGTTTTATATGCATCTATAGATACTAAACTTATCAAAGATAAATCTCAATACAATTTCTTGAGCCCATCCCTCAACATCACGTAAACATAACTGGGCTTTCAGCAGCAAATTTCACACACGATAGCCCCCTCTGACATGCTACGTGTTACTTTTAACAAAGGGCAAATCCTCATGAAATGACATAGGCTGACAGTATCCACCGACGTCGAACATTATCGCAAAATGCCCTTAACTCGATTCGTTCATATAATATTCATGACAGGGCCCAATCTTTCAAAAATTGACACCTTTTTACCGGGGTTACCCTCTCCCGGGATGGACAAGTTTTCTGTGTGGCCAACGGTGAATAAATTACTGGACACAATGGGGTTTTTGGTTTACGACTGCGTTTAATTTATTGTGGGGAAAGTAATGAAATATATTAATGGTTTATTTATTGATGTGATTATAATATCAATGATCTGTCGGATGTTGGTACGATATATTGATATTTAAGTGTGAATTGGTTTGAATAATGTAGCAGGTTTCCTGATGCAAAAATTATTAACGAACTCACATTAAGAATATATTTGGCAGACGTATAGTATACGTTAGCACGTGCGTTATTGGACATTTTCCCCTCAGATGATCCGGTGGATGTTAAGATCTGAAAGGAAAAAAACATATAGAAATGGACATTCAAATGTCCCCTTTTCCTGGGAGATAGTCATTGAATACAATTAATTATACAGGAAGCAAATTCAAATTACAAATTAAATGAAATGAATATCAAAAGCTCTGTCCATACAACAACTCCACAAACAAAATTAAAATACGCATACCCAACCTCCATTAAGCATATTGGTCAACATCTCCAGAAAAATTTTAGAGGGTTGACCTATGCACACATTACTTAGCAATAAAGCTTTAAAACAAATAGGTACCAAGCTCCCAGGAGACTGAAGAGTAGATCAAATAAATGGTAGGTGAGGACCCTACGTCACTGGGACCACAGTAACTAAAGTTGATTGTTTGTTCAACGAACATAGATTTTTCCACTTGATTGTCTGATTTGATTTTCTTGAGGGCCTCCTCTTAGGTTGCTGAGCAAATAAATTGTCTGAAATAATCCTCTTCGGACAAGTCCGGGGTTTCCATTTACCTTTTCTAAAAGAGTTTGTTTTCGTTTATTTTGGGTCTGGTTCGATGTTGATTGAATGTGAGTTATTCGTGAGTTGAGTTTTCATGTATTTATTTTCTTTGGCATTTTTAACGGCAAATAGATTATTTTTCCAGCGGGTTACAATGTCAAAAAAAGAGCCTAACAATTTAAATTCATGGCCTGAAATTGCTGGTTGCAACTTTATTGTTAATTTTTTTATTTATTTATCTTAGGGCTGATTTTTCAATCGACAGATATGTTTTATTCATGGAATAAAATTTACGTCTGACTGTTTTTGTATGGAACAACTGTCAAAAATTCAAAATTATTCCTCCGATGAAATTATCTGTGGTTGAAACAAATCAGCCCTTAGAAAAAAAATGTTTATACGCTGGTTCGTACTGTTACATCCCTAGTTAGTATCGGTAAATGCTGACACTAATACTTAGTCAGCACCGGGCCTGCCTAGATGAGATTTGCTCACAGGCTTCCAGCCAGTTCGGGTTTGGCATTCAAAGAGTTGGGACGTATACCGAGTTTTCCCCAAAATTATATTGTCCTTGTCTAGGAAATCAAATAAACCTTTTTTAAAAAGATTCGGGAGTTTTCCATTCTAACATTTGGTGGCAGCGGTGGGATAAGACATCCCCAGTGTCCTTAAAACAAACAAATACGTTACCGGAAATAAAAGTTTGTGTGTGCCCGTGTTCCTAAAAGTGCCCAGTGATTGTGTCGCCTAATAAGCACCCCAACCCGAACTCATCACATCGAAGGTCGATACCATTCGACCTGGTCCAGAGCTGCATATCGCCGCCCCAGGTCCACTGCGTAGTAAGTGGTATTGCGTTGTTGGGTAGCACTTGCTGCACCCAACCATACTGTATCCAGCGCCGACTTGACGGCAGCCGTCGGCTCCTCACCCATACGTCTAAGGTAGACGTAATCCAGTCAATCCAGAATGAAGAATTCCTACGAGCTGTTCCTGTAAGTCCAGATTACTCCATCCTGTGAAATTTGTGTGTGTTGTGCGTACCTATATAGTGTCATAATCCCGTGTGTTAATATAAGCTAATAATTAATAAGTTAAACATTCTTAATAAGATAGCTTACGCTTCGATTCCAGTCATCCTTATCCGTTGCGCATAACTTACACATCCGCAGCCCACGTAATTCTCAGAACTAATCTCTTGTCCATACCAGTAATTTATCATCACGCCGGTAATTCCCGAAGGGTTAAGCAGGCGTTTAATTCCAGTATTCTTAATTATTCATCTATAATATAAAATGTCTAAATCCGAATCAAAAAGGGATATTAAAGAATCAAAGGTTGATGAGGAAATCCCATTAAGTGTTGTACTAAAATTTATTAAACCCTTTGATGGCGATAGGGACAAGCTAACAGCTTTCCTAAGGAACTGCGATAGCGCAATATCCTTGGCGTCTCCTCAACAGGAAGACGTCGTTTTTAAATACGTACTAAGCCAACTAGAAGGCAAGGCTGAGACCGCGTGTTCCATTAAAGATTTTGAAACATGGCCATCACTTAAAGAATTTTTGAAAAATCAGTTTGGTGAACGTAAACACTATGCCCACCTGCTCACTGATTTACAAGACTGTAGGCAAGGAAATCAGGAGCCGGTTAGCCAATTTTCTTTGAGAGTAGAAACCTGTTTGCAAAAACTTCTTACAGAAGTTACTGTTTCCAATACGAAGAAGGCTGAACTTCCTGGTAGATTAGCCGCGATGGAAGACCTTGCTCTCCATACATTTATATTAGGATTAATTCCTAGAATCGCTAATATTGTGAGATGTAGAGACTACAAGTCCTTAAACGATGCCATTAATTCTGCGATATCTGAAGAGAAAATACAGCAGTTCTCTTATCGCAATTTCAACAGGCAAAAAGCTACTGAACCCGTCAAAAGAAGCGAAACAAATAATACACCCCAAGCAAAAGTTTTTATTAGAAGTAATAATGGTCAACCCAGTACTTCTTCCAATGATTCTCCTTTCTGTAGATACTGTAAAAGGACAGGACACATTCTTGAAAATTGTAAACTGCGTGATTTCAACAATAAAAGATTCTCAAATGGCCCTCAACCATTTACCCCATCTAGACCTTCGTTCTTTAATCACAAACAAACAGACGTTAAACCAGGATCTCGAGTAAACTTCACTGATAGCTGTGAAGAGGAGGGTAGAGATGAAGTAGATGAACCCACTAATAATACGAATTTAAACTAAATAATGTCCCGTTTAAGTATCGCACGGGGCAAACCCCTTTTAATCTAGCCGATACTACTCTTATTAATATCAAGACCAATGGACAGGGTAACCAGCCCCAAACTCACGGTCTTTCCAATAGTAGGACCACGCCGCAGGGTAACCAGCCCCATAAGGAAGGTCTGAACAATCTTAAAACCAAGACCAATGGACAGGGTAACCAGCCCCAAACTCACGGTCTTTCCAAAAGTAGGACCACGCCGCAGGGTAACCAGCCCCATAAGGAAGGTCTGAACCAACAATCCAATGGTGAACCTGAAAAAGAATTTAAAATATATGAAATCCTTACTCGAAAAAGATACTTACCCTTTATTAAATTACAAACATTTGTAAATAAAAATCTACTTACCTTCTTGATAGACACAGGAGCGTCACTCTGTGTTCTGAAAAAGAAAAGTATAACAAGTACTCTACAATTAGAAGATAATGTCGTTACAATTAAAGGAATAGATTCCAAAAATGAAACCATGAAAAGCGTAGGAAGTTTTAAACTACAGCTACAGTTCAATGAAAAACTAAGTATAACCCATCCTTTCCAAATATTTGAAGATATAAACTTACCTTATGATGGTATAATAGGTACCGACCTGTTCACAAAACATAAGTGTCGTATTAATTATCAGACAGACTGCTTAGAAATAAATAATTACAACATTAAATTATCCTTCGATGAACCGTCATATGTTATTGAGCCTCGTACCGAAACAGTAATAGAATGTTCCGTGAAAAACCCTGAATTGAAAGAGGGAATTATATTAGATCAACATATTTCCGATTCCCTTCTTATATCAAATTGCCTTGTTAAAGTAAAGGACAATAACAGAATTAATTTGACAGTTGTCAATGTATCCGAAAAGCCAATTCACTTAAACGCTAACCTTATGCTTACCTTAAGTTCACTTGACCTTGCTCAATGTAATATAATACAACATAATAGACTAACGAATAGTCTTGAAAGGTCCCGGCAATTATCTGAACTACTACGAACATCTCATTTAAATCAGGAAGAATTTAATTATCTGTATGAAATCTGTCATCAGTATGCCGATATATTCCATTTACCAGGAGATCAATTAACCTGCACAGATGTAATTCAACACGAAATAAAGACCAATTCCTCACAGCCAATTAATGTAAAATCGTATCGATTTCCAGAAATACATAAAGAAGAGGTTAACTCCCAAATAACCAAAATGCTAGATCAGCAAATCATTAAACCATCAAAATCCCCATGGTCATCCCCTATTTGGATAGTGCCTAAAAAAGATGACTCTTTAGGACAAAAGAGGTGGAGAATAGTAATAGACTATAGAAAACTAAATGATATCACTATTGGTGAAAATTACCCAATTCCCCAAATTAATGAAATCTTAGACCAATTGGGTCAAAGTAAATACTTTACCACTCTAGACCTAGCTTCAGGTTTTCACCAAATTCAAATGTCCCCAGAAGACGCCCCAAAAACCGCATTCAGTGTACCTCAAGGGCATTTCGAATTCAAGCGGATGCCGTTTGGCTTAAAAAATGCACCCGCAACTTTTCAGAGAACAATGAACACTGTCTTGTCTGGATTACAGGGTGTTCATTGCTTCGTGTATTTAGATGACATCGTCATATACTCGCATGATTTACCTTCACATATCAAAAAACTTATTCTTGTCTTCGAAAACTTGAGAAAATTCCGCCTTAAACTTCAGCCGGACAAATGTGAGTTCCTGCGAAAAGAAGTCGCCTACTTAGGCCACATAATAAGTAGTGAAGGCGTTAGACCTAACCCTGACAAAATAAAAGCTGTCATGAATTTTCCTATACCAAAATGCGTTAAAGACATAAAATCGTTCTTAGGTTTAGCGTCATACTATCGAAGATTTATACCAGAATTCTCAAAATACGCAAAGTCCCTTACAGCTCTTCTAAAAAAGGATACTCATTTTAATTGGACCAACAATCAACAATTAGCATTTGAGCAACTGAAAGAGAAGTTGGTAACTGCACCAGTCCTTATTTACCCTGATTTTACTAAACCCTTTATTTTAACTTGTGATGCGTCAAATTACGCCATTTCAGCTATACTATCCCAGGGTGTAATTGGAAAAGATCAACCAATTGCTTTCGCGTCAAGGACACTTAATAAAGCGGAATGTAATTATAGTGTCACTGAGAAAGAATGTCTGGCTATTGTGTATGGAACTAAAACATTTCGTCCTTACCTTTTCGGCCGCCAGTTTAAAATATTAACAGACCATAAGCCTCTGAATTGGCTTTTTAACTGCAAGGACCCTGGATCCAGATTAGTCCGTTGGCGCCTTAAACTAGAAGAATATAACTATGAAATTCAATATAGGAAAGGTAAGACAAATACAAACGCTGATGCTCTGTCGCGATATCCAATAAATCCTTTACAAAACACAAAAGAAAATGAGACAAATAATACATCACCTAATAATCATCCAATAACTAATCCTGAAAACGTTTCCACTAACCCTGACCAAATACTCATCGATGATGCCCCTCCTTTGCAGTCCTCGCCGCAATCGAACCCTGGAAGCTTAGACTTACCTGATGATTTTGTCCTCCCTGAAAACCTAGAACTCCCTGATGACTTTAATATACCTACACCACAATCCAGTGAAGTAATTAATGATGATGATACTTACTCCAAATGCCTTAAAACCATAAATAACAGATTAGTGACATTTGATACCAAAATCCTTGAATATAACGAAAACCTTTTTAAGACAAAATCAAAACATATTGTGATACCCACCTCAATCGACCTTGATGAGTCAAACCGTTATGTATCTGAAATTATCAGTAATATGACTGAAAATAAAGAATTTCTTGGATTGGAAAGAACCCTATATTCATTCTTGATATCTGAAAAAGAGAATATCACTTATTACTTATTATTCATTAAAGTGTATCATTATGACACAACTACTTACGATGACATTTTTAAAAGCCTGAAAAACTTAAAGAACTACTTTTTATCCGTAAATGTAAATGAGTTTAGTATAACAGATTTCAGAAACCCGTTTGACAGTCATAGTCTTATAAAGATATATAACATAATCACATACCTATTTCATAATACAAATATAATCATTAATATTTACAAAAATATTATAATGTATCCGACTATGAGCGAAATCGCTAAAATTATGCGTGAAAATCACGATATCCCTATCTCAGGCCACTTAGGCTCTAACAGAATGTTGAAAAGAATCCAAGAAAAATATTACTGGCGAAATATGCGCAGTGATATTGAAAATTATGTCCGTAAATGCGTACCATGTCAAGCTAATAAAGCGCTACGTCAAACTAACCGTGCACCGATGCAGATCACTACAACATCGACACAACCGTTTGAACGCGTTGCATTAGATATCGTAGGTCCTCTTCCTGAAGTTGGTAATGCTAAACTAAAATTTATACTAACATTGCAAGATGACTTGACAAAATACTCAGCTGCATATCCTATCCCTAATGCTACCGCAGAAGAAACGTGTGAATGTCTGATTCATTTTATCGCCCAATTCGGTATCCCAAAAACAATCCTAACTGATCAAGGCCCGAATTTTACGGCCGAACTATTCAAGCAAACTTGTAGCTTTTTAAGAATTAAACAGCTCTGGTCTACCCCTTATCATCCACAAACACAGGGAGCCCTAGAAAGGAGCCACTCAACTTTAAAAGAGTACCTTAAATCTTTTGTAGATGAAAATCAAAGTAATTGGCCTCGATATGTTTATACAGCCATGCTCACTTATAACACGACTATTCATAGTACCACAAACTTCACCCCTTATGAGCTGGTATTCGGCCATAAGGCACTTATACCCTCATCTATTTACGACTCCGCCTTAGAATCTACATACAATAATTATGTTAGAGTATTACAACAACGTCTACGAATTTCCAGGGAGAAAGCTGTAGAAAACATACTCAAATCAAAAGTAACTTCCAAAGCTTATTATGATAAGCACACTAAACCGACAAAGTACAAAGCAGGTGATATGGTATACGTGAAAAATCACTTACGACTTCGTAAAGCTTTATCACCCATTTGGAAAGGTCCCTATAAAGTAATTCGAGTAAATGGAAATAACACACTTACGTTATTGATAAACCGTCGGCATGTAAAACATCACTATGATGAAGTTAAACTTGCTGAAACGAGTGATTAGTTTTACTATTTTATCCTAGTTATGTAGATTAGTTTTATAACATAGAATATTATTTCAGGATCGCCTCCGCGTGTATCTCCGTTATCTCAGCCGACGTTATAGAACCCATTAAAGAAAGTACTGGAATCTATTTTGACCCTGTGGGAACCTTGAAAATCTCTAACAACTATCTCCACATATTAGTCCCAATTGATATTGGGTATATACAACCTCATATAGAAAATATTAAGTCTGCTTTAGGAACGGCTAGATTTCTTTGCCAACAGAACGAATTAAGTATCTCAAAATGCCATAACTTCCTACAACCCTTAGCATCTCGCCTTGACAGTATTTTAAAAGATTATAGTGCTATATCTCATCTCATCCCCGATAGAGATAAAAGATCTGCGTGGTTTGCTGGTATCGGTTCCCTTTTCAAACAAGTAATTGGCACAATGGATGAGGACGACTCGATCAAATATAGTTCCGTAATTGAACATTTAGAAAATAACGATAAGAAACTATCCTCTCTCCTAAAAGATAATATTTTGTTGACTAATACAGCATTAAATAATTATAATGAAACACTTAAAATAATAAAAACCAACGAAGCTCGATTAGGCAATGCTATTGAAAATTTATCAGCTGTATTAAACAATGTATCTAATATACCTAAAGACTTATATATAGAGTCTAAAATGAATGAAATCTATAATGAATTGTTTTCTAGTTTACTAACTTTGTCGTTTAGGCTTGATGATATTATTAACGCTATAATGTTAACTAAAAGTCATTCTATACATCCCTCTGTCTTAACCCCTAAACAACTGTATGAAGAGTTGATGCATAGTGTTAAGGATTTAAATAAGAATAGTGAACTACCTGTTAGCTTAAGTTTAGATAGTATCCATGTGCTAACTAACTTAGCTCAACTATCATGTTATTTTATAAATAGTAAAGTAGTATTTGTCATTAAAATTCCCTTAGTATATAAGTCAGAATACGTGTTATATAAACCTATATCTGTACCTATCCCACATGATGTGGATAAGCCTTATTCTTATGCTATGATTATACCTCATTGTAACTATATAGCTATAAG
The DNA here is from genome assembly GCA_911387795.2 of Apamea monoglypha. Taxonomy (NCBI): domain Eukaryota; kingdom Metazoa; phylum Arthropoda; class Insecta; order Lepidoptera; family Noctuidae; genus Apamea; species Apamea monoglypha. The sequence goes on from OU426920.1 coordinate 13,620,079, forward strand.
TAAAGATAAATTAACATATGTGTGCCTTCGCGAACTAAACAAATGTGTTAAAACGATTAATCAGTCTTATATATGTAACAATCTGGATGTATACTCAGTTCAAGATATGCCTACTTGTGAAACTGAAATGTTATGTAAAATTATTAATAAATTACCTCAACAATGTGAAACTAAACTGGTTCATGGGAATATAGATATTTGGCAAGAACTAAAAAACAATAAATGGTTATTTGTTAAGTCAGAACCAACCAAACTTACCCTTGAATGTAATTCACAGATAACAGAGTACAAATTGTTAGGTACTGGTGTTATCAGCCTAGAACCAGAATGTAAAGCTTATTGTAAAGACAGGGAACTTTCACCTAAACCTTATTATAACACAATTATTAAACCTATAATTTCTGATTTTAATCTTATCAGTGATCCTTGTTGTGACAAAGATAAGTTCATGTTAATTAAAACAAAATTAAAACCTTTAAAGCTAAATGATGTACATCTAGAAAAACTTGTAACTGTTTCAAATCACCAATTAATGTCGGATATTGACAATATTATTAATGAACCTAGCCCACTCATAAAATATGAATCTCATTACCCTATTATTACCTATTGTATAATTATTTTACTTTTAATTATTACTTCTTATAAACTTTGTAAAAAATTCGGTAAATGTCCAACTTTCAAAACTAAAATAGAATCTAACAGTTTAACAGATGAAGTTCAGGAATTAGAAGAAATTCCAGTCCCAAGGCTTCGCACATCTCCCTGAAACTTATATACATACATAAAAAATATAAGTTTCATCTTGTTGGGGGGGTTGTTACATCCCTAGTTAGTATCGGTAAATGCTGACACTAATACTTAGTCAGCACCGGGCCTGCCTAGATGAGATTTGCTCACAGGCTTCCAGCCAGTTCGGGTTTGGCATTCAAAGAGTTGGGACGTATACCGAGTTTTCCCCAAAATTATATTGTCCTTGTCTAGGAAATCAAATAAACCTTTTTTAAAAAGATTCGGGAGTTTTCCATTCTAACAGTACGTAGGTAGTAAAATTAATATTTTTTCTATACTTACAGGCTAATTATTATATTATTACCACCCTCTAAGCCTAAATAATATACAAACAACACAGTGTTAGACAGTTTAAATATTATCCTCGACCCAATTCAAATGTTTATATGACAACTATCAACAAAAACAACAATAAGTTGTCATAAAAACAATTCCCTTTATTTTTCCTTTGTTAAAAAAGAAACAAGGTTTCTATTATGGATTATATAAACCTGTCGCAGTCCCCTGTTCCGCGACGTTTCCTGACAATCTCGCGGCGACAAGCGTCTCGAATCTCCTTCATTGTCCACTTGTCATTAAGTTTTTGTCTTTCCCCCTTCTTACACTTGGATGTTAGGCTTATGGTTGGGTGAATATGGGGAGTAAAAGTGGCCAACATGTACACAAATGTTGGTCTCAATTTAGTTGGGGCTTTAACGTAGACTATATAAGAAAACTAGAAGAAAAAACTCTTCACCAGCCTTATATAAATTGGGATAAATTGGGAACTGTCTACGTATTTTCCTGCAATCTGAAACAAACAACTTGATTTATTGTCTATGGTTAAAAGTGTATACCTTGAGAAGAAAGATCAGTAAAAATTTCCGTTTGTTCTCAGTAGTTCGATTCATTAGGTCGATCGTCGGCCTAGTGAGATTTTTTTTTTCTCATTTGTTCGACCGTCGAATTTATTTTAATCAAAAAACAAAAACATAATGCTTATGCTCAAATTGGATACTTGGATTTTTTCGAGTCTCAAATATTCTTTCCTCAGCATTGTAACCCAAAAGCCATAAACAAATGCTTATTTCTACAATTATATTATGTATATCCCCAACCGATTTCCGATGAATAAAACACACGTCTCTCTCACTTCCTTTACACAAATTTGAAGACGGTCCCAACTTCGTTCCAAATGTTAACCAACCATTCGACCCGTGGGTCACTCCCAAAGATTTAACGAGGACAAATGGCCACGGATTGACGTTACATTTATTCCACTGACATATAATGTTATTGTGCAGATTTATTTGTTTCCGACGGCTTCGGGATATGCCATTATAATGGATACGCGTTTTGACAGGTTTGCTAATTTGTCATTCGAGTGCTGCGTAGTTTTTGGGACTATTAGTGGGATATATTCTCCGTGTAGGCACAACCTCATGTATGTCATCTTCAGTAATAAATGTGACAGTGGAAACAATCGGATTTCTTGCAGTGTTCTATTCAGTGAGTAATCATTGTTCCCGCCTTCTCCATTACATGTCGTCATTATCAACCTCATCTTTTCCCCACCACGTTGGATGGTACTTCTAATAAGTAGTTTTATCATATGATAAAGAAGAAAGAAAGAAAATACATTTATTTAGCACAGACTAAAAGATACACAGTACACCAGAGACATACATCAGATAAACACAAATAAAAAAGAACAGACTAAATAAAGATAACCCGCCCTGCTTGGCACGATTTTTACGACTTGATTAAACATCGAATTTTCGGTAATGTGTGAGTTTAATATTAATGGAATATACACATAAACATTCCGGAATAAATTTTCTAACTGATGGTGATAACTACATCAAAATCCGTTGAGTAGTTTAGAAGAACAACGCGATCACACAGATAGACACGAAAAGAGATTTTAATTTTTAACATGTATAGATGTATGTCTACATAGGTTTGACTACATTAGATTGTCTAAATTTTGTTAACACTGCAGTAAACCAACCATCGATGGCCGTCTATTTATGCCTCACTGCATACAAATCTATTTTCACATGTTAGCGATTTCTCGCACACCAAGTTGTAACCAAATAAATTGCGCAAGAAATGAACACGTAATTCGGTACAATGTTCCTCAATTGGAAAAATTAAATGACGGAATCCGTATCATGTGTGGTAACAAGTTTACACGGGCGAACCGTTCGGAAGGCGATCGGAATTATCCTGCATTCGCCAAAACTGCTGACGCGGTACGAAGACATTACTACGATCTTGTAGAAAGGACTAGATATGGTACAAGATGGCAATTTTTCCTTTAGCTAGCCTTTTTAACAAGACGTCTCGGCTAGCCTGTGTAAGATTTCCTTCGTTTGACATGTTTTCTTCTACAAAAGTCAATCATGAAATGATTCCTGACAGTTGTTTAAGGTTCGTCTCTAAGGAGCTTCTTTGTCCATTCTTATCTTATAGAGGTCGTTTATGGATTACATTAACCGGCTTTTCACTTCCTGTGTTATTATATAACTAGGCCTAAGGGGCCGTCTCCACGAGTGAGAGAATCGCGGCGATATTATCGTCGTGCCACGTATTTCTATACACTCTCTTAGAACGTGTCTACACAGGGCGATATCATTGTGGCGAGAATTAAATGGCACGGTGCGACTATCGCCGCGATTTTCTCGCCCGTGGAGATGGCGCCACTGTCTAACTGCTGAGAAAAGGTTTGTCTTTCTATAAGTGCCCATTCAATGCTACTTGTCTTGTATGGAAAATATTACATTCACCCTCAATGACACCTGCGAGAAAAGTTTAGACTGTAACCGTGAAGATTCTGTACCTATCCAACATCACCTGTACAAAAGCTTCTCATTTTGAAACTCGCTGCCAACGGACAGTGACGTGTCTGAGTTTGTCACTGATAGATCCCAAATTCAATCAGTCGTTCCAATATTTACATGAACACATCCAGTCACTCAATTTCCACGTCCCTCGTACGTGGTCGCGCGCACCGCTGTAATGAGCGACGCCGGGCGACCGCACTAACTAGATTACCTGACACGAGTCTAGCATTGTAATCGCACAGACACTACTATTTTTTCCACATTATTAGATGATGTTGTGTGGCCCTCGTAGTGACTCAAATGTCTTTGTAAGTGAATTTGGAATATTCATTAGTGACTTATTTAGTATGTTTTTCGTGAACATTGATGTTTGGTAATGAATACATGTGACTTTTTTGTTGTAGAATATAGGTACGAGTAAAGGCTGCTTGTTGTCTGCATGCTACAGCAGTTGATGAACGCTACTGAAGGTGCCAAGCTCGTAGCCAAATTCTGGGCTGACTGTATGTAGATTACCATCGACACGCTAAGAAGAAGAAGAGTGCTTCACCGCTTTATCATATGTTGGACTAGAAAACAGTCTTGAAGGCTACAGTTTTTTTTTTTTAAACGTTTCCTCACACTTGGAATTTCTCCTATATCGTGGGTGCGTTTACAAACATTTAAACTCACATACACAAACAGCCCGATCCGGAACAACTACTTGTAGGTCATACAAATATTTGTACCGTGCGGGAATCGAACCCGCGACACGCAGCGCAGCAGTCAATCGCTTAACTACTGCGCCAACCGTGCTGTTAAAGTGTTGGTTTCTTACACTACATAAGAACTCGACATAAATAAACAATAAACTACTTTTGCAGGCTGTTGGTACCAACCTAGACATGCTGACATTGCAACAAAGACCAACTAACTACTGCTATTAAAAAAAGTTTCACAGTCAAAACATTTGATGCAATAAGAATTTAATATTTTTGTGATTCAGATTATACCTTAACGTTGTATATACCTAGCGAAAATACAAGACTGAAGCAATTTGAAATAGAAAATTGAATCCAAACAAATACCACAGGGTTATCCAATCACAAGGAAAGTCGAATAAATTGATGTAACATCGCACGATCTAAAGCAATAAATAACACGATACTGCTCGTTACCATGCAAAAATACCGATCGACAAAACGGCAAACTTTCGATAACATTGCATGAATGAAAACTCTGAAAACTGTTGAAAATTACATTATTATTTCCATTACAAATGAACACAAATAAAAAGTTGAAATGAATTCATTGAATGCATTTTTGTGTTTGTTTATCCACAGTCATTGGAAATGCCAATTGATAACATGCCAGTGCGCTATTTGTTAAAAAAAATAACGTTTTATTTGGATCATGATTCGTGATGATGATGAAATATTGATCATGACGAACTTGACACTTAAAGGATGGATTGGTCCATATTGGCTCAGGATCAAGTTGAGTGGAAGGAGGACAAGACTTCTCCTGGGAGATAGGGTCCGTGGGGTCGCTACTGCCCAACAGCTCGCCACATGCTGCCCTGCGGGTTCCTGTACCTCTCTTGGTCTGGCTCCTCACCCTAGACCTGATCCGGAAAAGTGAACTCTTCCATCACAGACCTAGAGTTTAGAGCGCGCAAGGGCTAATTATTATTATTATTAAATTGTGAAATAGCTTGCAGAGTAAGCAAACTGAAGTGGCAGTAAGCTGGCATGTTTGTCGAAGGACCGATGGCCGGTGGAGCAGATGAGTCCTAGATTGGAGACCGTGTATCGGCAGGCGTAGTGTGGGACGCCCGCCTGCTAGATGGACCGCCGACCTTAAGAAAGTGGCTGGGACAGACTGAATGCGAAAAGCGGAGGACAGGGTGTTGCGGTGCAGCCTAGGAGACGCCTATGTCTGGCAGTGGACTGTGATAGGCTAAGTTGATTGATTGAACCGTAAAAAACCTTTCTAACCCTCCATTTCCATCATTGAAAAAGCGAAGCGAATGCTCTAACAACCTCCGCTATGGTTTATGTCGAACAAGCACTTTTCCTCCACCATAAACCACAACATAATGATACATATCGTGCAATAAAACCTTTATTAAAATAGTACAAGCCGTCGATTAGTGCGCTCAGATAGCGACTGTTAAAGTACAGTGATGGCGCCCTTAATGGTTTCTACGCGTATTTCACCCTTATTATCTATTTACAACCCGCATTTTATTATTGGGGTTAAGACGAACAGGGCATAAAGCGCTAGCGCATAGTATGGGTGGGGTTAAGGATGGTTGCGCAAATGAGCGGAGCGAGTAAGCGGAGAGTGAGACAGTGTCGTGGCCTGTTTACGACAGAGGAGCGGTGCGAGAGCGACACGGCGTTCGAAGCAATGATGGGATGAGGTGGCGGTGACGACTAAATTTATCAAGAGAGCATTGGTTTGATTTCCATTAAAAAACTGGTAATATAAACGGATTGGGCTCAGCATATTATACATCCCGCACTTGAAATCTAATCTCCAATCCGCTATAATGCCTATAACGTAAGTATTGTAGGACATGTGTGGGTTCACTTTTAACCTGTAGACCTTCAAGGTAAGAGTGAGCAAGCATCTTCCGGGCATGCTTGTTCCATCATAGACCTCATTCATCGCTTGCGTGATCGAGGACAAGTAACATAAAAAAGTGGAACGGAGAAGAGTCGTGAATTTTGTGGAACTCTATTGGATAATATTATCTTAGCTCAGCACCGCTCCGCTCATCTCTGCTCCTCTCCACGCCTCTCTGCTCGCAGCCTAAAGGGCGAGTGAGATCGGACGACCGTTAAGGGATGTTTTTACGACTATCAAACGATACTTTGAGAAATGGTGTCCGGTAGTTGCGTCGTAACTGAACATTTCGTAGTCGTTCAGATGGATTTCAGTTTAATTTAAAAGGTTTTTTTTCTGTTGATTCAAGTTTTTGAGTGTTTTATGTGTCTAAAGTGCCTTTGCTTAATCGGCGTCTTTTTCAGAATAGCTGTTCTAAGCAATTTGGTAAATTAAATGGGTGTTTATTTGAAAAAACGCTTGAACATAAAACAGAACTTTCTACTAGGCAATAATACTGAGGTACTTAGTGCTTTTCTGTAAATTCACTTCGAATGTCACCCTGTGAAACGTGACTGCCCCCGCAAAGAACATGAAATTCAAAAATAAACATTTAGTAAAGCATAGTATTAAAGTCATATGTTTTAATTCAATTAGGCACTTTTGAAAAACATTTATAAAAAAAAATAGGATTGGTTCTAGTTGCTTCCAAAAGGTAGTTTCGCATGAAGAAGAATGAGCAAGAAACTCCACCGTTAATCTTCTAAAATGTTTTACAATATTTTGTATACATTAATTACTAGCTGCGCCCCAAGGTTTCACCCACGTAAATTTCGATTCCGTGGGAATTTCGGGATAAAAAGTATCGTATATGTTAATCCCGGTTATAAACCATCTGTATGCCAAATTTCATCCAAATCCGTTCAGTAGTTTTTGCGTGAAACAGTAACAAACATCCATCCATCCATCCATCCATCCATACAAACTTTCACGTTTATAATAGTAGTAAGTAATAAGTATAAGTATAATATAGTAAGTATAGTAATATACATATAATTATATAATTAATGTACTTGTCATTAATTATATAATTATATGTGAAAACGATGCATCTAAAATAAAATTACTATACCACTATAGATAAAAATAATTAAATATAACGCAATAACAAGTAAATAAATTATCTGATAGATATGGTGCTCACATTTATTTACAAATATTGTAAAAGTATATGATATTCCTAAAATTTTAACAAGTACAACAATTTTGTATGTGATTACTCTAGAGTAATCAGAATGTAAAATCAATGTCATAAAAATTATAAATTACCTATACAAAATTAAATTACCCACCAGTTTGATTTTGTCTAGTGAATCCGACTTTGGAGTTTCAATGTAATTGATAGAAAATATCACTTTGGTACAAGAACAAAACTCATAAAGTAATTAGTTGAATACTTCTACTGCAAAAAAATATTCCAAAGGAAACTTCTCAAGAATATTTTCTCATACAATTTGTTAACCGGCGGCAGCTGCTGAAATCTGTTTTGTTGTACGTGATCGAGCCGCGGGCGGTTTAGTGATAATGAACAAGTACACTTTGAGTCATAAGAAACGGTTGAAATAAACCTTTTTACTAAGTGACGCGTCTAACAGATTTTATAGTTTAATTAAAGATAAGTGCGAGTTAGTTTTCTTTGAGTTTTTGGAGTTTTTGCTTAGTATAAAAAGCTTATATTCAACCTTGTTTTGTTTGAAAACATGAGTAAACACTTGTTTTTTTACTTGAACGTTCAGACTTTAAAATTCCGTCTTGGTTGGCCACTGTATCTTTTGAGGCATAAGAAGCTATCAGCTATCTGATTTGTTTTGGGTTATTTCTACCCTAGAACAGCGGGGTAATTGCGTAACACACTAACAGTAGCAATGGCTTTCATTTTTGACAGTTCAACAACATTAATTGCGTTATTTACGTTTTTGAGTAGACAAGTTTTTTCTAACATATGTAGCAATGGATTAGCAATATCCTTCAAAATCATTCAGATTGCGATTGAAAGCTGATTGATTTAAGCAATTAGGGTGCATTAGAAAACTGAAACTGGAACTCCGCGATAGGAACTACGACGAACAATATGGAACAAGATCTTACTTTGCCAGAAAACCCTATATTCATCACTAACAGCTCCATCTACGGGTTGTCAACGCCATCTCACTTAGCAACTAACACACCTCAGATAAAACAAAAGCTAGCAAAAAAACTGTCCACCTATGACTCTCAGTAAAAACGATAAGTACCCCAAAATATTTTCTCACAAAACTCCAAGTCAATTACGTAACATAAGTTGTCAAGATCACTAAAGTAATCTTGAATAACGATAAGTGATTCGGGCGGACATATTCGACGATCACCATAAATATCTTCGCAATGGTTGGGGAAGCTGCAATCACATGACATTTACCAGCTCACTACCACTGCGGGTGAAGTTATAATGGAGGGCAGTTTACTCCATTTTTCTTGACGAAAATATTTGCTTTTAGGTACTGATTGGTAAGGGTAAACATGATTGAACTGGTAATGGGTATGGGTCACAAATATCCGGTTAAAACGGATTTCAAACCGAAAAACTGATGCTGACAACGAATACACTTTTTTTTTTTCCGGATGGGAAATCATCAAATGACCCCTCCCGCTCTGGGTGGAGCGGAAGGGAGTGTCAGACTCTTACAGACTAAAACCCACCCATGTCCCTTTATGTTCCGGGGTAGCGGTAACCCTTTCGGAGAATCCCGCTGACGACGAATACACTTATAAGATTTTTTTGACGCGCGGCCAAATTTTGAACTAACGCTGAGCTGTCGCCATCTTGGTTTTTTCAATGCATTTTACAAACATTTACCAATAGCGCAACCCTGTCAACGCCATTCAAGCACCAAAAGCGTTATAGCATGTTACTGCCATCTCTACCTTACCTTACGATATCCATCGTATGAGGTCACTAACTAACCCTTACATTCTCAAACAACAGGTTACCTACTTTGTCAAAACTCTTTATATCGCTAGTAAACGTTGAACTGCCAGTGACAACATGAGACACACCACGGCGACTTGAAGTTGAGTTCAGTTTGACAATGAGACCGTAAGTGTTCATACACACGAACGGCACGCGTCAACGGCAGAGGCAACTGCCGTTGACGCGTGCCGTTCGTGACCGTCGACGCTTGTAAGCCTCAAATATATGCAACAAGGATCCCTATCCTCAGTACCGCGGTGTTCCTTAACACAGCACAAAGCCCTTTCCATATTTAAAAAGCAAGCTATTGCATTTTACATTTTGCAGGTAAAAATGTAAGAATGCATACAAAATAATGCAAATAGGGGTGCACTATCTAACTCTACTTGATGAATAATTGAAACTTCGACATACGCGGTGCTGTGTTTACATAATGCCACCACTAAACATACCGGTGCTTACATAATAGTAAGTTAGCATGCAAATCGACACTTAAGGCTAGTTAGGTGCTTCAGTTTTGTACTGAAAAAATATCACGCCATATTGTGATAGGTTTGTAAGGGTTTTTATGCATTAAGCTACTTTTTGTTGCATAAGAGTTGCAATACACTTGAGGGGCTCGTGGCTAAATAATAACAGCCGCACGGGTCGATCTTCAAGGTAAAGTTAAGCTTGCCGAGGTGGATTCGTAGATGGGTGACCATGCATTACATACTGACACACCTTTGTGTTTCGAAAGGCACGTTAAGCAGTTAGACACGCCTGTCATTCGTAGATCTTTAACAGTCGTTCCGGGTAGTCAGAAGCCCGAAATTCTGTGAACCAGTCCTGCTAAGGGGCATCGTGTTACCCAATGACTGGGTTTTGGAGGAAAATACTGAACTGCTGCATACAGTTAGAAAGCCGACCCGAGCCGTGTTATGGAGGTCAGATAGGCAGTCGCTCCATGTAAAATACTGGTATTCAGCTAAATCCGGTTAGACTGGAAGCCGACCCCAACATAGTTGGGAAAAGGCTAGGCAGATGATGATAACACTTGAAAGCCGACCTCAAAACGAGTAGTGACATACTTGCGCTCCACTTGCGCTCCACTTGCGCTCCACTTGCGCTCCACTTGCGCTCCACTTGCGCTCCACTTGCGCTCCACTTGCGCTCCACTTGCGCTCCACTTGCGCTCCACTTGCGCTCCACTTGCGCTCCACTTGCGCTCCACTTGCGCTCCACTTGCGCTCCAATTAGCAGCAATATGAGTAGACGTGTATCCATTTTGACATTTGCAGGTGGTGTATGACATAGTCATCTCCACCACCTCCACCACAACCACCACAATCACCAACCACAACCACAACCACACCACCACAACCACATTTTTTCTCAAAAAAATGTGGTTGGTCATTTTTTTCAAAAATGTGGTTTATATTTATATTCAGTTAAAATTTAAGCAACAGCTAGAAACTCCTTGCCTATCTAAATACCATAAGATTTAGATTATACGAGTTGGTTCCTACATCAAATTGATTTAGTTGCCATACCATTGAATCGAGTTGCTTTGTATGCAGCAGATCTAAAATGTCAGGTATTCCTTCAGCGCGATTTTTCCATTGATATCACGTTAAGAAATTGATATTGAAATTTTATTTGAATACCCGCTTAGGTATGCTACAATTTCGAATATTTTGACAAATATTGCGATTTATGGATATCAGAATCTCGCCTACGACATATGTATTATTATTTTTGGTGCGTGTTTTTTACTAGTATTGGTATCTTTTTTTCACTGACAAATCAAATACGTGGGAGTAAAATTTTGCTTGCTTATTGAGAAAAATATTTGGTAAAGAATTGATTACTCAGCCTGTCAGGGTATAAGAAGATTTATATTTAGGTGTATTGGGTGGTTTAGGTGGATTTTTGATTGACGTTTTTTTAAATTACTTGACTTGAAGCCCAGTCAAGTAATTTAAAAAACGTCACCTGTTTAACCTTTTCCCAAATATGTTGGGCTCAGCTTCTAGTCTAACCGGATGCAGCTGAATGCTAGTATTTTACCTCCCTACCTACGACCTCACAACAACCTAGGTGCCACGATACCAAGGGTAATGGTACCACGGGTAACACGATACTCCTTGGTAAGACTTGTAGTCAGATTTTGGGCTTCTGACCCGTAACGACTGTCAAAGATCTATGAATGACAGCCAGGACCAACAGCCTAACGTGCTTTCCGAGGCACAGAGGGATCTCGATATGTAATGGGTTACCCATCCACTTCGATCGACCCGTGCGGCCGTTATTACTTAGCCACGAGTCCCTCTAAGTTACAAAACGTGTTTTTAAAAATATGTTTCAACAAGGTAAAATTTATTCTTGTAATAGGTATCAAATCATCGAAACCCAAAACTAAATTAACTATTCCAATAACTCATTCCCGAAACCAAAGTTATCACCTAAAACATAAAATGAAGCCATAAAAGATCATTTAATAACGTTCATACACGAAATAAATAATGTCACGATGAAAACATATTAAAATATTAAAACCATCTTGATTATTCAGGGGACGTATTTAATTAAAGAAAGTTCTAACGCAACATAAAATTTTACAACCCTTTAATAAGACATAAAAGTGGTGTTAAGTGTAGTTTTAACGACGCATATTAATTATTATAGGCGCCACAAGATATTTTTCAGTATAATTAAATGGGTTTATTGTTATGGAGATTTTGAAGACGGGCTGGTTGTGGAATAAGAGAACTGAATTGTTAATGAGAATTGAGAAAGCAAAAGTGGGTGGCGAATTTAAAAAAAAATGTGATCGGACAGTAGTTTGAAAAGTTCAAGGAAAACATTTGCGAATAATTATTAAGATAGGTGATAGAGGTAGGTAGGTCTAATTACTGTTACTAATAGGTAATTAATGTGGAAAAGAGAGAGAAATAAAAGTAGAAACGAACAATGTTGCTTAGAAAATATAAAAAAACTAGCGGACCCGACAGACTTCGTCCTGTGAAAGTTTGTATGGATGGATGGATGGATGGGTGGGTGGATGGATGGATGGATGGATGGATGGATGGATGGATGGATGTTTGTTACTCTTTCACGCAAAAACGACTGAATTGATTTGGATGAAAGTTGGCACACAGACGGTTTATAACAAGGATTAACATATAGGATACTTTTTATCCCGATATTCCCACGGGATCGAAACTAATGCGGGTGAAACCGCGGGGCGCATCTAGTCTTCTATATAAATAAAATAAAGTCAGGTTAGTTACACCAATGTCAAGAAAGGCTGGTCCGACTTTTATGATCTTTGATTTACTGAATTTTTCTCCGCCGGATTTGGATTTGATGGATTTTAAATTGAATTTGATGGATTTATCCAGCAGAACAACTATTAAAATATAGGAAAAATGCACGAACAAAAAACGTATGAGGGTAATCTGACTCAGATTACCCTCATACGTTTTTTGTTCGTGTGTTAATATCTTGCTAGCTTTAGATTTAAAATTATGAAGTCAATAAGTTGTAACAAAACAAAAAACAAACGTCATAAATGTATTTTCTTTCTTTCTTCTTTTTTTCTTTCTTTGTTAAGTACTGACTGCCCACTCGACTACGTTCTGCAACTGCACCACTTCTTAAAGATCAAACACTACACTGTATTCCTACCTAACTAAAATATAAGAAGATACACAGTTTTTCTGTCACCCCCACTAAAAAGGTCTGTAACTTTGGCAGTAAAATCAACGAACCGTTACAGATAAACATTAGAAGTCGCCGTACCGACACAGACTTTGAAATACTGAGCGAAGACACTTTAGGGTGTGGACACATTAGAGCATTTACCTACTTGTAACAGAAGATCAAACCGCTCTGTGGCGAACCGAACATTCAGCAAGACGGTTGATGTTTTGTTACAACGTACCATCCACACTTCTTTGATATCCCGACCAGTCGTACTCAGCGCTTCTCCTCCACATTTATTTCTTTCCACATTTAGAACTTTCTGCCAGCGACTGTGTTTCCTTCCACATTTAACCTGTCTGCCTTCAAAGCAAGAGCGAACTCCTGCATCTTCTGGGTACGCACGTTCCACCATAGACCACCCATCACTTTCCACCTGGTGTGATCGAGGTAAAGAGCAGGCCCACTTAGCAATAAAAAATTAAATTAAAAAATCTTGTTTTTACAAACTATGAGCTTTATTTCATCGAGCATGAACAAAAAGGACGATGCAGTGGGGAATGAAAAAGAGAAAGGAACGTTACAAGTAAATGCGCACCCGCTGAAAGTTTTGCGTTTAGCATTCGCAGATAGAAAAAAAATAATTTAAAAAAATGGATTATATAGATATAGATTTATATTACTTACTGTTCACGGACGTTAATATCATCATCATATCATCGAGGTTTAGAAAGCGACTATTACGCACCTATAGCGATAATCTAAACGAATATTATAAAGAAAAGATTTGATTATTTTGCATGTCTGTTTGTTACGCTTTAACGCTTTGCGGCTGAACGGATTTAGATGAAATTTGGCACATGGGTAGAACATGACCTTGATTAGGACAGAATACTTTTTATCCTGATGTTCCTAGAATGCTGTAGTGTGTCGTCACCTTTATGTGTACTTGCTTTGTATTTAACTTTGTGTTTTATTTTAATCGTAAATAAGAAAGAGGGATTGGTGAGGTGATTTACATTCTGAGTTCAGCAATAAAATCTAAAGATTCGACCTTTCATACGTCTTTGTAAGTAGTTCATCTGTAATGTAATCTTCGAACTTGACCTATTACCTACGTAAAATGGTTACTCATTTATCTTGGAGGGGTATTAATCTTCTACGATATTGGGGCTCATTGGTTCGGTTATTTTTCCATTTCAAACACTAGAAATAAAAGAAAGAAAATTTGTTTATTGTGCACAAAAAGCCACTCATAAAAAAAAAATAACGAGTGTTCTTGGGTACTGACAAAATGCCTTGAGTTAGTCTTCGGGGACTTGTACCTTGTACAGTCGCCAAAGGAGATATGTAAGTAACCAGGTTCGTCGGATATACTTGAAGTTCAGTAAGAAACCGATGGATTTTTCTAATGAAATTTAATTTGATAAATGAACTGTCTGTTTTCTATTAATTAAACTAAATTTCATTCGAAAACATCCATCGGTTTCTTACAAAACTTCAACTAAATCCGACGGCCCTGGTTACATATCTCCTTTGGTGGCCGTACATCTTTGCACTTCTTTTTTCCTGATAACAAAACATTAATTTAACATAACATCACGCCCGTATTCCCCGAAGGGTTAGGCAGAGGTGTACCTACTCATAAGTCCACCCACATTTCGCCAGCTCTAATTCCCATGTTTTAGGGGGCGAGGCTATTGCTCTAAACCGGGTAAAAATAAACGTCTTTAACCTTGAATGTTTTAAAATTTTACATTTTCTGTATTTATAAATGCGACGGAAGAAAAACAGGAAGGTACGGCGAGTCCTAGAACCAGACATTTGCAAATATGTGACATCTTTTGACGGCACGGTTCGATTGACTGCTGCGCTGCGTGTCGCGGATTCGATTCCCGCACGGAACAAATATTTGTATGTATACCTACAAGTAGTTGTTCCGGGTGTGGCTGTTTGTGTATGTGAGTACCAAGGTTTGAAAAATAAAAAAAACTACCAACACGCACTGGGGCCGCCCGCCTGGTGGATTACGGCCCACTCCCTCTCACAGAGAGGAGGCCTGTGTCCCAGCAGTGGGAGCATTATAGCCTGATTATGCTGAAAAATGCGACACAACCAGATATTACATGAAATAAATAAAAAAACATTACAAATAAGTTTAGGAAACTTTCATCTCTCATACAACCTTAAAATAATAGAAACAAATCACGAAAACAAGTGAAGCGACTAGTAATAATTTAAAAGCACTAATTAGTAACAATCTGTGAAACGTGGAACGAAACTAATGACGTCCTATTTGTCAAAGTTAGTTCAAATGTCTAGTTTCGGAACCATTTATTTTAAAGTTACATTTTGTCATGTTATAAGTCAGTATTTACGTTAAATTTTAGGTACAAGAAAGAAAGAAATTATTCTCCTTTAAATCTATGCTAATATTATAAAGAGGTGTGAGTTTGTATGAGATGGTAGGTAATCTTCGGAATTCATGAACCGATTTCAAAATTCTTTCACTATTGGAAAGCTACAGTATTGCCGAGTGTCATACGATATATTATATTTAAAAACAAGAAATTTCAAATGGAAAAAGTGGCGGGCAGAAGCTAGTGTCTTATATATTTAATATTTTCTAAATCTACAACCACCAACCTGTTTTGAAGTGCTTATATTGTGCTATAAATCCAATGCTTTATTTTAAAATTTACCACCTATTCATCGTATAATCCACCTCCACGTTTTAGACCGAAACTATTAAATCCAGGCTTAAAACTTTACAGCCCACCCCTAACAAATACCTAAACTTTATCCAATAAACTTTTAGCTCAACACATTAATATTTTTTCTCCAACGCGCGTTAGTTAATTTTCACTTTCATTTTTAGCACTGTGCTATAATTCAATGGAAGACATAAATTTCTCGTACGGCACTTTTCGACGGTGTGCTATAGAGAGGCAAATTAATTTGTTTTTCTTACAATGGGTCGTCTAGACAAACGCGTATAATTCAACTTTCACTTAGTCCTTCGGAGACACTAATGGCCGAAAGCCGAGGCGTATATTAAGACAACAACGCTGTACGTCAATTTAGAGGTGGATTATAAAATGTACAATCCTATTGGGTCGGTGTTAACCCTATAGCGATTGCTTAAATTATGCTCGAATAGGTATTATGTTTGTATTTCGTTTTTCGAAGCCAACTTTGTCACACAAGTAATCTCCTGTATCTGGATTATGCAAAGTGCTAGATACAGCACAAAGAGTACCTACGCCTCTACATAAACAGTACCTACAGGTACCTTTTCTTTTAGTACACATTATACTGTAGTTATACTACTAAAAACCACACTGCAAGTAAACATAAAAAATTTAAACAGCTTTTAAAAATATTTTCTGTTTTACGACCCTCAACTTAAAATATCTGCGGTTATAACTGAATTACATTTAGAAGGTAACATATTATTTCGAACTAAGCTATAAACTCTCCTAAGTACTAAATCTAAAAGCTCTGCCAGTGAAACGAAAACCAAGTCCAGTTTTATTCCCTATAGTTTTTTTTACAGAATTTTAACGGTCACTCTCATCTAAAATCGGCTATCATTCTTTTATGTATAACTACATTCAAATTTAATCTCACTGAGTGGCGTCGGAATGGAAATGCTGTCTCTTTGGTGGACGGTGGGTTTGCAGTATTTATTATCGGTCCCCAAACGACCGGAAAGTGCCACTTCTATCTGTCCTTTTGTTTTAGAATAGAATTTGTAATAGATATCATCCAATATCGTTCTGTTAATTGTTATTGGTGGTCTTTTATGCAAATTATGTGTTTTGGTTTGTTGTTATTCTTATGTCTGTGGGGTAATTGCGTAACACACTATCGGTAGCAATGGGACTCATTATGACAGATCAACAACATTCATTGCGTCATTTACGCTGTTGAGCAGACATATTTTTCGAACATATGAAGCAATGGATTAGCATCCTTCAAAATGTGTTACGCAATTAGGGTGCACGTCAGATAGGATGTAGCTCCATGTAAAATATTGATATTCAGCTGCATCCAGTTAGTCTGGAAGCCAGGCCTAACACAGTTGGGAAAAGAAGATTGGTTTTGCCTTATTTTCGCTAAGAAAAATTAACACTGGCAAAACATAGTTGATTTTGTAAAAGCTGTTTTTACTTTTCAACTGAGCGGCATCAACAGCATCTCTGAGTAAAAACATTCACGTAACGATAGCGGACAACTATATAAAAATTGGACCCAACATGGAAATCTTATATCAATTGTCCCAGCACTCGCATTGACAGATATACATAGACGTCCCCTATTACTCTAGCTTCAACACCTACTCCCAACTCTTTATTTATCGGATGGAAAACCCTTTTGTGCCATACGAGTCCACTTTCCTAATGGCCATGTTTTGGTCTGCGTCTCCGAACGGACGCGATTTTAATTATTTTCGTTCAATTTACGAGTAGCCATTAAAGAAGAGGTCCCTTGTGACCCATTAGAGGTCCCGTTTATATTTTGTGAGGTCCCAGTCTTGTTGATAACTTTACACCGTAGTATTTTATTCGGGGTGAGAATTAGTGTTAATCAGAACGTTTTGTGGGATAATGGGAACGGGAACCCTGATGCATGCGATATGTAGGAATATTTAATGCTTTCGCAATTAGCGGGAGGGAAATAATTTAACAACGCTGTTTCGTGTTGGTAGTGTGAACGAAGATGTACTTATTTATTTGTAGTTTGTTGTTTTTCGTCTTTTGTTTTATATTTTTTCTACAAAAAAAAATATTATCTTTGATTCTCAAATATGCAAAAAAAGCATTCTTATTCAGCCTATAATGTTCCTACTGCTGGGACACAGGACTCCTCTGGACTGTTATCTACCACGCGGGCCCAGTGCGGGTTGGTAGATGTCATACGTCTTCGAATTATTGATTCTAGGACACGTCGGTTTCCTCACGATGTTTTCCTTCACCGTTTTGAGAGGAGTGGTGATGAAATTATTTACACAACGTAAAGCGTCTGCTTGGGTTCGAACCAACAACCTACAACCCGAGAGTAAGGGCCGTCCCCGCTCTCCTAAAAAAAAGGCATACTCCACCAAAATGCATAATCAAAAAACTTATTTCAAGTTTAATATGGGTCAAGGCTTGAGAACCTTCCAAAGTTCCGCTCGTATTATTTATTAACGCGTCTTATCTTTCAAGGCACCCCTCTTCCGGGTCACCCCTATTGAGTGCAACCCCAAAAAATATTCTTAGCTTTTAATCGTCTTACTAGTCGGCAGGCAACGGACATAACTTTATTATTTTGATAAATTAGAAGTAATTGCTTAACATTTTTACAAATTACAGTGCATAGAATAGACAACTTTTATTTCAGACAGGAGTCCATAGGGTTAGTAACAATTTTACTGAACTTCTAGTGTTAGTAGGTTACAGACACGTACTTATATACTATTAAAATTCAGCGTGGGGCTACATATAACTCCAAAACATCAGGGAATCCCACCGATCTGCGAACACACTGATAGACCGTCAAGTGTGAAGAAAGGATAGTCAATTATTACTTAATAAAAAAAAAATGTTACACATGATTCTGCGATAGTGTTGATTCAATTTAACCCACGAAAACGGTACAGAACAATAAATGGCTCAAAAAGGGAAGCAGGTAAGTTATTTATCAAGATACTGGCTAAACTAATTCAAGGAATAAGTTTAACAACCACAGTTGAAGAAATTTTTCTGTACGGTTTTCGTAGGTTAAATTGGATACACTATCGGTCATGGATATTTATGTATCGTCCCTAAAACCCACCAGAGTCTAGGTTTATTTTCTTGCCAACCCTTTCCTTTTCTCGACTTGTACAGAATGACAATCAACCTTCACATAGCGTATTATTTTTGTTCCATTCCTTCTTCATGGGGGGAACCATACCTATATTTTACATTAATTGTGTTAAACCAACTCAATCGAATAAGGTAGATTACAGATTCTCATCTTAAGTAAGAAAAACACAGTTGGAAAAAGAAGCTGTTGCTCCTGGTTATTACGATATTCATTTGATTAGTACAAATTTTAGAAAAATTTTAAATGGAAATTTATTTTTACTTGCAGTTTGTTGTGGGTGGCTTCTAAACATGTAAATAATTTCCAAGTGCTGCTCGTTCTTAATATAATATAATAATTAAACGAAAACACAATTTATAAATTAAAAGTATATTAAGTACTGGGTAGGTACTGATTTTATAGCTACGATATCTAAACTTAATTAAAACTTCCCTCTAAGCTTAATTTAAAAAACTCAAGATAAAAGGAATAGCTAATAGATTTATTTTATAACGAACCCGTTTTTAACAACTCAAGTTTTTGCTTGATTTTAGTACAAAGTGTAAAAACTTTAATGTTTGCTGGTTTCAAGGCGTATGTTTGGATACCTACCTGGGTGTTTCTTGTATTCATTAAAATTCTGAAACTACAGTGTTTCAGTTAGTTTCAAGTTTTATTATACTTACGAACTTAACTGTTTTGTAAGGTGAAATATAAAAAAAAACTTAACTGCTGTAGCGGTATCTACAACGCCACATGCGAACAACGCGTCATATTGACGTTACGCAAATCCTGCATCTCGCAAGCAGAGTTTACCGCGCAATTAGCATAGATACAATTTCCCAACATCAATCCCTGGGCAATTGCCCGCCAGACACAACACCCGTCTGGTTGGAGGCTCCTCCCTTTTCTATGGAGGATGAGTGAACTTTACACCCTGTTCCTCATACCTCCAAACTGCTGCTGCTGCTGCTGCTGCTGCTGCTTCTGCTCTAACTGATTTTTGGGAATCACTAGGTCGACTCACGGATACTATTAAAATCGATTAAAATCTCCTTCCATAGAATATCAGTAGATAAGGTTTTACCAAAAACTATATTTTGACCGGTCACTCTCTCTCACCAGAAAAGGAGTCAGTGTTTCAGTTGTGGGAACCTTATAGGCTGCTTTATTTGGCCGGGAGAAACAAAAAAAACTGAAAGTCGTCTGCCAAACACGCCATATTACGACACAGAAAACGCCCAAACACGGCAATTTAAAAAACCCAACCAATTTTAATACACATCTCTTCAAACAAATTGCAACAAACGACCCCTCATATCTAAAAAGAATCAAAAATCGAGATAATCCGAGACGAGAACAGGTAAATAGCTATTACCCGCTCCGTTGGACGAGACAAGATAAGATTTGACAAGCTCAGAACCCGTCGTCTGATGGATGGCTCTGCCGAACCCCTGACGGCTTCATTTCATGGCTTTTTACTAAATAAAGCCATGCATGATAACAGACTGATACCGATGATTGATTGCGCTGAGGTCTTGAGTAGTTTTCTTACACCTTATAATAAAAATGACTGAGCTTTTATATTGAGCATACTGAATAGGCGAGTTGAGAATTTTCGTAGCGTGTGTTGGATCATTAAGTTCCCTTCAAAATGGAATTCCCTTCAAAAACGATTTTGAAGGCTTCATCTTTCTGACTGACTGACACCTTTACAATTAGAAAGTACATGTAATTGGTTTATTTGAAATAAATGCTTTCTGTCTTATTACAAAACGAAATCTAACTTTAGTTTTAGCCTAAACCTTTGGGCCACTATTTGTATTTCGAACTTTATTTCGATTTAGGCAAAGTTCTTAATACTAAAATGATAACTTAGCACCGCACTAAAATGTCATTTTTTTATAAAGAGCTGCATTTCTATAACACTTAGGTACTTAATTCAATAACTGGCTCGTTGGTTTAAACCAGATCCAAAGTAAATCCTTGTTTTTGTAACAAGCGGGTTTGAATTTGAGTTTAGCTAAGTATCGGCTGTCTTTGTCGTTTTCGTCTTGGCTAGACATTGTCAGCATCTTCCCTACGATGTGCCTAGAGACTTAAACAGCTGAGTTCATAATCAGCGGTTTAAGTCATACACACATGTCATAATACACAGCATGTTCATACATGCTGTGATAAACCGTCAAGCTACTGTCTTGGTAAATAAATTCTGGTAGTTTTCTTAAAGCATAGATCTGTAAAAAGTAATAATGCGAGTGGTATATATAGAAATGAAGCGGTGGTAAACTTCATAAGAAAATCATTCTCATTACTATCCCTTAATTTATGCAGAATCTTGTTTGTAAGCAAAAAAATTGAACCCATTGAGCAATTTGTTACGTTATTTGAAATTATCGAAGGAAAACCGACGCAGAAGAAAAGTTTCTACCATAACTTTATTATTATATCGCTTACTTAAACCACTACCTCCATGAAATAAACTTACAATGCATACTTTAAGCAACATATTCCTGTTATATACCAATATAGGAACGTTGTACATGCCCCTCGCGCTATTTTCCTTTATGCTACAGAGGAAATTCGATGCTGTAACGACATGAAATGTATTGGTACCGCCATGATAAGGCACTTCTGATTTCCTGACGAGGTACAATATTTTTATTCTTGTAGTGTGTGTACGAAGTCTGAAAATGCAGACAGAAGAAAGTGAATCAGCTTCAATATCCTGTTAATATTGAAGTTTAAATTGACTGTGAATATCAAAGAAAATGGTAGGTAAAATCTTTGACCAAATTCAGGAAAAAATCACGAAAAGTATCTTCTTGACTTGACTGCGATCCCGCCTGATGGAAAGCAGTGATGCAATCGTAGATGGTAAAGCGCACTAATATATTATGAGCCTATTCACTCTAGCCTTTCTGCTTTGCTCTAGCTGCCTATAGCATCATTCATCTTGTTACCATAACACAAGCACTAGGTTGCTTAGCTTGGGACAAATGGTGCTGTGTGAAATGTCCAGGGATTTATTTATTTATTTATTTATTTATTTATCAAAATTAAAATAGGTTGAATTCGGAAAAGTTGAGGTAAAATTACTGGTTATCGTCTTTACTCGAAGGAGCTTAAGGCTCGGGGGAGACCTATGTCCAGCAATGGACGTTTTTCGATGATATTAGGAAGAAGATGATGATATCTTTGCTCGATATCTTTAACTATTCATACGATATGTACCTGTGTTAGGCAGAATTAACTGATAGTTTCATTGAATAACTACTTATTATAATTTTACTAATTGGCAATAACTAAATCAGATGTATTCAAATTACAAGCGTAAATTGGATGAACCGTGAATAAATTGCAGATTGTCAACTTCAAATATAATGAGATTAAATTAAATGCTTAAGTGGAGACAAATGACAAAGAGTACTTTCATTGGATAAGTTCGCTACGACGGAATGTCTGTCTGAAGCACGGCCTTATTAAATCAGATTTTCATAACATCGCGTTAGTATCAAATACATTCAGTAGCAAATTGTAAAGCCCTAAAGGACTTCCTCAAGCGAAATAATTTAACTTCAGAACGAGACTTCTTTTCGAAAAAATTAAAATACGTTCCGTCTCCTCGATAATTCTGCCCTCGCCGGCGCCGAGTCGAACTCCCCATTGAAATCGGAACATTATTCATTAAATGATACTTTAAGCGGCTCGCAATTACGCAGGACCTACTCCAAACTTTATTCACAATTGGTAAATAATTATAATTATCACTGTGGCTCCCTTTGGTGATTCCACAAAAAGGCAAAGTGTAAAACTTCTTGTGACGCCCTCTTGGTTATTAAAATTTTCTCCAACCAAATTCGTCTAAACATCACGCTTGCACAATTTTCCACCGTATTCCGCTCACGCTAAAGTAAATATTCGAAGCTATAATTTTTCAAAATAACGATCAAAGGGAAGTTTGATTTTGCGGTGATAATTGTGGTGAATCCTTAATTATTTTGAGGGTAAACTTTCTCCCAAGTTAATTTGAGGTGGACGTTAGATTCCTTTTAATGGACACTCTTTTAGGTGACTTCCAATTTATTTGGTTGACTGGAATATTCATTAAAACGGAGCATTGACTTGATATCCTTTTAACGACGGACCAAAAATGCTTTGATGAATTTCCCGTCTGTCTTTGATTCAAAGTGTACCTTAAAAGGTAAACAGATTTAATCCCGTGCTCGTGAAGTATCGGATATCGTGTATATCATGCAAAGTATTTGTTTAAAATACAAGGCAGACTCGCTGTAGCGCGCTCCCCTGCGCACAAACATGTACACTATAACTTTGATACGAATTTATATCACACGACGCTCGCACCCTTTTAGCATTCCCCTCGCAAATCCCGTCGAGCACCCAAATGTAGATATAACTAGACTCAGTCGGTACCTAGGTATTATGGTTTGGGGAAGGGGCGAGGGAAAGGGGAAGTAATTACTGGGGGGAAACATCAAGTGTGTCACAGGGAGACTGTGTTGTAAGGACAAAAATGTGAGGGCTGACTGCATAGAAGGTAAGTGTGTCGCCACGCATCGGTTCACTGTGTCACTGTTGATCTTTTGAAGATGTTTCATATAACTTTAAACATGCACATATATGCAGTTTTTGGGGGAATCCGTGCGAGCCGCGCGTCGTCAAGGGAAAAATATTTCTGCATACACGAACTGCATTGTGAAATGATTTTAAGCACGTGCGTGTGTGTGAAAATTAATGAAACATTGTTCTTTGCATGAACCATTGTTTATAGCATGGGGCAAATATTTATATTACTTGATACTGCATGAATTGGTTTCTGATGAAATAATAAAGAACGAAACCAATTATGGTGCGACAATTTAATTACTAATTGAAGTGAATGGTGGTACAGAGTATGTTTTTCAAAAAGCTAATGAAATAGCAGATACAGCAGAAGTAAGCGTTAAGTAAACTTAGCTACTACCATACCATCAATACAAACAACACCTGAGAGTTGCTTGACAAAGAGCGGATAAACAACATGGCAAACGAGTAAAATCGACTCAAAAGAAATAAACTACTACATACTTTTCAAATATGTAGTTTATTTTATAATCTCTTTGCTCTCCAACGATACGTATCAATCTTTAATATCAAACTTTCTGAACGCCATCTTTTCCGCCTTGCACTCTTCCAATAACATTTCCGTCAAATTTTTCTCATCTCAATTCCATCAGTTGCAGAGGTCTGTACTAAACATCAATACAGGTTGATATAGTGTTGAAAGTATTCATCAGTTTGATTGTGGCCCGGGAGGGTTGGGTGTGGCACAACCCTGTTGCCAAGCGGGGGGATAGCTGACGCATGTACAGGGAATACCTATGAAGCAGTTGCGGATGGACATGACGGACTTGAAGCTATTATTTTTGAATTCTTAGAATATGTTGTCAATATAACGTTCAGTAGAACTGTTTGTGTGGTTGATTGAGTAGTGCAATGTGAACGCTGATACTGGGAAATTAAGATTTAGGAGTTGAAGACGTTTGTGTTAAGAAATGAAGGTGAAAACTTCGACATATACTTTGACATGAATTGACGACGGTGCCACGTAATATTTGAATTTGCTTTATAAATGTAATAATTTAGCAATGGGTTTAACAAATATAGCAATAAAGGCTCTATTCTGAAGCAAATTCGGGTCGGACATTTGAAACATGAACAAAAATACAATGTTTCTGTTACCCAACAACAAAACGACATAATTGTTGATAGTTTAATCAAAATCGAAACCGCTTTAAACAAAAAATGAGCACACGCCGAAAACACCAACATTTCTAACTTCACAAACATCAGATATAGGAACCCTATAGGTATGATTATCTGCAGATTAGACCCTCCTAGGGGGCCCAAGTACAATACTGGCGTTGCTAGGTTACCAGACTTCCCCAAGGTCAGAATGCTTCATAAGCGCATGTATAGACTATCAAATTATACGAGGGGTGGCGTGTACTTGCGTTGCAATCGATTCATTTTATACTTGTGTTATTAGGACAAATATTTTGTAGCCTTTGAAGTCCCTTCTGGGTTTTTCGTTGGTTGTTTTTACTTTGTTTATAATTACGAATATGTACGTTGAGGGATGAGTGAGTTCTTTTGTTTTGTTTTTGTTTTCATCTGGCTCTCCTGTTTTTGTTTCTTTTTGGTCAGCTTTATGAATGTCGGAGCAGGATGGATTAATATTAATTCTAATTGATTCTGTATCTTTTTTTTATGAATTAGTTAGTATTTAGTGGGTATTTAGTGTTAAACCAATTTCAGTTCTGATAGTAATCAGTTTCCTTTGATTTATGATTATAAAGTCTTCTTTTTTTAATGACGATTCGTATGTCGATTTTCTTATTTGTGATTATTGCCATTGTGATTTGTATTTATCATTATTGATTATTTAATTGCAGACCATTTCAAAGTCTTTCCAGTGTCTCGATAAAAAGGTTTTTTTTTTATTGTAATGCACATCCATGTTTAGGTACATGTATTCAACAACGTTCAGTGAAACTTTCTAACATTGAGAATTTTATATTTTGGACATGAAGTCTGCATTAGCTATCGGTCTCTTGTGGCAGAAAACCGTTTGATACTGCAAATGGTAAAAAACTTGTATCGAATTCTCAATATATTTCTGCTGAGAAGTCAGACCACATATTTGTGAAGTCAACTGGGAGGCAGATAAGCAAAATGGCATAAATAAATGAACTTGCTTTTAAATAAATGCATAGACAAGTTAATAAATGTAGTCTCTATCGTACTGTAAGGGCTTTTGTTTAATTGATTTGATTAGTTGTAGATATTGCATTGAAAACCGAAAAATATGAGATGCTTTTAATTTAAATGAAGATGTCTGGCCCAAGTTTAGATTGATGCATAAGTGGATGAGTTTTACTTTATATGAACTTAAATAGGTATACTTCTGTCTCTAATACAAATTGTATAAGACAGAAGCATATTTACAACGAATGGTATTTCTGGCTTGCAAGGCAGGATTTGTATAGAAAATAGAAAAATAGAAATTATTTGATTGTCCAGGTAATACAGTAAGCAGATAACGGTGAAGGAAAACCTCATGAGGAAACCGACATGTCCTAGAACCAAAAAATCGAAGACATGTGACGTCTACTAACCCGCACTGGGCCTGCGTCTTGGATTACGGCCCACTCCCTCACACCGATAGGAGGCCTGTGTCCCAACAGTGGGAACATTATAGGCTGCATACATACAGTATGCAGGTTCACAGGTTAACAGCAAGTTGAGACGACATGAGTAGCTTAAGATACTACAGATAATAATAAATTATTTGCCAGCCCCAAACTAGACAATCCGTTTCTTGGGGCTCGGGGTAAATACAATAAAATCCCGCCTTATTTGTTAAAATTTGTAAAATTAATTACCCAATTCGTAACATGTGGATGTAATCCAGACATACCATTTATTCAACTGGCAGAACTTGGTGAAAGTCAATCAAAGGATAGAATGTCATGGAATGCGCACAAAACTAATGAACATAAATATTTCGATACTCATATTATTTAGTATTTTCGCGCTCCCGTACGATATTAATGACGATTTCGCGCATGAACGAGCTCGATCGGAATGGCAACCGTTTGTATTCGAGTAGAGACCACGGGGTGGCTCCGATTTCATTATGTGATTTATTTTTTTCATCTCCCCTTTCCAATAAATCCCAACGCGGCGATGGCGGGTTAATTAATAATTTAAGGGAATGGAAACCATGCTAGATTTTCTGGCTAATGGAAAAGAGGTGACAATTTAATTTTAAATATTTAAACTTCCAATTGCGTAGTTGTTAGTTCGCGGTACGTTGTTACTGAAGTTTCAAACTGAAGCTACTATCGTATTCTGTTCATACTGTATCCGATCAAACCGAGTTGATTGGATTGAAATTGTTTTTACCACCACTAAACATTACACTTTTAAATTGTATGAAAACATTTTCATAAAATTTATCGTTAAATTCATGTTCCTTTTTATTTATTCGCGTAAACATGAAACGGTACAATTAATTATCACCCAACTTTTTTACGGGAACATTAAAATAATTGTACTACAGTCCTCGGACCAATTTAATCTTTTTTTTCCAAATTACATCTCTGACAGTGCACTTGGGCAATTGTACGAGTTATTTACGACTTCAATAAAGTGAACCTTAAAATTGTTAATGAAAAGGTATTAAAACACAACGGACCCCTCGTAAATTACCCGGTGACAGTCCAGAGGAAAGAAAAATTCACTTGGATTTGAACAAATTGTACCGACCGTAACGTTATGGTATAAGTATATTGGCGCTATATGTTAACCCGATGGTGTTCATTCGTCTCATGCTAAATGCCGGTCGCATTGGTAGGGTTAATTTCGTACTAATTGAGTGACATTATTCATGTGAAAAGATTGTTAATGGGAGAGAAATGGTTACATAAAAGATTGTTTTGATTGAATTTTAAAATATGAACATTTTAAATTAAAAATACCGACTATAATAGACTATAGTGCCCAGCACTATAGTCGGTAGTCCTAGTAATTTTAGTTTCGTATTTACCGTTCTATTGTAGGTAATTACCTATGTTTTTTCGCTTTTAGCCGGTCCGGTAATCATTTCAATGAATTAAATGTCTTTTTAGATTAAACCGACATAAAATCTCCTCCTGCTAAATAACCTCTCTTAAAAACAAAATTTAAATTCAAACTACAGCACAATGCATCTACATTGGCAGGAGACATAATAAAATTGATGGCTTCATTTTTATAGATCTGACTTCTACCTTCGACGAAGTCTAGTGCTTTCAATATCCGATACAGAAGTCAATCCTTTTAAGATTCAATTAGATTAGACTGACGGATCTTTGAATTTCTCTTTTGTTTCAGAGATAGCAGCCATTTTATTTTCGCCATTAGCAGCCATTTGGTTTATTAATGTGATTATAGTGGGTGGAATGTTTTTGATTTTGATATTCTTAAAATGTGAATAATATTTC
Organism: Apamea monoglypha; assembly: GCA_911387795.2. Lineage (NCBI taxonomy): Eukaryota > Metazoa > Arthropoda > Insecta > Lepidoptera > Noctuidae > Apamea > Apamea monoglypha. The sequence goes on from OU426920.1 coordinate 13,647,858, forward strand.
ACATTGTATGAGTGAAAGAAAACAAGTTTGGACGATATTGTTTTTTTTTAATTACGACCACCGTAGGCAATATCTCTAGGTACAGAGGCCAGCACATCAAGCTACTACAATCTGTCAAATTTCTTTAATAGATTTTCAACTTTATCGCTAAAGCATTAAGGTTCAAGGTTGATTGGGAAAATTTGACAATTTTGGGTAGCTTGACCTGCTGGCGTCTATACATACTATCATATGTATTAGACACTCTTTTTTTCTAAACATAAAAATGATGCAGCTGTCTTGAAGATTTCCAAATAGGTATGCTTCTTAACTCTCTTTGAATGAACAAGAAAACATTGCCACAGTTAAATTAGGTATGCAGGTAAGTAGGTACAGACGCCCGCACATTAAGCTACCCGAAACTGTCAAATTTTCCCAATCAACCTTGAACCTAATGCTTTAGCGATAAAGTTGAAAGTCTATTAAAGAAATTTGACAGATTGTAGTAGCTTGATGTGCTGGCGTCTATACATGGAAAATAAGCAGTATTCTTAATATTTATTTGCATTAGGTTTATTTCTTTTATTAACCCAATATATTTATAACCCATCCCTCCCACGTTCGCCCATCTGCGTCATACCCTAAAGGCTACCTCACTATGAATACTAAACTCCATATAATATTGATTATTGACCTTTTCGTGATTCAATTTGACCAAACCGATTCATACGATTAATCGAATAATTCTCGGACTTACTCGTACTCGTATAATTGAAAGATTTGTATTCGACATTGGCAAGTTAATAACCCCCAAATAATGCCAAGTTTAGGATTCTGATCAAAGTTTTCAATTATGCGTGAACTTTGAAAGGCCGTGAACTTTAATGACGTAGGTATGCGAATTGACTGGCTGTTTCTCATATATTAAGTACTAGGTCGGAAATTACCCCATAGGAACATACTACCTGGTCAAAAAGTATCATATGTGTTAATCCAGGTTATAAACTCAAACTGTGCCAAATCCTTTCAGCCGTTTTTTGTGTGATTAAGTAACCAACATCCAAACTTCCACATTTATAATATTATAAATATATAGAAGATTTTTATTTTATCATGTATGACTTTTTACAAATAATAATGATAGGTGATGAAAAAAGAAAAGCACGTTTAAAAGCTACATAGCCAAATAAAAAAACTGCGGAGTAGGTATCTATGAAACTTAAACAGGTAGCAATATTATAAATCCTTCAATAAATATCACCCATCTGATCAGACAGAAACTTAGTATACCAATCTAGATACCACCATAAGTTGACAACAAAGTGAAGAAACACTCTAGACAATTTATCCGAAATAAAACTCCATTTTTCCAGAATTTATATCCTAGTGACGCTTTTAGATTGTAAGGACACTAATCGAAATCTTATTTCATATGGCAAATGTACCGTGAAAAGAAAGCCTCAATGTCTCACAAAAGATACTAGAGTTTGGTCACATATATGTATGGCCGCACGGATGAACACGTTTTCAATAATATACACCGTAGTTCGGGAATAAAGGAGGAATTGTCGGGGAAAGGGATTTATTTACGCCTAGGAGACGATATCCAGTGGGCAGTCCTTTAGAAAATATTAGTTTTTAGTGATCCTGGTTGTTAACCTACACCTTCTTTGTCTCGTCTTTTATGTCTGTATGATATTGGCAGTATCTCTTACACTTCATTAAACAGGATTTATTGACGTGGTGCGTTATTTCTTTCACATACATAAAATAAAAATATAATATCCTAATCTAACTAAAACTATTAAAAAACTAAAATATTGCGTCGAAATATTCCTCCGCATACATAAATGATGAAAAATTCAAATATGCGACAAAATACGTTACTTTTTGCGTTGCGCCGTGATTTATCCTTATTACCTAAGAAGTGTGAAAGCATACCTACTTCCTTGCCTATATTTGAGCGAATTATAATGGCTACAAAACAAGTTCATTTATTCTTGAACAAGCCTATTCTAAGCAAGGGCTATTGTGTTACGCAATAACTCGGTTGTGGAAAGCAGATAGGCTGTCGCTCCATGTTAAATACTGTTATTCAGCTGCATTCGGTTAGACTGAAAGCCGACCCTAACATAGTTGGGAAAAGACTAGGCCGTTTTTTTTTATTCCTCATTTCCTTAACACTTGTCGTATGTGTAGGTATAAGTACATAGTTCTGAATTTTTTTGCGACCCGACTTTTTGTCTTTAATGATTTCATTTTGTTTCATTAGGTATTACAAGTTGACTCAATATTTGATCAAGGCAGAATGATTGTTTCTTGTACAAACGTAAAGTACCTACATGCAGAATGATTTGATTTTTTTTTTCCTATTCAGTTTTTGCACTGAAACTACTTCCGCAGTAGTACTTCCGAGTCACCATCCAACTTACAAAAAACTATTATCGAAGTACACGCTAAATCGTACAGCTCCACAATCCAGTATCTCCTCTTTAATATATTCCGTGTCCATTCGTCCATGCAGTCCGTCGGCCATTTTGTTCCTCATTCCTCTCACGTCTGCGTTTCTTTTTTAACAGGCAACAGAATGTGCTCTGAGTAAAATTACAGTGTTTTTCAACGACATTCACGATGTTTTGATTCCTCTATTGTGGATGTATTGATTCGAGTCTTTTATCGGTGTTTCCCTGATGTGAATGTTTGATTGTATGCTGTTTTGTATATTTTTTGAGGTTGAATGTCTCAATTGTGGTTAGTCGAAATTGTAAAGGTTTTTTTTCGTAATGGCTTGTAACGAGAAGGCCAATTCCCGTAATTAAATACGTTCAAAATCTTGTCGCAATCTCATCTCAGCGACAATCAATGTCAAAAACTTGTCAAAAATGGAGGGAAGTAAGAGGTTTGACAGACAGATTGAGACTGAGCTCGGACTGTGAACGTTCTTAAAATTACAAGAATTGTCCCTCAGGATAATGTGGATAATTTTCTTTATAACCAATTTTTTTTATAGGACACAAAGGTGCTTAATAACAGGTTTGGATAAACCGAAGTCTTGCACCTACAGTCACGTACTTTAATTGATGACCATTCTGAGAAAATTCAATAAAATATTCAAGCGTTGATAGGCGTTAATTGATTTATTGACCGCGCTAGTCCAATATCGAAACACTAAAAACACCAGACCAAAAACTAGAATAATTTAAAAGATCAACATCAACAGTTTGCCAACTATCACAGCGTCATTACACCAACACACCAACATAAACACACAATTAAATACTATGGCAACAAAACAGTTGTAAACTACTAAAATCAACATAAACGCAAACCAGACAGTCTAAGTAACTTATTTTAATAAAACATTACATTTTACGTTCACGTTTATTGAAACTACTTTAGAAATTCGATTTTAAAACCGCTCCGTGGTTCAAACACAAACAAATCGTAAAGCTGGCGTCATAAACAGCAAACACCTTGGTTGATACAAAAGGAAATTGCTTATTTTACGTCAATGTGTCGGGTAGTTTCGCCTGGTCTTATTATGAAGTCCAGCTTAACTTGAAACGCGCACAAAAGCGGAACTAAGCCGGAATGTACTGGATTTGACGTTTCGTTTGACGTTTGTCTTAACAATCAGCGCTGGTGTGAGGTGTCAAGATATACTGGGCGTCTTGAATGTATAAAAATAAACACTTTTATGATGTTAGATGGCACGATGACTGTCTGTCTGGCTGTATGACATATGATTTTGCCTAAGAATAGATCAGGTTATCAATTCCCAGGAGTGTCGTAAGAGCCAAGGGGTTGTCCAGTCATCCAGTGAAAGTCACACGCGGCAAGTTGGAAGGCTGTCAATAGATGGAAGGACCTTTTTTTCGTTTACCTACTTCCTATGTCCAGCAGTAGAGGTCTTTCGGCAGATTTGATAACGATGACAAATCAGCATGATGCGTGAATAAATTGAAACGTTTCGGTTTTAAAAAGGGAAATTGATCGATTGCCAAATAAAATTCTCCAATATTCAAATCACAACTGTCATTCTTTTAAAGTTGTAGGTATGAACTATAAGTCGACTTGATAAATGGACGAAGTGTGTCAATTTTGATAAAATATTAATGTCCCAACCTGTTCTTGATAACTTGATATTTAAATACAGAATAAGCCTTTCGTTTTTCCAACCCTCCCTAGAACATTCCTGCAGACTTATGAATCCAAAAGCAAAATTATCTATAGTTAAGTTTATGCAACCAAATCATTAAAAACAAGTTAAAATACAGCGTTTTAAGTACTGACAGATGTAAAGAAAACTTAAGAATCCTCCTACTCTCTTGTCGTGGGCACAGTGGGAACAAACAGGTGTAGTCTGGTCACAATCCCGCTCACTTATAACTTGTTACATTTTGTGTTAGAACTTTATTTTCGACTAATACTATGTATGTGTGAGGGTGTAGTGTTTTATTTTATACTTTGAAAAGAGAATTGGATGATCTTATTAAAGGTAACTTTAAAAAAAAAAACGTGTTTTACTGACTGAAAACAATTTTGGGAATTGATAAACACGAAGGTAATTTAAGACAAAATTAAATGTGAAGATTGCTGTAACAACTACAGTTTCTAGTGGAGTAAGAGTGCACGGGTAGCTACGCTGTATTCAAAAGATTTCCAAAGAATTTCTCAGTAATAGCGTCAGCAACAGGAGTCTGAATTTGTGCCCGGTTAATGGCAATAGGCTCGCCCCCTATTACATGGGACTTAAACATAACTGGCGTAATGTGTTTTTTTTTTGTTTTGGGGGAAACCTTCAAAAGGCACCCGACCTCCGGAGAGTGTGGGATTTTTACCTCACCAAAACCACCCCGGTGCTCACCATCCGCACATAGGGATGGTCCCGGTTCTTCTTAAAATACCAATTCCGGAACCCCCCCTGCGCAACGCCTGTAAGGCTCATCCCTATATATACAACCTATAAATTATGAATAGATATGTCCTATAGGTACAACATCGCAGTGATGACAGGTGGAGTATGGCAGTGACCGAGTGGCGTCCAAGGACTGGGAGACGAAGTGTCAGTCGTCCGGCGGCGAGATGTACGAACGACATTATTACCATCACGGGTAAAACCTGGATAAGGCTGACACAGGAGCCTGGGGATTGACACGTAAAAAGAGAGGCCTGTGTACAACTGTGGGTGAAATCGGGCTGTGGATGATGGTGTTGAGGTACACCTCTGCCGAACCCATCGGGGAATACAGGTGTAATGTTATGTTATGTGTTCCAAGCTATATTTATTATTTATTAAAATTGGTTACAGTTTAAAAAAAGTTTTAAAATCAACTTGGTTTTTACTGTAGCTTTTACACGTACCCTGACAAAAGAACTGAAGGACAATGGAAGCCAAAATAAATGACCGACAGCGTAAAAATTATTCTAAAATAACATCGTCGAGAAAATATAAGGTAAAAACAACTCGACTACAACCAGTAGACTAATTTGCTATCGCCATTGTATTTTTAATTGAACAAGCAAAAGCTTCATTACTCGCAAAAAAAATACAAGTATGTACGGACGCCAGCACATCAAGTTACTACAATCTGTCAAATTTCTGTAATAGATTTTCAACTTTATCGCTAAAGCATTAGGGTTCAAGGTTGATTGGGAAAATTTAACAGTTTCGTGTAGCTTGACCTGCTGGCGTCTGTACCTTGTTCCTTTATTGTACAGTCACGTGCATATATATCTTACTGTTTCGCAAAATTAAATAGAGTGTTCTCGTGAAATAAAAATTGCAACTATGAGAAAAGACCTATTTTATAATAGTACAAGTGTATGGTTCCGATCGTCCTATGTTTGTATCACCATAAGTTATCTTTCAATATTTTAGGAGAATCTACCGCCTGCGCTGCTCGCCGACATAAGGCAATTGCATGTTATTCGTTTTAATTTCGTTCTAATACAGTTTAATTAAGAACCATGCTACCGCATTAGAAATTTCCTGAAATAATAGCAGTGTTTGTGATAAACAAATAAATAAATAAATTTCATTGATGCGATATTATGTTTGGTGACCCCGGCAAATGACCCCTGCGCTACAGTTCTTTAAGTACAGGTTGCTCCAAGATGCTATTTTAGAAAATTGTAAATAAATAATAATGTTTAATAAAATTAAAATATGTTCATAAAACGAAAACGCGAAACCGTATGTATGTTAAATTAATATAGACATTAAAGCAGCACGCTGTATATGCTCGTGACTGTACATCGTCTATTGTTTCTATAAAAATAACTTATAAATCATTTATTCTATTCTCCACAGATTAAATAAACAATAGCTGACAATCTATCTACAAGAACAAAACAAAAGCTAAACGAGACATGATCTTCGTGAAGTGGAACCTTTTATATTATATTTATCTTTAATTACTACACGACTTTCAATAAAAGCGAAAAAGCGGCCAAGTGCGAGTCGGACTCGCGCCCAAAGGGTTCCGTCCCATATTAACATTGCATAATTTTTTAATATACTTTACTAAAAACTCGTTACTTGTATGGGGTGTTGAGGACCCCTTTATTTTTAACTTTATTTTATTTGCTTGGCTATTAGTACACACTTTGTGAATTTCAAGTGTCTACCTTTCAAAAGATACAGCCTTGTGAAAGACGGACGGGCGGACAGCCGAAACTTAGAAATAGGGTCACATTTTTAACGGGTTAAAAATGTGAAGATGGGAATTGTTTCGTGACTTTGAAGGTTGTTTAAGATAAAAATCATTTTGGTGTTGGTTTAGCAAGTTTGTGTTTATGGAGACTATTGTTTCATAAACTTTTGTCGTTTATTCATTTACTTTGTGTTTTGAATTAAATTATTTGACATTACACTTTTCTAATATTTTTCCGCCACAAGTTAAACCGTATTTCATTGCGTACTGTGTAAACTCATCGTTGAAAATAATAAGTATATTAACTTTACACATTTACATTGTAATGGGTTTTCCCAATGACATATAAGTGGTGGTAGATATGTAATTTGGACGCGCTCCGCAAGGAGCACGTAAAAACCGAGCTACTTAGCCTTACATCTGCCGGGCCTATTCACTAAAATCTCAAATTAAAAACTTAGGGGAAGTGAGCTTGAAGTGAGCCCTCATTACACCTGACGCTAGGGATTGATACTATTGACAGCTCACTATAATCTGTCAATAACCTAAGTTTTCACGGTGAGCTTTTTCAGAATAGACCGGCTGAACTCAGTTACGGGCCGTTGCCAACAGAAGTAGCATAATATGCTTGTCTCTTTTCCTCTTCCTATAATTACGATATGCCGTCTTACTTCCACTTTTCATCTATAGTGTGTGTAAATAATGTAGTATTGGAAATACAACATTACATTATTTATGTATGTGCCATTTTTGAAAATCGAACCGGCTACTCTATCTAACTCTTTTTACTTAAATATCATTGGGTTTCCCTTTGGCACTGGCGCCATACTGGCCCTTCGATGGCTCTTCAAGTTTCAGATTTAGCATCATATTACGTAGGTATTCGCATGTATAACGCACAAATCACTTTCAACGCTAACAAGTCTTCTGAAGTGGATAATAGCCAAACTCCATACGGAACTCAAAAAAGAATAAAACCACAGAATAATGATGTGATCCGCCGCTAGGGAAGGAGAAATGCGGAAAACAAATAGCGATTTTCTTTTGTTAGCTTATTATTCTCAGGAGCATTCATTACTCGGCCCACTGTGTACATATGGTTACGTTACCGTGTTTCTAATGTGTTAGTATTGTATTAGAATTATATACGGCCGGGAGTATTTTCTTTGATTGCAGGAAAACCACTCGACTAAGTAGGTTTTCCTCGTAGGAGCAAATAGAATTATTGTGGGCATTGGCGAAGGCTGGATATATGTATATGGACCAACCTGTGTATATGTTTAAGAGGCTTTGGAATACGGTGGATACACTTGCTGAAACCTGGAGTACAGATCCTAATACCCTTTCTGTAGATAAGTAGGTTTTCCTAGCTTGCATTTTGTTGTGGAAACATGGCTTTGCTGCCGGCACCGCCAATTCTTCAGCAAATATACATTGAAGGATGAACATTTTTAAAGAGTCTTTCGTAAACATTTCAAAACACTCTTAACCTAAACGAATATTATAAAGAGAAAAGATTTGATGTTTATGTTTGTTTGTCACGCTTTCACGCTATAATAGTTGAATGGATTTGGATGAAATTTGACACATGGGTAGATCATGATCTGGACATAGGATGATGATGATGTGTTGATCAGGCGCTCCAACATAGGATACATCCCGATATTATTATATATCCCGATATTCCCACGGGATCGATACTAGGCAGATTGATATTGTTGAATAAATAAGTTTTGAATTCTAAAAAGATTGCTACATCAACTCAGATCAACCTTGATCATTCCGAACAGTCATATATACACAGACGTCAGTCAGCACATCAAGCTACTACAATCTGTCAATTTTTTTAAATTGATTTTCAACTTTATCGCTAAAGAATAGAATAGAATAGAATAGAATACTCTTTATCAAAGAGATTGATGGATTGGTTTGATTGATTGATTGATTGTTTTTTTTTTTTTTTTTCTCTTTATCTTTTTTTTTCTTTTTTTTTCTCTTTTTCTTTTTTCTCTTTTTTTTATTAGGTTCAAAGTTGATTGGGAAAATTTTACAGTTTCGGGTAGCTTGATGTGCTGGCGTCTGTACAACCCCCTCAACGGCCATCCAAATATATCTTCCAACACTAACTCCAACATCAATAAACTGACTAAAACTCTAAAGGGTCGTTAAAATTTTACGATCTCGTGCGAAATTTAATTAGAGACGTGTCACAACTGTGATGCGGTATTTTAATAATGTCCTGCTGTCCCTCGAGGCGATTTATGACTCTTAAGGATGCTTGACATCGTTAAACTATGAATGCGAATTAAAGTTTTATATTGCTTGGTGTCTGGGAGATGTTAATTGAAAATTATAATATGAGATTGGAAGAGATCAACAGTCACTCTTCTTCTTCGTCGTGTTCTTAAACTCCTACGGTATCGCAGAGGTCAATTTAACTGCAAGTTTTGGGGACACAAAGGGCAGGATAGAAGGTGGAGCATTGCTTGCGACATAACTCCATATGTGGACCGTGCTGCCGTTCTGAGCTCACTTTGCAAGAGAAGTCTTATAGGTAGTTGAAAAGAATGGTCTCCGCAGAACGTTCAAGTTCGACAAACGTTTCAAACCTTCCGTTTTTAATAAAGGTAGCAAAAGTAAAAATAAAACGCTGAAGGATGTCAAAGCCACTTTTCATCTCGTTCTGATTGTGGCGGCATCTACATCGCCCCATGGGAACTATGCATCATACTGACGTCACGGAAAATCCTGCATCGCGCAAGCAGAGATTACCGCGCAACTAGCATATTATACACAATATCCCGACAACAATCGCCGGGAAAGTCCACCAGACACGACGCCTGGTCGGAAAATCCTCCCTTTTACATAGAGGATGAGTGAACTATACACCCTGTTCCTCATACCTCTATAGACTTAAACCCAAAGATGCCAGCTAAACTTTATAAACTCAAAACCTAGGCCAACCAACCACCGGCTAATCGTGTTGATTATAGATATAATTACTGACAATATTCATAGAAATAAATACTATACCAGGCCCTTCAATAGTGACATGAAGAGACGAAGTAACTTAAATACAACTTCTAATTAGCATTACTTATCCCAAATGTGCATTCAAGAAGTTTCTGATACTAATTGCAATTTGCTCTGTTATATGGAAGGTACAATGTACGAACAACATAAGTCATATAACTTGGATACAAAGTTTATTCCAGATACTCGTATGTACACGTAATATTAAGATGTCCAACTTTATAATAAAGTTACGTGACTTTATAACCATGGCTTGAAGCAAGTTTTGTAATTTGTGTTACAACTCATTATCTTTCTGCCCTTATCCAATTTGTAAGGGATCGATGCTATACATCTTTATAAGTCAACTTTTACACAATCCATCCGTAGTTATTTTGCCTTCTCTTATTGCAAATGCAATTTTATTTCAACCAGTGACGCAAACCGCTTTGTAAGTTTTTTACCATTTGATTGAACATGAAGATTTATTTATAATATATTAGTTAAATATTAATGTATTATACACATATACACCTTCTGGAATAAATTCTCTAAATGACGGTGGAAATTGCATCAAAGTCCGTTGCGTTGTTTTAAATAACAACGCAGTCACTTGGACAGATATGAAAAACAACTTTGATTTATAATACGTATAGCATAATCAGCCTATAACGATCCCTCTGTTAAGACACAGGCCTTCCCTGTGAGAGGGAGTGGGCCGTAATCCACCACGCGGGCCCACTACGGGTTGATGTCGCATGTCTTCAATTTTTTCATTCTAAGACATGTCGGTTTCCCCACGTTTTCCATTACCGTTTTGAGAGTAGTGGTGATGAAATAAAATTACACAAAGTAGAGAACCCACGACCTCAAATTCGTAAGTCGGAGCCGTTACCAATGCTCCACCACTGATCTCTAATATGTATAGAAGATAATAATATATATTTTTTATAAAATAAAGTCTCTTCTATAGATATAAATTGAAGCCAAATCATAAACGTTATTTCATATTAGGTTGCGGTAGCTTCATTACCTAAACAAAAACAAAGTTTATTCCTACTTATAACATAACAGGCTCCTAACGCAACGTTTTCCGCAAAGCTCCTGATTATTACTAGCCTCCGTCTGGCTATTGTGCCGCATATTTTCATTAGGCAGGCAGATAGTATTTTGTTATCTCCAACATACATACGTACGGCACGGAACGGAACGTTTATCGCACGAGCGGCGTTCTCGCTTCCGTCGTACGCACCGCAACTTGTTAAGGCAGGGTTTGCACACATAAATGATTATTATTTTATCGGAAAAATATGATTTTAAGAAAGTATAGTATATAGAGTGTTTATATTTGCCAAAATATAAATATTGCATACTTTCTTATGACTGCGTCAGTGAGCGGAGTTCCCGGAGCTGCAACTTGTTAAGGAAGGGTTTGCAAACATAAATGATTATTATTTTATCGGAAAAATATGATATTATGAAAAAATATGATATTATAGTAAGTGTTAGTGAGCGGAGTTCCCGGAGCTGAATTTTGGGCCAAGATGTACGCAATATTCTGCAGATCACCCCCCCCCCCCCCCCTACCTACGCCCATGATTGTCATAGGATTTAGGTTCTGGCCTGTGAATTCATAAAAAAATAGCTCCTGCCCGCATTAATGTTCTAGAGATATCCTAAGACACTCGGCGATACTGTAACTTCCCATTAGTAAAATAATTTTTGGAATCAGTAGTTCCGAAGATTGTGCCCTACGTACAAACTTACAAATTATACCTATTTATGATATCAGCAGTGTGATTCTGTAACCATCTCACCGTGAAAACTTAGGTGAAGTGAGCGTGGAGTGAGCTGTCATTCCAACTAATGGTAGGGATTTACACTATTGACAGCTCACTCTAAGCTCACTTCACCTAACTTTACACGGTGAGATTTTTACAGAATCGACCGGCAGTACCCATAGATGAAGAACTTGAAAAAAAAAAGAAACTGCATTTATTCACTTCATCTCCAATAAATGGTCACGTGGTAACCCTGGCTCTAACACGCAAACTGTCACGCACAATATTACTCCAAAACTACGAAATTCTCCGAGATTGGGATTATTGAAGCTTATATGCTCTTTGCAGAGATTTTTCACGCTTCACGTGTCAAATATGAATACAGTTGGAATAAGATTTCCATTTCGTCAAATCAAATTGTAGTTTCTATATTAGAAATGAAGGATTGTACGTGTAAAATGTAGCTATACAGAGTGTTAAAGAAATTGCGTGCCATAGCTTCAGGTTGAGTTGAGTATCGATAAAGAAACCCGTAAAAAACAAATAAAATATAAATACCTTTTAAAAAAGTTAAAAATAAAACGAAAATTGTGAACCTAATGTAGTACCTACTAATTAAATAGCAATCGTTTAGAATTGATTAAAAAAATGGTTAAAATAAGTTTTTATTTTGTTTAAATGCTAATTAATAATTTCCTAGAGTTACCTACCTACTATCGAACGGAATGAAATACCTACGCCCGAACACTTCGATAACGCCGGGTGAAGGATAGGTAATTTCAGCGGGATTGTCCGAAAGGGTTACCGCTACCCCGGAACATAAAGGGCGAAGGAAGGAACATGGGTGGGTTTTAGTCAGTAAGAGTCTGACACTCCCTTCCGCTCCACCCAGAGCGGGAGGGGTCATTTGATGATTTCCCACCAGAAAAAAAAAAGGATAGGTAATTAAGTACGTAAATTACAATTCCAAGTATTTCTTCTTCCTACTTTAGCGTGCTTATCTCCCTCAAAATTAAAACCTACAAATTAAAAAATCTTGTTTAACTAGTAAGTATTCAGCAGCACTAGAAGCACGAGTGGTTATTTTAAAATGGAATCAAGTAGGTAGGTATTTACAATGTATTAAAATCAACTTATTTACTCACTTGTTCAAAGTTATCACAACACAACGTTTTTCAATTCGTAAAGTTATTAGTATTACTTGCTTATCTATCATCAGATACATAATTATCACAGATAGTTTCGCGGTACACAACACAACATTGTTTAAAATTGAAGTCGTACAGTTATTGAAATCACCTCTTGAAATCGCCAAAAGATGTAACAAACGTTAGTCAGATAATGTGACTTAAGATGATGTATGTGCTCAAAACAAACGAAACTTAATTTAATTCTAATCGATTACTATTTTAAGTTAGTAGGTACTAAACTAGGTTGATCTTGCAATTTTTTTTCGTTTCCTGGTTTCCTTTATCGATACTGAACCTACCCCTAAGCTATGGCACGCAATTTCTTTAACAACCTGTATATTATGTACGTTTGATTAATATTTGTTTAGGATCTTTGAGTACCTAGTAACAGTCTATTTCTTACTCTAAAAAATGTGTATTTTTTCAGCAAATGTGTAATTTTATTAATACATGTTATGAGTATAATTTTAAACCTATTACATAACATCACGCCTGTAATCCCCGAAGGGTAAGATAAAAGTGTAGGTACCTAGTATACCCCCATATTACGCCAGTTATGTTTAAGTTCCATGAAATAGGGGGCGACCCTATTGCCATCAACCGGGCACAATTCCAGGATCCGGGTTGAAAAACCCAATAACACTTTGCCCGACCTGGAATTCGAACTCAGAACCTCATTGTCGGCAGCAGCGGTTGCGACCACTAAACCAACAAGGCAGTTGCAAACTCATTACAATACTCTTAAAATCGGAGTATTTAAATTAGATTGAATTGAAGCGAGCTATGCTCGGAGTCTCTTTGAAAGATACAATCAGGAATGAAATTATCCGGAAATGACCCGGAGTTACCGACATAGCTTGTAAAGTAAGCAAACTGAAGTGGCAGCGGGCTGGCCATGTTTGCCGAAGGAACGATGGCTGGTGGACCAGACGAGTCGTGGAGTGGAGATCGCGTGTTGGCAAGCGTAGCGTGGGCCCCCCAGCTAGATGGACGGACAACCTAAAGAAGGTGGCTGGGATAGACTAAATGCGGAAGGCGGAGGATAGGGTGTTGTGGCGCAGTCTAGGAGAGGCCCATCTCCAGCAATGGACTGCAATAGTCTGAGCTGATAGAGATTAGAGATTAGATAAATGATATAGCAAGTGCCTTGTCTCTCTACAAACTTTAAGAAAGATCAAGCATAAAGAACATGAAAACTAAGGTTTTGTAATTTAGAAGTATTCGTTCAACTAAAAAGCTTCAAGATTTTATCGAAACGATTTAAGATAAATGTTCGGACCAACCACAAATTGCTTTGGTAGAAAACATTCCTACAATAAATTAAAGGGTTGTTTCAGTAATAATTTATTGAAACAATCCTTTCTGTAAACCGATTCCGAAGTTGCAGAATTCAAGCATCTTTTTCGAATTCTTTAAATAACTATCACTCAATGTATTTATTTATAGAATTTTAAAAAGTATTTGCATGTCCAAAGTTTGTTAAGATATGTAGACTCTTAACGAAAAATTTTCAAAGGACCACTGTTGAACAAAAAGAACCAATGCAAATAACCACGACAGTACTTTTAAACGGTGTCTATACGGAAACTACTTATCATATTTGTCAACACGCTTGACGCACATATTTGTTATTGCACTTTGTTAGACAAACGTCGTTGAGCTCCTTAAGTTCTGAGTGGAGTTGCACGATTACTGACAAATACTTGCACTGACTGGACAATACAACTCAAATCTGTGTGTCTTTCCTCAAAAGACCATTTCAGACACTAATCTTCATGGTCCTCACATGATCTGACCAAGATTATGTCTGGACTTTAAAAGGGACTGTGACCTCCGAGTTTGTTTCGGCCTTTATTTTCAGAGTCGGATGGGAAACACCGACCTCATCCAACTTTTTTTTTTTTTTTAATAAATTTGACGTGTAAAACTCCTTGTACAAACTAATTACAGAAATAAAACCATTTATCATTTATCAGACTATACCCATACCTAAAGGTACCAGTATCAAGAAAATACTAGAACAATTTCCTCCTCTTTAAATAACAACAGAATCCTTAATAAAATACACACTCAGACACAAACTTCCAAAATATAATTACACAAGGAACAAACTAGGATCGCGTCTAAAACTCTCGGTAACTAAATTCCGCCGTCATAATAACGTATAGTCTATTGCATAAGTATGTAATAAAAGTGTAAACAAACCCTATTTACGTTACATTCTTTCGCCATCATTGACTAAAAGGAATTAGTACCACACTCATTAAATTTATTAAATTGCAATTTCAAAATCAACGACGAAAACTTCAATTCGACTTCACTTGTCAAATAAAACACATATATCTTTAAAATCTCGGGTTTAAGTATTAAACTAATCAAATGAAAGCATTCAAGTTTTAACTGGTACTACAAATTGGCATACAAAGGAACTTTCTCTGATCTATTTGTTTACATTCTGATCAGATACTTTTCGAACAAACCATACCGTAAACGAAGCGTTATACGTTAGTATGTGGTTTCATTAAAGCCTTAGGAAAATGTCTGGCGAGACTACATCCCGACCTTTTGATAATGAAAGGTTTTGGGATATCAGGTTTATCTTCAGATTATATTTAACGTTAAAACTGTATTGATGGTAAGGTGAATGAAGCATGTTCCTAAGAAGTGGTTGTATTGAATGAAGATTGTGCTGTTAATTTATTTTCTAATCCTACTAATATCCTACTTCCTACTCCTACTAATACTAATATACTAATACTAATATATATACTAATATACTAATACTACTAATATATATAATATTATAAACGTGAAAGTTTGTATGGATGGATGGATGGATGGATGTTTGTTACTCTTTCACGCAAAAACTACTGAACGGATTTGGATGAAATTTGACACACAGATGGTTTATATCCAGGATTGACATATAGGATACTTTTTATCCCGATATTCCCACGGGATTGAAACGTATGCGGGTAAAACCGCGGGGCGCAGCTAGTAACAAATAATTTGAGACTACAAGACATCATCATCATCGTCATTCAGCCGAAAGACAGCCACTGCTGGACACAGGCCTCCCCCAAGTACCACCACTTCGACAGGTTCTGTGCTTCTCGCATCCAACGGGTTCCTGCGGCCTTCACAAGGTCATCGGTCCACCTTCTGGGAGGCCTTCCAATGCTACGTCTTCCGGTACGCGGTCTCCACTCCAGAACCTTCCGGCCTCATCGGCCATCAGTTCTGCGAGCAATGTGCCCTGCCCACTGCCACTTAAGTTTGGCAATTCTAGAAGACATATCTTGTAAATAAGCCAGGCCGATGTGATAAAACATATCTATGTGTTTAACACATGCCTGGCTTATTTTAGAACTTTCAATCACTTTGTGATTCTCGTGGCTAAGTAATCAGGTTAAGCTATGCTTGCTGCGGTCGGTCCGTAGACAGGTGACCATCTTTACATACCGAGGCTTTACGTGCTTTCCAAGGCACGGAGGGGCGTGCCTTGGAAAGCACTTTAAGCTGTTGGTCACGGATGTCATCCGTGCATCTTTGACAGTCGTTACGGGTCGTCAGAAGTCCAAATCTGACAACCAGTCTTACCATGGAGTATCGTGTTACCCAGTAACTGGGTTGTAAAGGTCAAACAGGCAGTCTCTCCACGCCAAATATTGGTATTCAGCTGCATCCGGTTAGACTGGAAGCCGACCCCTAAAATAGTTGGGAAAAGGCTAGGTAGGTGATGATAATGAATCTCTTTAAGCATTATCAATAAATCTTAATTAACTTAACTTCTAAGCTAATGACAAATTGAAATGATGCAATCCTAGTTTGGCCCTTTGAAAGATAGTTGGTGTTGATTTAGCATCCAAATACATTATCATCATTTCAGCCGAAACACGTCCACTGCTCCAGCAACATATGAACAATGAAATGGCCTATGTCCACATAAGCCTCCCAAAGCATCAAAATAGATAATGCTCATTAAGAACACATTCCTTTTATATAAGTTTTATTGTCGAAAACATAGGAGTGTCTTGGTTACATTTGACTATCTCACATCATGACGACGTGGTCAGTTCGAACCCGGGCAGTCGCTTTACTTTATGTAAATACTAGTGGCGCCCCGCGGTTTCACCCGCATAAGTATCGATCCCGTGGGAGTATCTGGATAAAAAGTATCCTATATGTTAATCCTGATTATAAACCAGCTGTGTGCCATATTTATCCAAATCCGTTCAGTAGTTTTTGCGTGAAAGAGTAACAAACATCCATCCATACAAACTTTCACGTTTATAATATTATTATATATTATATTATATTATAAGTAGGAAATTCATCACCACTGCTCTCAAAACGGCGAAGGACAACATCATGAAAAAACACACAATGTCCTAGAAACAAAAATTCGAAGACATGTGACATCTACCAACCCGCACTGGGCTCGCGTGTTAGATTACAGCCCACTCTCGAAGAGAGGAGACCTGTGTACCAGCAGTGGGAACATTATAGGCTGACTATTATGTTATGACTATCTCACCTCATAAAAGCGACGAAACACGTGACTGCCTTATACAATGTGTAACTGAATTAATGCACATTATGAAAGTAGTTTGTTCAGAATCGTTTACTGAATCGATTTCTGTAATTTTTAATATAGGTAATATTTTATCCCAAAAATAATTAAAACTACGTAAATTACTGTCACACTTCCGCTGTACAGTCAAAACAAACCAAAATAGATGAAGTACCTACTGCGCTAGACCCCTAAACGAGTGCGACTGTTTGCATGCGTAGATTTGTAATGTGACCACAATTTTCTCCCACAATCAGTGTAACTAATTTATGAGAAAAACAATGTTTATTACATAATAATAAAAAATCAGTGTATGTATTATGATTATAACATAACATTCTAATTGGGGTGTCTGGTGGTGTGCGTTAATTCCGGGACAAGTTGTATACAGGATACATTTTTAACCAGTGCGCAAACTGTAACCATGAATTCAGTACATGATTCTAGACCCCCTGGCATAAAAATAATTCGTCGGTTATCAAAAAAAAAAAAAAACAACTGTTTCATACAAAAGTGCAATAGGTACCTACGCGGTAAAAATGTATGACAGAGCAATTTTTTTTTTTAATAACTGTCGAAAAATTTCTACTCATGTGGGTTCAGAATCATGTACTGAATTCTTGGTTTTAGTTTGCGCACTGGCTAAAAATATAAACTGTATATTATTAAAACATATTTTTTTTTATAAAAATATGTAAAGCACGCAAGAACACTTCATAAACATTAATTAAACTGAAGTCCCGTTTATTAAAAGTAGCTGCGATATTATTTCTGAGAACAATCGTCTTGAGACTTGGAATATAATATTATTTAAGACGTGTATTTTAAAATATTCTATTCTTGCCTATATTCTTATTTTTACTAAAGGCTTTCTTTTAGTGCGGTTACCTCATATAACGAGGTGCGACTGACTTTATATTTAGTACAATTCTTTTAATAAAACAGTACGTGCCTACCGTGGTTTTTTGTTAGATTCATTTTGATAGAATTTGTAACCTTTATACTTTAACCTCTTTTTTGGGCCCTATCAGAATACCAGCGCTGCGGTATTTGTTTTTTTTTCAAATATCGCAGCATGTTGAGATACCTTTGCCTTTGATTTGATGCCTCTAAGGCCTCGCTAGATTTAATCTTAGATAAACTTAAAAGTTTTAATGTTTTTTTTTTTATTTTTTTCATAATTTTGTAAGATTTAATGTTTTTTTTTTTATTGTTTGTATTTACTGTGCGTGTCCCAAGTAAAATGTTTGTCTTAATCGTTTTTCTTTGCTCATTTATAATACCTGTTACATCTATAATCAAGTACCTTACCTCTTGTATTTAACTGCTTATATGTCTTCGTCACCTCGAAGAACTTCACAGTAGCATATGCACAGCGTAATCAACCTATAATGTCCTCACTGCGGAGACACAGGCCTCCTTTCAGTGAGAGGGCACTCCCTCTCACTGAAAGGAGGCCCACTGGCCGTAATCCACCATGCGGGCCCAGTGCTGGTTGGTAGATATCACATGTCATCGAAATTTTTGGTTCTAGGTCATGCCGGTTTCCTCACGATGTTTTCCTTCACCGTTTTGAGAGCAGTAGTGATGAAATAATTTAGAAGTTTCGGGTTTGAACCGACGGCCGTCTACTAAAGGGTCTAATTTTTGCAACATGTGTTTTTTGATCAATTTTTATTTTATCTAATGGTCACTAATGGTTATTTTTTTAACTAATAGTTAATTATTTGACCCTTGGCAATGATATTATATCATTAGATAAACTAAAAATTGATCAAAAAACACATTTTGCAAAAATTTAACCATTAGTTATTATTTTTAACAATTGGTTGAGTTTAACTACGGATCAATAAATCGGCCCTGAGTCGCGGCCGTTACCACTGAGTCATCACTGCTCGTATACTTTTACATAGCAATAAAACTCAAATATTATTTATAGTAAGTATCAATGAACATAAAGACCCAATTAAGATGCCTCATTAAAAAACTTAAAAAGGAACTTTCACCGAAAATAAACCTGAACTTTCAAGAACCCTCTAGTACTATGCAAAGTCTAATAGAAACATCATAAATATATGTACAGACCCTATATTCGGATGTCTAGCCGAGGTACACCGCAATTGTGAAAAGCCAAATTGTCGGGTTCGAGAGTATAAGAGGTAGTCTCGTAAAATTAATATGTAGGGAGTGCTTCTTGCTAAATGTGGGCAGTATTAAAACGGAGTACTAATAGGAGGAGGGGTACCCTCAAAACCGCAGACTTTATGTCCTCAGACCGGTCTAGAATTATTAATTAACCGAATGGTGATTGCATTCCTTGGTCGCGGTCTTCATAGTTATTTGAGTTCATAAATTAGTAATGGTTCAAGATGACAGCTTGCTGGCTTCGAGGTGGATTGGAATGGAGTTCGGTTTTTAATTTAGAAGATTGACATTTGTTTGTATGTATCTGCAGAAACTTGCAACTTATTGTCATAAAACTTTAACTTTGCAACCGTATTGCTGTTGCTAAAGCTTAGTTTTAAATTCAGTTAACTCATTAACACTATGAACCGGCCGCATTTATGGTTTTAATTATTATTGGTATCACAGTAGTTCAAAGGATAGGAAGGCCGTGATTATAGGACAAATTAAGTTAGATACTTAAGTAAATCAGGAGGATTCTGGCTAAGTAATATCAGCCGCACGGGTCGATTGATAAGGTTAAACTACGCTTGCCGCGGTTGTTCCGTAGATGGGTGTCCATCTTTACATACCATACATACGACTCCTCCGTGCTTCGGAAAGCACGTTAAGCCGTTGGTCCCGGCTGTCTTTCGTGGATCTTTGACAGTAGTTACTGGAACTCAGAAGCCCAAAAGTCTGACAATTAGTTAAGACTAGTTGTCAGACTTTTGGGCTTCTGACTACCAGTAACTACTGAACCAGTAACTGGGGAATACATATCCCTTGGTAAGCCAAGGGATATATATTCCCCAGTTACTGGTTTGTGGGGTTGTAGAGGTCAGATAGGCAGTCGCTCCATGTAAAATACTGGTATTCAGCTGCACCCGATAAGACTAGAAGCCGATCGCAATATGGTTGGGAAAAGATTAGGCAGATGGCTTAAGTAATCAGAACAAAATACATTTTTTTTTTCTAAAAAAACATATTTTTCAAGAGAAAATTAATTTCTAATCCTCTAATTTAATACACACGAAAAGTAACCTATACCTATGAATATATTAATACCCTCAGTCTCAATAGAATTCTAAGCAACCAACCCAAGAACGAACAAAGAACAACAATCGCATTCATTTGACGTCTAATTTACATAAATATGAGATTTTCGCGAATAATCATACTTAAACACCGTTGATTCGGAATTGTGGCACAATGAAGATTGCTTCCGACCCGTCGAGCAATATGTCTAAAGAGAAAATTTGAATATAAGTTACGCCGCGTATCTTGTTAAAATTAAGGATTTAAATTTAAATTTTGTGAAGCGTCCTGGGGCGAATAGGTGAAACGAAATAAATATGAATATGAATGGGGAATCAGACAAGTACACGAACGGGTTTCGAATTATTAACTTTTCGAGTGCACTCGGTTTTGAAGGTACCGTCGGAAATGAAAGCCTTTCCTCGAGTGTACGTCTAACAAGCTTGTCATTTTCTAAACGTCAAATCTTTACTGTTGAAACGTATGTGCTGTATGTCAGGTTAAGTAGGCATTTTATATGTGAAGGTAGTCGGATTATATCTTGTTGGTACACGATCCTTATAGCGCACGATCCCTGTCGAGTTTGACGGAGTTCTAAAATCTATCGAGCTCATTATTTTGGGTTGTTATTGTCATCTGCGGGGTAATTGTGTAACACACTAACAATAGCAATGGCTTTCACTTTGACAGTTCAAGAACATTCATTGCGATACTTACGTTGTTGAGCAGACAAATTTTTCGAAGAATGTTTTAGCAATATCCTTTAAAATGATTCGGAATGTGATTGATAATGTGTTACGCAATTAAGGTGCAGGTCAAAGTTAAGAAGTAGGTTCAATTAATAATAAACAATTTGAACACTCTAAGCACAATCGAAAGAATATTTCAGATGTCAGAGCAAACATTTTCGTCGCAACGCAAGAATATTTCAGGTAGCAAACATTTTCGTCTCGATTATGTAGACGGTACGCAGACATCTCAAAATAAAGCAGATAGGCCAACGGAGACAATTTAGTCGCAACGTATAATTTGGGTTTCGGCTAAGGACCGGAGTTGACCGGCCGCGCGCCGAATTTCAAGAGCCCCTTTACCCGACTAGTGGCGGAAACTAAAGGTGGGTGACCCCCTTTTGGTTTTTTGCTGAAGTTTCTTTTGCCACTATTGACACGGTACTCATTTTTTTGTTAGGTAAACTTCAAAAAGTGTGACAACTTTGAGAAAGGTGAGCGAAGTTACTACTAGGAACTTAGGTAGTTACTATTAGGGTACTTAGGTAGTTACTACTAGGTACTTAGGTAGTTACTACTAGGTACTTATGTAGTTACTTGGTCATTGTGTCAAATGATAGTTTTCGAGTACTAGCCGATCTATTCTGTTAAAATCTCACCGTAAAAACTTAGATAGGCGAAGTGAGCTACTTAACATAAGTTTTCACAGTGAGATGTATACAGAATAGGTAGACAGTATCTAATACAGATGATATGACGTGTTTCTCACTGTTTGTTATTAAAATAGTCGTAATTCCTTAATAAACCCACCAAGGAAAAAGTAATGACTATTGTTTGTTCCAAAGTATTATTTTTTCAATTACATAGTTTCATCCATTGTAGTCGGTACCTACTGCATAGCATTCCCAAATATTTTCATAGCCAGAACATTTAGCATTCACCCCAGCACTCACCTAAAAAAAAGGAATAAAACAAAGCAAAATCACTATGAAGTCCACCAAACATTTTAAAAGGCATATTGAAGCTTTTAAAATTCCGCCATTTTTAATATTCCTGTTTTAATTGCTGTCCGTAACAAAGGAAGATCGAATGACGTGAATTAAGGGAAAAGTCTGCTTTTTAGGATCTATTCACGCATTGTTTGAATAGTGAGTGTTTCGTTTTAATTAATTTACCTTATTAGGAGTTTTTGTTTGCGTTCGTAGACGAGGGCTCGTAGCTAAATAATCACAGCCGCACGATTGAAGGTATTAAAACATGTTTGCCGCGGTTGGTACGTGGATGGGTGACCATCTTTACATACCAAAACTCCTACGTGGTTCAACATGCTTTCCGAAGCACGTTGAACCGTTGATCCCGGCTGTCATTCATAGTATCTTTGACTGTCGTTACGGATAGTCAGAAGCTCCAAAGTCTGACAACCAGACCAAGAGGTATCGTGTTACCCAGTAACTGGGTTGTGGATGTCAGATAGGCTGTCGCTCCGTGTAAAATACTGATTTAGCTGTATTTTGTTAGACTGGAAACCGATCCCAGCATAATAGGGAATAGGCTAGGCAGATTGATTTTGCGGACTGTCTGTGTAGAATAGGTATGTATTTGTTGAAAATAAACGTAGTGATGTGTTCG